>CM053617.1:67228438-67286007 GCA_028646535.1 Procyon lotor | reverse complement strand
TTTTTATTAACATATAATGTATTATTTGCCCCAGGGTACATGTCTGTGAATCTTCGGGCTTACACATTTCACAGCACTTAATAGCACATACCCTCCCCATTGTCCACAACCCAGCCACCCTATCCCTACCCCACCACCGCCCCCGGCCACCCTTAGTTCATTTCTTGAGTCTAGGAGTCTCTTATGGTTTGTCTCCCTCCCCATCCCTTCGTGTTTCATTTCTCTCCCCCACCCCCCCCAAACTCCTGCCTTGCCTATCAAGTTCTTCATATCAGAGAGATCCCACTATTTTTTTTTTAAGTTCTGTTTTTCCCTTTGTAATCCATTAAAGGGTGCCCAGTTCAGAGCTCCCCAAGCAGCCCCTGCTGGTGGCCGTGGACCATGGGCTGTTCCACACAGGCCCCCACCAGCCCGAGACACCTGCCACGCGCCCCCTTGCGGCCTCCCTGGGGGTTAGACAGGGGAATAGAGAGGGTGGGAAGAGTCTTCATCAGCTCTGCTTCCTTCTTGGGGTGCTGCGGGGGCAGCAGGGTCTCTAGGAGGTCAAGCCGAGAGCCAGTGTTCCTGTGGCCAAATGCTTAGGTGACAAGGTGTCCGAAGCACTCGCTTTTATTTAGAAGGAGAGTGGCTGTCCCAGGAGTTTTGCAGAAACCTCAAGGCTCTTTTAGCACGGAGCACTCACTCACCTTGGACAAGGGGAAGCCAGGAGGGGAGCTAGCATTGGTCACCACTCACACGGGGACCCCACTGCTGCTGAGACCTTCAAAGGCACCACCACCCTCGCAGTCTGAGAGATGGCTCTGGGAGAGGGTGTCGGGCCCGTCCCGCAGAGTCTGTGTTCTGAGACGCCCCGCGGGGATCACACTGCTCCGCTGCTTGGGGGAGCCCCCACCAGGGCCGCGGAGCATGGTTGGATGGGGAGAAGCTGCAGGGACAGAGCCCAGGGCGGTCACCTCCTCTGCCATTGAAGAAGGGGCACCCAGGGGAACCTGAGTTTCCTTCCCACCCTGAGATCCGGCATGTCCCTCATCGGATCTCCACCACAGACCGTCCCATGGGCCAGAAGAGTCAGTGGATGCCCAGAAAAGCCAGCCTCCTGCGGGTCAGCAGCCTGGCCCTCCACCCGGGGCCAGAATCCAGACCCTGGAGGCTCACAGCACCCACGGCCAACTTTCTCCCAGGAACTTGTGAGTGATGGCACCGTTAGGGAGTCGTTGGGAAGCCCAGCTTGAAGCCCTTAGTTCCTTAAGGGGCTAGCTTGTCCTCCTAGTTCTGAGAGTGGGAAGAAAACCAAGGCTGGAGGAGAGGCACTAGCTGCTCCAAGCTGGCCTGAGTCAGGCCGACACCGAGAAGCCCCCCGTGCAAGGCCTCATTCACCAAAGAAAGGGCTTACAGGCAAGCATGGTGCAGGCTGACCGCGGGGGCTTAGCTGGCGAGGCTCCTGCCGGGGACCGCACCCCTGCTCCGCGCCAGGACCTCGGCTACCCTCTACCGCATCCCCAAGAAACCCCGCAGGACTCCCCCTCCTTCCAGAAGCACAGGCTGAAGCCACAGAATTGACAGCTGACTGGCGAGTAGATGACAGGCTGGAATTCTCTTTCCTGTGCCCCCCATACCTCGCAGCATCACCGGCTTATGCTATGAATGAATACACGTAGATCTATTACCAGATGCTTCTCCTACCCCTTTCTCCCCTCAGAGGGACCCCACCTGCACACTGAATTTCAAACCTGTGCTGAGACAACACCCACATCAACCAGCACTGGTCATCTGCCTAAACCCTCAAGCACCAGCGGGACTCCTTTTGTTGGAGTCCAACAGAAGTGGAGTTCTCCAAATTCCCCTCAGGGAATTTCTCTGGAGCAGAAGAACAAGCCCCCACCTGCCACCAGCTTCCCCAGCGGCTGTGACGTCAGTGCCAACGTCCCTCGATGCCACCTCACCACAAGGCCCCGAAGGTCACTCGGCATGTCAGCTCATGCCTGCAGATAGGCCGGGGATATGAAGAGGAGTAAGAGGGGGAGCCCCCTAGCCATGCTTGTGGGCCCCAAGCTAGTGGGGCCTTTTCTGCTTCCAGGTGGAAGTTTCTGCAGACTCGAGAAAGCCCATGCTTTTTTGGGGGGGTCTAAAGTTGGGTGAATCATGCCTGCCCCTTTTTTCATCATTATGAAATCATTTCTCCTGAGCTCTCCCCAGTGGAAAGTCCCAGCACAGTGGAGCCCTTGTGAATTAACGAGACAGCTGTGACGGAGAGGAGGGAGCTCTGGGTCTAGAGCAGGAGCTTGTGTCTTTACTTACCAGCTCCGCAACCTTGAACCAAGCGCTTGACCTCTCTGAGTCCCACTTTACTCTGACAGGGTGGACGTGAGCGTAAGCAAACTCATGTACATGTGATTGCTTTGAATAAGTGGCAAGGGAAAGAAAGAATGTCCCTCTATTTGACATGAAGGCAAAGACTGGGCAGGCTTCCTGCTTTGGGTCTGTTCCCACACTGGGGGGATGCTCTGCTGGACAAGGATCCCCATGGAACCCTTAACCCATTCAGAGAGGAAGCTGCCATAGGCTTTCCCCTACCTCCTTTGGTTTTGTTTTCTTTTTGGTCCTACTGTCCAGCATCTTCTGCCCCAGTGCCCATTCTGCAGTCTCCTTATCTGTTCTCCTGAGCTCTCTTACACAGTTGTCAGACTCATCCTTGTCGCTGCTAGGCATAGCCACTAAGACCGCCAGCATCCAGCCCCACAGTCTGTGGCTCCCCTGTCTACCAGGTCCTGGTAGCACAAAGGAAGTAAGGCAGGACACAGATCCAGTGACTTGTTGCATGTGTTAGGACTGGGTTCAGTTAGGGTGAAAAAGGAGTCAGTGGTATTGTTGGCTATAACACATGACCATTCAGTCTCTCACTTAAGTTCAGAGAGAAGCAGTTTGAGACTGGCTTGACAGTTTCATAAAACCCTCAGACACTGGGTTCCTCCTATCTTTCTGTTGTTATCCTCAGCTCCCCGCTTTCATGTCCAAATTTACCTGATGGCCCAAAAGTGCTGCCAGAGTGCCAGCCTTTATGTTTATATCCTGACCATCAGGAAGAAGAAAAAGACAAAGAGAAAACACAGGCTCATCTCCCAACTAGGTTAGCAATCTTTAACTGCCTTCTCATTAGCTAGAACAAGACAGCACCTGGTTACAAAGGAGTTGGGAAAGGACCCCTTTTCTTAGGTGCCTTGCTACCTCCAATAAAATCTGGGTTCTATTGCTAAGAAAGAAGGGGCATATGGACATTTGGTGGCATTTAGCAACCTCTCCAAGATCACACCTAATAAGTAGTTATATAATAATACAGTCAACCAGAGTTCATCTTGAAGCCAAACTGGTTACTTGTATATGACATGCCCTCAGTCACCGCACTGCCATGTCCCATGGAAGGAGCTGACCCAGGTCTGCTGGTGCAGCCCACAGCACAGCTGTCTACCTACCAAGGACCCTACCCCTTCCCTGTAGCCCATGATGCCTGCGATGCTGGGAAGGGAGAAAGAACGCACCTCAACTTGTCTCTAGCCACCCTCTGCCCCCGTGCCCAAGAGGTCTGGTACAGTTTGGGGCACTTTTCTCTGGTTATTACAAGACTTCTCCAAAAACTTGCAGCCCAGAGAGGGCAGTGTCACTGCCCCCATTGGCACAGGAGAAAACCTGAGGTCAAGAAGTTAAGTGGCCTCCTCACCCTGTAATTAGAAGACTGGGACCCACCTCAGCTCCTGCTGGTCCCGAAGCCCAATCTCTTCTTGCATCACCACTCTGTTTTGCAGAAGCTGCCACCTCACATGTTCTTTCCAGGGAGAGGATGAGTCTTCCGGCGAGTCCTGTGGCCCAGAACACCCGAGCGAGTCTTCGAGGTCTGAGTCTCTGGAAGCGACAGAGAGATACGGGCAGTGTATTCTGCTGCCCTCCACCCTCCCAAGGTAGGGCTTCCTTTGAAGGGCGCGGTGACCCTCTGGTGGATTCTTGTAATGGGTCTGATGCATTGTAATAAGCTGACGAATTTGGGCTGAGCTTCTAAGATGTCTCCTTTGTGCACTTTCTTTGGTGATTGAGGCCAGAGAAAGGAACTTTCTGGATAACCTCAGGATCTTAAAAAAACATACAACCGCTTATATGGAAAACTTTATAAAATGTAGCATATGAGCCCCTACAAAGAACACCATAATTAAGCAGAGTATGAACATCATTTAACTTCCCCTTAATGACAAGGCCATAATTAGGAACATCAATTATAGTACTGAGCTCTGCTTCACAGGGCGCCCTCAGGAGTTGCTGACGTGTGTAGGGCCATTTGTCCCCACACAAAATGGCCCCATTTGTTTTGTTTTCCTGATTCCTCTGGCTATTTTTTTTATTACTGAGTTGTCTGGTGCCTCCCTCCTCTGTAGATGGCTAAGACTTCTTGATGCCATCACCGGGTCCTGATAGCTCTTGGTTTTGCACTTTGCTTTCTCACTCTTGCTCGGCCCTGGGTCTCCAAGTCTTTCCTCCGGGGACAGCGGGGGGTTGGGGGGAGGGAGATCCTGGGATGCATGCCAGAGTCCTGTGCAAAGGCCCCCTTTGCTTATTCCCATGGTCCAAGCTGTGCTCTGGGTTTCTGAGACTGGTCCAGGATTCAAGTCTGTGCATACAAGGGGCCCACAGACCCTGAAGGTCCCCCTTGGATCTGTTGTTGCTGCTGACGTGGGACTATTTCTCAATGGACGTGATCCAACAGGAATCTGAGCCAGAAATTGAGAGATGGGGTGAGAATATCAGCCATACGGTCACTTACTATGACCAGCGATTTGTTCCCGCGAAGATTCCTTGAAGGTCCTGGTCATGCTCTCTTTGGTAGTTGGTCTTCCAATGTATGCCAAGGAGAGCTTTGAAAAGCAGAACCAGTTTCCACTCTCACTCCTTAATATGGATTCTTCTTATCTCTGTGGAAATAAAATTGAAGATAAACCCAGATTCTAAGCTTCCTCAGATTCTGAGCTATTCATATATTTATAAAATAGTAGCAATTTGCAAGTGCTTGCTTTTCCCTTGAAGCCAATGAATAGGTAACGATCCATCAATGTGCCGAGTTAAATACAGCAAATGCAAATCACTCTAATGATCATATTTACAAAATAAGTTACCTTTATTTGGAAATAATTACCATGTGCTTTTAGCTCTCCAAGTGAAATCAAGAAAGTTCGCCATTCAAATTTGATCCGCCAAAAGAAACAGATGATGGAAAATTGATACTGACCCGTGTGTGCTCCTGGTTTGCCCTCATTTGTCTTTGATATCCTGCCGATATTTGCATGACAATGAGAGCTTTGGTTCTTTGGACTCCTTGGCCTGCCTGTTCCTTCCCCAAGATGACTATATTGTGAAGTACCACTCTTGGGATGTGCTAAGTTGCCCATGTGATGCTAAGAAGGTATGAGGTCCTGTCTTTAATCTGAAGTTGGTCACAGGTACTGCAGTAGCTGTAGGCAGAGGGGAAGGGGGTATGACTCCAGGGGGCCCCAAGCTCTGCAGCACATCCCCAAGGTGGGGGGCTCAGCCCACGTCACCCTACAGGATCCCAACACCTGTATTTTTTAGCTCCTGTAGGCATGCGTATGTCCTCGTACTTCACCAGATAAAGGGATAAAGGAGAGGCAAACATAGTTTTAACCAGACTCCTCCTTCATGCTCCCCACCATGGTATTTTTCTCATCATTAACACCTAAATGAAACCCACATAGGATTCTAAATCTATTTCTAAATAACAAGACAGGTTCTAAACCACTTGAAGAGAAAAAGTGTTTCTGGTTCTGAAGGCACCCTGCGTCTCCCCTGTGCTGCTAGAAGAACCTGTTCTCCAAGTGGCCTCCTTCTCCAGGAGCACTGACCAGTGCCCACAGAGCCCAGGATGACCCTGGGGGCTCGTCTAACAGGCTATGGCGGAATCCTGTGATGCCTTCCACAAGCCACTTACTGACCATCCAAACTGAAGTGTCATTCTTATATAAAAGAAGACCAAAAAGGTGAACTTCAAACATCAGCTGAAAAGTTGGTCATGAGAAAACTTAGGAAATTATTAAATGGTGTGAGAATGAGGGATATGGTTATTTCAGACAAACGGGAACAGCAGAACTCCAAGCACCAGAAGCCAAACTACCATGAAGAACATTAGTCTATATCTTGCAGTAGAGGAGGAAAGACATTTTTAACTTATTTAAGATTTAACTATAAGAAATTAGGGACAAAACATACTTACTGCCTTCCAAACAGCAATGCCATGATGACCTGGGGTGTCAACTGGCTTGTGCTAAGTTGTCTTTTACTCAGATAAGTCATCTTAAATTAAATATTAAAGATTAATAAATATAATACCCATAATAAATGACACATACTAATTTAATTAAAAATAGATGGTGAATTTTACAAATGGGGCATTGTTGTAATGACACTGAATGGACCTGTTATGCTAAAAATCTGCAGTCCTGAAAATGTGCAATCTCCATGCACATTTTACCCTTATTGTGTCTCATTAAAATTTTAAAAATAGCTATTTTAATTGTCAAGCGTTTGACAGACTGCTATAAAAACTTGACACTTAAGTTTCAATTTTACAATATGCATTTTAATGACTTCTTTCGCTGCATGTTTTGTTATCTATAATCCAGTTTTTCAAAAAAAAAATTAAAATGTCATTTCCCAATAGTTTTTAGAAAACAGAGTCGAGCTTGCTGCGGGGCTGCAGGAAAACACGTTTAAATCTTTACAAATAAATATGAAAATTAGAACTATATTTTATTTCCTATACAGCCTGTGGTTTGGTTGTTGATTTCAAAGCCTTCAGGGGACCAGGAAAGGAAAGGAAGAGACTCATGGGAGCTCGAGCCAGACTGGAGGGAGCAGGGGCTGTCAGAGATTTTAGCACAAGCTTTTCACAAGGATTTCCCATTTCCTACACTTGGGATTAAGACAAGGTGGTTGAGATGACTCACAGTAGCCACTGCAAACCAATCTTCTATTAGATAAAAGGGCCTTTTTTGGGTAAGTGGAATCGTGAACAGTGTGTCGGAAAATGCCTACATTATCCAGAATAGCTGTGTGAGTCCTTGAGGGCGTTACTATTTGCTTGGCATATTCTAGGAGAAAAATTGTGAGGGTCAGGGCTTTCCAAGTGCCCGACCACTCGAGGAAATCGAGTTTCCCAAAGATCCCACCTGATAATACCCTGGCAAACTATCCAACTGTTGGCAACCTAGGAGTTGCTTTGGGGGGAAAGAAAATTAGTATTTGGATAAGCAAAGGAGAAAAACATGATACTGACATAGTTACGTGGTTGGTACTGATGACAATTTGATTAGCGTCCTCAGGGTCTCAGGCAAAGTGCATACGCTTTAGCTTCCTACCTTCACAGCAGCCGGAGCCGTGTATGCTGATACTCCATCTCCATAGTTGGCAATACGGGGGTTCACAGAGATGGAGTATGTTATCCAACAACCACAGTAATAAGCAACACATCTGAGTGCAACCGACCTCTGACAACAAGGGTCTAGGAAGCCCCTACTTGGAAGATGCTCTGAAGGTCCGATGACATTATGGGCTGACATTTTAAAACAGGTGAGCTATTCCCAAGTGTCAAGTCTATGAGCTCATTCATCAAGATTTTCAGCCACTGGCATCTGGTCAAGGTTGGTGGGGACCTTACTCATCCACCCATTTACTGTAGCCTCACCACACTGATTTCCAAGCAAGGTGACCAGTCCCTGCTTCAGGTACCACTATTCAAGCCCTGGGCTCCCTTCCAAGTGGGACGTGGGCTTGATGCTCTGGTGTGGTGATCAACAGGCTGTGCTGGGGCTTCCCCACACTTCCTGACCTTGCGTGCAGACCAACCACAGGGAGAACATCATCCTGGGCCAACCTGGAGCTCATCTGTGTATAGCTGGACATGGAGGGAGGCATTTGCAGAATAACAGTAAAAAGGAGACTGCATCACAGCAGTGAACTCCAGTTGGTTCTGAAGAATTCCTCACGGGCTACTTTTTAAAGTCTAATATGAACCATGAGCATATCAGAGCTGCCCGGTGCTGCCTTGGAGACCCTGGGGAGTAGAATGCATCACTACTTTGAGAGATCCCTGTGATGAAGGGTCTTCATCCCGTGTCAACAAAGACACTACAAAAGGCCCCAGAAACAATCTTCTTGGTTCCTGGCAGGGTAGGGGAGCAGACAGCTCCTTAACTGAGATCCAGCATTGCCCTCCTGCTGTGGGCAAAGAGAGCACAGCCTTGTATACACAACACATGGAAGCCCACCACCAAGCTAAGGCTGTCCCCCAGGCAAGGAGGTGGCCCACTCCATGCCACAGATCAAAGGGCCCTTCCAACCTTGCCATGGTGCCCCAGAATCCATGCAGAGCCCGAAGCTGCTCTGCACCTGGAGATCAACCTGCCTCTCTGCTCCAGCCTTCCAGGACCATTCCACTGGTCAACCGTGGATCCTGGAAAGAAAACAGATGTTGCTGGATATGCAGATGAGCTCTGCATACTCAAGAATTAAGTCAAGAGCCATCATGGGCGTCAGGCCACCCAGGGTGCCAGGATTTTTATCTTTGTGCTTGTTGTCCTCCCTGGAATGTTTCCTCCTCTTCTAGCTCCTCCAGAGATGTCCCTTCCCCAGGGAGCCCTTTTCTGACAACTGGACCAGGCGAAAATCAAGTCAAGACACTGTCTGGCAGTGTAGTGCTCATCACAGTTGATGATAGATATAGATGATAGATAGATAGATAGATAGATAGATAGATAGATAGATAGATAGATAGATAAGTTAGATAATAGATTAGGTATATAAGTTAAGAGATAAGATATATGCTACATAGATTAGATATATGACGGATAGATTAGATAGATAAGATATATGATACATAGATTAGATAGATGATAGATAATAGAGATAATAGATAATATATAGATAGACAGACAGATAGATAATAGATAGATAGATAGATAGATAGATAGATAGATAGATAGATAGATAGATAGATAAAGATAGTTAGACAGATAGAAGACAAACAGACTAACAGTTAACTTTACATGTCAACTTGCCTGGGCCACGAGGTGCCCAGGCTTTTGACTAAACATTATTTTGGGTGTGTCTGTAGGATGTTTCTGAGTGAGACTGGCATTTGTATCAGTTGAGTGAGTGAAGCACCCTGCACTCCCCACAGAACTCCTTTGATCTATGGTGGCCTGATTAGAACATAAAGGCTGAGAAAAAGACCATTTGCTCAGTGCCTGTGTTCCATCTGGAACACGGGTCTTCGCCAGCCTTTGGACGCAGACCTGCACTGGAATCCACGTCTTCGGCTCGCCTGGCTCCCAGGCCTTTGGACTCATAATGGAACTACATCTTTGGCTCTCTTGAGTCTCCAGCCTCCTGACTGCACATCTTGGGGCTTCTGTAATCACACAAGCCAATTCCTCATAATCCCATGTTGAAATATGTAATACACAACTTTTATAAGTTGAATTTTTTTCCATTTGTTGAATTATGGTTTCCAAATGTGTGCTATTCCCGATCACACTGTATAGGCATGCAGAGGGCTTCTCCAGGTTCCTATATAGAAGAGGGTCCCCCAGTCACCACCTGTGCATATTTTAAACATTGCTACCTATTGCCAAATTTCTCTTCAGCATGGGCGTGATGTTTTTACACCATCTCATGCAAGGTTTGAAAGCTTCCTCTGATCCATCCCTCCACAACTCTCAATATTATACAATTTCAGGTGTTGATAGTCAGAAGGATAAGGAAGTGTTCATTCCCATTGGCCAAATTTTTAGTTGACTTTTTCCACAGGTATAGTCATGATTTTTATGTCCTTGACCATGAATTCTCCTCAAACTGCTTACCTCTTTTACTATTGGGTTGTTCATATTTCTATAATTTATTTTAAAGTATTCTTTAAAAAGCTGGTAATATCTATTCTGAGTGTTTTCTCCTACTCTTTGGCTTAAGCTTCAATTTTCCTTATTTTGCGAGACCCCATCCCCTAAATAAAATGTGGCCAAATGTATCCACTATTTTCTTTATAGCTTGGAGTTTTCATTATCTTCTTTAAGAAATCCTTCCCTACTCCAAAGTCATGAGGATGTCTTCTAAGAGTTTCTTCTGAATGACATGAGGTTTTAGTTTTACACATGAGTCTTTCCTTCTGCTGAAATTTACTTTTGTATATGACTATGGTGGGGATCTAATTTCTAATTTCATTTTAGCTTTCCATGAGAATAACCAATTGGTATGCCTCCATGTATATAATGATGTGGTGTTTCCCACTAATTTGGGGCTCCCTACTCTCAAATATATATATAAAGTCCCCAGGGACATCCATTGGGGTCTCTTTCTGGGCTCTCTGCACTGACCCTCTGGACCATCCTCCCCATCTTGATTATCAAATGTCTATCGACAGTCCCAAAAACAGGCAGAGAGAGATCTCCAATGTTGTTCTTCTTCAAAAATTATCTTGCCATGTATCTGTATAAATATTACAATCAGCTTATCAAATCGCACAGAGTTTCATACTAGAATTTTTGTCAGAATTCTTCTGGATAGACTTGCTCCTTTTAAGAAATTTGTTTCTCCCATCTATGAGCATGAAACAGTTAGTTCTACTTTTATGTCTTTCAATAAATTTTATTATTTTCTTTAAAGATTATTTTTGCTTTTCCTACCAGCTTATCCCTTTTTCTCAAAGCTTTTTATTTTGATTTTTTTCTAAAGCTACAGAGAAATTGAAAAAAAAAAATGGAGTGTCATGTATAATCATGTAGTCTCCACCCAAATTCATGAATTATCAATAGTTTACCACATATTCACTTTTAATGAACAAGTAAGTTACAAAAGCATGAAAATCACCCACAGATGGTTTGCATCTCTTTCTCATCAAAGAAAACATTCTTCCATATAACCAATTACTATTTTTTCTCATTACCAAGACATTGAACATGATTAAATATTACCTGATATATAATTCACATTTAAATTTCTCTGTTGTCCAAAATATATCTTCGGTAGCTATTTTTCTTCTCCTTGGGTCCAATCAAGAATTATTGAGTTTGGTCAAAATAGCAATTAACCCATTTTGAACTACAACATTCCCATACTATTTTTCTTCTATCATTCATGACACTAACACTTTTCAAGGGTCCAGGTCCAAGCCAGCTGTATTAGTGAATGTCCTACAAGCTGATTGTTTCCTCACGATTAGATTAAACATTGCTGGCAAGAATACTACACATCAAGACACACAACATGTAGCTTGTCCCATTACTGGGGTTGTTCAGTTTGATCCCTTGCTTGAGTTAGCATTTGCTAGTTTTCTTTCTCACAAAGGGGCTTTGTCCTCTTTTCAGTGAAGAAGCAATCTACAGGGTGATACTTTGAAAGCATGTGACATATGTTTTCATCCAATCATTTTGGCACCTATTAATGATCCTTATCTAAATCAGTTGCGTTGGTGGTTGTAAAATAGTATTTTCTAATTTTGAGATTCTTTCTGCTTTACTAGCTGGTCATTGTTTATATGCAGAGCTTCCATATTTCCCCATCTTCCCTCCTTTTCTTTCTTGACTATCACTATGGATGCATGAATTTTATTTTTGTCCCTAGTGTTATAATCAATTGCCATCTTTGCTTTTTGTGAGGAAAATGTGACATTTCTGTGGTCTTCAAGGAGACCCAAACTTGGACAATTTTAAATTCAAGCTGCCTCCCACGTCCCTCTCATTCATTCTAACAATTTTGGAGCATTTTTTTGATTTCTGACAATATATTCTAGGCTCTTCTTGTATGTTTCCTACCCATCCACTCCTCAGACATAGAATTGGCAACTTTTCAAAGAAAACTCATTCATTTTGGTTGAAAAACGCATTTAGTTAACAAGATTTTCTTACTTTTGGGTGCTAGTAACTTCAGTATAGTTTTTTTGCTATTGATAAATGGTACCTTAAAAATTATAATATTGGTTGCTTACTGCTGATACATAGGAAAGAAATTGTGTATATTCATCATGTATCTAGTAAACCTTTCAAACTCTTTATTCATTTTGATTATTTGCCCGTAGAATTTATTTGGTTTTGTATGTGTACAATCATATCAATTGCAAATAATGGCAGTTTTATTTCTTCCTTACCAATTCTTATACTTTCTTGCTTTATGCTTTCTCATCTTACTGTGTTAGTTGTAGTGTTTAGTGGCAATTATAATGGTAGCATATTTATCTTGTTCCTGTCACTAAAACAGTGCTTTTAATGGTTCATTAATAAAAATGATCTTTGCTATTAATTTTTAATAGATGCCATTTTCTAGTTAAATACTTTTATTTTTCTTCTCAGTTTTAAAAGATACCTTTATTATGAGTTTTTTCAAAATTTTATTCTACATTTACTGAAACTGTTGTTTTCTTTCTTTTTAAACCATTAATATGGAAATCAGTTTCTTAATGTCAAAATATTTGTACAAAGACATGATGGAATAACCTGGATAGTATGCATCCTTTCACCATATCTAAATTGAAGACTGGACAAAATAGACAAGCCAACTGTTTTCAGACATGGGACAGTGAACATCTCAGATCTATAAAGCCTCAGAAATAGGAAACAAATAATGTTGAGGTCCTTTTTAGTTCGATATAGAAAGGAGGATGTTAAATAGAGCACAGTGACCTTGCTGAGTTGAGGAAACAGATCAACGTTTCTTGAGGCTGAAGGAACTGGAAAGGGTGGAATATAGAACCAGAGACAAAGGAGCTACACAGAGAAAGACTCCAGAACTCTACATAGAATTCTTTCAGGTTATGCTCAACAAAATATATAGATAAATTCAAAGATTGACTAAGAAACTATAAGCATAACTATGCTCAGAACTCACACATGCCTTGGAGCACTGACTGTGTTCCAAGGATCCAAATTGAAGGGTCCTCATTGAACTCTCAGAGTAGAAAAGGGTTCAATTGAGTTACACCCTGGTAACAGAGAGAAACTAGACCAGACTCTAACACAAGGCCTACTAAAGTTTAAAAACAAGTCTTGTAATAATCGAGCTGATCCTTAAGTAACTAAAGTTCCTACAAGAAAAAAAAAAGTCCCAACATTAATTGAAGACAGCAAAAGCCACTATTCAACAATACAAAATTTAGTGTCTAAATTTAAAAAAAGTTGGAAATGGGAAGAAACAGAAAAATATTACTCATATGCACTAAATAAATCAGAAAATGGGAGCATGAATAATTGAATACAAAATTTTTTTCACAAAAAGTACTATAAAAATAAATAACATACATAAAATGAGAAAGAAAAAGAATATTAATAAATCTTTTAGAGATGAAAAAATGCAATATCCAAATTGAAAAATTCACTGATTCGATTAACAGCAGATAAGATCAAAAACAAAGTTCAGAGACCAGGAACTTGGAAGACAACCATAAGATACTAGCCAACCTGATCAAGGAGATAATAAATGACTGGAAATAAATAAATAAATAAACAAACAAACAAACAAACAAACAGCTACAATGATGCGTGATTCAATACCAAGTGGTCCAACACACATATAATAGGAGATCCAGAAGCCAAAGACAAAGGGAGATGGAAATCATAAGACAAAATAGTAGATGAAAAAGCATCCCAATTTTTATGTAAAGTTTAATTCCAGAAGTCCAAGAAGGTCAAGAAACTCAAAGCAGAATAAACAAAAATACTAGGATACATCATAACCCTATGAACACTAGTGACATAATGACATCCATGAGTACTGTTAGAGATATAAAGCACATTAGGTACAAAAGAACAAAGCAATCATAACCTCCAGGGTCCATATGTAAGCCAGAAGGCAATGGAATAACATCTTTACAAGAGTAAACCTAGAAATACATAAACAGCAAAAAGACTTTTCAGAAATAAAGATGAAATAAAGAACTCTCCGGGCGAACTAAATCTGCAAGGGGTACTGACAGTCCTGCACTAAAAGAATGAAGAAGGAAGTTCTTCAGGTGGAAAGATGATTATACAAGGTGGAAATATGGATCTACACAACAAAGGTGGAAATATGTGGGTAAATGTAAAAGGTTTTTCTCACTTCTTAAAAGACCAGCTCTAAAACCAACTGTAACACAACTAGGTGTGAACATTAATTGATAAGTGAGTAACTCTGAAAAATGGGCTCTATTTTAAATTAAAGATGTAAACTAAAAGAAAAGAGAACAAAACATTTTCAAATTCCTAGAATAAAGTCGTTATGGAATTTTTTTGTTGGTGGTGAGCTAATGATGAATATTTGGTATAATTTGTCTATAAAATCATCCAAGCAGATATTTTGTAGATCTCTTTTAAATAAAAATTTCAAATTATCTAACATCCTTGGGTCTATTAAAGTATCTTGTTTATTTTAATTCAAGTTGCCATCATGTGTCTAGGGAGTTGACTCTTTTATGTATGTTTTCAAATGTATTGTCATGAAGTTTCTTAATAATATCTCCCTTTCTTCTCCCTGATATTGTTTATTTGTACTTCTTTCAATCATTAGAATTTTCTATACTTTGTTAGTGTTTTCAAAGAAACAGCATTGGTTTTTATTGAACATCTCTATTTTCTTTCTTTTTTTTTTTTTCTATTTTAGTAGTTTCCTTTCCTTACTTTGTTTCCTCTCTTATATTTTCTTTAGATTTATTTGGTTATTCTCTGCCTAACTTTTATAAACACCTTTATTGACATGTCACTGTCACATAATAAAAATGCACATTTTTATAATTTACTTTTTAATACGTGTTGACATATGTATGTATACACCTGTGAAACCATCACCACAATCAATAATGAATATAAAGTTATGGCTATGAATTTCCTTCTAATTGTAGCTTTAGATGCATCTCACAAGCTTTGATATGTAGATTTTTTTCATTCTTGCTTTGTACAAAGTAACCCCCAATTTCCATTGTCATTTTTTCCTTTGGCACATTGGCAATTTAAAAATGAATTGCTTGGGGCATCTGGGTGGCTCAGCTGGTTAAGCCTCTGCCTTCGGCTCAGGTCATGATCTCAGGGTCCTGGGATGGAGCCCCACATCGGGCTCTCTGCTCAGCAGGGAGCCTGCTTCCCCCTCTTTTTCTGCCTGCCTCTCTGCCTACTTGTGATCTCTCTCTGTGTCAAATAAATAAATAAAATCTATTTAAAAATGAATTGCTTAGTTTTCCAACCATTGAGATTTTCTACTGTTAGAGAGAAATAAAGGCTACACATTGGCTCTCCTGAGACCCCAGCTTGCCCACTGTGGATCCTGAGATTTTTCTCGGCCTCTCTGATCATGTGAGCCAATTTCTCACAATAAATCCCTTTGTGCGCACACACGTGCACACACACACACACACATATACACATACACCTTCTGCATATGGCTGGCCCCCTCTGATCTTACAGGATTCATTTCATATGTCACCACCACAGCAAAGCCCTCACTACCCACCCTATCTAAGTCAATCTCCCCATCCAGTTATTTTGTTTCTTTCAAGAAACATATCATGAGCTATATTTATTTATTTGCTTACATGTCACTTCCTCCCTTCTTTTTTACAGTATAAGTCCCACATGGATAGGGACCACTTTATCTTACCCACTGCCAGTCACCAATACCTATGTCAGTGCACTTGTACCTTAGTTTCTGTCCAAATTACCTATAGAGTGTAGTAAAGTCTTTTCCCTCTCCCTGGTATCCACACTGCCTTCCTCCTTTTAGAATTGCTAACCTCTTGCATTTTAACTGGGGATATGGCAGCCTAGCTGCTCACAGCATCCGCCTTCTAGGCTGACATATAGATATGGTGACATGGCTATGCTTTGGCTGTTGAGAAGCAAAGAGGTATGATGTGGAGCTCCCTGAAAACAACTTTATAAGGAAATTGCTTGCTCCCCACATTCTCTTCTCTTCCTTCCTGAGGTCTGGTGGTGGACATGGTGGTGGTGATCTGAGTTAAGCCTCCAGCCAGAGGCCACACTTTAGGCTGAAGTAAAAAGAGAAACCCTTGGTCTCTGCACAACTCATGGAGCCATATAGACAGCCGACTTTGGGGCCCCCAACAATTTGGACTTTTCTCTGAAAAAGTCATACTCTTCTATTATCTGAACCATTGAAATATAGCCCCCCACTTTATTACAGCCTAACCTCCTAGTTGAACATAGAATGGTGGACAAAGGGAGGGAAGAGTGTTGTCATTTTCTCTTCTTCCAGCTGCAGAGTAGTGGTTCCCATGTAGGGTCACTTGGCAATGTCTGCACATACTTTAGCTTGTCATAATTTGGGGGCTGGAGGTTTCCACTGGCATATCATGTGTAGAGACCAGAAATGTGGCTACACTACAATGCACATGACAGTCCTCCACAGCCAAGAATTATCCAGCCCCAGATGTCAACAGTGCCCACACTGAGAAGCCCGGTGGTCTCACACCTACTGCTGGAAAGGGCAGTGTTTTAGTTCTGCCTTCATGGTGGGCCATTCACTCATCAGTCAACGCTATTATTTCTAGTGGTATCCTTGAGGGAGATGAGACTTTTTCCAAATGCCCAAACTCATTCCCATGACCTCGGACAGAATATGTGCTTAATGACCATTAGTCACTCACACATTTACGCATTTCTGGGTCTCAGTCATGCATTCCTCCCTGCCCATCTTTACCTGGCCAACTCCTTGCCTTTCTTCAGGAGCCTGCCCTGATCCCTCTCATTAGGGGCCACTCTTCTGTGCTCCCAAGGCATTCTGTTCATCCCATCGTAGTTCTCATCATGTAGTGTTGGACTGGCATGTCCGTGCATCAAGCAAGATATGGACCAAGGCTTATTTCATGTCCTTTCAGATCAATGCAGGCAGGAATATGCATGATTTTAAAAGAATGTATCAAGAAAGAAACTACACTTTATGTTTGTTTCGTGGGTGGGTATTTCTGGATTTATATCTAGGTCATGGTGAGGCAAGTGGCTACATAGCACCTCTTATTCATCAGGTAAGACTGGTGTGTGTGTGCAATTTTGAAGACAGCCTGGCATGTGAAGGTAGGAATGGGGGGACTTGATAAGGAAGCTGGAGGTCATAGGGCACCTACATTTACCAGCGAGGTATCACATATCTTTGTGGACTCCCTTGAAAACTCAGGAGATGTCCAGCATGCCTATAATAATAGAAATCAACCCCCATCATAAAGAGACATGTTTCCATCCCTTGAAATAGACACAGTACAACTCTTAGGAATGCCTTTCCCTTAAACACTGAGAATAATTACAATAAGTCAAGGACATCTCCTTTCCAAATAAATATACGCGACTAAAAGCACGAAGCAATGTTAGGCGGTGAAGGAGCTGGTGTGTTTCTTGCTGAGGAGGCACAGCCCTGGCGTATAACATAATGTAATTGGTTCTTTTGAAGTTTTTAATCACTTTCCATGTAATCGAGAGTGATGCTGACAAGCAAGCTATCAGAACCCAGCTCCACACGTCAGTGACACGGGGGACCTTCACCAGTGCGGGCTGGCACTGGTAATTGTTTTAGAACTAAAGCACCCAACATCCTGGGGGTTCATTACAAAGATTCCTCTGGAATAGATGAGGAGGTCAGAATTTCCCATCCCCACAAATCATTTGTCGGTGGGCATGTTATCAAAATATGAGGCGGCCCCTTCAAATATATTTTAAACACTGTTAATGTATTTCCACATGTCACCGTCTGACAGCTCCGCCGTCCTCAACTTTGCCACCAGGGAAATTTACATGCATTTGAATTCACTGGGCCAAGCACCGTCTCCCCACACTGACAGCCCATTTAGCTCCGTGATAAGTTAATCTGTGCGGCGTTTGATAGATTTCTGTCTTTTACCCAAAACAGAGTTCGCAAAAATGATTCAGGAACAAAATTTGCAAAATATTTGTGTACCAGCTTCATCACCACAGAAGCTGGACCTCTTAGAAATGTGTGCTTCTGTACGGCCAGCCGGGCCCCAGAGGTGGGTGACGTCCCCTGCCTGTCCTTTACCTGCACGCCTCGCTCCTTCGCCATTTTATCGATCCTCGTGTATTCATTCAAGGAGTCAACACGACAAATGATCAGCCACTGTGTCCAAATGCAATAAAATTTTAAGGAATTAAATTTTATGCCGATTTATTTTAAGCCAGTGAGCTCCATGCTACCAACCATCATACATCCTGCTTCTGATCATATTAGATTTTCTGGGTCTGTAGTAACAACTGATCACAATGTGGGTGGCTTGAAACAAGAGGAATTTATTCTCTCACAGTTCTGGAGCCCAGAAGTTCAAATCAAGGTGTCAGCAAACTCCTTTTGGGGGTTCAAAGGAAGAAAGTGTCTCCCAGCTCTCTCCTAGCTTCTAAGGATTGCCAACAATCTTGAGAGCTCCTTGGCTGTGCAGCAACACTCCAAGCTCTGCCTGTCCTCCCTCTCTCTCTCCTTTCCTTTTGATCCATTCCCCCTCCTCCCTTTCTCCAATGGCAAACACACTGACAATTCTCAAAGCTGATGGGGAACTGGAGGTCCCCAGGGACAGACTGCTTGAGCCCCTGCAGCCTATCCCTCCCTATGCTCTAGGCGGATGTGCCCATGTGGCTTCAGCACAGTGGAGCCAGGGGGCTGGGGGTGTAGACCACGAGGGTGCTGCCACATGGTCATATCAGGAGCCTGGGGTCCAGGCTCTCCCACACGGGGGGCATGAACTCTTGAGCAAATCCGTTCGTCTTCAGCAGACCCTTAAATGTCAAAAACAAGCCACTCAAATCTAGACCTGGGAGAATAGTAGCAGGGGGCTCCTTAGGGGGGGAAGAGGGTGTGAAGCGGTCCTACTGACGAGTGGGAAAGGGAAGACACAAGGAGAGGGCAGGTGGGCTGACCACCTGGCTGAATGTGCCTTGAACTGGTGGTCCCGACTTTAGGGACAGATGAGCCATCATGACTGCATGACTGTAGGGCTTTTTGGTCGGCAACATCTATCCTAGCAGTTGCATCAGAGGGTAAGAGGAGAGTGGGCTTGAACCGGGCCTGGAACTTCCCCTTGCTACTGGATGGAGAGAAAAGAGGTGAGGAAACTAGCCAAGTACATGGGTCAACTGAAGTTTTCATCAGATGATCTGCTCCAGACCACGTCTTCAGGGGAGAGGAGAGAAAAGGGAGGAAGGAGATGCATGCGTAAGGGGGAGCCTTTCTTCCTTCAGGTTTGGAGGTTCATGCCACCCTGCCCCACCCCAGGCCAGTCCGTCAGAGAAGGTTCTGGCCTCCGGGCATCCATGCTGCCATCGTTCCCTCTGCCTGAGATGGTTGGCCTCCCTTCCTGCCAGACCTCAGAAGTGTTTGCTAAAAGCCTCCGTCAAGCATCCTTCCTGTCGAGACTCCGGGTAGGGGTGCTGCAGCCCTGCCTCCAGCCCCCTGCAACCGTCTACATGTCGTGCATTTCCCTGGTGAGCTTGAAGCCCCCAAGTGTAGCATCCTCCCCTCAGGTGCGGCTCGCTGCCTGCCTGCCGCATTTAGCACAGTCCCTGACATACAGGAAGTACTCAATAAATGCATATCGGATTAAATATGCGGTCCACCTTCGTGGTACCTGACACCCTTAGGAAGATATAAACAGATTTGTTAAATGTTTGAATGCTCAAGATGAGAGAAGGGGGCCCTGACGGCATCAAGCTTCCGGGAGCCCACGGAACCTCCACTGGTAGCAAAGCGGCCAAATCTGAACTCGTTAAGGGCAGCGTTGATTTATTCAGGAAGCCGTCTCCTTGCAGAGCAGCTGCCCCAAGCTCACGGGCACCCAGAAAGAAACACTGACAGCCAATTAGAGGAGGAGGATGGCCCCCAGACAGCCACGGCAGCCTCTTTTGGCTGCTTGGTGCCTGATCCAGATGTGCAAAGTTGGACTGCAGCCCAAGAAATTAGGGCATGCAAAGAAGCCTCCAGAACTTGGGCATCATCCCACGAAACAAAAATAAGGTTGGCCGATTTAAAAGAGCAAACACAACAAAAATATAGGATACACAGTTCGATTTGAGCCCTTTAGATAAACAATGAGCAATTTTTAGTCTCGGTATGTCCCATGCAATGTTTGGGACCTGTTTATACTGACATGTTTATCATTTATCTGAAGTTCAAATTTACCTTGGCATCCTGTGTTTTATCCAGCAAGGGTACATACAGACCACTCCACCCACATCCACGCCACGCCTCTCCCCCCACCAAAGGGGTCCTCTGAGGACAGAGGCCTGGAAGGAGCCCTGGTCACAGCAAGGAGGCCTGGGTCCCCAGCCCACGAGGAGCACTGGTCCCAGGCACAAAAGATCTTGTGGGTGCTGGAGTGATCTTGCAGCCACGAGGGGGAGCATCGGCGGGGGGATACGAAAGCGCCAGTGGTTTTGAATCCTAACAACTAGAAAGCGTCTAGGTATGAATCCAGAATGTTACCAGCAGAGAACTGCCCACGTTGTCTTGCTGAAATAATAGGATATACTTAAGAACAAGCATCTTCACAGAATCCAGGTGTGCAGTTCAGGGGTGGCGTCCCCTCTAGCTCGTCTTGAGCCCTTTCTCAGGCTCTTCCTGGGGAGGATGCCGTTCATGGGGCAGTCACCTGTGTGCCTGTGTGGAAGGCACAGCGTCTCAGCTGTTTGCCACCAACCAAGTCACTTGCAGAGCCCCATGAGGGATGAAACACACGAAGGCATCAAAGACAGTATGCACCTGGCAAAGGGGGGACAATGCCCATGCTTTAAACAGGGCAATGTGGATCCCCCCGGACAGATTTGATGGTTGGAAAGAAGCCAGAAATCTATATTTAATTGGGGAGTGTCCTTGATGTCTAATGTTAGTAAAGACTGCAACATTCTTTCACGTGGTGCCGATCACATCCAGGGGCCCAATATGGCCAGGGTCCATCTGTCCTTGGCTGCCAGTTCTCTTGACCAGAATCGGCTTGTGGGGCAGGCTCTGTCTCCCTGTCTTCCTCCAGCCCGGGCCTCAGCCAGCACCAGCCCCACCGGAGTGCCCGCTGAGCCTCAGCCTCTCGATGCCTCGCCCTTCTCGCTCTCACCTCCTTTCCCGGGATGCCGGGAGCCAAGAGGCGGCTGGGACATGACAAATCGCCTCCAAGCCCTCTGTAAATACTGGCGGATGTATGGGGTGCACGGCGCTGGGGAGGACAAATGCATCCTGGATGCCGATCTGTCAGCACAGACCTCCAAATCCCAGCCCCGCCGGCTCACGCCGTGCACACCTGCGGCTTGTCGACAGTGTAGAAATGAGAAATTCGGAGGCAATTGAACACCCCGTGAATTCACACACCCGACCCGCACCAAGGTACTTAGCACAGGTGTTTCTGTAATTGTGATGCATGAGGACACTTCCCAGTGTTCAGTGGCCCTCGACACTCACACCTCCACCTGCTGGGGGGTGGCTGGCGCGCAGGTTTGGCCCCATGTGGCCCCAAGGTGAGTCGCAGTTTTGCCAGCAGAGCCCGAATGCCCCCAGTGTATGTTCTCGCTCCTATTTCACCTTTGGGGATCCTTGTCGGCCAAAGAGCACTTAAATGTCTGCGCAGCCCTCTCCTGGCCTCGGTCCCTTTCCGACTACAGAGGGTCTGCGAGTGGCTTGCTGGAAATGCCCTGGAAGCAACAGCAGCAGACAAGGGAAGCGGGAGAAAAATGATCAAGCTCACACATGGAGCGTGATAAACTGGGGAGGCTTAAAAGGAGGTCAGTCAAGTGAGCTGTCAACTGGCAACCAGGCCCCGAGGTGGGGAGTTCAAAGTCACGCGGCAGCCAGCAGCCCTGGGCTGGCGCACCAGGGACCCGGAGCCCAGACATAAATGGATGGGGCCGGCGGGTGGGCAGCCGGGATTGGAGCCGAGGAGGAGGCAGCCAGGCACCAGCGGGAAGGGCGAGGATCCCAAACTCTCTGGGGCACCGCCAGCAGGGGCCCCAGGCCTCCTGACCCGCAAGTAGCAACCGAGCAGGTGGGGTGCGGCGCACAACACGGGCGGTGGGCCGGAAGCCCTGGGGCGCACCTCCTCCTCCAGGAACCCGACGGTGCCTCCCAGTGTGTCAATTATTTCTCCATAAAACTGGGTTTGAGGGGGAAAAGGTGGCTCAGAGGTCCACGTCAGACTGCCCTTTCCATCGATTGGACACCTGTCAGCCAGAAGGCAGAGCAGAGACGCCCAGGCACGAGCCCGCTGCGGCCCGCGCACCCCGGCCACCAGTGCCTGCGAGCATCAGGTCGAGGGCCGGGCTCTGTGCCATGGTCACGGTCACGGGGTGGGGGTGGAGGGCAGAGCACAGCCCAAGTCCACGTCCAGGATGTGCCCTGTGCCGTTGCATGGGGGCCACCCGCCATCCAGAATGCCATCTGGCCCCTCTTCCATGTTTACCTGGTTTTCAATATTATTTCTCCATTGCCGCTCAGTGACTTGTGTCCTTCCGAGAGCCAAAGACGAACCCCGGCACACACCATCGAGGGGACAGCTTCCTAGAGACCGGAGCCTGGGTGGCCAGGAGTCACCTTCCCTGGGAAGGTCGGGAGCCTGGCTGTGGGCTCCACCAGGGCGGCCGGAGGGGAACCGGTCAGTGTGGCTCTCCTGAGGGCAGAGCTGGGCCGCCCACTGGCCCCATGTCCCCACGCGGGCCGCCTGCCCCTCCCAGCGCTGAAGACAAGCGGGCCGCTGGTGGCACACACACTCACACACGCACACGTTTACACACTCACACACACACCCGCATACTGTCACACACTCTCACACACAGTCACACCTACACACTCACACACACACGCACACTGTCACACACTCTCACACACGTAGTCACACCTACACACTCACACACACCCGCACTCTGTCACACACGCTCACACACGTAGTCACACCTACACACTCACACACCCTCACACTGTCACACACGCTCACACACGTAGTCACACCTACACACTCACACACCCGCACTCTGTCACACACGCTCACACACGTAGTCACACCTACACATTCACACACACGTTCACACTCACACAGTATACACCCATTCACACAACTGCACACGGTCACGCACACGAAGCTCTCACACTGACACAGGCACACACACATATACACAACACTCACATACACTCACACATTCATAGTCACATACACATGTACACACTCACACACTCTCACACACATCTTGCACACATCCACATACTTATGCAGTTACACACACACACTTTCACACACACAGTCACACATTCACACAATACTCACACATTCACACATTTACACACATTTATAATTGTGTGCATTCTCAGTCACACACACAAAGCTCTCGCATTCACACAGGTACACACACACACAACACTCACACACTCAAACACATTCATAGTCACATACATACGTATGACTTACACAGTCACAGTCACATACACACGTACACACTCACATATACACACGCACAGACTCACATACTTTCACATATGCACACACATGCTCACTCTCACACGCATTCTCACACCCATTCAAATCCCATTCACACGCATACACACACACAGACTCACGCACACACTCTCACACGTGTGCACACACACTCTCCCACGCACACTTGCACACACACATAGGCACACCCTGACACCATCACCCCCTCTGTCTGCAGGGGCCCAGCCGCCCAGGCACAGCTCCAGACTCCCCAGGTCACCCCAGGTTGAGTTTCCCAGGCCCGCCTGGCCTTGGTCTGCAAAGCGGGGCCCAGGGCCCCAGCGGGACCCCAGCAGCTCCCACGGGACCGCATCTCCTGCCTCTGGCTCCCCAGCCATCAGGGGACCAACAGAAAGCTCCAGGAGGAAGCCTGCAACTCTCCATTGTCTAACTCCCTCCCAAAGTGATTTCAGCTCAGTCTGAGAAGCGCCCAAAAGAACGCAGCTGGTGTTCCAAAGGGGCATGTCACCACCCCCCCACACCTCCCCCCTGCTCCAGAGCCCATCACATACATTTAGTCCTGTCTTGGCCCAAAGCCATCCTGCAGGTTCTCTGCGATCCTGATCTGGGCATTTGGTGCACCCCAAAAGAGGCTCCCACTGCCTCAGATCAGGGTGACTTTCCGGGGAGGGGGAGGGGCCCCATTGAGATGTTGCACCTGGAAAGGAATTCATTCGGTTTTCTAGTGGTTGAATTTAACAATTTTCTTACTTCTATTACTTGTAAAATATGATTACTTTGGCTTCTCTGGTGAAATACCTACTCCATCTACAAATAATCTCTTTTGGGTTTGTTTTTGGAGGGGAGGGGTGTGGGGGGTTGGGTGAGCCTGGTGGGGGTATTGAGGAGGCACGTAGTGCATGGAGCACTGGGTGTGGTGCATAAACAATGAACCTTTGAACACTGAAAAAAATAAAATTAAATTAAAAATATTAGTTTGAACCGCCATGCTATATTAAAAATACTATATTGAAGAATACAGTTTAGGATGTCTTTGGAAGCCACACTATAGGAACATACTTGTTCTCTACCATATTGTATCCCCCCCAAGCCCCAAATTCACATGTTGAAGCCCTGAACCCCAGTGGAATGGCATTTGGGGAATGGGGGTGGGGTCTTTGGGAGGTCGCCGGGTTTGGATGAGGTCATGGCGGTGGAACTTTCATGATGGGATCATGACGGGCCCTAGTAAGAAGAGACCCCAGAGAGCGTGTTGGCTCTCCCCGCCCCCATGAGGACTCCATGCGAGGTGGCTGTCCACAGGCCGGAAGGAGGCCTCTCGCCAGACATCAGCCCTGCCGGCACCCTGCTCTTGAACTTCTAGCCAGAACTGTGAGTAACGCGCGTCTGCTAATGAAACACCCCCCCACACACACACCGTCTGCGGTATTTTGTTCTGGTGCTCGTGCTAAGACAGAACTTCAGAGCATAAAAACTAGAATGGACCCTTCATAAAATTTAAGAACAGATTATAGGCTACTTGGAGGGCTATCCTTCCACTCCATGGTGGAAGATGGGGGACACACACAGGCATCTTGTGTGAATGGAACATTCCCTTCTCTGAACTCAGCAATCTGAACTGACCCCACATGACATTTACCTCCCTCTCCCTCTGGAACGAGGGCTGGGACTGACCCCCAATGGGCTTGTCCGGACGTGAGCCTCCAGACCCAAAGCCAGGGGGCATCCAACAGGGAAACGATCCCATGGCATTGAGCCAAGCAAGGCCTAGAGCTCCTGCCCCCCGACTCTTACCCCTGCTCCGTTCCTTGCTCCCCCCACACGGGGACCACCGCCGCAAACCTGGAAAGACACAACTGAGCAGAGAAGCCTCTAAAAGCCATTGTTATCATGTATCCTCCCTCTCATTTCTAATTTGGTTTATACGAACTTTCTGTTCTTACTTTTGGATCTACCAGTGATGCATAAATGGTACTGGTCTTGCCCTTATTTCCAAAGCACTAGCTCTTGGATGTATTTCTCATTTCTATAATTTCTGTTCTTTTTTTTTTTTCCTGCCTCCTAAGGAATGGAGCCTCTGAAAGCTTCTGTTCTTTGAAGTTCATTTAGATTTTCTTTGGGGCTTTGTTTAGTGTCCATTTTCTTTTGTATTTGGATCAAAGGGTAATCTTTTAATTGGAAGATTTTATCATTTTTATTTATATCCTCCCTTGTTACAGAAAATCTTTCATAGAGATGTGTAATTCTTACTTTGGCAAGAGAGTTTTGCATATGCTTGTTTGCTTTTTTTTTTTTTATTTATACTAACAACTTTCCCCTGCCCTCATTTTATTTGTCTTTCCTGCCCTAGTGAATTAATGTCTCTCCTTATAATTGTGGTTTTTTTTAAATTATCCAACCATCTCCATTGTTACTTTTTAACAGATTTTATTTAAAAATGCCTTGATCCTATATTATTTGACCCTATACAAAAAAGCTTAATCAATGTCGGTGTTCATTATTCTTAATATTTTTATCAAAATCAATTGACCTTTTATCTAACTTTTTAAATTAAGTATGCCTTATCTGTTTTCCTCCAGTTTTTAATCCTCCCTCTATGCGTCAACGGATGTCTAGTAAGCAACATCTTGTACAGTTTAGTTTATCATCCACCAGAGACATGACTTCTTTGGTAGGTGAATTTAAACCCTCGTGGTCACTATCATCGTGAACATTGTTGCTATCGTCATTTAGAGATGCTTCATCGCTGAAGGTTTTTGATGCGTCGACCGCACTCTATCTGGATCTAACATTTAAAAATTATTTGAAAGGTAACAACATTCCATTCTTGATACTATTGCTTTCTTAAGACATCACACATACTTTATTCAACCCCTTAACATCTATAGGGTTTATTAGCATCAGACCCACATGGTCCTTCTGACTTCTCTGATGGGGGATGAGAGGTGGTGCTCTCTACCTTCTTTGCCTGCACCTGCTCCTGCAGAGCAAAATCCTCATCTGAGCCCTAAAATTCTAGCAGAGGAAGACAGACTCTATGGGAGATTGGCAAATGGCTGGCAGCACCATGAAGAAAGGCAAAGCGAAACAGAGGGCCATTTTCTGCTCTAGCTGGGGAAGCCAGTGGGTCAAGCCCGCATTTGAACCAAGACTGGAATGGAGAAAGGGAATAAGCCATGCAGAGAGCTGGCATGGAGAGTCAGGCCGAAGGAGGGGCCAGGGCAAAGGTCCTGGGGCACGTGTGGCTTAGTTAGTGGTCAACAAGGAAGTGAGTAGGGCTGGAGCAGGGAGAGGGCGGTTGGCAAAGCTAGTGAGGCTGGACCATAGGGGTGGGAGAGAAGGGCTGGC
Organism: Procyon lotor; assembly: GCA_028646535.1. NCBI lineage: Eukaryota > Metazoa > Chordata > Mammalia > Carnivora > Procyonidae > Procyon > Procyon lotor. Next base: position 67,259,171 of record CM053617.1, on the reverse strand, counting down.
ATAGAAGAGGGACATTTTGAGGAGGTTTTGAGCAGAGAAGTAATTAAAACTTTGAGTGATTTGCCACTGAGTGGAGAGCAGGTGGAAGTCGGAGCCCAGTCCAAGAGCCATGGAGCCTGGTGGTAGCAGCAAGTGGTGGAGTGAGGTCAGAGCCTGGAGATATTTTAAAGCAGGGCCAACAGCTGGTTGATGCGTAGGGTGGGAGGGGGGAGAAAGAGGGAGTAGAGGTCACTGAGTGACACCCAGGCATTACCGGCAGGTCACAGATCCAGATAACCCCACCAGCCCCTCCTGTTCCTACCTGTTTGTGCTCCATCCACGACTGCCCATCCCCCATCAATAGGTTCGAGCATCTTAAATCAGTAGTTAGTTTCACTGGTCTGCAAAGGTGTTTTCCCACAGTTATATTTTTATTCAAGATTTCTTTATTTCCTGCGCGTAAAAGCCTTCCTGTGATCTCAGAAGAAAAGGCATGTTCTGGTAAGGGCAAGGCCTTCCAGGGTCTTTCTGTTGCTCCCTTGTGAGAATGGTAGGGTGGTTTATGTTATGGACTGAACTGTGTCCCCAGAACCCATGTGCTGAAGCCCTCATCCGGGCGCCTCAACGTGGTTCTGTATTTGGACATCATGGACCCTGATCCAGTCTGACTGGTGTCCTCATAAGGAGAGAAAGTAGGGACATACAGACAAGAGGGAAGTGTGTGCACAGAAGAAAGGCATTCAGCAAGCCGAGGGGAGAGGCCTCGGAAGAAACTAAGCCTGTGGGCACCTTGATCTTGGACTCCCAGCCTCTGGAACTGCCACAGAAAAATCTTCCACCATTATGCCACCATTCTGTCATGGCTGCCCTAGCTAACTCCTCCACCTTCCAACATTTTCTCTCTCTCTCTCTCGCTCTCTCTCCCCTCTCTCTCTAAGATTTTATTTATTTGAGAGAGAGAGAGAGAGAGAGAGAGAGAGCGCGCAAGAGCAGGGGGAGCTGCACCAAGAGAGGGAGAAGCAGACTCCTTGCTGAGTGGGGAGCCCGACCTGGGGCTCAGTTCCAAGACCCTGAGATCATCATCTGAGCCAAAGGTAGATGTTTAACCAACTGAGCCGCCCAGGGGCCCCAGCATCCACCCTTCCTTAAGAATTATCAAACTTTTTTTCCACCCTCCTCCTGCATCGTTGCAGTTTGATTGTTTGAAGTTTGATTTTTACTTCCTCTGAAGGGAATTCTACTTTTCTTTCAAGGTACTTACAGAAATTTTTTTTTCCTGGCAGTTTAAGAGTGTTACCGTGACTGAGTATAATCCAACATGTGTCTTGTTACTGATGCCAAGGGGAACAAACATGGCCCCTCTTTCAAGATGCTTGGGGTCTGGCAGGGGTGGGACAGAGAGACATTGTGGCATTTGACCCCCACACCACCATCGCAGACGAAGGTCCAGGCACGTGGGGAGTGCAGGGAGGGGACCGGGTGGGGACCCAATGAACTGGAGCGAGACTGCAGGGAGACTCATCGGGAAGAGCTTGTGATCTTTGGACATGTGAGTGAACTCACCTGGTGTATGTGAGACTGCGGTGAGCCTAGAGCAGGCTTTCCAAGAAGACGGAATGTTTGCAAAAGCTCAGCAAACAAGGCTTGGTCTAGCTGGGATCCCTGTGCATGGGGAGCATGGGCCTGGCAAGGGGGTTGGATCACATTGGAAATGGACTAGTATGATGATCCAATTTGCATTTCAAACGCAGTGACACACCGCAGGACAAAACAAGGGCTGCGGAGAGAGAAAGGAGTCAGCGAGGACGTTTTCTCGGCAGACCAGCCCCCAAACTCAACCGGCTTAAACAACCAAAGAAACATGTTCCTTCCCGTAGTGACAGTTCTGGAGTGGGCAGCCGTTCCCAGGCTCCCCTCCTCCATCCCTGCTGCTGTGACAGGCGGGGCCGCACCCTTCCCTGGGGGTGGGCTTTGTGGTTAGGCTAGGAGCTCGCGCCTGGCACCCAAGCACCATGGGCCCCTGAAGAAAAAAGCCTCCTCCAGCCTCCTTGGCAGGAGCCTGGGGCTCACTGGGTGACTCCTTGGCCCACACCCACTCCTGAGCGTGACTTTGACTGGCAAGTGGAGGGTGTGGCCTGCCTGGAGCCACCGGGTGGCCCATTCGGGGACTGCTGAGGACCGGGAGGATGGGCAGACACACCTGCAGGAAAGGAGAGCTCTGTCCGGAGGAGGACGGCATGGGGGTCAGAGCGCGGGGGAGCCTCGGGGGGACTTCTCTGCCACGGAAGGCGGCGTCCTGCGTGGAGCAGGAGGGCTCAGACCCCCAGACACCCGAGGGGCCTCGGAGCCAGTCCCTCGGCCCTGATGGTGCTCTCTAACCAACCCACCCAATCACTACTCTCCCACATTCCAAATCGGCTTCCTTTTCTCTTCTCACTAGTTACCCGGTCTTCATTCTGTTTTTCTGCGTCTATTTTTCTAAACCCTAACCGGTCCTCCCGAAGACGAATTCTTTTCTTCCGGCTCTCCAAGGCCCCGAGAGCTCCACTTCCCGTGTCTCTTTTTTTCTCACGTGTCCATCTTCATGAATTCAGCCAACATTCTAGAGACCGTGACCCCAGCGTCACACTTCAGCACCAGCCGGTTCAGCCCCAGGGATACCACGCCCTTGCTTTGTGACACTGGCGATGTGCTTAATCTCTCTAAAGACTCGTTTTCTCATCTAGAAAGTCACGGCAATTTGACATTTACCTTGTGGGGTTGCTGTAAACATCACATCAAAGTACCTGACCAACAGGAACTGCCTCCTGAAAGCTGGCCGGTCTCGCTTCTGGTGCTATTTTTGTGCCATGCTCATTGTCATCTCGACTGGGCGTCTATTTTTGGAATGTCTGCTGTTTAACAGCATCAGGCCGAACTCCCGTGTTCCCAAGAACAGTCTGACTTCACTGGCAGAATTCGGCGTGTTCTGTTTCTGTGTCAGAGCTAGGACATCCTCTTCTACCTTCCTGAGAGGGGATCAAAGCCCTTTGCCAAAATCTTCTTCAGTTTTTCATGGGAGATCAATTCCAAAGTGAGATCAGCCTTTGTACTTTCTCTGTTTTGTTTTGTTCTGTTTCTCCTCTTTCTTTGAAACAAGGGAGGTTTTGCCATGGGATCAGCTGTGCTTTCCAATACGTAAGAAAGTGGATTGCCTGGGAGGCTGCTGTGAACTCTCCCGTTGCTCAGTTAACAACATGGTGAACTGCCAAGGACAGCCTTCATGGTGCAGTAAGGAGGTGACCCTGTTGAAGGAACAGTTCCAGGAAACTCTATGGCCTGACAAAAGGACAAAGGATCATGTGTGATGTTCATGTCACCTGGAAGTAGAGCCTTTCTTTCCCTAATTGAAGCATACCAGCCCCCCAGCCCCTGGCCAGCAGCTTCCAGAGTTGGGCTGGACGCTTGGGCCAGGGGCAAACGTGTACGCAAGCACCTGTGACAGATCACTCTTGCAGTGATCCATTGAGTGACTTTTTCTGGAGCACCTACTACGGTGTTCCTGCTCTAGGAGCGGGATGCCGTCAGTGAATAACACCAGGAAAACCCCCTGCTTTGTATAGCCCCGTTGAAAGGGCTAGAGCCCCATGTGGCAGCCACACTGGGGTCTGGTACCTTGGGTCTTACTCATGACCAAAGGGTCCCACCTCACTGGTGGCTGGCCGTTCACCACACACCCCTCCCCAGGCCCCCGAAAGCACAGCTGCCCTGTCAGAGACTTCCCGAGACACAGCCTGGAGGGCTGGTCCCCACTGCTGCCAAGTCTTCGGCTCAGTCAGTGGTGTGGAACATCCTACAAGTCTTTCTGGAACATTCTGGAATTAGAGCTTCTTCAAGGGATGCTCTAATTGAGAAACATTTTTCTTTCTTTCTCTTTCTGCCCCCTGGATGATTTCACGAGTATTTTAATGGGAAACAGAAACATGACTCCTCGGGGGTTGAGGGGGGTCTCTAATATCCCCTCTCCGGCCTTTGTCACCTTCTTGGGTGCCTCTCTCCTATGTTGTCTTAAAACACTCCGTCTTCAGTAAATTTAAGGTTGCCCCACTCAGCACCATGTGTCCTTTTAATGACATTTTTTGCTGGATTATGTACTCAACCTTTTTTTATATAAGAGGTGTTCCTTTGAGATGCCGCCAATCTGATCTCATTGGAAGTTTATGAGAAAATCCAATATGCTCCGGTCCTACTGCCGAGAGGGCGCGAGCCAGCTCGCCAGATTTATCCGCGGCTCCAGTGCAAACACGGCTGATCATTCCCCGGCTTTGTCCTGCGCTCGCTGGTTCCAGAGTGGTCTCTGGGGCTCCGCGTTCCTGCCAGAATGTTCATGACATCACTCATATTATTAATAATTACAGGTTATTCACAGATGGACGGGCAGATGGACATACGGCGACAGAGATTTGTTTAATCTCAGCAAGGCTATTTCCCCACACATCTCCCTTTGCCCACTCTTGCTGCCTCCCTGGAGGAAAAAATTAATGAAAAAACAAAATGTCTATGGAAGAAAAATGAAAATCCTGTCGGAGGTTTGGTTGCATTTTCCCCCTTCAGGAGGAAAAAATGACCCGTTTCTCCCTTTCCTTTCTCAGCCTAGTCTGTGTAACATGTTCCTTTGTGAGGCTTTGAACTATAAACGTTCCCAAAAAAAGGCAGATCTCTGTCCCTCCTCCTGCCCTTGGATTGCTGTGGGCTTGATTTGTGATCCAAAATTCTCAGAGGGGGACGGAGTAGAGACGATGGGGTGTGTGTGTGTGTGTGTGTGTGTGTGTGTGTTCAAAGCCTCGTCCCCAGGTACCTCCTGGGTTTTCTGGAAGGAAAATGGAGCATCCTTCATCCTTGTATGAAGAGGTGTGCTTGCAAAGGACTAGACTACTGGCCACTTCTCCTTGGTCAGCTTTCGAGGTGACCAGTGCCCCCCGCCCCCGTCAAGGTTGGAGGCCATTGAGCCAGACCAGAGCCGTCCTTGGCACAGGGACCAAAGTGGCTGTCTATACTGGAGTAGGGGGAGGGGGAGCTGCCCACCAGCGAAGCCTACAAGCTGTGTGGGGAAGGACTTTCCAGAGCGTGCCGTAGTGTGGGCCGGGCATCGCCATCGTGCGCATGGTCCACACACTTCACTTTCTTACACAGCTCCTGCTCGGTCCCAGAGAGCGTAGCCCATCATCCATCAGCTCCCTGACCTTCCCTTCCCTGCCACAGCCAACAGGTCCAAGCAGTGGGCTCCTTCCCACCCCACCCTGCCCAACCCCGAGCCACGATTCAGTAAAACTGCCTGAGACACCTGTCTCTTGGCTCAGGTGGGGTTTGCCCTCTGACTATGAATGTCCAAGTCATCCTTTCTAGGGTCTTAAAGAACAGACAGAGGCTTGAGATCTTTGCGTATCATCGAGCCAGACCTACCTTGGGAACATTTAACATCCCTACGCGTTCTAGACCAGTCGTGTTTCTAGCTGTGGAGGAAGAAACACAGCTGCTTTATTAGCAAGTGGAACAAGCAAGACATAATCGTAGTATCATCCAATTGCGGGGGGAGATTTTCAGGGAACAGCTCACCTTACAGGTGACTCTCCACACAAGCTAGGTTGGGGCGAAAGAGCTACTGATCATTTTTTAAACACCTAGGTACTTGGCTGCATTCAACCCAGCTCGCGCTGTTTTCCTGCCAAATCTTTCCGTGTGTGCAAACACCACCTGGCCGTCAGAGACTTGGCCACTGGGCTTTGGTACAACTTGTGTAAACTTGGCCTCCAGCTGCAAGCATTTCTCTATCGCCCAGACTCAAAACTATTGGGTCTTCCTTGGGTTCGTGGCAACCCCATGATTATCAACGGAACCCCTATTTTTCTGATGAGCCTCACCCTATTTAAGATGCTAGAAAGGTTGTGACGGAGCCACTCTGCGGAATTCACTAATTCTCCAATGTGAGGCTTTGATCTTATAGAATGCTTGCTGCACAGGAACTGCTGGATAAATACATTCTTCTTAATAAAAAGAAGCATAAATATAAAAACGTGGACTCCATCTCCCTGAATGCAATCACATCCATCCCCGTGCAAAGGGCAGGGTCATTTTGGAATAAGTTAATGGCAGAGAGGCGAAGCAATCAGGCGCTCCTGCTTGATACACACAGCACACAGCTTATTAAATATTGAAACTCTTTAGGAAGGTCTACTGACCACAGAGCCCAAATCATCTGTGGTGACTGAGAATCATGATTTCTACAAATCGCACCCCACCACCCCAAGCTGCCCCACGGAACCCTCTGCCCCCAGGATGGGGTTATTTTTCCAGTGGCCCAAACACATTTGTGCCAACGCCTCCCCACCACCCTCAACCAGCAGAAACGCACGGGCAGACCAGTGGGCCGGGCTGGGGCTCTATTCTGAGGCCAGCCACAGCGGCCTGGCTAACTGGCCCACCTGGGGCTCCTACCTTTGACCTCGGCTTCATTAGCACAGTGCTTTTGCCCCCTGAGCCAAGGAGGCTGCTGAAATATAAATCAGCTGCCTTCTCCCAATTCCCCATTCCGCTAGCAGAGGTGCTAATGAACAGGGCAGTGGCCAAAGTGTGCAATGGGAGAAGAAATAGATTTGGGGAAGCCACAAATTGGATAATCTACCTCTAGACAACGGAGAGGTAGATTATGATGCTTTCTATGCAAAATTCATCCACCTAACTGGGCCCCTCTGACCACCCACCCCCACCTCCGGCGCCAGCATTTCCTGGCTTTTTAGTGTCTCCTGAGACTTCCATGTCCTCGCTCCCCGTGCATACCACCCACAGACGTCATTCCTGCAGGCTCCAGGCATGAAAACAGGAGGATGCTCCAGCAACCCCCAACGGCCTCGTACACTTAAAAAAGAAAAACATGCGTATGCTGCGATTAGAATCACTTTGCTTCCAAACTTCTTGCCCATGAAATGATGTATATTTGGGTCAGAGCTGGAGTTGGTTTGTTGCTGCATCCCTGGTGTCCGGAGCCAGGGCCAGTTTGCCTGTGGGTCCCCGCCTCCCCCCTCCCGCGCCTCGCACCCAAGGTCCAGATGCCCTGGAGGACCAGCTTGCTCACATTGTCCTCTTGGACCCCTGTCTTCCAATCATAGAGCAGACTGACACCTCTCTCTAAGCCAGGACTTCGACTCCCTTCTGAAATCTGCATTTGTTTTGAACTCGTAACCTTGATCGCCCTTCACAGAGTGGGTATTTTCAACATCAGCGCCTTGCCACTCTATGAGCTTCATCTATGTAGTGATCCTGAGGCCGGTGTGGCAATTCCATTTTTCTTAGCAGCGCTAAGCAATCATCATTTATCTTAAAAATTGGCACATTCCTCCAAATACATTCATGAGAAGGTTGGGTGTCCACTCCAATGAGAGTCAGAATCTTAAAGAAAGCATCTCCACCTACCTGCCCACATCTTCAAGCTAATATGAAAAAAAGATAGGCATCCTGTGTTCTACAGAAGCAGAGATTTGGGGGAAACAGACATTGAAATGCATGAGGTGAAGTGCATCTGAAAATATAAGCTCAAAATGTCATTCCATAATGAAACAAATACCAAGTAGAGGGAGAAATTCTAATCGCATACATAGAGATCAAGAACGTATTGCATTTCTATGTAAAACAAACTGATTTCTCACAACTCAGAAAGAAATTAGAATTATTCATTTATAACTTCATAGATGAGGTTTCGCCTCTAACATCCCACTAATCCCTATTTTCATCACAACTGGGAAGGAAGAAGTAGTCAAGCTTTTTACTTTGGGGACATCTGAGCTCCTCGGAGGAAAGAAAGAGATGCCTTCAGCCTATTTTTTTATAAGAGTGTCATCAATAATTCTGGGCCAAGTCTATGTGCCCTGGCTCGCATCAGAGAGGAGTGAGAGGCAGGCGCCTGCACCCCCACAGTCCCAGAACCGGCACACCGGACCCCGCTCTTAAGTGGAGGGACCCGGGCCAGCCAGGGACCAAGGGCATTAACCTCCAGATGTCAGAAGGTAGCTCGTTGGCTTCAGCCAGCAGACATTTTCTGAGGAGGACCAAACGTCATTAGCGGATGGCTCAATGAAGAAGAGAAAACGGTCTTTAAGCGGTCAGGGTCTGTTTGTTAGCACAGCCAAAATAAATCTCACCATCTGCAAGGGGCATTGGCCCGCAGAAAGCCACTGCCCATTCGTGAGGCCATCAGAGGTCACAGAAGAGATTGTCTCTAAGCCCAGTGAAAAGAATTAGGAACACAGCCCTGCCCCACCAACTCTAATGACAAGGCCCCCGAGGTGGGACAAAGAGACGTTTCTCACTTGTGCTGACAAAACACTTTCAACAGAGGCTCAGGACCCTGGAACGAGGGTGCACGGTGGCTTGCCTAGAAATTTTTATTGCTTCAGTTCAGCGGCACACACATCCTGTGTGTGTGTGTGTGTGTATGCATGTGCTTGTGTGAGTTCATGCATGTATATATGCATTGGTATGCACATACTCCAGTAGGAAGGAGGTTATTGAGGACAATTTTAACTGGCCTGGGGTCTGTGCCTGAACTCCCATTGCCTGAAAGGATGTATGCCCTTCCTTCCCAGGATCCCCATGGAAAACTCTGATAGAAGGCAGCTCCTTCCTCTGGTCTCAGCTTTTCTTAAAATCTTCCTCTAAAAATCCAACTGACAAAGCAGGTTTCCCCATTTCTCAGGTGGAATTCATGGGATAGTTTTAAATCCAGGGTGGTATCTTACTCAGGTACAAAGACCAGTTTCCTGACATGGGAACAAGGCTGAGAGCATCCATTCCGTGTACACTGCTCTTCATAAACATCACAAAGACCCCTGAAGACCAGCGTCTCTGCGAGCGCCTACCTCAACTGTCCTCAGAAAGTCGCAATTAGGACTCAACCATTTCACACAGCTACACACAAATTGTTCTAAATGGCCAGAGAGCTAATCACCACCTGGCTCTTATTGGTGAAAAGTTTCAAATTGTTCTGATGATATCTGTTGCTTTAGAACTGAATATCTTTTGTAGATACAAAATTTATTTTATTTTATTTTATTTTTTAGGGAGAAGGTGGGGGGAGGGGCAGAAGGCGAGAGAGAATCTTACGCAGGCTGCACGCACAGGCTCCACGTCCAGCGTGGAGCCTGACACCGGGCTTGATCTCGGGACCTTGAGACCATGACCTGAGCCAAAATCAAGAGTCAGACACTTACTTGAGACACGCAGGTGCCCACAAAACATATTTTATAAAAGTAATTAGGCACTAGAACTAACATTTTAAAAACTGCCAGGATCTCACTAGACACGACTTCCTTCAGGTGTGCTCTGCATAGAATTTCTTTCCCCCCAAAGATGCTGAAGTCCCATCCTCCAGGACCTGTGAAGGAGATCTTATTTGGGAATTGGGTCTTTGCAGCTGAACAAGTGAGAACAAGGTCATTGGGGTGTGCTTTAATCCAATGTGACTGGCATCTTTATAAAAAGGGGAGCTCTGGACAGAGATAGACACCCATAGAAGGAAGATGACATAAAAAGAAAAGGAGAGAACCACTGGGGAACATCTGAGGGCATCAGAAGCCAAGAGGGGTGGGGGCTGGAACAAATTCTCCTCACAGCCCCGGAAGGAACCAACCCGGGCAACGTCTTGATCTGGGCCTTCTGGCCTCCCGCTTGTGAGACAGCACCTTTCTGTTGGTGACTCCCTCGGTCTGTGGTATTTGTTATGGCAGCTGAGCTGACTAATACAAGGCATTTGAATAGTCTACCTCGTCATCAGCACTGGACTTCGAGCAGCTCATGTGTGCTGTCCTCTGTTGGGGGTAGGGCCTCCTGGATCCTCACAGCCCCTGAACTTCTGTGGGGCAGTTATGGGGTGATTCGTCTTGGGAGACTGAATATATAAATAGACAATGGCCAGACCATTTACAAAAAGAGGACAATGACCCACAAGCTCTGTAGGGTCCAACCTAAGAAGCCAAACCACAGGGTCCGTGGCCTTTGCCTACAGCAGTCTGGATGTGGTTAATATGACTCGTTTCCTTCATCTCTGCTCTTACTTCCAAATCAGGACCCACCAGAGAAAGCCGAATATTGTCCCCAAGCTGTGCTTCTGGTGGGCTGCCTCCAGCTGCCCCAAGCCAACGGCCAGCCCCCAGGCAGACCTACCTGAAGCCATTCCTCTTTGTACTCTAAAGCTTTCCTGTTCCTCTGCCTGCCTTTGAATCTCTGCCCAAGGCAAGGGATGGAGGCTGAACCCCTTGCGATGGCAAGCTCTGAGCAAATGCCTTCTGTTTGTTCTCATCTGGGTGGTCTTCGTTTCTTTCTGCAGTCCGGCTCCCATGGTATGTCACAAATTCCATGAAGGGAAAGCACATTATGGGTCTCAGGAAATACTTTTTGGATGGTGAAAAAAAATGAATGAATGCTGTCCATGACAACAAATAAATATTTGTTGAATGAGTGAGTGGGTTTTACACAACTTGTATAGCTGGGGAAAAAAAATTTTGGAGACTATGAAACACTACCATGCATGAATTACTTGGTAGCTTTGGGCTTTGGTCAAACTGGAGGAAATGGCCAGATTGTGAGTTTCCAGTTTCCGATACAATATGCATTATTCTTTCAGCCTTATTTATTGTGGTATTTTTCAAATTATAATAAATTTGCTTTCTTCTGAATATTCAGATGCTTCAAAAGGTACCCAAAGGATGCAATTAGCCCCTGGGGAAATATGCTATTATGTGCACATATCATGTTTTGCATAGGCTTTCCATCATCTACATAATTTATGTGTTTCTGCATAATTTTGCCTCTTTTTATGTTTTCTATGTGTTTGTGAGATAATCTAGAAGTCAGTTTCCTACCATCACAAACACAGAAAGAACTCAAGTCAGTTCCTTCACCCAGTCTGCTTTACTTCTAGTGAACCCCCTTAGAGAACCCTCAGGAGACCGTTGCCTTTCATAGGCACCAAACATCAAGGCAGGAAGAAAGTAGAAGGTTCAGGGAGTTTTCAGGAATGAAACGGAACCTTGTCCATTTTCATATTCTTCTGGGTATTCACTGGGGTCTCTGATGGATGGTGCTAGCATTTTAAAGCTCTTTAAACTGTTTATAATCCTCACTTTGGTTTTGAAACAGAAAAATAATGCCAAAATTAATGGCTTTTTAAAGCTTCTGATGTGAGTTGGTTGCATACAAATTTCCCTAAAACTGAGAAAGTCCCTCATCTAGGGAACAGGTAAGCTGTGTGCAACCCTGGTTGGACTATAATTGATTTTTCTCTCCCAACAGCCTTTTCTATTTCTCATATTTTAAATTTCTGTCTCTCGTGTGCTTTCTTTACTGCTCAAATCTCCTTATAGAGCAGTCATTAGATGCTAAATAGAGTTGCCTCCTTGAGCAGTGACCCCACGTGGAGATCTCATCTTGGGCTTGAGCCAGGCCAGCCGACCAGCCACCCTCTCCTAAAGTCAGAGCATTCTAGAATTTGCTCTAATCTCTTTTGTCATGGGGAGGTAGTGCTATTACTTTAACACTGCACATGACTCCCTTCTGGGACAAAACATGGAGGAATCTTCAATCACAACCATTTTTGGAAGTCACCCTACCTCTTACCTCATTTTCACGGATAAGAACTGAGACCACGATGGGCATAGGAGGCCATCCTCAAGGCCAAACAGTGGAGGAGGGTACTGGAGTCTGGATGAATCCTTCTCTCTTCTCTCTCTGGAAAGAGCTATTTGGGGGGGGAAAGTCCAAGAAGGGGAGGTATTCCCAATCCACACGCATCAGGTGCCAGGCTGTGGCATGCATTTCCTGAAAGCAGCCAACCAAGGAAGAAGGTGTTGTTCCCCATGGACTAGAGCAAAACCAACTGATCACAAGGGCTCAGGTCTCTTCCAGGTGCCCATGAACCATGTGCATCAGCCAATTCCCCCTTCTCAGTCGGGAGCTGCTCTAAGTACTACAATAAAACTGTAGAGACCACCAAGGCCATCCTTTGAGATACCCCACCCCATTCATCTATATAATCTTCCCAGAGGCACGCCCAGAAGTCACCCATGAGAGGCCACACAGTACCAGAAAAACAAGGTAGTTCCACAGATAGACCCTAGGACAACATTTTTCTAAACACCTGAGCAACTGAAAAGGTATCCTATTGGAGCATATGAATACTTACATATTGAAAGCAGAGATCACCGGGTTAAAAAGAACATTGGTTCAAAATTTATAATTTCTGGAAAGAAAATTTGTAATTTCTGCAGAGTAAATATTAACATCTGTGAGGGCCAGGAAAAACCCATGGAACTGACGAGAGTAAGACATCTAAATGAAAAATAGATCCTCCTTGTTCCATCAAAAAGCACTGGCAAAAGATTAAGCAAGGAAGGAGACAAAAACATTACTTAAGTTGTCATTGTTAAAATCTTGCATCTGGAAATCATGCCAGCAATCAGAATCAACGGCATGGGGAGAGCTATCTTTAGAACCGTAGGATATGGGCCCTTTGCTTTTATGGTTCCATGCAGAATCAGGACAGATGTGCCCACTGAAGGACTGCTATTTCCTCTGAGGGTCCTTCTTCATGACACTGAGCTCCAGAGCACCATTTGCCACTCTGTCCCTTCCAGGTGTCGCCTTTGACTTCGGCTCTCCCTCCGTCTCCTGTTCCCCTCTCACCTGGCTGCCCTTTTCTGATTGTTCTCCTCCTCTTCTGCTCTTCTCACAACATGACGGCTTCATTCTGATAGAAGCTCTTTCTTAAGCAACCTACAAAACCTCTGCGCTCCTTCCTAACTTTAATACCCAGATCAACTGCCCTCTGTTTATGAATAAGAAAAGTGAGACACAGGGAGAAGAGGTAGAGGCTAGCTGAGAAAAAGTCAGGGCAAACCACAGTTCACAGCTCTCCTCTACACAACTCCTAGAATTCTTCCAAATGAAGGGTCGTTGTCGTTGGTAACAATGGAGTAGGTGGCCACAAGCTCCTAAATATAAAAAAAGGCAAAACTTTTGAGTAAAGTTGTGATCTCAGAACAAGTATCTATTCATCTCACCAAAACACCACCCAAAGTACAAAAAGAAACTAAAAATAAGGAAGAAAACGTGTGCATATGTCACCCTGCCATACCCACTGTGTTTGGTCAGTGCAGGCTGAGGCTGTGTGTGACCCAGGGCACACTTAAGGAACATTTCCCTGGGAGGGCACTTCTCCTCAGTAGGTCAAAATTTTGAAAATACCCTCCACTCAAAGGACCTACGGTTTATTCAACTTCTTCACCAAGCACAAGCCAACAGAGGAGAGGAGCCCTACCCGAAGATATAGGCAGAATTTAAGTGGCACCAAGGTGTCGCCAAAGGAATTCTGTTTCCATCGAGAATCCATACCTTGTCAAGGAGTGAGAGTCCAACAAAGAGCAGAGAGCTGGTTATCTAAAGCAAGCTTTTGGCATAGAAGCTTGTATGACCTATGGAACTATATTATTGAACTATGTAATTAGGGTTTTTTAAAAATTTGTTCCTTCTACAGTAATATACACTCCTCGCAGGTAAAAGCCATAACTGTTTTATTTCTAGGCTCAGCACCAAGTGAAATGCACTGAACAGAGAAGATGCAAGATTGATACTAGATGAGGGAATCATCAAATGGATGAGTAGCGTGAGACCATCTTCCAGGAAGGAACACACCTGTCGGACTGCCCACGGCTCCCTCTCTACTGCGCCCCCCCCCCAAGGCTGCTGGTCTGTTTGCACACACCTGTGCCCATTAATAATCACTGCAATAGCACAGGGATGGTGGAACCTGCCCCATCTCTTATGACCATTTACCAGACCTGGAGAGACCTGCTTTCAATAATAAATGAAGAGAAAAACAAAACCCACAGACACTGTGACATTAAAGAACAAGAACTCCCACTATGGAAAAGAGCACTTTTAAAAAATATGTCGATACCTGACAAAAATAAAGCAGGGAAGTTGGATAGCATCTATTGGAGCTCTCAAAAATGTCTTTTAAAAACAGGAGAAGAACTTTCAGAAGCGAGAGATGAAGGATGAACGAATAACCACCAAGATGAAAGACAGTGAATAATTGAAGGGGAGTCAATCAAGAACAAATTAAAGGAAAGAAAAGATGTCAACACTGAATAAAACACAACCAGAGGTTCTACGTGAGAGAAGTGACCCTATAAGAAAACACCAAATCAGCTAGTAAAGGATTTATGATCTTCCAACGGGTAAAAATGCAGAGAGAAGAGCCAAACAATTAAAATAGTAAGAGAGAATATGACAGCTAGAAATGGCAGAGAATGGAGATTGGATATGCAGACGTTTGCTTTTCCTGAAGGAAGCACCCAGAATAAATGAAACAGAAGCAACAGCTGCAGAATATATCTTCCTCAAGATGGGGGAACAAATTGAGGGTTTAGGAGGGGTGGGGGTGGGGTGTTGGGCGAGCCTGGTGGTGGGTATTGAGGAGGGCACGTATTGCATGGAGCACTGGGTGTGCTGCATGGACAATTAATCTTATAACACTGAAAAAATAAAATAAACGTATTTGGGGGAAAAAAAAAGATCAGAGAAAGGGTTGGACCTGAAGTCTAAAAGGGCTCCTTGCCAGCAAAAACTGGATTTTCACTAAAAAAAAAAAAAAAAAAAAAAGGAACCCCTAGGTATGTATACATTGGTAAAAGGTCTGGAATTTTAAGGATTAACAAAATAATTTGGCAAGAACCCATGCAGCAAACAAAAACAAAAGCAAAAAGGAAAAGAGACTGTTTACAAAATGCAACTCTGGTCAGCCTCAGGTTTCTCCTCTGTGACATTAAATGTCTTTATACTTGTGAAGGGTTTAAAATCCCAGGAGGATGGAAAAGAGTCTAAAATTAATTGACGATTTCCTCCCATACAGCTGGAAATCCAAAGACTATGTTTTATGTTTGATATTTTTAAAAAATATGCTTTAAATATATGTTTTTAAATTAAATTTATTTTCAAGTTAAGCTAAAATGTTTAGATTTGAATACAGAAACTTAATTTAAATGTTAAAATTTACAATGCCGCCATTTCCGGGATCAAAGCCTATCAGTCAACAGGGACGACCCAGAGGTAAGATCCTGTGACCAGTAATGGGGGCAGCTAAATTATTGGGATTAACTCTGATTGAAAAACAATGAAAAATGCTCCACAAAATAGACATCCCCTTCAAAGCAGAGAACTGAAATGGTCATAGGGAGCCCTAGGCCATATTCTAGAATTACCCAAAGAAGGAGGAATCAGAAACGACCCTGAGGATCTCTGAGGAGCCCACACTCTTGGGCGTGGCGAGGCAAAACCAACACACCCCTGGCCTCCCCCATCCTGGGAACCAAAGAAAGAGAAGGAAAAGAACAGAAAAGCGTCCTGTCCCTCAGAGGCAGAGACCCCAGGGCAGCTGTGCAAAGGCTCGGAAACCCGGGTGCGTTAGGGAAGCTCAGAAGAGAATGTGGGTTGAATTCAGCCCCAACGGGCACCCGGAAAAACCACTGCTGAGCCTCTCCTGGGAGGGCACAGTGGTACAAAATTTTAGAATAAATGTTCGGGGGCCACATGAGGAGTTGGGTAGCAGGAGCAGGAAGGAGCAGAAAGAGCCAACAGCCCAACCTGTACAAACTTCGGTGTTGGAACTACGAGTCGGGTGTGGTAGACTGCGTCTCCCCTGATTGGGGAAAAAACCACCAGCTTGAAATCTGCAGAGAATGAAAAACAGGAAAAAAGGCACATGGCAGGTTTGGAACAGGGCCCAAGGGAGCTTCTAGAAATGAAAGCTGCAGTGACTGGACGCTCAACAAAGCCAGTAAGCGCCCCTGGCAGCAGACTGGACAACAGAGGAGGAAAGGGAGGGTCTGGGAAGAAACTCAACCCTGAGGTGGGGGGAGATTCGAGAACGAGCTGGCATTCAGGTCACAGTGCTGGAAGCCACTGTGTGGGGTTCTGCTCTAGGACCCTGAGCTCCGCAGGCCGCGGGGTGACTAGAGGGGAGCCCCCAGAAGCAGCCCTCGTGAGGCCCAGAGCGAGGAAGTGAGCCCAAATGTAGTGCAGCAGGGGCTGCAGAAGATCCGAGGGTACCTCGGGTGGGGCTGGCCCTCCCGAGATGGCGGGACCCAGGCCAGGGGACCAGGCCGTTACACCCGTGCAGCGAGCAGCCGTCAGGGCGGGATGCCCAGTCTGCTTCAACTTTCCTACCTCCGACCCTACAGAGCATGAGGCTGCTCACCTCCAGAGGGTGCCACACACAGCATGGTCTACACCAGGGACACCGGGACGTTGGGTGGCTCACAGACAGGACCTGGTGACTCAGGGCCGTTTCTCGGGGAGAGTGTTCCCAACAAGAAATCCCCTTGCCCCCCAGGGGGCCGTCAACTGGCCCAGAGTGAGTTTCCCGGTTTCCCAACGGGGTCTTCATGGGCACCGTATGGAGGCTGTCACACCAGCAGGCCCTCCAGGTGGGGCTCCCTGAGGGACGCTGAATGCCAACAAATAATTAAGAGGCTTTTGGGTCCAACATCTCCCTTAGTTTTGTTTGGATTGTTTCTCTCAAGTCCAAATGCAAATGTTCTGAAGGAAGCGGCTCGACATTCTGAAATCCTTGACTATGGGATTGTTAGCCCAAGAGGAAGGAACCCAAAGCTTCCTACCAGAAGCTCCCGAGGGCACAGAGGTAGTGTCCTGGGCCCAGGGGATCCAACCTGACTCTGCTCCCTCCTCCCGGGGGTGGGGGTGGGGGGACAGACAGGTGGGAGGCTGTGTGTCATCTGGACACAAAACTCTTGGCAAATATGTCCCTCTCCCCAGACCACGAAGTTGCCCGAGAACCTGGCTCAGTTCCAACTGCTCACAGAGAAGAAAGGCTAGAAGGGACACTTCCCAAATTTTCTGGGACAAATTACCACCCACTTGGCAGAATGTTCAGGGACAACCTGTAGGACGGTATCCTGCACGGAACCCACAGCCGGGCTCAGCAGGAACCCCAAAAAATCCTACAACGATTTAAAGAATTAAGTTATTTGTGGAACATAGAAGTCAGTACCTGCTGCTTCTCTTCTCTTTTATTTATTATAATTAATATGTTTAACTCATACATCATGCCGATGCAGGAAACAAATAGCTGAGAAAATAATAAATAAGTTTTATTAAAAAGTTCAGATGAAGTTTGAAAAACTTGGAGGGTTAATTAATCACACTGGTCTCTAGTTACATAAAAGCATATAGACAGATGCTTTAAATTCAGTTTTAAAACAATGAGCAAAATATCTAGTTACTATCCAAATTCATTCCCATGGTCTTCTCAGGGTAACAACTGTAGCATTTCTTATATACTACGTTCAACCTGGAAGGTGTGGTAAGCCAAAATTCAACTTGGTCATGATACTTTGAACATATCCTAAAACATAAATGCTATGATCTCCATAAATCTGACATCATTAGAATTCTGTACTATGAGATTAATGGTTTGAAATAATAGTTCTCATCGTGTCCAAGGCCAGGAGTTCATAAACATTCCAGGGAGTTTTATAAGTTACTTGAGAATTTTTAATTTTTTTCTGTTGTCATTGGCTGAAGGTCTAAAAAATTATTTTTGTAATATAAAAACCTCTCTTTTACCATGATAATTTCCCATCAAAAGCCATGTCCCTGGAATAAAATTTCAGTTTCTGAAGTGACTGTTTCTCTTACTGAGGCCTGCGGAATCCCCCCGGGTGTCTCAAATATACTTGGGGGATTTTTCCTTGGCTCCTTCTCTTATAGAAATATAATTGGATTCTGATGCCACAACTTAAGGAAATCATATATTTCAAATCGACAGGCCCCTCAAGAAACTGAAATCCTTATTTGCCTCTTCTTTTAAGAAAAAAGAGAGCACATTTACGCCCACACAAAAAACTTATATTGGGTATTTAGTTATTCCAATTTTTTTAAGGACAAAACTTGCCATGTCCCAGGATATACGGTGGACAGACTCTCAGGGGGCCCAAGGTCCCCTCCTGCTGCTGTTGGATCCCCACCGCCACCCCACCGAGCCTCCCTCCCTGCCCTCACCTCGTGGGCAGACCTGTGACTTGCTCTCACCAATCAAAGGTGGCCAAGTGGCAGCAGGCATGAGATCACCCACTCGTAATTATGTTGCATGCAACTGTAATATCTGCCTTGCTAGGAAACGCTCCTTTTCCCTGGCCTTGCGAGCTGACCAAGCAGAGGAGCCACGTGGCAACGCACCGAGGGTGGCCTCCAGCCAACAGCTGACAAGAGACTGAGACTTGCCATCCTTCAGTTGCAAGAGGATGACACCGCCACCCATCCCATGATTTGGGAAGCAGAAGCTTCTCCAGCTGAGCCTTCAGATGAGAGCACAGTCTGGGCACCAAACTTTTCTCAAACGTGAGAGAATTGAGGTCACGAGATTGACCCAGAGCCACTGCTCATGATGATGCTGCTGGCACCATGCTCGGACCGTCAGAAAGCAGACCCTGCTCTCCTTCTACCTCTCCTTCTCCCTCTCCTGAGCACAGCCGGCTTCTCTCTTCCTGCCTTAGCTTCTGCAGGTGAGCCTGACAGCAAGACCACCTCGGTCTGATTGGTCTGACATTCCGGACTGTGCTGAATGCTGCCCTTGACTTTGATATCCCCCTCTGCCCTGCTCCTCATGCCCTACTCCGAGGTAGATGAGTCTGGATGGGCTTCTTTATATTTCAGGTTCTAATAGGGATTAATCAATGAGAGACTCCTGCAGGAGATCCAGAGGGTTGGGGAGAGAGGGCTAGGGTGTTTATGCCCCCGCTCGCTCCCTTGGGGTGATGCCTCCCACCACCTACAGCCACAGCTCTGTGAGGCACCTGTCTCTGTGTAATTCTCCCTCTGGGTTCTGGGGACCACTCTCCCCTGCTACCGAGCCTGAGGGTGGCAATGCCCCTGTGAGCACTGGCCCAGAATAACTCACTCTCCCTTCAAGTTTCCGCAAATCCCGCCCACAAGGAGAAACAGTCCCTTTATTAAATCCTGCTCAAGTTCCCCAAATTGGGTATGGTCCTTCTTTCCCTCCAAGTCCAAACTGATACAGAGCCCTGCTGGGCTGGGCTCAGGACAACTCTCCCATCTAGAAGATGGCTTCAGCCCCTCGGTGTCCCCCAGAAAGAGCACCAGCCACTGCCAGAAGGACCCTTCCTCCCTGTGGTGCTCTCTCTAGACCCATCCAGCCTGGGGCTGCCCGATTCGGTGCCACATGCTGCCAGAGCGTCTGCCTCTTCTCTGGGATGTCACCCAATGTTTCATGGTGACACAGGACAGTAGTCGGCATGGCTGCGTGCCTTGCATGTGCCCGCAGAACTACCTACCTCCTCCTCTTTACGACAGAGAGCGCCTCCATGTCCCCTGGCTTATGAAAGAGTTGTTTCATTAATTATTATGTGCTCAAGTATACTTAACATAACTGCAACAGATCCCAGGAAACATGATCTTAAAGAAGAGCTTGTACAGTAATTAAATGTAGTATTGAGAACATCGTTAAAGTCAATGACCCAGTCCATTAGCAGTTTAAACACATTTTACCTTAACGTGATTATATTCAATGAAATTCTGATGATGTTAGACAAGTGAGAGCATATATAAAATCAGGCGGAGCTATCATACTTCCCAGCTCTGCTGTAATCGGATGGCCGGGCTACCCCACGCAGGGGGCAATATGGCAGAACCCCAGGAGTAAGCCCCGAGCAGCAAAACCCCAAGCCCAGTTGGATTCCCATGCCGACTGCAAATATTTTTAAGTAAACCCAAGGAGATCCAACAGATAGAGTGGTTCCGATTGCTCTGTAATGATACTTCTCTGAAACTGACGGTTACCAGAGGGGAAGTGGGGGAAATAGGCAAAGGGGATGAAGAGCACACTTACCATGAGGAGCCCTGAGGAATGTGTAGGACTGTTGCATCACCCTACTGTACACCTAAAACTGATATAAGCCTCTATGTTAGCGGAATTAAAATGAAGCAAATAAACAATTTAAAAAGATATGTGTTCTCTGAATCACTGGATAGAAAGTCAACTGCTGATTCTCAGCTAGGGTAGCAAGGGATTTGTACTTGATGGGATGGACTTACGTTCAAGTCGCCCCTCAGAGGTGTGGACCATGGGGGCGGCTAGAACTGCCATCGTTGGCAGTGTGGTTTTAAGCCTCTCTGGGTTCCAGGAACGCCGCGCACTGTAATTGGCAGGGACGCCCGTGAAGGCAAGGGAAGCATTGGCCCCCAATTTGCTCAGATAGAAGTGAGTCAACCCAGACGGTGAGAACACTTTGAGTCTCAGTGGAGGGATTTGTTCTTGGGAAGTGACAGCCCTTTCCCATAGAATGTGACATTCAGGAGCAAAAACATGGCCTGGTTTTAAGAGAAACCATGCTTATCCTAATTTAGGCAACATTCTGGAAGATGTTAGGTTCCATACCTCGGCAGTGAGAGGTTCAGTTCACTGTTGTCCTAGACGAGCGGGAAAGGAAGAAAAGTCACAGCGTGGCCCGTTACTTTGACCAAGCCCTTGCAACCCAAGTGCTGCCCGGGGCCAAAGGGCCCGAGGATTGCTCTATAATGATACTTACTTTTCTGAAACTGACGGTTACCCGAGGGGAAGTGCAGGAAGGTGCCCCTTCTTCGGGCACCTGTTAGACGCCATCTCCCAGCTCCTTTTACACTTAGGTATGGCCCATATGACCATGCTCTCCACCACGGAACCTGGGCCGATGTGGGCAGCAATCTGGGCTTGGTGCAGAGACCACTCTGATTTCCCTGGGCATTCTCTCAGCATCTCGACAAGCACAGGAAATCAACTTCTGCTGTCATGAGCTCCTCCAATTTTGGCTACTTGTCACTCCAGACTAGCTCCCTGGGACCGATACAGCTTCGTCACTCAAGCCTGAGATTATGAAACTCGAGTTATGTAATTAAATGCATCATGGAGGAGGGGCCGGTCTTCATGGCCGGCCTTTCTATCCCACGATCATGCCATCCCCCACAGAACCCTCTGAGCCTCAGCCTGGCTGCGTTGTCAGGCCCTGAGCCCCTGCCTGGGCTGGGGGCACAGGGACACACGAGGGCCAGCTCTGAGGCTCAGGGCGCTGCCCTCTGAAAGCACGTCCGGATCTGGGTGTCGTCTTTCCTGCCCTCTCTCCCTCCTGCAGGAGGCTGTCTCTATTTTCTTATGTGTCTGCTCTCAGGATCCAGTGCCCCGAAGGCACTCAACCAAGGGTGAGACAGTAGGACACACATCGGTCATTCCTAAGGAGCAGCTGTCTTGGACCCAACATAACTGAGCACAGCAAGCCTCCCTCCCTCCATCAGATGAAGACATAAGCTTTTGCTCCAAGCCACTGAGACCTGGGGTGCTTAGATCTGCTCTACAGCCTGGCCCCGCCCACCAACCCCTCCCCTCCAGGGACCATTTACCCCACTCTGAACCACCCGCCCAGCCTCAATGCGCTTCCTTCTCTCTGTACCAATTGCACACTAAACACGTACTTATGTGTCTATCTCACCAGCTTTTATCCATCTTTTTATCCCCCAGGACCTCATACTGAGGGCGGGATACAATAGACACTTGCTGAATCCTTCTCAAGTCCCCAACAAGATGGGCTCCCAGGCGCAGGGAGGGGGGGCACCTATTAAAACACACCTGAATTCATTTTCTTGCTCCCCGATAAGCCTCAGGGACGTTCTGCTGGAACGAAATGTCAAGGTGTTTTGTGATTCAAGTTATGGGTCTCCTCTGCTTCTATCTGTGCCATAAGCACAGAGGAAAATGGAGACACAGGGAAAATAAAATCTGACTCAGAGAGAGGGGGCGGCAATGGCAAGAACACAGGCTTCCAAACATTTCGGGGTGAGCCCGAGTGACGGCACGTCTCCTATAAGCCAGCCTCAGCTGCGCGGGGGCTCCTTCGGCCTGTTCTCGGCACCCAGCACTTGTGCCCTGGACGGTGTGCTGTGGCATGACATTATTCTCTGTGACAGGGACACTGAGGAATGGGGAAGGCTTCCCAGATGGAAGTCTGCGTGAGGGAAAAAGGTTATGAGCAGCTGTTGGCAGCAGGTAAAATGCCAGAGGACTGCAGGCTCTTTCCTGGGCAAAGTCGAGCCTAATGCTGAAGCCACGTTCACGTGGAATCCGGGGCTCCTTCCAGATCTGCGGGAAGGCACACGCAGCCAGTTTGGACAGTAGATCGGGTCATTCCCACACAACCAAGTCTAATAAGGTTTTGGGCTCAGACACAGCCACCCACACATACTGCTCAGTTCAAGGCAAAATCAAGCTTGTGTTGGTGAGCTCCAAAGGGTGAGGTCCAGTCCCGCAGGGATCACGGGTTCCAGGCCCAGGCCCCTGCAATGCCCAGGTGACAACAGGTAATCAGAGGACCAACCCTGCATGGTGAGTCCCGGGAGGATCCTGGTCTACAAGTGTGTCCCCATCAGGGGCAGGGCATCACGGCTAATCCCTTGCCAATAGCCTTGTGGCAGGGAAGTCAGTGTTATCTCAACAGCTGGCAACAGGGTGACAAGACACTGGGGAGTTCCTTAAGAGAAAGATGAGACCCCCAGGGCATGAGAGGCTCTGGGGAGTCTGTTCTCCACTTACTCTCGGAGAACAGGGGCAAGAGGGGCTGCAGAACAGAGAGAGACCATCATGAGCACAACAGGGGTGGGATCCAATGAGCAGGAGCTCCAAACCCCCAGCCCTGGAAACTGCATTCCTTCTGGAAGGGTTTGGGCTTCCAGCAGATAGGGAATGGAGGTGCTTTTGGACTCATACTTCTGATACCCCAAAGAGGAGCCAGCCCCCGGCTTATATGGGATTCCAATAGTTAATGTTGGAAGACACTGGATCATTTCTATTATTTAAGTCTGTTAGAAATGGATCAAGTTTCAGCTTGCCACAGAGGAGTCTGGCTGGTGATATCCCTGGGGATGGGGAGTGGGGGGAAGGGGCGGGTGCAAAGGGCCCACTCGCACTGATTGAGTGGTTTTGCACTTGGAGCCAGGATCGGATCTCCAGGAAAAACTTTGACTTCTAAGTTTGGCTAATTCATGCTTTTTTTTTTTTCCTTTGGCCAAGAAGATCAAAGTATGTTTTATTATCGAAAAAAATAAATGTCAACAGCAAAGAAGGAGATCTTAGTCTCAGGCAAAGGACAGCCCTGCACACTGAATCCACAGATTTATAGTCAGCAGTTGTCCTTCTTGGTTTTCTGGCTTTCTTCTACCGGAACCGATGGAGCTCAGAGGACAGGTGTCAGCCACTCCCCTCCGTACCTGTGGGGTCACAGGCAGGTTTGCTACTCATAGTCGGAGAGACGAGGGGCCATCTGACGGGGGCTATCTACAGAGAAACCTCAAAACCAAGGGATGCCTCCCCAAATGAAAACATCTAAAACTTGCATTGCATGCATTTTGTCCATTTCTTTCTTTAGGAAAAAAAAATACAAAGACGAGCCAGTTTCATCATTTGAGGCAAGCAGGACTACCCAAGGGTTTCAGGGGTGTTTCCCTCCTGGGGGCTTGTCTTTGCAGCCTGGGTCCTGGGGCCACACGCTCCTGAAATGGATGGCCAGGATTTCCCGGCAGCCCCGGGGGTCTCTCCACCAGGGCCCAACCTCACCCCCTCATGACCAGTCAGTGAGTTCTGTTTCCGACATGACCCCCAAAGGCCTGATACCGGTTACAACGTTTGGCAGAGCCTATTACCTCTCACCTACAGAAGTCAATCGCCATCACCACCAAAGTCCCCTTCTCAACAAGGGGTCTGGTCACCATGTGCCTCTCCCCAAGGTTCCAAGTCTGCCATCACGTCTCCAAGGCCACATTCCCTGGTAGCAGTTCTCAACCCAGAACACACCCAAGACTCCTGGGGGTCTGGCTGACAGCGAGTCTAACCACCCTCCCAGTGATGCTGGCGCTCTTAGCCCATGGGCCATATTGTAAATGTCTAAGATCCGAGACCTCAAGCACATCCCACCCGAAATCAGAGATATCCTCAATCCCAAGTTTATCTTAGGCCAAGGGCTCCTTTGAACAGCGTTGCTGCACCAACCTGACTAGAACATTCATGTGACCCCATGCTGAACCACTAAGATACCCAACACGACCAGACAGTGTCTCAATCTTATTCCACACTTGCCTTACACGTAACTAGGACCGGATGTACACCACAGGGACCATCACGTACGGTGCCTGCCTCCTGCCGGTGGGAGATCTAAGGAAAATCTAACATCTGCTAATGAGGGTAGATCTGGAAAAAATATAGAAGACTTGATATCTCTTTATACTGTCCAGTGTAAGAGGATCTTTTTGAAGAATATTTTACTCTCTGCATACACATTTAAAATGTCATGTTATCACATGCACAAACACAAACCTACATAATGAGTTCATTGTGGAAAGAAATTTTTTGTGTGTGTTATGTTAGTCACCGTACAGTACATCATTAGTTTTTGATTGTGGAAATTTTTAAACAGAAGGATAAAAGGCACAAATCAGAAATCATGTCTACTTTCACCATCCACCTCTTTCCCACGCATAAAAATCTTGAGGGCATAGAATACCTGCTTCTATAGCTTTCTTTCTTCTTTAACTTCACATTTTGTCAGTATCATGGCCCCACTGGAATTTCAGTAAGTCTCAATTTTGATGGCCACATAACATTCCATTATAAAGTAACAATTCACCTTTTTACCCAACAGTTAGGTTGCTTTCTTTGGTGGGGCCATAAAAAAGTCTCTTTATTATATATCATTCTCTGCATTTTATTCACTTCACCAAATTTGAGCTTCTACATGGGTTAGGTACTGATCCTTTTTTTCAGATGGCTTCCTAGAGCAGGAAATACTGAGCTAAATGGGAGATGCACGTAGTAAATCACCCTCCAGAAAGTGGGTGACAATTTGACACACCCAGCTATAGCCCCGAGAGAGCCTGGTTCAACCCCAGACCTTCAGAAGCACTGAGTTTTATGAGTTTTTACAACTTAAAAAACATTTTCAAGGGAAATTGTCACATACTTTGCCCACGACCATGCTTGTCTTTAGCCCAGCTAGGGATGCTCCAAAACCACCCACCCTGTCCTCGGAGACAGAAAGCTCTGTGCTTTCACACTCATGCTACTGGAAGCAAGGTCTTGAGCCAGCCATAAATGAGTGAGGGGAGAAAAAACCCAGAATCTTGTAATTGATTATTTAGTGCAAAAGAGGAAGAAAATGATCACAGGTGGCAATGGCAGATGTGTCCTGCCCAGGATACTTGGCAAAGCACGACTCACATTCGATCGTTGGTGCGATGGCTTCTAAGGTGTCGGACATCCAAGCGAAGCTCGGCTGTCCCCCGCCCTCCTATAGCAATGCATTACTGTTTTTATTTTCTTCACTTCCTTCCCTCTCTCTTTTCTACATACTTCAATTGGTGACATCAATAGCAGATGCTGTGTGAAATGAGACGCCTAAGCAAGGCTATAAAATTCTCTCAACAAACAATGCCAGCAATTAAATGTTTCAAAACAGAGCATCATGGTCATATCTCAAAATAGATGCATGACAACTTGAAAGATCGCCGCCATAGATACCAAGTTTGGCGAGGAGCCCGAATCCGCTCTCATTCTAGGCACCAATTCAAAATGCTATTACTATTATTCTTAATTAGTGCATACTAATTACTTTCTAACTTTCTCTCTGCTTTTAAAAAAAATGCAGTCTCTTCTCTCCTGGAGTTTCAAGGATACTCACTGACAGTCTAATTTGATAATGAAGGCACCCTCGTAGAAAAGGCAGCCTGCTCCAGCCAGGCTCCTGCAAGATCCCACCACTCCTAAGACGATCACCCCGGTGCTGAGGTTTGGGAAGACTCTGGCGACAGGAAAGAAAGTCAGAAATTGCTATTAGGCTTCTAATACATCAAAAGCACCTTCATTTGCATTTCGCCACCACAATGAGGATTAATAGGCAAATGGCGCATCATCTGCACCCCAACTGAGTTAAAAGTTGGATAAACATTCTATGCTGCAGCAAGAAGACGGATCGAGCTGTTCCAGCCAGGGTGCCAGACCAGCTACACCTCAGCACTGCTGATGGAATAGCAATGAAGATTGTAAACTGGAAGTCCCAGCCACGGCCACCCTCACGCATATTGTTAAGACTTTCCTCCCACCCAGAAAGCCTGTGCCTCACCAAGGAGATCTCTGTACCCCAGCAAAATACTAAAGGAGCAAGAAGGGGTGGAAATGAAACTGTATGAGCCCCTATAGCAAAGTCAGCTAGAGGAGAGAAAGAGAAATCAAACGATAAAAAATAAAAATAACACATACACACACACACACACACACACACACACACACACACACACCACAGACATAGGGTATAAGAGCCCCCCTGGAAAGTGCTCTGTTGGATGGGAGGGATTCCTTCTCTTGCTCTACCCGCTCTGTGTCCGGGGTTCACATAGATCCCATTTGACTTGAATTCTCACAATTCTGAAATGGTTAAAATAAGGTCATTATTGTTCATTTGCTGGTGAAAGACCTGAAGGAGGTCCCAGGAGCTCACAGGGCTGGGAAGGATCTGAGCTTAGCCCTTCCCAGTTTGTTCGACGAGACCCCAGGCTGCCTGTCTGCATGCTGGGCCTTCCCCTCTCTCGGAGACTCAAAGCTGGTCTCTAGCAGGGGAGGCCGGGCATGCTGGTCATACTCCAGGAAAGCCAAGGATCCATTTTTATTCTTATCTGTGGCCACAGCTAAGCTCTTTCACAAGTGTGCCACCACTGATCTGTGATGCTAGGTGAGTGGGGATGGAGGAAAAGTACAATCTTCCATCACCAGGGAAAGCCCTGCCCATCGGTAGTGGTGAGGAGTCTACATTTTGTACCCAATGTTTAACTAAGATCATGAAACAGGAGAATGAGAGAGAATCTAGTCATCAGCTGCTAACTTCCAACCATATCTGTGTTAGGTACAACTCTTCTGATCACAAACAACAGAATCCACAGTGAAAATTGGCTTAAGCCAAAACAAAAGATGATTCATCTCATGTAGCAGAAGGTGTCGAGGTGGGGTGGCTGGACCAGGGCTTGGTTGATGCCACCGGACATCTCTCTGTCCTCCTTCCCTGGATTCTCTTGGTTCTCAGCTTCCCCCATAGGGTCCTGTTAGCTTCAGGACCATATTGTAGAGCAGAGAACACCTTGGTGTCTACCAACATTTCAACCAGGGTCCCATGAGTGAGTCTTGTTGGCTTTCACCAACCTGACTGTGTCATGAGCCCACCCCTAAATGGACGCCTACATCCAGGAATTATCCCAAGCCAGATGCACAACCCACATACATCAGCTGAGCATTTGGGTGGCTGTATTCACCAAGACCAGGGTTGGAGTGTGCCGGATAAAGGTGTGCTGGGAGACAAAGGCAACAGGACTAGAGAAGGGTATTTGTGGTTGCAAATAGAGCTGCAGCTAGAGCAGGAACTGAAATCATACCATATTCAAACCAGGACAAGTCACGGCCATGCCATCACCCTTTGCACACAGTGACAAGGGTGATCCCATGCATGCGTCACACAATCAGGATCCCTAAGAAGTTGTCACGCTAGTTCACATGCCCAAATCTGAAGGCACTCTAGAATCATGTGGCCACTGGGGCCACTGGCTTTGAAGAGCAGTCATGAAATAAAGTCTGAGCAAAACCCATACCAGGTGCCTTCCTCCGCTCTACCCCAGCATCAGAGCTAACCCTGCACAACCTTGTGTGCTCCACGGGTTACTTCTATCAGAACTATTTTCTTTAATTTTCCAAAACACTGTGTGAACTATCTCGACATTCTTGTTACAATTTGTCATCTCCAAACAAATTAGTCCTTCGTGCGTTTCCTGATCGTGTTTCTCGTCCAAGCCCACTTGTTCCAGTCATCATTCCCACATCACTGTTCCCCCTGCACCTGCTGCAGGCCAGGGGCTGCACTAAGCTCTGGGAACCAAGAACTGAGCAGGAATCAGTGCTGACCTTCAATGAAGTCATGCTGTAGTGAAGGAGTTCATGTCAACTGTGGAATTATCTGAGACATATGGGACATCTATTTGTCCTTTCTGGTCCTAAACGACTCTGTATAAATGTGTCGAAACCAAGCAATAATTTTTAGAAAAGCAAATGAATAATGAAAGGAATACTCCTTAGCTCAGTGTCATTCCACAGGTACAGGATTTATGGTGTTAGTTGGTCATGGTGTTTCAACAAACCCTAATGGGAAACCTTTATGCAAACCCAGCATACCGGGTTGTTTGTTTGTTTGTTTGTTTGTTTTTTGCCTTTCTTTCTTTTGCCTCTTTGGATACCACTCGCTGTCCACCCTTCTCCATTCTAGTTCTACCTGAGGATATGGACTTAGATATCTACATAAATAGGTTTCATTGCCCTTTGGCTTCTAGTTGAGTCCATCCATGAAATTATTAGAAGGAGATCAGAGGAACAGAGCAAAGAGAGGGAGGCCGGGGACTGTTTTGCCCTGGGTCCCTCCCTGTCAGGTCTCATGGGATGGCTGGTCTCCCCTGAAAGCCACACCATTAGGAGGACCTTGCTACATAACTGCCTCCTTTACATCAAGTAACTCTTGCCTGCAGAATGATAGGTTGTAATACATCAGCCTCTAGATTTTCCTTTGACTTCCTCACATCTGCAAATTAAAGTCTTCTCAAAGTACTCAGTTTAAGTGTGCAATATATTTTCTACCAGGACCCTGACTGATTAGACTAGTTGAGTCACAATTTCTTCAAATATCTTCAGTATGTATTTGGTTATGTTATGAAGGTTTCCAAAATGATGTGTGAAACCTCTTGCTTCACTGTCCTCAGGGACTGCCCCATCCTTTGGTCTCACTCTCCAGGTGAGTTGTGAGCCCTCTGTTCAATCCACCTTCCAGAATAACCCTAAGCATAAACTCTCACCATTGTTTCAGGGACACAGGCCCAGAGAGTCAAGGAACCCAGTATAATCTCAGTACTTACTATCATATTCTCCTGGTTTCTCTGAAAACATACACAAACACCCCAACATTAAATTAAATGTGAGACAGAGCCAAGTGTTGGCAAGGATGCAGAGCAACTGAACCTATAAATACACTGCACAAAGGAGTGAAAATTAGTATACTACTTTTAGAACAGGGACTGGCAAGGTCTACTAAAACTAAAATATATCTACTCTATGACCCAGTAATTCCACCCAGAGGCTTATCCAAGCAAAATGAGTTTATATGTCCAAAAAAGAATCATACGAGAATATCCAAGGCAGCACTGCTTATAATAGCCCCAAACTGGGAACAATCCAAGCATCTATCAACAGGGCGATGATCATCTAAGTTGTGTCTTAAAGAATGAGCTCCTGGTACACACAGCAAGTCTGAGTCTCAGTTCTCATGTTGAAAAAAAAGCAGCCAAACACAAAACACTATACGTTGCATGAGTCTATTCATATGAAAGTCAAGAACAAGAAAAATTCATGGATGGTGGAAGAATTCAGTATTACGACTCCCTTGGGGAAGAGTGTATTGAGTGGAAAAGAGAACAAAGAAAACCCTTGGGGGCTGGAAATGTCCTACATCTTGATCTGGTGTAGACATATGCAACACTTCGTCAGCTCCTACACTGAAGGTTAGTTGTGTACGTGTGCACATTCTGTGGCATGCGCTGTACCTCACCAACAGATTAAAATTCAAAGTTAGACTTGAAGACAATAATAAAAGAGAATAAAAATGTTGATTGAAATCAGATGTCTGAGGGATTCTGAATATGGTTGTGCATCGGTGTGGTCCAAGCTCATACTAAGACATGGCTAATATTTTTTCACAGGAGAAGCCTAGGCAGGGAGCAGATAACCAAGGAAGGCTCAGCGAGATGTCTGTAATAACTTGCAATTCATGGGACAGTTTTTTTTCCAACCCAGTCCCACTTTCAGGGGAACTCCTACAACCACAAAGGGTGATAAGCCCAACTCGTGGGGAAAGGAGACGTTCTGCAGGCCCATGGGCAGAAGTGGTATGGCACAGTTCCCTTCTGGTGGTCAGGGGGCTGTCCTCAGTAAGGGGAACTAACCTGGATACACAGGAGGGAGATACACTATACACAGTGTAGTTTTCCTACTACACAGGAAAAGTAGTAAAGGTCTCACTATGCGAACTTCCCTGAAAGAGGAAGGAATCACTTTAAAGTCTAGAGTAAATGTCTCCGGGAATCTCTGGCATAACGGCACAGTGTGGATAAGTGAAGAGGGACCCCACAAAGTCCCTGTGACTTTCACTTCTACAGTGGCAGTCTACATCACCTTGCGGCTGTCCACATCTATAGCAAGAGGCCCGTCTAGTCGCCTGCAAGGTGTTTCTAAGTGTGCCAATGGCCTGGTGTGACCCCGTGTTAGCCACGCAAAGCCGCCATCTCACGTAGAAAGACATTCTCCAGGCCCAGGACATCCAAGTTGCTCACGCGACCCCAGAAGTGCACCACCCAGCTACGTCCCAAATGGGCTGGGAAACCGTTCAGACTAAACTACATATCTGTGCTCTGGTGAGCCCTGCGCTTCCCGCGGCACCTCCAGCATGAGCCAACCTACAGGGTCATAACCTCATAACCTGGTCTCGCCAACTGCTCCACCCTCACCGGTCCCTGGGCCCTGCTGCCCACCACA
>CM053617.1:67170362-67218410 GCA_028646535.1 Procyon lotor | reverse complement strand
AATAATTTTTGTAGAAACACAAAAATATTCTTCTCCAACTAGATAAAATTCACAGTCTCTGGCTATACATTTAAAAATTACCATGTATGGAAAGAAAATACTACCCATAATAGGGATAAAACCCATTTAATCCAAACTGACGCAGAACTGACACTAATGTTAGAATCAACAGATTAAGTCACTAAAACACATATTGTAACTGTATTTCCCACGTTCAAAAAGTCAAGGAGAGACATAAAAACATTTTTTAAAATACCCAAATCCAGGGGCACCTGAATGGCTCAGTGGGTTAAAGCCTCTGCCCTCTGCTCAGGTCATGATCTCAGCATCCTGGGATCGAGCCCCGGATCAGGCTCTCTGCTCAATAGGGAGCCTGCTTCCCCCCTCTCTCTGCCTGCCTCCGCTTACTTGTGATCTCTCTCTGTGTCAAATAAATAAATAAAATCTTAAATAAATAAATAGATAGATAGATAGATAGATAGATAGATAGATAGATAAAATATCCAAATCCAGATACAAATTACAATGTGTGAGATGAGCTGGATGGGATTAATAACAGATTAAATAATGCAGAAAAGAAAAGATTAATGAACTTGACATAGCAATAGAAATTACCCAAATTTAAATAGAACGGGGAGGGAGAGGGAAGGATATTAAAAATAAACAGAACATCCCTGAGCTCAGGGACAAATTCAAGTGATATAACACATATAGTTGGAGTTTCCAAAGGAAGGACAGAGAATGGAAGACAAAATATATTTGAAGATACATTCAAATTTGATGAAAACCATAAACCCATAGACCCAAGAAGTTCAGTGAACTTTAAGCACAATAAATGCGAATAAAACCACATTAAGTCATGCCATAATCAAATTATATCAAAAACAGTTCTACGGGGAATACATTTTTAAAAATCATATTAGATACATATAATCAAAGATAAGGGTGGCAATGCAGATGTCCCTGGAAACAATGCAAGTGAGAACAGAGGAGATCAAGCACTTTAAAGTACTTCTTTAAAAAAAACAGTTAATCTATAATTCCATACTAAGCAAAAATATTTTTAATAAGGGTAAAAATAAAGACTTTTTATGACAAACAAAAGCTGAAGAAATTTATTGCCAATAGATCTGCACTAAAATAAATGTTAAGCTGAGTCTTCCAGGAAGAAGGAAAATGATAATAGATAGAAATGATAATCTACAAAAAGGAATCAAAAATATCTGAAATAGTAACTTCATGGGTATTACATGCTGTCTTTGTCCATATTATGTACAATTCTTTAAAAGATGATTGATTGTGTCAAAAGCAATAATGGCAATGTAAGGTGGAGTTTGTAACACATGGAAAACTGAATAGTGTGACAGAGGCACAAAGGCTAGGGAAGAAAAATGAGCATATAGTACCGTAAGATTCTTGTGCTATTTGTGAAGTGATGTAGCACCTGAAAGTGGATTGTGGTAAGTTAAATACACACATTAAAACGATCCCTAAAAAGAATGCAAACTGTTCTAACTAATAGATCTACAAAACAAATGAAATAGAATCATAAAAGTTTTTAATAAATCCAAAACAAAAAAGGAAAAGAGAACAGGTAGGACAAAAAGAAAACATTTGGCAAGATGATCTATTTTAACCTAACCACATCAACAACAACATTAAATTTAAATCTTCTAAACATCTCATTGAAAAGGCGTAAGTGTCAGACAGTGTTTAAAAAAAGAAAAAAGGCCCAACCAGATTCTGCTGTCAAAAAACCCACTTGTCACGTGGACAAGGAATATTGAACAAGATAGTCCATATTCTGTGACACTATCCAAGACTGGCATTAAAGTCATAATTATAGGATTTTCTTAGATCACAATGGAATTAAATTAGAAATCAACAGCAGAAATATAGCTGTAAAGTCACAAAATATTTGGAAACGAAATAACACACTTGTTGATGTTCCATAAATAAAACAAGAAATCAAAAGAGAAATTTAAATTCTTTTGAATTGACTGAAAATAAAGATCTAACATATCAAAATTTTCAGAATGCTGCTAAGGCAGTATTTAGGGAGAAATTTATAGCATTAAATGCCTATACTAGAAATGGAGAAATGTCTCAAACCAATGACCTCAGCCTCCACTTTAAGAAACTATAAAAAGGAGAACAAATTAAAACCAAAATAAGCAGAAGAGAAGAAATAAGAAAGGTCAGGAGATAAATTAAGGAGATAGAAAACAGGGAGAGAGGAAGGAGGAAGGGGAGAAGAAAATACATGAAACCAAAAGCTGGCTCTTTGAGAAGATCCATAAAATTGATAAACCTCTAGTCAGACTGACCAGAAAAGAAGACAGGTAGAGGAGAGAAAGTATCAGTATCAGGAATGAGAAGTGACATTGCTCTGTATTATAATGCTACCAAGAGAATAATAGCACAATATTATAAAATTTGTCAACAACTTTGACAACTTAAGATGAAATGGACAAATTTATTGAAAGACAGAAACTTAAACAGTGTTCACTCAAGAAGAAATAGATAACCTGAATTTCTAGTTAAAAATCTTTTCGTAAAAAAAAAAAATTAGAGAGCCAGCTGTCTTTACTCGTGAACTTGACTGAATATTAAAGGAAAGAATAAGACTGATTCCACACATGCTATTCTGGAAATAGGAAAGCAGTCGCAATTTCAACGAGGTCAGCATTACTCTGATAACAAAACAGCGAGTAAGCCAACTGCCCCCAAACTGATCTATGGGCATAACATAATTCCAATCAAAATCTCAGCAGGATTTTTGCAGAAAATACAAGCTGTTTCTAAGAATTAAATGGAAATGTAAACAACTGAGAATAGCTACAACCAATTAGAAAAGAATCAAAGGTAAAGAACTTAAATTGCTGATTTCAAGGCTTAATACAAAGCAACCGTAAACCAGACAATATAGTCTTGATGTAGGGATAGACATAGATCAATCAAACAGATTACAGAGTTCAGATATTGTCCTGCACATACGTGATCAATGAATTTTTGACAAAGGTCGCAAAGGCAGCCCGATGGGTATCCACATGGGAGAAATGAACCTTAATCCTTATATTACAGTATACACAAAAATTAACTCAAAATTGACCACAGACCAATGCATAAGAGTAAACCTATAGAACTTCTATAGGAAAAACTGTGACTTTGTGGTATGCAGATATTTCTTTAATAAGAAAAAATAGGAATAATAAGCAACTGTGATTAATTGAACTTCATCGAAATTAAAAATTCTCTTTCAACAATGTTTTATAGTTTTCATGATATAAGTTTTACACTTCTACTGTTATTTTTTTCTGATTATTTTTATGCTACTCTAAAAGGAATTGTTTTCTGAATTTCATTTTAGGATTGTTCATTGTAAGTATATAGAAATACAATTGATTTTTATATATTGATCTTGTATCCTAAAGCCTTGCTGAATTTGTTAATTCTAATAATTCATTAGTAGATTCTTTAGGACTTTTTATATACAAGATCATACCATCTGCGACTAGAGATAGTTTTATTTATTCCTTTCCAACGTGTATGTATTTTACTGCTTTTTCTTGCCTAATTGTCATGGCTAGAACTTCTAGTACAATGTTAAATAGAAGCATCAGGAGTGGACATCCTTTTCTTGTTGCTGATCTTAAGGGGAAAGCATTCAGTCTTTCTCCATTAAGAATGATGGCGGTGTTGTAGGTATTTCGCTGGTGACTTTTATCAGGTTGAGGGAGTTCCCTCTATTCTAAGGCACTAGAATACATCCCATGGTCACAGATCAGAAAACTTATAGCTTTAATAGAAATTTTAAAGAGAACTTATTGAAAACTATTGCCTAAGGGCAACACTCTCCTGGTTGATCTAAAGATTCAAGGCAACCTCTATCAAAATCACAATTGGCTTCTTTGTAAAAATCAACAAGATGAAACTGAAACTCATATAGAATTTCAAGGAACTAGAATAGCAGAGACAGTCTTTAAAAAGAAGAGGAAGTGGGGAACCCGGGTGCCTCAGTCAGTTAAGCATCTGACTCTTGGATTCAACACAGGTCATGATCAAAGGCTTCCTAGGCTAGAGCCCCATACTGGGCTCAGCACTCAGCAGGAAGTCTGTTGGAGATTCTCTCTCTTTCTCTCCTCTTCCCTCAACTCCCTCTCTCTCTCTCTCTCTCTCTCAAATAAATAAATAAATCTTTAAAATAATAAAATAAAAATAAAAAGCACATAGTTAGAGAACACAGACTTCCCAATTTCAAAACTTACCACAAAGCAACAGAAATAGAGACAGCACAGTATTACCTTAAGGATCGACATTTAGAGCAATAAAATAGAAATAAAATACATTTGTGGTCAATTTATTTTTGGCAATGGTGCCAAGATCATTCAATGGAAAAAAGAATAATCTGCAACAAATGGTACAGGGACAATTGGATTTTTGCCACATGCAAAAAAATAAAGTTGGACTTTTACCTCACACCATATACAAAAGTTAATTCAAAATGGATCAAGACTAAAACATTAGACCTAAACTATAAAACTCTCAGAAAGCACTTCAAGAAAGTGAAAAGATAAACCACATAATGGAAGAAAATATTCATTATATGATAATGAATTCATGTTAAAAACTAATTTCCTGTGATCATAAGGCATAAAGTATTTAAAAACATTACTCTGGGTTGCATTATCACTACAAGTATTGTCGGTGCATGGTTAATAAAAAGAAATTAAATATAGAAGAAAAAAACCATAATGAGATACCACTTCACACCCCCTAGGAGAGCTATGATCAAAAAGCCAGATGCTGAGCATTGGCAAAGAAGTGGAGAAATCATAACCATCATATACTGCTACGTGCAAGGTAAAATGGTGAAATTATAAATGTAAAGATTTTTAAAATATATAGATAGGAATTATTCAGAATAACCAAAAGGTAGAAACAGCCCAGATGTCCAACTATTGAAGAATGAATAGGCAAAATGTAGTACATCTGTACAATGGACTATTACTCAACCATAAACCATAAAAAAGAATGGGGTTCTAATACATGTTACAATACAAAAAACCTGGAAATCATTATGCTAAGTTACAGCAGCTGGTTACAGAAGATCACAACTACAATGGGTCTATTTATAGGAAACATCTAGAATAAAAAACTGATACAGAATGTGGGGCTGGGAAGGGCGGCTTGGAGGGCATAGGATTATAAGTGAAGAATACGGGGTTTCCTTTCAAGTGAAGAAAATGTTGTGAAATTGACAGTGGTTATGGTTGTTTACGTGTGTGAATATACAAAAATGCTAAATTATACACTTTATTTTTTTTAAAAGATTTCATTTATTTATTTGACAGAGAGAAAGAGATCACAAGTAGGTGGAGAGAGAGGGGGAAGCAGGCTCCCCATTGAGCAGAGAGCCTGATGTGGGGCTCCATCCCAGGACCCTGAGATCATGACCTGAGCCGAAGGCAGAGGCTTAACCCACTGAGCCACCCGGGAGCCCCCTGAATTATACACTTTAAAGGGTATATTGCATGCTATATGTTTCATATGTCAGTAAGTTTTGATAAAAAATTAAAAACTTTTGTTCATTGATAAGAAAATTAAGAGGCTAGTGATAGAAGGGAGAAATGATTTTCAAAATACATTAGCCAATAAAGAATTGTAGCTAAAGAATTCTTGCACCCCAAAAACAAAAAAAGCAAGTAGGTTTATTCAAAAAAAAAAAGTAGAAGGTTTGATCAGACATTTCATAAGAGAAGATACACAAAAAGCATATAAATCCATGAAAAAATGTCCAACATTATTAATTATTAAAGAAATTTAAATTAAAGCAATCCCACTCCTTACTATTTATCCAAGAGAAATAAAAACATGAGCACACAAAAAGATCTGGACATAAATGTTGGTAACTGACTTATTCGGAAATCATAGCCAAAAAACTGGCAATATTCAAACATCCATTAACAGACAGATAATAATAAGCCAGTTGTGGCAGAAGTTGACGAGGCAACATGCCTGGCTTGTGCAAAGGACCTTCTAGATGTTGCTGTCAAACTTGCCATTTATAGATTAGAAAACTGAGAAGGTGGTACAATCTCAAACAAAGAAACACTCTGGGAACTTGAGAGGGTGGAGTTACCTCCTCTCCCGGGCATGAAGGGGGTGAGAATCCCAAAGTCCGAGTAAATAAATAACTAAATCACAGGGAGGCTTGGGGCCAAGGACAGAGCAAAGTTACAACATTGGGACTAAGCTTTGGAGACCTAAAACTGATTCAAAAAACAAGTGAATTACTGGGGAACCAGGAGCCCTGAAGAGCAGGCAGGGTGAGCCCTCTTCCGCCTCCCCCTCCCAGAATGTTCTGTTCTCCTTTGACCGAGAAATGATTTCTCCAAAGCAAGCAGCATCCAACCCTACAAAAGATGTCCGTGACGTGATGATGTAATCCTCCGTCTCAGCAAGGGAGAGAGACCACCACCCCCTGTAGGTTGGTATCTCATGTTGGTAACACCCTGCATTTCTAGCTGACCGTGGTGGGCAACCTGTTCTTTGTTCCAATTTAAGATTGGAAAAGGACTTCAGAGATCCCAGGAACCTGGGAATTACTCATAACAAAACCCATGTCCACGTGTGTGTTCTTCTCAGTAATTCCAATACTCAAAAAAAAAAAAATTAATTGCACCATTATTTAATTTTTATATTATGTACATCTCAAAAATTTAGAGAGATAATCACTCTCGTTAGCCCCGAATCCCATGGTCTCACTTTACCAACATATTATACTTCTTAGCTACGAACTTCGGGGGGAAGTTCCCAGGCCCTGAAGAAAAGAAAATAGTGGGGAAAATCTCTTTCTGTTCACAAAAGTCAGACGGACAAAGGGGTAGCTCTGCGGCGCGGTGTCCTGGAGAGGGGTGGTACTGTGGGCTTTGCCCCAGCGCGAGGGAGCTGAGTGGGCTTCCAGAAGGAGGGGCATTGGGAGAGAGAGCAGGGGCCCCGATCCGGACTCCTGGCCTTCTTGCCACCCCCACACTGTCTACAGCTTGGAGGCCTGACAGTTTGATTGGAGTCTCCAGCTCGGGGTTCAGCTTTTCTGAGGCTCCTCCCCTCACGGCGGCCTTTGTGAAACTGTCAGCGTCTACCTAAAACACGGTGGCAGTCCCCACCACAGGACGTTTCCTCATTATTTGCAGCTCGGAGTCAAGCCCACACATTCCCCGGAAGCTCGTTCCCATCGTGTTCGTCCTCTGGCTGTTACCCGCTGGGTCTCAGTCACACCTAATTGCTCCCCTGTTTTGTGCCTGTTGAGACGCGTGCCCCCTGGTACCGCATGCGGCCCACACACGCAGCTAATGAGACTTGCTCCCCGGTGAGGCCCGGGGAAAGGGGACGGCTCATTTGGACCACCAATTTCCTCCCTGGAACTTGGAGCTCCTCCCCTCCTGGAGTCGAAACGGTTCCAACAAATGTCTACCCCTTCTTATTTCTTGGAAACAAATTGAGTCATTTCGGGGCACTGTTGTGCCAAGGACGTCACACGCCAATCGAGAGGACAGCCGGGTCTCACTAACGTCGAGTGAGTGTCCCAGAGACTTTTGCCTTTGGCTGTGGAAAAAGAGAATGTTATCTACTTAGCCGATCTATGCAGTTTCTTCACTAATAACTAGTTTTCTGGGGCAGCTTTCCAGGCGGAATCCAGGGGCTTTTGATCTACAAACCCCCAAGACATGTTTCAGAATTCCAATTTCTCGAGGAGTCTGAAGACTGAGAAAGAATATGTGATTATATATCCTTCTCTCCGTCTGTCTGTGGGGCTTTCTACAAACCTCGACAAACTCACTTGTCCGAACGCCTCGGACGTGGCAGCCTGAGCCCGCCCTCCACGTGCCTGTCCCTGCCTGACTCCTGGAGTCCGCTGCTCCGTCTGGGTCTTACCGGCGGGGGAAGGCACCTGTCACTCAGCCATGCCCCTGGATGCTGGCTTCCCGTGCTTACCAGGGATTAAGCTTCCGTTGGAAGCAACTCTTTTGGGAGGTAGATTTTCCACTTCGGTTCAGTTTCCCCAAACGCCTGATGTACATTAACTGGTATCACACGTGACATTCATCTATTTCAGAGCAATGATTTGAATTGAAAGCTCTCACCTCAAACATAAACAACCGTAGAATACGCTTCCATGCAAGTCTTCTGAGAAATTATCTGATTTTGCAGCCGCGGCCATTGATTTAAAATAATACCGTGCGAGACAGAACCAATCAGCAGGCTCTCCTGACATAAGTTAACATCTTTACTCCCTAAAATAGAATTATGTACGGTGTGGAAATGCATGGGAGCAAGATTATTTGTGAATAGAACAGTGACAATGCAGTTTCCTGGATTTACAACGGGCACTTGGGGAAATGTCTAAGTGAGCTGAAAGAGTTAATGTCCCTCCAGAAGTACTTTATTTTAATGTTTGGGAAGTTTATAACCTACCTAGTATACCACACTGCTGTACAAAAATATCTCATCATTCCCAGCCTCTATCCATAGGAAAATATTTGCTTTTAAGGATGAAGACGCCCTCCGGACAAAAGTATTAAATGCAGCAAAGTTTGGGGCTTCCTAAATCCAATCCCTTTTAAGATGTGCAAACCTTCCGTTAGCAGAATAATAGAAATAACATAGCTCGGTATCCACCACCTTTCTAACCAGAGGGCCATTTCAATGGTTGTGTGAACAAGGAGATCCCACATTTCTCTTGCTTCTCTGCCACCTGCCGCCTGATTCCGGATGGGGTCAGTCACTGTCAATCTGCCGTTGGCAAAATGCGGGAAGACAAGGAGAATAAGAAAGATAAATGAAAGGAAAGGTGAAAAACTGTCCGTGAAAAACAGTAGGAACAAAAATCGGGCATTCACAAGGGAGCAGCCCAGCTACACAGACGCGGTTAGCCGACCAGCCCAAAAGTCAAATTTCGAATGGTCGGGCGAAAAAGAGATCAGCACAATAATTTGAGGAAAGAGCTCGAGAGCCCAGAGATGACTTAAATTGGATATGTTAAACAGGACTCCCGCTACCTTTTTCTGAATGAAAAGAGGCTGCTTTCCCAGAAGAAAGAAAACCAGAGCTGTGTTTAAATGATGCCCCAATCTCTTCCCTAACCAGGCTCCATAAATCATCTCCTGGGCGTGCGGTGCACCCTTTGAAGCCAACGAGGGTGTTATGGGATCCTCACGCCCTGCTCCCCCATCGGGCATGTTCAATCTATTCCATTATCAGCCAGCCACACCGGTTCCAAATCCGAGGCCCCAGAAGTTGGAGACCAGGATAAGCGCAGAGCAGGGTCCAAGTTCAGACATTCCTTAAAAAGTTTGACTCCAGCTCTCCTGACTTAAGGCTGCCAACTTGAAATGGAAACCTCTTGAGAGCATGTTTTCTTACAAAATTTACAAAGAGCTGTGCTGCAGAGCCAACAGCTGGAAATGCCATGCAAGCAGACCCCTCCGTGATCTGATTTCTTACAGCATTTTGGCACTTCTGCTCTGGCTCCTGGCTGGCAACCAGAAGCCGGAGAGGTAATAAAACATGGTCTGCTCCCTGGACAGCTCTGGGCCAGGCTCCTTCCCGGAGAAGAGATGACACGTGCCAGGAGAGGGGTGGGACCACATGCCTCTGCTGCGCTCGGTAGAAGGGACCCAACGACGTCCCCAGCGGTGTGCTGGGCACCGTGCCTTCCCCAGGTGTCGGGCACCAGGATACCAAGGCCAGCCTCGCACACGGGGCTTCTGCACTGCCCTGGCTCTGACCAAGTTGGGAGCACAAGCAATTGTAGAGGTGGATGCTGCGAACGAAAGCTTCATTTGCCAGCTTCTGTCCTAAAGCCATTTGTAACAAGTAGTGTCCGTTCTCTAATCATTTTTAAAGTCACTGGAAAAAATGATGCCTGCTGGATGTTGATGCTCATGGGTCTTCCCGTGCTTGTACTTTCCATTCTTCCTGGCTTTACCCTGTCGATTTCATCATTTCCACTCAGCAGAGGGACGAGCTGAAGGACGGGGGTCTGCACGCCTGGAAAGAGGTTGTCCTGTGCATCCCTCTGGCACGCACTCTGGGTTTCCCCATCCAGGGCGTGTCCACAAGGGAGAGCAACTGACCCCTCCAAGAAGGAGTCAGAGTGATGGGCACTGACTCTGCTAACCCAGCAGAGGAAGAGTAGCTTATCACTGGGGCCAGAGTTCTACTTTCCTTGATGAAACAACAACCATTTCCACTAATTCATCAACTCCTTAATTTTTCTCTCTGCTTATAAAAATTGGTGGCTGTCCCATTTTAGATTGCAGAGAGAAATGGCCAGGCTCTCATCTCCCAGCATCCAGTTGATAACTGGCCATTGGCAGGACCCACATAGATCCATCAGGAGATGACTGTCTGCTCAAACACTGGATGGTAGAATACAAAGAATCCACTGTAGACAAAGTGACTTAGGCCAAGGTAAAGCAAGAGGCCATTTTGGCATTGGACCCATTGAAGGCACTTATGGGTTAAGGTTGTCACATAAAATAGTGGTTGCCCAGTTAAATTTGAAATTCATATACACGGTGACTGGTTTTCAGTGTAAGTATATCCCATGAAACGATTAAGATCTACTTCTACTAAAAATCATGTATTGTTTATCTAAAATCAAATTTAACTAGGCATTTTGTATTTCTATTTGGGAAGTCTGGCAATCCTAACTCGGGGTTTCTGTCGATAATGAGGCAGCCAAGTTCATTCACGCCCAGAACAATCAAAGTGAATCAGGAGCCCGTGTGGGCCCCTCAGGACAGAGCCCTAACTAAGTACCAGGAGGAGCAAACTTTCCAACTCCTCCCCACCTCACAGTGACTCCACGGACCGAGGCAAGGCACGGTCTGGGACTTGAAAACAGCTTTCTCAGGAAATGAAGCCAGGATGCCAGAGGCTGAGAAGGAAAACAGATCTGATATAAAAAGAGTGAGTCAGACATTAAATAAGGAGATGTTATCTACGAGCCAAGAAACTGGAAACCAGGACCTTTTCGGAAAGGCCAGAGGGAAATAAGTGACTGGTAGCAGAGACAGAGACACAGAGAGGATGAGAGGGGGAAAGAGAGAACAGAGAGAGAATGAGAGAGGGAGAGACAGAGACAGAAAGAGAAGGAGAGACAGAGAAAGGGAGAGAGAGACAAAGAGAAGCAGAGAGAGACAGAGAGAAGGAGAGAGAGAGGCAGAGAGAGGGAGAGAGGCAGAGGAGAGAGAGAGAATGAGTGAGGGAGAGACAGAGGAAAGAAGAAAGAGACAGAGAAGGAGAGATAGAGAGAAAGAGAGAGAACTCCGTGGAGACTGTGCATCAAGCCTTCCTTTCTGTGGCCGCTGGGCAGCTGTGATGTAGAGAGACTGCTCAGATGGGCATCCAGGACAAGACAGGGCTGTTTCCCTTAGGAAGCTTTTAAATGTTTTTTTACAATTTTTATTGTGACTTGTATGTATGTCACAGAGTGTCATAGCATTTTGAAATTTTGAAAACTTCAGAAAAGGATAAAGAAGAAAATAAAAATTGCTCCTATCCCAAGAGTAGGAGGTGAGCACCGTACTGCCTTCTGTCTTCTATCTTGGCATTGCTCCCACTTCAACATTGGGATTCTGTCTTCTATCTCGGCATTGCTACCACTTCTACAACATCGGGATGATAAAGCATCTAACATTTTGCAACCTATTTGTATTATTACTTTTTTATTTTTTTAAAGATTTTATTTATTTATGACAGAGAGAGACAGCAAGAGAGGGAACACAAGCACAGGGGAGTGGGAGAGGGGGAAGCAGGCTCCCCCTGAGCAGGGAGCCCCTTATGGGGCTCAATCCCAGGACACTGGGATTATGACCTGGGCCAAAGGCAGATGCTTAATGACTGAGCCACCTAAGCAACCCATACTTTCATTATTTAATATATTATGAATACTGCTGCATATACTTATTTCTTTGCTGAAAGCATGGTTTTTAATGGCTACTTAGTGCTCTATGGCTTTTCATGGACCACGATTTATTCAACCTGTTTCCTCTCACTGGGTCTTTACCCTGTTTCTCATTGCTTGGGGTTTTAGAGAGCACCATGGAGCCCCCCACACCCACCCCGCACATGACTCTGCAGTTCTGTAATTGTTTACCTGGGGTACATGCCTAGAAGTGAGTCCAGGTCCTGGGTTCTCAGGATAATGTTGAAAGTTTTAATTCATATTGTCAATTTTACCTCTGGAAAATCTCATATACAAATACATAAGAATTACTGTTTTCCCATCACCTTGCCAACACTGGGCATTACCTCTTTCAAAAATCTTTATTAATTTGATCAGCCAAAAATAACTGTTATTAAAGTTGTATTTCCTTCATTCTTAATAGGATGAACATTACTTTAGATGCCTAGTGAGCACCAGTAGTTCTTATTTCATGGATGCTTTGTCACTTTTTTAGGCATTTTCCCCTAAAACTTTTACTGAATTTTAAGGGTTCTTTATGTATTAACGGTGATAATCCTTTACTTAATAGTATGCTACAATGTGCTTCCATTTGTCAAGATTGTTTAGGATGTGATTTGGTATTGGGAATTTCCCATTTTTATGAAAAAAAAATCTCTATTTTGCTCCTGTTAGGTTTCTTCCTTGTTCTCCTTCACCTGGAAACCAGACAGATGTATATCCTTTATTCTTCAAGGATTTTATTTATTTATTTGACAGAGAGAGAGAGAGATCACAAGCAGGCAGAGATGCAGGCAGAGAGTGAGGGGGAAGCAGGCTCCCTGCTGAGCAGAGAGCCCAATGCGGGACTCGATCCCAGGACCCTGGGATCATGACCTGAGCCGAAGGTAGAGGCTGTAACCCACTGAGCCACCCAGGCGTCCCATATCCCTTATTCTTCAAAGTCCATTTGTTCTCTTGTCCTTGCCTCTTTAATCACAGCAGTGAATTTGCATCTAGAGGTGATAGAGGGACCCTTTTCCAAATAATCAACCTGCTATCTCATCATCATTTACTGAGTAAGCAAACTACCACATATTTTGAAATCCACGTGCACCCTGTGTTGGGTGAGTGGCACTTGTGCACCTTTCTCCTCCTAAGCCCACCACCACCATGAAATCACTGAGCTGTAGAACACCTCTCAAACCATTTCTCATGCTCTTCCTCTGTATTAGTATTCAATATTTGAATAGCTTCTAGAATAAGCTAGTCAACCTTAAATGTGAATTCTGGTAGGAACTATCCTAAAAGCACAAGTTAAATTGGGGAAATGGTGGCCTGTTTCCACTATTCAGTACCAAGGTCTGTATCTCTATACACTCAAGACTTGCTTGGCATCTCTCAAAACCTACTGTCCTTTCCTTTGTGTTGAACCCTGAACATTTTGCCAGGTCTGTTTTTAGGATTTAGTGTGTTCTATTGATCTTGGAGATTAGAAACCTTGTATCGCTTTACTTCCCAGCTAATCTTTAATGGAATATAGAAAAGTCATTGATTTGTACA
Source organism: Procyon lotor (assembly GCA_028646535.1). Classification (NCBI taxonomy): domain Eukaryota; kingdom Metazoa; phylum Chordata; class Mammalia; order Carnivora; family Procyonidae; genus Procyon; species Procyon lotor. The sequence goes on along the minus strand of CM053617.1, from coordinate 67,204,894 downwards.
TGCAACCACCAAAAGAAACTCTGTCAACTATTTTCTTTAAAATATTCTCTTAGGGTTTCTAGACACCTAATCATACCACAGGTAGATTTGGGTCTGTTCTAAAAGTTAATCTTGTTATTTCTGTTTCCTGTCTTATCACACTTGTTGGAACTTCTAGAATTATGTCCCTAATGAAGGAATTGTATCATCCCCACCATGCTCCAGACTTTGAAGGACCTATAGAGAGTCCTCATTAAATGTGATGTTGCTGCAGATCTCATATTGTCTTCCCATATCAAGGAAACATTCTTCTAGTCCTGGCTTATTAAGTTTTTATTAGAAATAGATGTTGAATTTTATAAGTGTCCTCTGGGAATTTATTTAAGTTTTTCCTCTTTTAATCTACCAATGTGATATATTTTATTAATAGATTTCTGAATACTAAAACATTATTGCATTCCTGTAATAGATCTATATAGTATATGAAACTGTTGTTTTCAATTTGTTATATATTATTTAGGGTTTTTGTTCTTTGTTTCGATGGCTACAGTCTGATCTCACCAGGGGCCAACCCCACCCACTGTTCCAGCCTCACCTACCCAGGGAGATGGGTCTGGAATTTTCTGCCTTAAAGGTTTGAGATTCGAGCCCCAGCTGGCTATGTAAAATGCACCAGGAAACATTTTCTCCCTATGCTTTGCAGTCTTTCATACAGCAGGGGAATTATTTGTTCTTATAGGATTGAAATCCCTCACCCCCAAACTCTAAAGAATTCTAAAATTATTCTGGAAGAAGAAGCAAAATACTGAATAATAATGGAGAGGGAATGACAAAGAGATTCGTTTTAAGATCTCACAAAGGTATAATAATTAAACCATAAGCAACATCAGAAATTTCTTCCCAAGATTATTAGCCCATAGAATTTTTCTCCTTTTTTAATCAGACATGAAGATTTCATTTTCTTCAGAAAAATCTTCCAGTCACTGAGTGACCAACTATATACTAGTTCTTAGTATTTCTTTATAGTTTTTATTACCATAAATTTACCTTAGTATTTTATTTTTGTTTGTTTCCTCAATCATATTCACTTACACTGCCTTTTCTATATTTGTATTTATCTAACTCAGATGTGCCAATAGTCAGTCTATTTTAATATGTATCTGCTTATTTTTAAAGTTCTTGAATTTCTTTTTTTTTTTTAAAGATTTTATTTATTTATTTGACAGAGAGAGATCACAAGTAGGCAGAAAGGCAGGCAGAGAGAGAGGGGGAAGCAGGTTCCCTGCTGAGCAGAAAGCCTGATGCAGGGATCATCCCTGGACTCTGAGATCATGACCTGAACTGAGGCGGAGGCTTTAACCCACTGAGCCACCCAGGTGCCCCATAAAGTTCTTGAATTTCTTAACTTTATTGTCTTTCTATGTTCTAATTCATAAATTTCTCTTTTGTGATATTTCTCACTTTCATTTTTTGAACATTCCTGGAACTTAATATCTTAGATTTTTACAAGCAATATTAAATTAAGGGCTCATTACTTTGTGCATTGTTGTTTATTCTGGTTTTATAACAAATACACTTCATATGATGCATTTGACCTTGAATTCACTTTGAGCTTCAACCCTTAATGTTTTATATGTCCTTATTTTGTAAATATTCTGGAATTATAGACTAAATTCTTATTTTATATAATGTCCACTAGAAGAGTATTACCTTAATTTTTTAAGTGCATTACAATTTGTGTCACATTTTGTTATTAAAACTTACTATTTTGTTGTAGCTCTTGATGCAGTTTGTACAATTTGTTCCTTAAGAGAATACATTAAATTTTTCCTTATGATTAAGATTTTTTTTGTCATCAACTTTTACAAACATGACATGGGCATCATCTTCTTTCTTCTAATGACATAAAGTTCACTATACTCTATTAAATATTGAATAAGCTCTATTTATTATATATAATCCTATTCTTCATTTCTTTGCTTATTTTTGTCTCATCCACTACCCACTGTTCATGGAAAAGTCACTCACTTAATGACTTATGCCTTTGTCATTTTCTTCTAATATTTTTAATTGACTTTAGATATTCCAATAATAAATATTTTACATGTAAGGGTCCATTATTTATGAGATACATAATATGTATGTATCTTCATGGTAAATTTTACATGTTAGCAATATAAAAATAAATCTCTCGAAACTATTTAAACTCTAATTTGATATTAATATTGCTACCGCAATATTAGTAAAGCTTTTCAGTTTTCATTTGTATTTGCCTGGTATGTCTTAGTTCAGCCATTATTTTCCTAAGTTTCCATAGTCTTTAAAATTGTAAGTGTGTCTCTTATAAATATCTTCTAATGTGATTCAGTTTTCAATCAAACTTGAAAGTCTGTCTTTTAGGGAGTTTGGCCTTCTCATATTTATCTCTGGACTTACTCTGATAAGTCTGATAACTTATCTGATAACTCTGGACTTACTGTTATTTTTTTAATACTTTATTTTTGCTCCCTTTTATTCATCTTTTGATAAAAATGATTTTTATTAGCCCTTTTAATTTTTTGTTGTTCAGAAATTTGGACACTGTAAATCCTGTTTTTGTTCTACGTGTGGTGATTTTCACATTTCTTTTTTTTTTAATGTCACATATTTTTCCCTGGTCACCATTAACACTTGGATACTATCTATCACCTCTTTCTAACAAAATGTAACATGCATTTGCGTTTTCCTTCTCTGATTTGTCCATTTTTGCTATTATCTGAAAGCACATATCAGATCATTAATTCTAAATTATTTGCCTAAGTTACCCATTTTTGCTCTCAATATTTCTTTTTTGTATTGGGGTTGTTTTTAATCATACGAACAAGAGTTATTCACGCTCTACATATTTTATCAAATTTGTTGTTTATCTCTTCTCTATGATGGTATGATTTTCCCCATCCTTCCATAGTTGGCTGCAGTGTGTATATTTTTGAAAAAAGGACACGTGAATGGTATATTTTCCAGGTTCTTTGCTTCTCTAAGAGCATCCTTTAAGAGCTAAGAGCATCATTTAAGTCAGCATACGTGTCGTGAGCACCTTCCAGGGCCAGGGGAGAGAGAAGTTGATGAGATGGTACACATCTTTGCAATCTTACGGACCTTGCAAGCTATCCAGATGCCACTTAAAAACCATACATTTTGAGTAGAAATCAGAGCAGATGGTAGAGAGTACTTGGGTCAAAATATTTTTCTATAAAAGTTTTGTAAACATGGATGCATTGTTATCTTGTCTTTCTCACTGTGGAGAAGTCTACTAGCCGTCCACTTTCCTCTAAGGTATCCCAAGTAGGGTGGGAGACGAGGATTGAAATTGGATTGAATTAGATTTTTTTTTTAATTGAATTGAATTTTTTTTTCAGGGGAACTGTTCTGGTAAGGAATTGACAAAATAAAAAATTAAAAATGGAAATCTTAAGCAGAACTGTGTAAGGGCTGGGGTTCTGATAAAATAAAAAAATTTATTCCAATAAATGTGAAATGCACTTGGAGTTCTGTAGGCAGACAGGCTAACTGCAGGCTGATTCTTGTTTCCATGGAGGTAAATTGCTTTTCAGCCTAGGCATATATTGGCTTCTACCTTGAAATTCAAGTTCCATGCATTGTGCCTAGTACTCAAGTGAGCTCTTTGGTATCTGAGCTGATCATTTTGGCATCTCCGCTCATGTGAATGAGGAATTCCCATTATACATATATTGGATCTCTCGTCTTCCAGGTCTTCTACTTTCTCCTTCCTCTCTGGGTTTCCCTAAGTTCTCAAGTTCATCTCCCGCCTCACTGATGCAACTTTCTAGTTGCAAAACTCTAGGGGTTTTGAGGGGGTTTTGGTTTTGGGGATTTTTTCAAACTTGCAGTTTTAAATTCAGCAATTATTTATTTGTCTGGGCCTTTGAGGGTCTTGGGTTTTGCCCCCTTGACAAAGTCCTGTTCTGATTTCATCAGTGCAATGTCCCCCTAAATTTTGTTAAAAACAGAAACTAGAGAATTTCTGGAATCCTCCATTCCTCGCCGTTACTTCATTGCGTGGGAGGTCATTGGCTCAGAACTTATGGTCGTCTTGTCCTAAGTCACTGTTCTTTGCTTATCCTTACAGAGGAAAGTTTCTTTTTGCCCATTTTCCAGATGTTACGGATTCTGCCACTCAACATTTCAGGCGTGGACTGAGGGACACAGAGAAAGCCGAGGGTTGCTCTAGACATGCTTTGTCTCATCGCTCGCTCGGGGAAGCAGAGCTGGAGGCTTTCCCCTGCAGGAGCTCCGCTCTGTCTGAAGGAGTTTGGTTAGGAGCCCCGCACTTCCAGGAGCCAAGTTCCCTTTCTCTGCAGGCACGGTTGCTGGCAGCAGCTAGATGTGCTCTCTTGCCACCTGAGCTCCTTGGTGACCAGCCCACACATTGCCCTGCTAGCAAACAATAGTGCAGCTCTGCTGGGCCCTTTTCTAGATAGTTTTCTTCAGTGAGAAGACAAAGCTCAGGACAACCCTTCATTCTACCTGGGCCCTTATGCAGAACACGTAGCCCAGTATCTTGAGTTTTCTGGTGCAGAGCTGCTCCTGTGGCCTCCTGCTCCCATCCTGGGTTTTCTCTATTTTCACACTCCTCCGTCCTTCCCAGGGGAAGCAGGGACTTCGAGAGGTCGGCAACCGTGCACCTGCCAAAGGCACCTGTGCCTGCCCACTACTAACCCTGGAGAGAGAGGCCACGGCTGCTCCTCGTTCCAAGGGGGTCCAGCCACCGCCCAGCCCATCACAAAGGAACGACAGACACAGTGGGCAACTTGACCGAGCCCTTCTGGAAGGATGCTGACCTGTAGAAGTCGGAGAAGCAGAGCCGACTCCAGCCTTGCCTCCACTGAGACCTCCCCTGCTTTCGGTGTGCACTGGGAGCCCGCGTTCCCTCCTAGGGAAGGTGCAGCAAGAGTTCCCAGGCTCTCTGGCAACACCTTCTGGTGAGAAGCAGGACTCCAGCAACCACTGCCGGCGTCCCCCAGATGGCCCTGTTCTGGAAGGAGCCACGCGGAAACCTGCATCCAGAGTCCACACCACCTCGCGCCTCTTTCGGCTGGACCAGTTCTTCTCCCCCTAGGAAACCTCCTGATTCTGGCCCTGCCCGACCCAGGGGGCCTCAGAGGCAAAGATGTGAAAATTGCACATCACAGCAGAAACCAAATTTCCTCCAGACGGTCCACAACACCCCGAGACCAGGAAGGTAAACAGGTACTTTCTGCTCATCCTCATCCACATTTTGCATTTTTTTTAAAGAGCCCCCTTTTCGCGGGGCTTCCAGGAGGGCGTTGGTGGGCCTGCCATAAATCTGCAGGAGCTGGCGGGGCGGACGTGCGGGGCGGCTCTAGCTCGGCGGCATCGATCGTCTCTAATGAGCACCGGCGCAGCTGCGGCTAATGGTGGGGCGACCGGTGTTAAGGGCAAACGTGGGAGAAGATTATCAGCCCAAGGGGCTTAACAGTTGCTGGACGGCCCGGAGCCCTCGGGGCGATGATGCACTTGAGAGGTCACTGAATCAAATGAGGGGAAAGATTCAGTGCCTGCTGCCGGAAGAAATGCAGCAAGAGTGGATTTTTTTTCTTTTCCTTTTTTTTTTTCCAACAGAGACTACAGGCATCAACAAAACCCTTACCTTCTGCTAGTCATTAGTCCCTGACCCCTCGCCCGATAAGACGGCTCCTGCTGGAGCCGTCTCCTCCTAATTATGACTCATCAGACGGCAGCAATCCTACCCAATTAGTGGGGCTTAAGCGAGGGGCACTTGATGTAACAAGGGTCCGCGCCCCGCATGAACCAGGCAAGGACAGGCTCCCGTCCGCACGTGAGCCACCCCCAGCCTGCTCCTTACCTGGGGGGCCAGGCTGCCATTTGATCTGATTTGCTTGATATTTAATTCACTGTGTTGCCTGCCACCCCCCTCGGAGATCTGACAGGGGCCCGATTAGTGGCCATAAGAGGTGCAGAGGCCAGTGGCCCTTCAAGAGACGGCTCGCCGGCAGATGCTACAGAACGCTCGAAGTCAAATGTTAGCACAGAGAGGGAGCTACAGGTATTAGGAGAGATAAAAAAAAAATGACTGGCGAATGCCTTCAGGGGTCGGGCATGTTGCACATTCTGAACTTTAATAGCATAATGGAGTAATTGCAACCGGGGAAAGAACCCAGACCCGGCAGGAAGGAAGAGTGTGCAGAAGCCAGGGACGGGGGAAGAGGCAGGCGGATTATCACGCATGGCCTCGTATTTGCCAAAATGCCCAAACCACTATTTATTTTAATGCTGTAAATAAGCAATTTAAATATTATCCTAGTTCCATAATAAGTAACATGGCAACACGATGCCCTGCGGTTATAACAAATTATTTATTAGGTTGTGTTTTTTCGGGGTTTTTTTTTGTTTGTTTTTTTGTTTTTAATTTGGAAGCAGTGTCTTTGTAACCAGGAGATCTCCGCTGGGTCAGATCATTAGAAGAGATGGGCATGGGTCTCCCCCCCGCCGCTGCAGGGAGCACTGATCTCTGAAACACAACCCAGAGCTGTGCATGATCTTTGTCATTTTTTTCTATAGCCGAAGGAATGTCTTTCAAAGTGGTGACCCCACAAAAATCACACACACACACACACACACACACACACACACACACAACCCGTCCCGTGTGCTTCCAACTCCTCGTCTCGTGTCAGGAAGGAGAGAGTCGAGAGACGGGCTGATGGCCTGAAAAACCCCGTGGGGCAAAACCTGGTTCCCCCAGCAGGAGGTTGGGAGTTCTTGTTTCCAGTCTCTCTCAACACTGTCGAGAGAACACCGAGTGTAGCCACGTCCACGGTCCCCCCTTCCAGGAATAAAAACCAGGAAGCACATGAACTTTTACCAGCAGAACATAAAAGAGACTAGTGGCTGAGACTGCAATTATTAATGAAGATATGTGTTCTTCTGAATATGTTAATTTTTTTTTAGTCTTCAACAACATCCTCTTCTATCTTGCTAAAGAATCCTTTCGTAACCCGATGTTAGATGCTACTAGATATACAAAGAAATAGAAGTGTGCCCTCCTGACCCCAGAGGTTGGACAAAATCAGAGAACAATACAAGTTAGGAACCGACGGAAGGCACAAACAGGGCTCCGGTGCTCAGAGAAGGAGCCCTGAGTGTTGGATGGTCAGAGAAGAGGGTCTTTAAGGAGCAGGAGGGTGGAGCACAGAAGAAGGCGTGTGGGGGGAGGGGTCCGAGGAGGGAGCAGAAAGAGCAGAGGTACAGAGGCAGGGACGTTTCTGGAGGACATTAGGACAGCATAAAGGGGATGCTCCCACATTCGTTAACAAAATAGACATATCCACAGAGTGAGACGGATCAAAACACGGAATATGAGGGTGACTTCTTTATGATGTGTGCTCTTCTTTATTTCTAAAACAGGCATACCTCACTCTCTGAATCAAAAATACAAAGGAGGGGCACCTGGGTGGCTCAGTCGTTAAGCGTCTGCCTTCAGCTCAGGTCTTGATCCCAGGGTCCTGGGATCGAGCCCCACATCGGGCTCCTTGCTCTGCAGGAAGCCTGCTTCTCCTGCTACCATTCCCTCTGCCTGTGTTCCCTCTCTCACTGTGTTTCTCTCTGTCAAATAAATAAAATCTAAAAAAAAAAGACTTTAAAAAAAAAAATACAAAGGAATACCAGTAACCTATATGTGCTATGAATGGGACATGTCCATCCGGGAGGAAGTTGAAGGTCACTCGTGGGGAAAAGGAGGCTGGCTGAGACCAGAGGGAGGAGGCCCAGAGTCAGACAGAGGAGGCACACCTCAGTGGAAGGCTTTCCAGAGGCAGACTCACCATCACACGGGTCAGGAAAGCCCCACATGGAGAAGCTCTGTCTTGTCCCACTGCTGGTCCCCCCACTCCCGAAGGCCAGGGCTTCTCCACCGCCCCACACGTCTGGATGTTGCGTGCAGTGGGGTCCATCCCTCCTGCTGCAGAGTGCAGAGACACAAAGGGTGCTTAAATGACATGGAGCTGGCGGACACATGCAGGTATTTCTGATCAACATAGGGAAGGCGGTAATCAGGGTCAGGTTCATGGCCTGTGCAAGGCGTCTCCGCGTGCCTGCCCCTAAGACGGGCGCGTAATTCACCTAGGGTGCGAGGCCAGATTTCTGCTCTCAGGACTTGAAGTATCTGGGGAAATTTGCCTTCTCCGTGCCCCTTTTGGTGCTGTGAACCTCATCTGTCTACATGTGTGACACAAAAACCCAGTGGGCAATTAGATTCTCAGGTGCTACAGCTCCAAGTTGCCCCGGACTCCATCTATGCCTAAGCTGGGTCCCACGTGACCACGGATGCCACGAATTATCCTATGTGCAGAGGACGACACATCTCACACGAAGCCCTGTGAGGTTCCCAAGTCCATGGGGGGGTGCATCTTCCAGGTCTACAACGGATTCACAGTGGGAGATCACATGCCCAACATTATAGAGCTCATTAGAGGATGCAATCTATCCAAAGCAGTCCTTGCAAAGTGGGAGACACAGGGCCGGCTGTGCATTAACGAAGGGAGCTGCTCTGGGACGGGTAGCAGGTCGGCTGGTCCAGCCCACTCGGGCTCCTCCCAGGCCGTAGGTGGCACATCTCTGGCCATGCCAAACCCAACACTGAAAGCCGCTGCGGGAGGCTGCCAGGACCGGCTGCCCTCAGCCGGGGCGCTGGTTTCTCATTCCTCATCCTGTTTTGCTGGTGTGAAACATTGCTCAGCAGACTATCAGCAGCCATCAGAACACAGGCCTGGTCTTACAGCCGTAGTCTCCGAAGGAAAGGCACAGACATAAATAGACACGATGAAGGAATACGAAGAGGAGTCAGCCGCAGCGAGATAGCGACGGAAGATGTGGGACAGTAGGACTCCTGTGTCCTACTTTGCACCCTAACCTGGGAAGGCCATCCTGGACATGCCAGGCACCAGCCCTACCTCAATGACAAACTAATTAAAAATTGACTGAATCTAGCCATAATCAAACAGAATTTGTCTTGCCTGAGAAGAGAGCTAGATTTCAAGATCCTTGGTAGATCCCACTGGGCAAGGTTTCTGACACGGAACAAAATTTTCACAGTAACAGAAAACATGTGCTATTATGTTCTTCTTGACTTTTTCACTTAGTGGTATTGTAGAACCATTGTGAACCAAAGAATCTTGACTCGGGAAGGAGTTTCAGACCCAGTCTCTAATTCACAAAATGACTTGTCCAAAGCCCCATCACTCACTGGTGACAGTGTGGGGCTGGCATCTGGGCACCAGGGTCTGGAGTTGGGATCCTCCATAACCAGAAGGGCTTCTGAGCGACTCAGGGCCTCAAGAAGACACTTGAGGTCTTGGATCCAAACCCCATCACCCTGGATGGCAGATCTCAGCTCTACCCATGCACCCTTCTGCCCCCCAGAACTCAGGCCTCCATGCTGAGCAACGTAGCTTTCAGGGGTCCAATTAGCCCTCAGACCGTGGTCCCTCCTGAGCCCGCCATACATCCTCCTCCACTCTTCTGTTCCCACATACTCTCTGATCCCTAAGGACTTCGGAGCATGCCCAAGTTCTCTCCCATTTCTGGACCTTGCTTATGCATTCTCTCTGCCTCAGGTGCCCTTCCTTCTTTTCTGTGCCTGGGTCCTTCAACATCTGCCCCAAGATCCAAACAAGTCAAGAACGACCAACTCAAGGAAGACTTTCCTGGCTCCCAGCAAGCATGGACCCCCTGAATGATTATGAAAGCACCCAACACACTAGTACAACTGTTGAAACCAACTGGATTGTGCCTCTCTGGAGGGTAGGGACACTTTTATTCTTCCTCTATCCTTACCATCTGGCAAATACATGGCCCGTAGAAGGTGCTACATCATTGACAAACGACTAAAATAAAACTAGCATCTATTAAGGATCTCATCTGTGTCTGTTAGCCCATCGAATGTTTGTAATAATAGTACAAGATTTATGTAAAAATTCTGAGGCTCGGGGAGCTGTGGCATATCGACGGGGTGTGCAGAGCTAGTCCACAGGGCACTGAGACTCAGATGGGCCAAGAGGCTCTGGAGTCCAAAGAAGGGGACTTCAGGACAGGGTCCTGGAGGGGCTGCCACAGAACAGGCCGTTCTTCCTTATTACAGATGCACTGATTTTTAGACTCCCTCGCTAAATCCACGATCTTCTTTCACGATAACATTATACTGAAAATATGGCCAGAGAATGGCACAGACTAAAAATAACTACATTCTGCGGACTATGTGGATGCATGCAGAAGAAAATCAATCGTTTGCAAAGAATTTTCATTATATTCCATTATTCCTATACATCAAGTTAAGTAAATGTGAGAAGGCTGCAACCAAATGAGCTGACAGGCGAGGAGCATGGCTGAGGGGAAAGGTATTGGCATTTCAACATGAAGGGCTCGTGGTTTCATTTCAGAATAATGACCAGTGAGTAGGAAGATCAGTGCAGAGAAATCGAAAGGACGATTCCTCCCAGACATGGCATCCCTCTGCATCCATCTCGAGGAGCCTAATTGTGGAAACCACAGGCAAGTGTCCCACGGGGATCCCAGGAGGGGGCTGAAGGCAAACTTTGGTGCCTAGAATCCTACTTTCCCTTTGTCTTTCATGAAAACATCGAGGCTCCAAACAATGATAAATCACATTTAACGATCACAGCAAAAACGCCAAAAGATTTAAATGTTTAGATGGAGGGGAATCCTTGTGGTAGAGCTGCTGCATACCTTGACTGCAGTGGAGATCACACACATCTGTAGAACCTGAGGACATGTAAGACTAGTGAAATCTGAATAGGATGGATGGATTATATCAATGTCAATGTCCCGGGTGTGATACGGTTACTAGACAGGATGTTACCACGAGGGGAGACAGGAGTGAAGGACACACAGGATCTCTCTGTGCTGTTTATGACAACTGATGGGAATCTACAATTATCTTAAAATGAAATATATTGTTTCTGAAAAACCAGCCACTGCTCCAGGTTAGGATTCTAGACATCACAGAAACAATCATGAGAGGTGACCAGTTGGCTGAGTTTCATATTCATAGCATTTGCAGCTGAAGGGCTGTCTTGCTGCCCTCTGTGCTATGGTTCCTGTTCCCACATTTCCAGACCTTTCCTCCTGTGACACTGCTCAGGTATTAGATTTGGTTGCTCTGAAGAGCTGGCCAGGAGGGCAAGCCAAGGCTGAAACGGCCAAGCGTTGCCCCCAACCAGAGCAGCCTGCCCCATACAAAGTCAATCATGGTGGAAATGAAGAGACTTCTCTACACTGGGTTTTTTTAACCTTTAAAAAGCAAGAATCACAGGAGCAGACAAGAGTGGTTGTTTTTGTTTGTTTTGATCTCAGAAATATAGCCAGCTCAAGTGTGTCTTCGGACCACCATCCTTGTTTCTCTTCCAACCACATCCTTCCCTTCCAGAATAAGGTCCTTCCCTGAAGGGAAGCACTTTTCCTCTCCAGCCTGTGACAGACAACACCAGGTCTGAGAGTTGGAACAGAGCAGATGTACATGTGGAAATGCTCAGGAACGTGGCCCAAGTCCGCTATTTCTGTTCTTTGCAGGTAGTACAGGTCATATATCTCCCTGGCGTTGGAAACCCTGCAAGTAAGAGACACCACATTGCCAGAACTCAAGGAAACTTTCTGTTTTGAAGCCAAATGACAAAGCTGGCCCAACTCAAGGCTGCTTTCCAGTTGCACGGCAGCTTTCTCTAACTTTCTCCCACCAAATGTCAGCTTTAGTTAGCCTGACTTAGATTCTCAATCCATTTATCATTTCCCCTGAAAATTTTAAAGGTTTCTGTGTATCTGACAATCTTCAAGGGTCCCTAACCCATTGTTGATGCTTCTGGAACAAAGTTAACCCTACTATTTGAATCTGCCACTTACTTAATGGGAAATGAGCAAACAAGCAAAACTGAGGGTATGTAGGGCATCCTATACCTGACGAGTAAGGGGTGTCTAAAACCTGGGTCTCAAACAAAGAAACACAGTTTCCCAGACTAGCCTACACCCATAAAGAGCATGTCTAGACACTTTGACAGAAGTTAGGTTAAAAACTAAAGTAGTTCCTAACTTCTACACTTCCACACTAGAGCCACCAGAACTCTTTGGGTCATAAGTAACAGAAACACAACTCAGACCAGCTTAAGCACAAAAGATAATCCATTGGCTCAAATATTGAAACGTTTGGGGGCAGTGGAAGGATCCAGTTCCTCCATGACTGGAACCCAAGGTCCAGCCATGCCAGCGTCAAAAACTCCATCCTCCAGTGTAGTAAATCCATCCTAACATGCAGATCCAGTTTACTTTTCTTTTTCTCTCTTGGGCGGTCCAAGAGGAGAGGATGGCAAAATGCGCCAAGGCTTCTAATCGATGGGAAGGAGCTGACAGCAGAGGGAGGGGTGGGTGGTCACTCCTCCTGGTGGTCATTGCTGGCTCTGGGGGTCTCGCTCCTGATCTGACTTCAGAGCTGTTCTTTCAACTCTGGATTCTGCTGCTGCCTCTGCTGAGTGAACTGCTGACAGATCTGGATGGGACTGACCAGGTCGTTCTGTGAGGGGCAGGTACCAGGAGTCCCCAGGAGGTTGTGGCCGCATAATCATCCTGGACATGAGCTGCTGAACTTGGGATTGTTCATTGGGTTTGATACCATGCTCCTAAACTTGGGGTGTTTAGCCGGCCAGGGATGTCAAAGCTGCCAACGCCTCCTATGAGACTTGGTATAGAGCTATAACTTTGGTCTATAGCTCTAAACTTTGGTCCTGACAGTTCATGATCCCAGAGGAAGTGAGCTTTCCTGAGAGCTCCAGTACAAGCCCAGAAGACTCCCTGCGGCCCCATGGTTCCTGATCCCACTCTAAAGACAATCCCTGATGCTGGTGGAAGTGTACTCTGGGCACTGTAGGTCAAGTGCACATGCTGGGCTTCCTAAGTTAGAAGGCAGAAGGAAGAGGTACCAGCTGGCCCCCAGGATCTGAGCAAGACCATTTTAGAATGCAAAGGTGCTTGTTTTATTTTGTTTTGTTTTCAAAGAAAAGGATACTGAACAGACAAAAAAATCTAGGTCTACTAAGCACATTTACAGTACCTCTGATGGTTGCTCCAAAGGTGGACCTGTATAGTTATTTCAGATGTGGAACTACTTTTACACTTGAAATCTCCCAATTTTGCAGCTAAGGTTCAGATTGTACAGAAAGAGAACTATACTTACAGAGAATCTAATTTGCGGAACTGTTTTAAAGGGAAAGAAACAGGAGGTAAGACCCAAAACTCCCTGCTTTGAGTTTCAAATTGACAGTTCTGAACATGATGATGGCTTCTTTTTTTTTTTTTTAAACTCAACTTCATTGTTACAGTTAAAAAGTGCTGTGGGATCCAAGTGCTGTTGGAAATGAAGGTTTCAATATTGCAGTCCTTGAAGAACAGACTATTTTTGCTCCCAAACCCATTCATTTTACTCACAAAGGAGGAATCCATACCGAAACATAAGTGCGATTTCCCTCGAAGGTTTAAGAAGCTCTGTGTTTATCTAGAGAAAAAGGATTGGCGGGGGAGGTGGGGGGAGCAGGGGGATGTACTTATAGGTCACCGATTACTACAAATGGTCTCTTATTTGCCAAGAACCACATATACACTTGGAAATGAATAACTAGAAGGCACAGTAGTTTAGACATTTTGAAAAACTGTCCTATTTAAATTCCTTAGAGAGACCACACAGCGTCTATAGAAATTCCCTACCTTTGGGACCATGGAAGCCCCCCTCTTTTAGGAATAATAAGCTAAAAAGTGAGGACTCAAACATCCAGACTTTCAAAACTCCCATGGAATCCTGAGATTCCTCACAGAGGCTCTTTTGGTGCAAAGGGACAGAAACAGAATTCAGACAAGCTGGGAGAATGGAGGGGTGTCTGATACATGCACCTGGGAGTTAGAGTCGGGTAGGGGCAGCTGGATGCAAGAGCCACACCCACGTCCACTCAGGCTGCTTTGCGTTCGCAGCTGAGCTTATCTTTAAGGCCAAGACCAGGGCTTCTGGAAGCTCCCAGACTCCTTATCACCCCAGCTCCACAACTGGGAAGAAAAGATTTCCTTTAAGTCTCTCAGCTTTGATTAGACTCAGATTCGATTTTGCTACTTGACCACAGGGAGACCAACTATGTGCGCAGAAAAAGGGGCACTGTCATTGGCCCAGCCTCGGCGCTCTTCCTGCCCCCATCGCAGGGAGGGAATGGGTGGGTGTGGAGGGCAGAGTGCAATATACCCTTTAGATCCAGGCCAGCAAGCAGGGCGCTCAGTCAGGGCTCCATGTCACCCAAAGTCAGATCTTTGAGCTGCATGCCAAGACATGTCTCACCACTCAGCACACCACTTCCTTTATTGAGAAAGTCTTGCTGTCCAAAAACAAACCAAAACGCCAGTTGGACTACAGAGTGTGCTCAGTGACATATTTGTCTGCACACATGTGAGTGATGTCTCTGGACGGTCCTCTTGCAGACATTGAAGATGCTAAAATGAGTAAAAACCACAGGAGCTATTTCTTCACCATCTGGTAAGAGAGATCGGCATAGACACAATCACCACAAAAGGACGATGGGTATGCATTACGTCAAGGCAATAAAGCAAAGCCCTGAATGCAGGATCGATGTTCCCGTTCAAAAAGGAGCACTGGGTGTCGCGTGCAAACAATGAATCATGGAGGACGACATCAAAAATTAATGATGTGCTGTATGGTGACTAATATGACATAATAAAAGGAAAAAAGGGGGGAAGGGGGGGCCAGTTCAAGGGAGCCCTCTGAAGAGGAGGAATACCTTACTTTGCAGGAGAGTGCCATCCACTTTCCAGATCCTGTGGGCCCACCCCAATCAGCACCCCAGGAGAAGCATCAAAAGGAACCCAGTGAGATCTGTGGCCCAGAGACCTGAAACACCCCGTAGTCGTAATCCCACCAAAGCCTAGCCCCTCGCTCCAGATTCAAACTCGTCTTCCTTGCTACAGCTCAGCATCTCACCTTGAGTTCTCCTCTGCTTTCAAATATGAAAACCCCTCATGGACCATTCCGGAGCCATGCCAGAAAATTACTCTTGCTAATTACAATGAGATAAAGAGTACCTCTGTGCCATGCAGCAAGTCTACGCTATCTCTACAGCAACTGTCAGGGAAAGAGCAGTCCAGAATCACATTAAAAGAGGGAACTGGATGTATTGCGCGCTTTCAGGAAACGGAAAGGAAATTCATATCTTCACTTCCGTCTGCCAACAGATGTCCTTCCCACGGAGCACGCCCTTTCTGTCTGTGGATGGCCCAGGTATCCCAGGGCTGGCTCCCGCCAAGGAGCCCGCTTGAATTCCCTGATTCTCCAGCTTTCTGAAGAATACTTCTTCTTACTGGTATTGGTTGCAGACGCACACTAATTCTATATGGTTCCGATCACAGAAAATGCCATCTTCTTGGACCATGGTATTAAACAATCACTTCCTGTCTCTTTGTTTCTGGGATGACAGCTTCCATCTATAGGGACGGCATGGGGACATGGTTGTGGGTCCTGCCCCAGACCTCCTCTGGCTCTGGTTCCTGCCTGGGCCCCTGAGTTCTCTCCTGAACATACCTGCTGGCCTCCAAAGGCTTCACATCACTCCATCCTTGCCCATGGCATTATAGGGGCCTTGGAAATGCCTCCACATGCCAACGGCTGCCCCTAGACCAGCTGTTGCAATGGGCCACAAGTACCCTGTTCTTCCTAAGGGCCCTTGCAACCGTGAATGCCAGGTGCAATCGCTTTGTGCCCTTCTCATCAGTTTTTGCTAATGAGAAGAGACAGTGAGAGAAAGAGAGGGAAGGGAGGAAGAGACAAGGAGAGAGAAGGAAGGAAGGAAGAGGAGGGAAAGAGGGAGGACTATCACAATAAACTGCACGAAATTCTAAGACCTGCCAGGAGAGACTCCAAATCTCCACCAACCAATTCTCAATTCTCCCTTTCCTAGTATCTTAACCGCTTCAGGGTTTCTTCTCTCAGTCAGGGAGCAGTTCAGTGCAAAACAAAAATCACAAGAAAAGCATCAGTAACAAGGAAATACAAAACAGCAGTCAATGAACACAATTTGTATAAAGTTCTCTCTGATTAAGAAACGAGACGGCTTCTCCCTAATTTCCCACAATGCCTCCCAGAAGTGGGACACCTGGAGCAGAAAATCAAGTGCTGAATCATGAGCAGCCATGGATCAAGGTCTTTCGTCGAGGAAATCTTTAGCTAAGAGAGAGAGAGAGAGAGAGAACATCAATCAGATATTATTTCCAATTATTTTTCAAATTGGAACAGAGAAAGAAAACACACACACACATAAGCTTGACATGGTGTTAGTCAAGTTTGTTGCTGGAAGGGAAGTCCTTGCTTATATTGAAGTAAAGTTCTGAAAATAAGCAAAGAACAGATTTATTGATTTTGGGGGAGTCTGGGTGTAAAAAAGAGAAAGAATAAAGAAGTGCTCTTTGCCCGCTCTGTCCAAATGACATCCCAAGTGGCCTCCCTAATGGTGGGGGAGGGGAGGGGGCAGGTGCCTACCCGGGCACATGGACAGAACTGCCCTAAGGCTAGGGCTAATGGTATTGGCTGAGTCTGCTGTAAGCCTCTCTTTTCTAATAGCCAACTTTCTATGTGCGAGAAGACAGACAGATATTGATTGGTCCAAATGCCCTTGAGTTGACAACATCTGAAATGAAAATCCACAAGGCTAGCACAAACTTTCTGCAAGTTCAATTTCTCGAATCTGATTATGACACTGGACTGTGAAACCATTCACACATGTAAAAGGCCTCTCTTTTTTGTACCCCCACTTGGCACTTGTAATTGGAGGGAGTTAAGTGGCTTCATCAGGTTTGTTATTCAAATGTCGGAAGGAAGGAGGCAACCTTAGGCTAATCGGGGGCGGGGGGGGGGGGGTGATAAAAGAGAGAGATGTTCTCTTGCTGGTACGGAGCTAATGTCAGAAATACAGTGGGCAGAGGCTCCGCGTGGCCCCCCGCCTGAACCAGCGTGTAATCACACTCCTGAAACACACATTCTCGAAGAAGCTGGTACACAGTCTTCCCAGAACATCTATGGAGATCCTCCTTGATTTCATAACCTGGGCATTCGGTGGGTATTAGAGCTCTCACGTTGCTGTCTCCATTATTCTACTGCAATTACTCTTCCTTTCTTCTCCCCTCCCAAATCAGATGCTGAAGTTACAATTCACAACTGTTGAAGTCTTGGGCATAGCGAGGTTTGCGGTACTCTGTCCGGCTCTTATTAAACACACCTCTGTATTCTACAAATTCCTCTTGATCGATACATCGACTGCAGTATAAACCTTAAATAAAGCACTATTAAACTGGAAGCACACACTGTTTTTGTCTTAGTGTGTTATTTAGGAACATAAAGAGGCAAAACCCCTCAGAATCGGCGTCTGGATGTTTGCGTCAAAGAAACTGCAGATGGAATACACATTAAATTTATTCAGCATTGATTGGAAACGCTGATCCTTTATGGTTTCATGTTTCTTTGCTCATTAATCTTAGTTAACCCTCTCAAAACAATGCCAGCTTTGTGGCTCCAAGTGTAGAAAACCCACCATGCAGAGAAGGCAGCTTTTGAAGACAGGTTTGTTTCCTGGCGACTGCAGATCAGACGACAACTCCTATCTTAGAAGATGCTACTGGTTTCCTTCTAAAAATACTAAAACAAGAAAGAAACAGCCTTCTGCAAGACAGTGTGGGGAGAGATCGGGGCAGTGGCGGAGCCAAGGGGGAGCCCGGGGAACGGCCCCGCTTCGGAAGAGGAGGGGCGTGGCCGCAGGACAGCTTGGGACCTGTCGCCTTGGACACCAGCTACCGCAGGCCGTGGCCAACAGAAGCCCAACGTCACCCATGACCAGAGCCAGACTAGATCAGGCCTACCTGCAGGGACCCAACAAGCCAGGGCCTCGTGACTTACAGCTCGAGGAGATGGGCTCTCCACCCAAGCAGCTGTCTGAGGTCTTGGGTTCACAGACTACTCGCAAGCACAAAAGACACATTCTGGGATGCAAGAGTGTGCTCCCTGCTCCCCCAGTTTGGCTGACTTGCACGCAGGTGATCTCATATTTCCCACGGAGCTGAGAGAAAGGCTTTGCATCGCTCCTTCTTTCCCTGGTTCTCCGCCTTTCTGAAGAATACTTCCTCTTAATGGTATTGGTTGCAGAGGCACATTAATTCTATATGGTTCCAATCTCAGAAAATGCCATCTTCTTGGGCCGTGGTATTAAACAATCACTTCATGTCTCTCCGTTTCCGAGATGACGGCTTCCGTCTATGGGGACAGCGTGGGGACATGGTTGTGGGTCCTGCCCCAGACCTTCTCTGGCTCCTGAGTTCAGTCCTGCACGTGCTGGCCTCCAAAGGCTTCGCAGCACTCTATCCTTGCCCGTGGCACTACAGGGGTCTTGGAAATGCCTCGGCACACCAGCAGCTGGCCCCAGACCACTGCGGTGCCCACTGCAATGGACCACAACTGCCCCGTTCTTCCTGGGGGCCTTTGCACCCGTGAACACCAGGTCCAGCTGCATCAGTTCTTGCTAATGAGAGGAAGAGAGAGACAGAGATGAAGAGAGAGGATGTGGAGAGAAAGAGGAAGAGGAGGAGGAAGACGAGGAAGAGGAAGAGTTGGGGAGGAGAAATACCACAAAAACTTGAACCCGAAATTCAATGTTTGTCATTCTAAAAGAAAATTAAAAAAAAAAAAAACCTCCTAGAGAAAAATACGAGTCAAGACCCTCTACAGCCCACGCAGCAAATATTTCAAAAAGACCCCACCTGCAGCCTCGAAACGCCACGGTCAGCCCACCGGAACCTCACACAGGGAGGCTAGAAGGTAAAAGCCCTTTCTGAATTCATGAAAAGATCAACATCTGAATATATATTAAAGATAAAGTCCAAATAACTCATAAGAGGCAGCAAAACAGGGACCTAACTTCTGGGTGGGCGCCGGAGCCCCTGCCCCCGAAGAGGGAGCAGATTCCCCAGGGGGGTGTGGTAAGTGAGCTCTGCTCTGGCCGCGTCCACATGGGCAATGTTTTAAATGGCAGGCTGCTTTATTGGAAGAAAAACATCTATCTCTCAACCCAGAAAAATACGGGATCTTGGCACAAAATAAGGAAAACAGACCACACCTAACACCAAAACTTTCGGGCGGAGGCCAGGAGACCATCATCCTCAGACGACTGAACCAGCCGCGGGCACAGGACTGGAGCAGCACCCATGCGAGGCTTCCCTAGAACACAGCACCATAGCGAAAGAATTCTTTTTTTTTTATTTTCCCCTCTAGCAGAAAGCCAGCCCATCACCAAACGATTGTGCCAGAAGGGAGCAGGGATCCAATTAAAAAACCTTTAACTGTCCTGTCTATGCGAGCCCAGCTCTGCTGCGGCCCAGCCTCTGCAGCGCTTATGAATGCCATTGATAGAGGGCCCGGCCCCAGCCTGGGTCCTAATGACATGCGCCCTTCATCACACTCCTGTGGATCCTGTCTGACAGCCGGGACCCTCGGGAGCGGGAATCCTGCGAGCTAATTGATGGGTAATCCCATTTCAGCCAGTTGCTGTCACCAGGAGGGCCCGGGGCTCTGCACGGCCACCCTCGGACAGCACCTCACCGATCCGGGCTTGGGCACGAGTTGCCTTTCTCGGCTGAGTGCTCGGGAGTCACAGTCACTGTCTGCTCACAGAGGCACGGTCCCCCCGGGCCCCCGCCACGCCACAAGGGCCGGCTCAATGCCCGGGACCAGACAACCTGCACTTTGCTTTCCGCAAAGGAGGAAAACGCTTTTTTGATCGAGGACAAAGGCTTCACTGGGAACAGCCTTCCTGTGTTTTCACATCTAAAAACCATCTACCACCTTGAGCTTCGGGGAGATGGAGCTCCGTTCCAGGGCAGAGCCCCCTTCTACCTCCCCCTGTGCTCGTGATGCCCCTCCATTCACCCTGTACAAAACAAAACGATATTTCTTCTAATTTACAGCACTGGATGTCTTTGTACAAAATTCGTAAAAAAAAAAAAAAAAGAAAAAGAAAAATTTTAAAGCACTTCCTGGAGTAACCCCTTTTTTACTACAAGACCCTAATTTTTTCCACGAATACATCAATTTTTTTTAAAGACAAATGTGGGTAAACGCTATGTGCTATTTTATAAGTTGTTCTTTATTCACTTTTCCACCTAATCTGAACAATTTTCAAGTTCCTAGATATTTTCTTGCACCATCACATAGAGGACTCGGGGCTGTAGCCACCCCGTAACTCCCCGACACCCCTGCCCGGTGTCTGATAAGCAGGGCCGTGGGGAACGTCCTGCAGACTACAGCTTTGCCCACGGACACAACTATTTCTTTATGATAAATCAGGAAGGATAAATGCAGACGGAACTGGGTCCGTTCAAACAATGTGCCTTTTTTTTTTTAATGTAGAGCAGAAAACACTTTTTAAAAATAGATGGATAAAATAAATAGGAACTTCATGAGTTAGGGGCCACACCGGTTCTCGGAGCACCTGCCCAGGTGAGCTCCTCGGTCACAGCCCTGTCCTGGCTCTTCCCGGCACCAAGTGGTGCGGCCAGCCCCCTTTCGCTTCCCAGACACCTCCGTTTCCCCCCCAGTGCCGGGAGGACTGGGCCACACCCGCGAGGCAAGGACATTCCGGCTGTCGCTGTCCCAGTCCGAGGTCATCCTCCCCTACTCTCTAAGGAGCCACCTTCCTGGCTCTGCGCTGAGGTCCCTGGCGGAGACATAGGCCTGAGGGAGGGTGGCCGTCTGAGTCTGACTTACCCCCGGTGACTTAACCCAGGCACATGTGTGTCCCCACCGGCTCCCGGCCCAGGCTCCCCCTTTCTCTCGGAAAAACGCTACCCCACCTGCAAGCAGGGCACAGAGGTGTCTTCATTTCTTGTTGGTCTTTCTCTCTCCACAGCCAGTGGCTTGACCGCAAAGCCCAGACAACTTTTCCCCTTTGCCTACTTTTCTACAGGTGGTTCGACCATCGGTGCGGAGTGCTGGGCACAGGTCCCGGCATTACGCATCCCTCGTAATTATGTGTCATTAGCCATGTACGTTATGTGTGTATTCGCATGCACTGCAACCTTCCCTTGCTGCCCTCCAGCCCCTCGTCTTAATCATACAAGGACTCCAGGGGAGGGGTCTTTTAAGCTCTAAATCCGAGTGCACTACTCTGCTACTTCTGTGGCTTCTCATCGCCCCTGGGGGCCCCCCCAGATGTGTCCACAAGCCGTACAACCTCCTCTTCCTCTGGCACCCTCCTCCTCTCCAGGTCACCTCCCTGCACTCCCCTCCCCGGCCCCACCCCCAAGCCCCTCCCCCTACCACCTGCACACCCTGTTCCGGAAGGCCCTACCTGCCGGGGAGCCCTCAGCCACAGGTGGGTACTCGGATTACACTTAAAATAATTCAGGGTAAATGAAAGGAAGTACTCAGTTCCTTGGGCACCCTGGCCGCCCTGGACGTGCTCAAGAGCTGGGGGTGCAAACCACTACCGTCCCGGCCGGCACAGGTGCAGACCAGCCCCATCCCTCCAGCAGGTGCTCTCTGACGGCGCCGCACCAAACCTGGAAAACACTGTCTGCCTCTCCGGAGAACCGAGCTCTTTCTCCGAGGGTCTCTCTCCCATTCCTGGGGAAGCTGGGAGATAAAAAATGCATCAGTTCTCAGAATCAAACCCCACGGTGAGTTCATAAGCATCTCTCTTCCCCGTTTCTCAGATTGATTTTGTTCAAGTCTTTTCAGCAGCGTTCGGATAATCAAGACTCCTCGTGTAATAAGCCGATTACCCCTCAGCTTGCCTGATGGCAAATTCTAATTCCCTACTGTGTATGTTTCTAGAAGAAGGCTCCCTCCACCTCCGTAATGCCCCAAACAGAGTCTGACCTTGTAGGTGTTCCTGCCGCCCAGTTACAACACACGTGAGCTTCATCCTCCGCTCCCCCACGGGCCCCATAGCAGCCAGAAACCCTCCTCCCCTCGTACCCTCTGCAGGCGGGAGGTGACCCCCCACCCCATCTCTCTCGTTACCCCTGGTCCGAGGGCCGGCCGCAGCTTGGAATGGCACACGTGGTCACCCAGACTGTGCATCTGGGAGGGGGCCAGAAGTTCAGATCTCGCCCACCGACCATGCCTGAAATCTCACACAAGCTGGCCCCTCTTGTTAAGACATGAAAGGGTCTAACTAATATAAAAAGGACGTAAAAGTTATCCAGGAGAGGAAACAAGCCAACAATCGCCATGCATTAGGGCCTAATCACCAATTAGCGCGAGAGCTTTCCGTGTGGCCACGTGAAGGAGTGGGGAGCAGGGAGCCGGGGTTCCCAGGGTGCTCGAGAAGAAAGAAGAGCAAAGGATAAAAGGCAGAGGGGCGGAATCAGAATCCCACCCTGCTCCAAGTTTGCCCAAGGCCCACCCTGTTCTTCCAAACACACTGGCCAGCTTTACAAGCAACTTGCACGCTGAACATTTTCAACATCAAAATATTCATAACGAGGCACCTTCTCAAAGTTCTCCTGGGAGATGTGCCTTTGGTTAAGGAATTCCTAGCCCAGGAAAGCAGTGGGAAATCCTGCAGTAAGTGGGCTTGTTAAGATCAGTTGGCAGTGTCCCAGCAGGCTCCTCGACAGTCGATGAGAATTACTAAACATCCTTGCAAAGAGTGCAGAGTAATTCCACGAACCCAGAAGAAAAGGCAGAGGAAGTTAATTGGTGCCCGTAAAAGTAAAGACGGAACCCTAGACTTCCCACGGAGCGCTCGCCGACCAGAGGGCTTGGCAGAAATCGCAGGGACACTGAGGGGTGGCAATTAGCAGTTCAGCTCAGCGTGGCCTCGGGAGCCCCTGAGCTACCTTGGTGATCGCAGCGAGAGGGTGGCCCCCCTGGGCGGCACGTTCTTAGCCCCGCTCCGTGGGCATCTGGGAGGCCTTCAGACGCCTAATCAAACACATTACTAGAGAGGACAGCGGGCGCTTGAGCGAGAGGGGCCGCTTACAGCTGTGCTCTGTGTGATTCGCAGCGTGGAACTAGGCACCCCTGGAAACCCAGGCGGGCTCCCCTGCGCGGAGCAGGAGATGCCGAGGCAGTGCGGGAAGAAACTCTGGAGATCTCGTGCAGAAGGCCCAGCTCTAAGGGGAACAGGCAGGAAGGAAGAACAGGCAGGAAGCCTCATTCCTCTCCACACGCCGGGGCCCCGGCATCTCATCCCCTCGCGGGAGGTCGGACGTCCCCACGACCACGTCCCTTCGTGCTGGGGTTGTCATTCTGGACCCCAGGTCCCGAGGGGCGGCTGTATTCCTGTCCCGCGCGGCCAAGGATGGGGCCCTGGGGGTGGCGCACATGAGTCCCTCAGGGGCACACAGGTCCCCTCCTCTGGCTGGGGCAGCACTTCCTCCAGAATCCTTTGGATTGGGACCGAACGCCCCTTTCACCACTCACTGTAGCCCCTGGAACTGAAGACAGGCCCGTGTGTTTACCAGTTTCCTTCCCAGAGCTGATGGAAGGTGGCATTTGGTTTTGGTTTTGACCCACACCAAAAATACCTCCTCGAAGCGCGGGTGCGATCCACTGCTGACAATGGAACAAGACACCAACTATAAGTGTCCTCGGGGAGGGGTGCCTGGGTGGCTCAGAGGGTTAAAGCCTCTGCCTTCAGCTCAGGTCATGATCTCAGGGTCCTGGGATCGAGCCCCGCATCGGGCTCTCTGCTCAGTAGGGAGCCTGCTTCCCCCTGTCTCTCTGCCTGCCTCTCTGCCTACTTGTGATCTCTCTGTATAAATAAATAAATAAAATCTTTTATAAGTGTCCTCGGGGAGTGTCCAGTGGGCCACAGAGAGATTCATTTTAATGTCTTAGGGCCACTTATTACACAAGCAGCGCTGGCTTAGGAGGTGCTCTCTGACTCCCCTCGTGCTCCCTAAAACAGCCAGGAAGGACCTTGCCCTTCTGTTCCGTGGACCCAGTGATAGAAAAAGATCACCCTGGAAAACCCTGAGCTGCACACCTTACAGGGCACAGTAGCCGCTGCCCAGGTATAGGGCCCAGGACCTGTCTGTCCTTGACTTCTTCCCCAAATACCAGGCCAGACAGAGTTAAGTGCACTCTGTCATGCTGGCATGATTTGCCTTTGTATCTCCACCAAGGTGACACCCCTCCGTGAAGCGCAGCCGGGCCGTGGGCTGGAGTAGCCAGAGGCTGTCCTTACCCGCTGATTGCAGAAACCACTGGTAGCTTGCTGCTTCTCCCCACTGATCAGCTGGCCCCCAAGGCCACGGCTTAACAAGATCCCGTAGAAGTAGATGGGAGGGGCTTCCCTCTGCCCTCTGCAAAGAACATGAAACTCATAGAAGCAGCAATGGAAAGTCACCCCCCACCCCATATCCATCACCCTGTAGGAATGGGATGGCAGAGGGTCACACATAACCCAGGTAAAGGACTAGAGTCAGACCCCCAGCCCCTGGGCGCCACCCAGTGGGAAATACCATCTTTACCCTTGAAGCTCTAAGCCCCTAAAATTGTAGTCACCGAAGCCTACCAGCAGGCTCTGAGTATTCAAAATTGCATCATGGAGGAAGACAAACTGAAATTGTTTTCTAAAATAAAAGTGCTTGAGGAAGAGAAGATCAGATTGTATCTTCTAGACTTTAGGGTTAGGGCTGGAGTTAGTTTGGGTTAAATTTCAGGGCAATCCACAAAAAGCCAGGGTTTGTTAAAATCTTGAATCTGGGATGAATGGATAAATGAAATATTTTTAGAGGTGAGGGTTATTTTCTTTATTCTAAGGGGAATGGCATGGCCAATGGCTTGGGAAACAAGCAGGTAAATAAGGAAAACGTGTGTGTGTGTCAGCTGGGAGGGGCACCAGCGAATCAAAACCAGCAGCGGCGGGAGAGGGGGGACGGACACGGGATGGGACAGGACACCTGGGGGCCAGGGAGTGCAATTTCAGTTGCAGCGATAAATCAGGCAAGGGGCCACAGTATCTCCTATCCTTTCCACATAGTCTGAGACATCCATCGTGTTGGTCTCCACGAGCTGGGGACACCATCCAGGATGGAGGAGGGCACCAAGAAGATAGAGCAGCAGCAGACACGGGTCTCATGGCCCCCCTGCTCGGGATGGAACTTCAATAAAACAATGACTGGGGGGAGTGCTTGGGGGGCTCAGTGGGTTGGAGCCTCTGCCTTCAGCTCAGATCATGATCCCAGAGTCCTGGGATCGAGCCCCGCATCGGGCTCTCTGCGGGGAGCCTGCTTCCCCCTCTCTCTCTGCCTGCCTCTCTGCCTATTTGTGATCTCTCTCTCTCTCTGTCATATAAATAAATTAATTAATTAATTTAAAAAAAAAAAAAACAATGACTGAGACATTCAGGTTGACAATACATTCTAGAAGGAGTCCCTAAATTTGGAACCTGCCTCTCCCTTTGCCCTCTCTCACCCGACCCACACACCCAGCTCCCTGGAACTCAAGGAACCTGAGAACACCCATGACCTGAGGTCACAGCTGGAGGCTCTGCTCAGGAATTTGAGCAGATAGTGAGTTATTTGTTCTAAAAGTGTTCATGAGGGGCACCTGGGTGGCTCAGTTGTTAAGCATCTGCCCAGGGTCCTGGGATCAAGCCCCACACTGGGCTCCCTGCTCAGCGGGAAGCTTCTCCCTCTTTCAACTCCTGCTTGTGTTCCCTCTCTCACTGGGTCTCTCTCTGTCAAATAAATACAAAAAAGCTTTTTAAAAAATAGTAATAAAAATAAAAGTGTTCATGAAACACCATAGGTATTGGTCAAGCTATAGGGCCAGTGGAGAGCAGGTCCAAATTCCTGTCTACACTCTGCTGGGCGTTCTGGGGACACAAACTAAAACACAGAGTGACAGTCGGTGACAGAAGAGTGAGCCACGCCAAGTCCAGATCTTTGCCATCTAGGGAGTCCAGGGAAGGTTTCAAAAAGAGGTGCTATTGAACCTGGGGTTTTGAAGAATGAGTAAGAGTTTTTCAGGCTGAAAAGAGATGGAAGGACATTCCAGAGAGGGGGAACAGCAGAGGCACAGTCACAGAGGTGGGACAAAGCCAGAAAGGCTAAGAATGGCCAAGCCATCCGGCATGGTCAGAACATAGGTGTATGAACAGGAGGGACAGAAAATAAAGCTTGAGGAGGGTGTTGGAACCAGACTGTGAGATCTTTGTAACCCGAGGTGAGGTCCTTGCTGTGCCCCATGAGTCTGCAAGGGCAGGCCTGGTTTCCACGAGCACCTGTCCACATGAGAATGTGGCGGGTGGGGGGAGAGGCCAGGTGGGGGGAGCCCACAGGCAGAGAGATTGGTGGGAGCCCATTGCAATAATCCTCAGCAAGACGAGAGACCTGAAGGGAGGCAGGGCAGGGGCACCTGGGTGACTCCGTGGGTCAAGACCCTGACTCTTGATTCTGGCTCAGGTCATGATCTCACAGTCGTAGATTTGAGTCCTAGACTCGGCACTCAGCATGGAGTGTGTTTGAGATTCTCTCTCTCACTCTCCCTCTGTTCTTCCTCTCTCTGTCTCTCTAAAGTAAGTAAATAAAGTATTTAAAATAATTTAAAAAATAAAAATAAAGTGAGGCAGGGTAGAGGAGTTGAAGAAGACCGTGGAGTGGGGATGAACAGTCCCCTAAGGCTGCATAACATCAGCACAAAATTAGCAGCTGAAAATGCACACGTGTGTCAGCTAATAGTTGCAAAGCCTAACTGGGTCCTCTGCTCAGGTCTCCCAAGACTGCCAGCATGGTGCTGAACAGAGCAGGGTTCTCATCTGGCGGTTCGACTGGGGACAGATCCACTTTCCAGCTCGCACAGCTGTTGGCAGAATCCAGTTCCTTGCATCTATAAAACTGGGAGCTCTGGGTCTGGGGGGCTGCCTGGGGGTGACCTTCAGTTTGCAGAAGCACGTGTAGCTCCTTGCCATGTGAGGCTCCCCAGCAGAGGACTTGCTACAATTTCAGGTCCCAGGACCGTTGGCTTTTGCCCCGGTCAGAAGTGGGGTGCAAGCCCCACCCACACTCGAGGGGAGGGGCCTGGGAGCACGGGGCCAGCTCAGAGTCTGTGCACCAGGGGAAGGTCACACTGCTCACTGAGAGCGTGGGCCCTGCTGGGTGGAGAGGGAAGATGAGCGCCAACATAAGCACGTTGAATGGAGGCTCTGTGCGTCACTACCCCGAAGCAGGGCTCTGGTTCTCAGGGATGGGCACAAGAGTGGAGAGTGGGTGGCCCACAGAGGGCAGACGGGAAGGGGCTCGATTAGACCACAGGGAGGCGGGCACAGGCCAGGGATTCGTGGTTACAGCCAGTGTGGATGAGGGCAGCTATCTCCCTGAGCCCCTTGCAAAGGCAAATCTATGCAGACAGAAAGTGGATGAGTGCTTGCTGGGGCTGGGGTGGGGGTGGAGAGTGACTGCGAAGGGAAACAGAGATCTCTTCAGGTCGATGGAAGAGTCCTAAATTTGGACTGTAGTGTTGGTTGCACGACTCGGTAAAGTGACTAAACATCCTTGGCATTTACATTGAAATGGGTGCACTGATGCTCCATAACCTGTAGCTCAATGAGGCTGTTGCTGCCTACCACTGCCTGCGGCAAGGGTCTGGGCAGGTCCCACGGAAGCCTGTGCGACGGCATCACGGGCCCCCTCTCCTCCCAGGGGACTCCGAGCCATCGGGACAGATGTCCCGCCACACCCGATGGGCCCCCACTTTCAGGAAGAGATGCTCTGGATGAAATGTTTCCCCAAAGAGGTGCTGTACCCCTCACTCACTCACCCAACAGCACCTGAGACCCCGCAGGGGGCCGACGCACCAGGACGCAGGCGGCCTGGGCCACCCGGTCACCCCGGAAGTTGGTCTTACTCCCGGCGCTCCGGGGGCTCACAAAAGGCCCACATTCAAACCATGTTGGCCTGGTTGAGGATCAGCCCAGCTCGTCCCCGGATTAAAGCCCCAGGGAACAAAGGCACACCTGATTCCCTCCATATGCAGACCCTGCCCGCCCTGGGCCAGCGTTCCGTCTCCACACTGAAATCACGCAGAATGGCCAGACCACCAGGGCCTCGAAATCAGAGGCTGCATCTCCTTCCCAGTCCAGGGGAAAGCTCATCACCGGAGGGAGGCAGCAGATGAAAACGGGCAGAGCTCACGGCTGAATCACGCTCACGACCCGTGCCGCTCAGATCACGCGGAGGGCTGCACCTTTCTACAGGCTGTGTGTATGTTTACGAAGTTCATGACTGCGTTTGCCGCTCCTCACACATCTGGAAGGGAACTGGTATCCCCATTTCACAGATGAGAACATCGAGGCTCAGACTCAAAGCCTCTCCTGACAATGCCACGCAGGCCCACGAAGCAACCACTAGCCCAGGGTCCCCTAGGGCCCTGCCTGGCCAAGTGCAGGCCCATATCCGCAGCGTGCCCACGTGCAGAACTCGCCCCTCTCCCCCGAATCTCTGGAGCCTGCCAATGTGCCTGAGGCGTCACTGCCATCAGCGTGGAAAGCATTTCGACTTTCCTACCTGGTGATCGCTACCAGCAGCGGATCAGGGCCGCGGGGACGGACGGCAGGCGGGGGGAATCCACACTCATGGGCCTGCGAGCAGCACGGCCAAGCTCATCCAAGCCCCTCATTA
Source organism: Procyon lotor (assembly GCA_028646535.1). Taxonomy (NCBI): domain Eukaryota; kingdom Metazoa; phylum Chordata; class Mammalia; order Carnivora; family Procyonidae; genus Procyon; species Procyon lotor. The sequence continues at coordinate 67,176,148 of CM053617.1, read as the reverse complement.
GTGAGATGAGAAAGCCGCAGCCCCGAGAAATGCCGTGACCTGCCCAAGGTGAGTCAGGGAGGCATCGGGAGGCCGCCCAGGGCCCCGTGCCCGGGCTCCTCTCGCGCAGCTCCTTCTGATTAACTCGTAGCTGAAGGCGGAGCTGCTTCCCAGACACCTGACAAAAGTCATTGCCGACGAAGGGTTCTATTTAGTTCTCACACATGACCTGTGTATTTTCTCTCCCGGAATTTGATATCTCGGGAAACCTGCCAAGGACTATTCACCAGGGAGACCGAGTATGTAAAACGGGGAAAGGAAATCAGAGCAGGAAGGTGCTAGAAGCCCCTTTCGGGCCCCGGGAATTTCTCAGCCCGCCCGGGGGACTCGGCCCCGTGGTGTCCCCGGGAAGGAGGGGCGCCTTGGGGGCCGCACCCCGCAGCGTTCCCGGGGCCCGGCCCGGCTCGGGGGTCGGGGGGCAGTGTGCTCTGACCGTGCTTCCCACTGGCTTCACCGGGGACCCCCCCATCCAGCCCCCCAGATGCCACTTCCCGTCCTGCCGACGCCCCCCACCAGCCAGGCCGTGGGCTGTTTCTCATGTTAGTTCGTGTTGTTTCAGAAGCAAATTTTCTAAACTCATCAATCGGCAAACCTATGTCCAGAGCGATATTAACAGCAATTATCATTGTCAAGGCTCTTTAATTTTTTTTTTCTGAAGGATGGCTTTATCTATTACACCGAAGTGGATCAGGATGGAGGTCACTTAATGTCTCTGAAAACTACACGACACAAGTGAAGTAACAATAAAATGTGAGAGGAGACGTGCACCCTGAGTCTAAGGCCAGAAGCTTCCAGAGATCCCTTTGTTCATCCCACAGACACCCCTGGGCGCCTCGTGCGGGCTGGACCCCAGGAGTGGGGGCCGACTGAGATCCCAGGAGACTGTCTCCAGAGACACAGGCTCAGGATTCGGTACTCTGCCACACAGCAGGTGACCCACAGGCCCTACTCTGAGAAACCCCTTGCCAACTGCCCGTGGATCTCTCCAGATTCGGGCCCCGGGCACGGAGGAAAGCCCCCCTCTGCCTGCAGCAAAGGGAGGAGGCAGGAGGTTCCAGGGGCTGGCGGCAGGGGACCCCAGGGAGGACAAGGAAGAGAGTGCAGGGCCCAGGACGACAATGCGACACACAAAGCAAAAGGAACAGGCAGAAGGGGAGGAAATGCCAAGAGGGAGGTGAGAAGACGCTCCAGCATCCTCGCCCAGGGAAGCCAGCCCGGGCCTTGAAGGCCAAAGAGGGAGAAACACCCTGGGAGCCAGGGCCAGCCAGCGACGAAGCAGTGCCTCCCCGAGGAGCCTGAGGACAGCCGTCCGTGTGTCGCCGTCTGCCGTCTGCAGGCCGGCAAGGACGGGAGGCCGAGCAGAGCCTGCACAGGCTACGAGGGAACACAGGGCAACGTTTTGTTCAAAATGGCCTCTCCAGCCGATGCCTGACTGGCTCCTTCATCTTCTCTCAGGCTCCCTGTCTCTGGCTTTCTTAAGTAAATATTCCCATCAGAAAATAGAACCGTCATGAAGTCATCTCTACCACGGAGTTTATTGAACGTGGTCCAACCTGAATTCCAAACCCGAGGAGACCGCTGGCTGAGCCCGAGCACAGATTCGGAGCGTGGGCAGCAGCACAGCCCCCTGGGTCCGCCCCAGCTCCCCCACTAATTTATTCCACACACAATCTTCTCGCCGTCTGGAGGGAATCGGTTTCAGGGAGGTCCTCTTAGCAGAGGATTTATCAAACCGGAGTATATGCACGGTATGAACATCAGATCCATTATCTAAGCTGTTGGTTTTAGTCGAAATGTCAAGAAATGATTTAGTGTAAAATCCGTCACAAAAGCATTTATTACAAAATCTTTTGCTGCTCTTCATCTACAAACATTTACGGCCCTGCACACAAATGTCAGCAGTTCAGCCTAATATACTTCTTCACTTATTTACTGTTCATTCCTGCTGGATAAGAGCCAAAACCGATGTCCCCTGGGGACGCCGACGGGAGACGCATCCATTTTATGGGGGTGCCGTTGGAGGGCCCTTCGCCTCGCCGGGGTCGTGCCTTCTTCGGGGAGCGGAGTCCTCTTCACACCGAGGTGGTATTTAAAGATGGAAGAGTATCAAAGTATGACCAGCACTTTCCAGGGGAAGGACGTGAATTCAACGCGCACTTGACAGCCCAGGAGGCTGAAGTACATTGGATGGGCTTTTGTGCAAATACACAATGTGTAAAGAAAAAAAAGATCAGCCCTCCCCCCCCCCCCCCCCCCCCGGTACCCAGTACCCCTGCCTCAGTTCGCAGACCCTGGAGGGGCTCCCGTGATCCCATTCTGCATTAGCCGGACTCTCTAAATGAAGTGAGTTCCCACGGCGTCCACTCCCTCCCGTGAAGACCTGAAAACACAGAGTGCTCCGGAGGGCTGAGCAGGCTGTCCAGGTCACACAGCTGCCTGGTGACAGCAGCGGCCCCAGATCCTTGGATTCATGGTTTTCGACCGAACGTGTGTCATTTGGCCCCGCGGCGGGGGAGGGAGAGGGGATTCCAACAGCAGAGAGAGCAGCCAAAATAAGCAAACAAATAGAGGCCATTGAAACTCAGGGGGAGCTTGGATTTCAGAGGCTCCATTGTGAACATCGAAAACCATAGCTCACCTCCAAGTAACCCTCATCTGCTTTCTATCTGCCACATCGGCACGGGCCACGTCATCCTTACATCGGGTTATCGATGCCTTCAGTACGGGGCCCACGTTGTCGAAATTGGCAAGGCAAACATCCAGCTGCTGAAAACACTGGGAGAGAGGATGGACCACTAACAAGGAGACCGAAAGAGCAGTCCAGATGCCTTGGCCACAGGGCCTCCGACTTCGGCGTCAATGCACCCCCAAGGGCCAGCTTTTAAATCCAACAAGAAACGTGCACACCAGGGCTCCCTACATGGGGGGGGGGCGCCTCTAGGACAGAGCCTGAGCAGTCTGCCAGCAGGGACAGGCTGTAGCCAGAGGCCACCCCCACTTGGAAATGCTTCCCGGATAAAGCAGGGAGATGGGACCCAGTCAGGGCCAGGAGGGGACCCCCGCGACCCATCTTGGACCCCAGAGAACTTCCTGGAGCCTCGCTGGATGAGCGGGGGGGGGGGGGGGGGGGGGGGGGGGGGGGGGGGGGGGGGGGGGGGGGGGGGGGGGGGGGGAGGCCTGTGGCAGCAGGATTGAGGGCGGATGGAGACGGACGGGGAGGAAAGCCGGCCTCATAGGCCTGCACCAGGTAGACGGGAAGGTTGAACCCCTCCCCAGTCCTGTGTCTCCCCTTCACCCCTTTCTCCCAATGTCTTACTCTCCTCTCTCTCTCCTCCCCTGACCCTACGTGATGAAGACAGCGCTGAGGGTAATGACTGAACAGAATGAGTATTCTGAGAGCCCAGAGCAGCAAAATCAAACATTGTCCTGCATACCCACTCCGCTGCGTTACCTGACTCTGCCCCTCCGAGGGCTCTCGGAAGCCCCAGGTTGGTTAAGCGTGTTCTTCATTCCAGCACTTTCGACAACCCAGTGTTTCTGCAAGCCGGCCGGCTCTGTGCCACTTGCCGCGGCCACCAGACTCACAAGCTCTGAGGGGCACCTGATCTACCATGTTGGCCGCTGTACCCCAGGGCCTGGGCAGTCAAGAAACGCAGCCAAAGGGGCACATTGAGTCTCATTTCACGGAGGCAAAGCAGAGGCTCTGAGACGCTGTGGTTTCCAGGTCAACCAGGCAGGAAATGGGAGTCGGGACCCAACTGTGGTGGGTCGGGAACAATACCTTCCTTTTCTTTGGCTCCTCTTCCGGGCCAACGTGTCCCCCGGCCTCTCAACTGCCACAGTCCCCCGGGGGGTCCCTCACTTCCCTGGATAGCACTGCGGGCCGTTCCCAGGGGAGGCAGCTCTGACCACGAGTTTATCCCGAAGAGTTCATTCTCGATGGGAAAACGCCCGGGACTCGGCATCACGGGGAGCTACCCGTCAGGACAGCCGTGATCTCGGCCAGTGGCCCCATGCCTCCGAGGGCGCAGGCGCCTGGGACCCCCCCGGCTCTACCCCGCTCATCTGAGTTACTTGTAGCGTGAAATACATTTGTATCACTTAAAGAGAGCAAGCTCAATTATTTAACTCTACCTAGATTTAGTTCAAATATAAGAGTTCCAGTGTACATCTGAGACTTCTGGGAAATTGATTTTTCTGCTTAAGATCATTTCATAGGGTTTAGCATTTAAACCAAATCGGGCGCAAACTGATCTCTTAGCAGATACGGAGCTTGTTTCCTTTTGCTGGAGACCAGCCGGAGCGAGAGTCCTTCTCTCACCCCTACGCTTGCCGTTCATACTCCCTGATTTTAACCGATGGGGCAGCCCACCGAAAGTCATCTTGGAAGCAGTCATCTTGTCTTCTCAGCCGGGAAGAGCACTTAGACCTCTTACCCTGTCCAGACCGTCTCCTGGAGCCAAGAGGGTTTCGTTGGTTGTGGGTTTTTTGCTTCGTTATTTTTTTTGTTGGTTTGTTTCTTTTTTGGTGTGTTTTTTCCCCCACCCCTACTGTCCGGCCATTTCCAAGTGATTAATTTCCTCCTGAGAGTAAAGCTCTGACTGACCAGGGATTTTAAACTGAAACCCTTGCCACAAAGTGTCGAGAACAGTTACCGCAATGGAAAACCATACTCAAAGCTCACCTTCACGCTTATAACTAAATTTTACGGCTGCGGTAAAGATGCTCTAATATTTAGTGTAAACGGTTTGTTGCCGAGTTCTCTCGAGGAGAAAGAACGTGTGTGATCGACCGAGGACCATTGGTCTTAAATACCTTTCCAAACAATGACAGCTTATAAAGCAGAAAGGGGAGGTTGAAAATTCAGAGAATCTGCTGACCCATAAAGAGAAGCAAGGACAAATGGCCGGGGTCACGGGAAGTGTCTACAAAACCGTCTCTAGGTCATCTTAAATACAAAAAGGAGTATATGGATTCAGGCGCAGGCTGAAACCTTAAAATTATTCCAATAAAGGAAGGAACGTGGGCCTGAGGGGCTGCTTGGGAAATGAACTTCGGAGCCGGAATTCCTCCCGGGTCAAGGCCACGGTCACAAGGGGACAGGCTGGGGCGGGGGCTGCGGTGAGCCCACACGGGTCCGAGCCTGTGCCTGGGGATGGCATCCGTCCCACCCCTGACGGCAGGTGAGAATGAGCGGGGACAGGCACGGTGTCTGGCACATATGAGCTTGAACCCTCAACACACTCAGCTCCCAACAAATGATCTTATTATCTCCTGTGCTTATTCGTGGCATATGTAAAGTGTGAGGGCTGTGACCGGCGTACAGATCCCTGTGCTCCCCATCTTCTCCTATAGTCAGACAAAATCTAGAGGCCTGGCCTTGCCTATAACAGTCTCCGCCGAGCGTTGAAAGCCTTCCTTCACCTGGTGGGTAGCAGTATAGACGGAGGCCGAGAACAAAGCTGGGGGGTCCCCGAAGAGGCGAGAGGCATCCGTCATCCGACCCAGGCCGGGGGACCTATGGAGACCTGCTCTGTGTCCGAGGGGACTTTCCGTACTGACAGCTACACTCTTGACCCGTGTCGCCGGGCTCGGTAGCCACAAGTCACATGTGACGGTTAAGCACTCGAGACGGACGAAGTGCCACTGAGAAACTAGATGTTTAAATTCCATTTTAATTAATTAGCTTGATAATTCATGAGTTGAGAGGCTCACAGATAGGGCCCCTTGCCAGGCAGGCTGGCCGG
>CM053617.1:67128035-67156138 GCA_028646535.1 Procyon lotor | reverse complement strand
TTTTTTTTTTTTCAAGGGACAGAATCTTCTTTGGCTTTAGCAAAAAGCAAGCCTTCTTGTCACAGCTCGAGAAAACATTCGGAGGAGGTTTTCATGAGCAAATATCCCGCCCTCCCGAAAACTGAAGCATCAGGAGGTGGCATTTGTGGTTCCATCTGTCCCCTGTTTAGGGTTATGGCGCGCACCCCTGCAGTACTCTGCAACACTTGGGACGGGGAGGAAGGGCACCGGCCAAAGGAGGGCGGCAGCCCACTCGGCCGAGGTTACAGCCCCTGCTTCCTTCCTTCGGGGGAGTGTTTACAAGTAGAGACTTGTTGCCCTTGGAAGCGAGGCCATGCTTTAACCTCAATTTTCTTCCAGCCCTTATTTCATTACAAATAAAGGTGCTAATACAGAACTGTGTGTAATAAAGGTCTTCATAACACCAAGAGAGAAAATTAAAACAATTATGAAAGTCGTTTTTCATAGTGGTCAATGATGTACAGTTGCAATTTAACTGCCGTCCTATTAAGAGGTGGCATTTATAACTTACCCTTTATTTTCATTTTGTTGTACCAAAAAAAAAAAAAAAAAAAAAAACTTTTACAGTTTATGTAAGTAGCAAAAAAGACCACAAAAAGTTCTTCCGCAGACTAGCCTTTCCTTCTGGGCGATCACGAGGGGAGCGAGGTAAACTGTGGCTTGGGGACCCCGGGCACGCACCTGCGCACTAGGTTGACACCGTCGTTCTCCGGGTCGGCGCTCAGGTCCCATGTGCAAGGGGACACCAGAGTCGCCATTGGACATCTCCGGCACAACAAAATATGGACCACGGTGGAGGCGTCCGTGTGCTCGGGCCATGCATGAGACCGGAAAGGAGGCCTTTCGACCAAGGTGCGGACATTTCCAGTGAGGCTGATGGGCCCGTGGGTGCTGGTGAGAAGAACCAGGGAGTGAGGGACAAGCCAGCAGAGAGAGAGGCTCCCGGTAAAGAGAGTATGTATCGGTGACCGGGAGCCTCAGGGGACCTGGGCAGGGCTGGCCTTGACCCGCACGGGCCTGCCTCCCCGGGGAGTCCCTGCTCTGGATCTCTGGCCAGGACACAAGGCTTGGAGCCCCATCGGCCACCTGGGCCTAGACCTGTTTAAACCCCACCCTCCTCTGAGCTCTGCTCCTTCCTCTGCCGGGAACAAGACTCTAAGAACATCGCCCGGCCTCACGGACCCACCGTGAGAGGCTGGACCTTAACAAGACATCAAGGCTCTGTTCCAGAAACCCTCGCCCCAGGAGCCCACATAAGGCCTGCACTCGAGTGTTTCAGTGAAGCCCCAACTGCAGGATGTCTGGACGAGGAGGGCGTTCTCCATCCCAGTCCAAGGGCATCAGGTAAGAGGCCCCTGCACTCCCTCACCTAGATAAAGGGACGCTTTGAGAAATATGTTCCATTCTTTCCAGTATTCCTTGGGCCCAGCTCTGGCCAGTTCCAGCTGACTGGGAGGCATCCACGAAGACAAAACAAAATAAAAACAGATGTCCAGCCCTCATGGAGCTTAAACATAAACAGCGCATCTCTCAACGCTGTAGAAGTTTGTGTTTGCTTGTCGGTGGGTGAGCTGGCTGGATTTTCACTGCGGCCCCTGGTTTCCCGCGGCCTCATTCCTGATGGCGGTGGGCAGCGGAGACGCGTGGGGCGATCGGTCCTAAGAATATTAGTAATGTTTGTGTTTCCTGACTCAGCAAGTCCATTTCTGTTCTCCACGTCTGAAGATTATCCCTAAATACGGAGTTTTCTACAAGATGTCCGGGATAGTGATACTTATATGAGGAAAACATTGAAAACACTCTGCATCCAATGAGGAGTAGGGGGCAGAGAGAAGTACACGACGATTACTTCACATCCCAAAATACTTGTGGCGAATGCGATAAAATGTTTACGATATTAGACAAATAAAATTGCGGGATACAAGATTGTGTACACGTAGCATATGATCGTAGGTGTGTAAAAGGAAACTAATTTGGGAAAAGATGGGAAAAACAAATAAACACCAAAATATTAATAGGAGTTATCGCTGCAAGGGGAGGCTATAAGCAATTTTTTTTCCTTTTTTCTATTTTCCCCTAATTTTAAATTTCTCTGTCATGAGCACATACTTTTAAGTGGGAGAATACAGGCAGGGGAAAAGGAGTTGGAAGATCAAGGATAAACGTGCATGCTGTGCAGATGTGTGTTGGAAGGCTCAAGTTTATCTGTGCAGGTGCGACTCAGACCTGACTCTCGGGGGACACTGCCCCAGGATCTTCCTGATGTGCTCCCTCTCTTCTAGTTGCTTAAATACTACTGGGTGGGAGTGGCGAAAGGGGCCCCTTAGGACCAGCCACGACATTTCCTTACAGAGAAAAATCTCCTCATTCAAAGAGAGATAATCTCCTTTCTAAACATTTTCATCTTTTCAGGACCAAAGAGTATGACGATGACCACCAAGGTTTTAAATGACTTCTTTTTCTTTCTTAACCTCCAGGCTCAAGGATGATCTCACACACAGTCTTCCCCCTCGTGATTCCCAAGCTGTCTCCCCAATCCGGGTCAGTCTGCACCTTCCCGACACCCTCCCTGCCCCTGCTCTGCAGGATCCCCCACTCCCAGCCCTGTCCCCTTGGACCTCACAGGACCCTTGGCTAGCACACACTGTTGTAACCACTGCCCCAGGTGTGTGTCACCAGCAGGCTGTGAGCATTCAGGGGACACGGATGGAGCAGGGAGCATGTCCCATTCATCAAAGACATGCTGCGGAAGACACGAATGCGAAAAAAAAAAAAAATCAATGCATGATTCTCTTTTCTGAGCTGCAAATCTTGATTGCTAGCTGCTTCTGGTCCTTCTTGAATAATTAAATTCACAAATGTTGAACAAACCAATGAATGAGACCTATAGCTGAATAAAGAAAAGATTTTCAAGAGGATACCAGTGTCCTTCCTCCATTCAACAAATGAAGCATCAAATGAAATGTCCTCTAAGAATTTTTTACCGAGACTCACAAAGAGCAGATCTATAAAAGAAGCTGTCTTCGGTCCTATTATTTCTGCAGATTGCCATCTTGAGAGCTTTCGTTTTAATAAAACAGTAATCTAAACATAGGTGTGTGAGCGCAGACCGCGTCTTAGGCACACCCGGTCCCTGGATGCCCTGCCCGGAGGAGCGGGGAGAGAAACCACGGGTTCGTCTTCATTCAGAAAATGCAAACTGTGGCCAAAGTACGGTCGGCAGCCTTCCTGGGCGTCTTGGGTTACTCAGTGTCTCAATCACTGGCCTGGTCTACTTTACCTTCATTAAACCCTCAGCATATCCGTGAGACAAAAACCGTGGCCCCTTCTTATCATTCGTCTTTGCTTCTGGAAATGGCTTGAGCAGGTCACCTGAGCACATGGTGAAACATTTCAAAGTGCAATGAATCACCTTCTTGATAGACAATGTGGTTACTAAGCGGGTTTCTCTTGAGTAAATTTCTAGCACAAATGTTTAAATTTCACAAGAACATTTCTTCTTTTCTCAGAATCCTAGGTGTGTAAAATTTATCCCTAGTTTCCATTACTTTCCTCAAAGCCATTTATTATCTGGTATGACACGAAGGGCAGTTACTTTTTTTTCTTTCTTTTCTTTTTTTTTTAAAGATTTTGATTTATTTGAGAGAGAAAGAACATAAGTCAGCGGTGAGGGGCAGAAGGCAGAGGGAGAAGCAGACTCCCCGCTGAGCAAGGAGCCCGACTCGGGGCTCCATCCCAGGACCCTACGATCTTGACCTGAGCTGAAGGCAGACGCTTCACCCCAGAGCACCCAGGTGCCCCAGGGCCTTTTCTATGAGGCTCTTTTTAAATAAAGGACCTTAGGGGAAAAAAAACCAGCATTTGTATTTCCATTTTTTTCTTGGAAATGCCTACTGTACAAACCCAAATCCTGCTCTCAGATCCGTCTCGGAGAGCCATGCCCTGGTCGCCAAGGGTGTCCGAGCCAGGGGACTGAAGGGACACAGGAGCAGCACCCCCTTCCTGACCTCGAGCCCCCACACCGCCTCCCGTGGTCCTGTCCCAGTTCTCGAGGGCCCCTGGATCTCTGGCTCCCTCCCAGAGACAGAAGAACCGAAGCCTAAGGGTGTCACGTGGTCAGCCCAGGGTCACTTCCGACTCGGAGCCCACCCTGTACCCCGACAGCACACGGGAAGTCCAGAAACACAGCAGAGCCCCGCATTTCAGAGTCCAGACATTTCCCGCACAGGACCAGAGGCTCTAGGGTGAGAGTAAGCCATCCGCCGTCAGTGACACTGAAGTCATTACCACTCCCTTCCTTCAAGAAGTCAGCAGTCACCCTTGAGATACCCTGGATAAACACGCATCCCCTTCTCCTGACTGCTACGCACCAGCCCCCTAAATGTCACGAGCCTCCCCCTTCATACGGGAGCCAACTTGCCAAACTTCTGGTACCCGATCGATGTGCACACGTCCCCGTGTTTATTTGTCCCAAAGGCGGTCCACCGAGCGCTGCCGTGTTCCTTAACATCTGGGACTCATCTCATCTCTGCTAATGACTCAGTGGTCTGCAGAAAGGCATGCTGAGTGCAGATGCGCTTGTCACCGGGATCCACAGGATCAGAGGAGCTGAGTGGAAGGTGGGAGCCTACCCCCAGGGGCTGCTGGGGGCCGGAGCAGCCTTACCAGGTCAAGGGGACGGTGATGGGGGCCCCGCTTCTGGCCCTGGGGAAAGACCCAGGCTGGTCCCCCTGGCAGGTGTGAGTGAGGAGAGCCCAGTCCACAGACACTGGCTTCAAAAGCCCCCGGCCTCGGGGCCGCAGCTGGCCCAGCCAGTGGTGGGGGAGGGGACAGAGGCGGGGACCCCTGCTCAGGGAATGCACCTGACATATGGCGTGGACACAGCCCAACGCCGAGTGGGCAGCAGGGACAGCCCAGCAAGAGAATCTTCCAGTATCCCAGCCTCCTTCCTCCCCCACCCTAAGGGGACTGCCCTACCCCAGAGCCAAAAGGCGCACTTTGCTCCCTGGTTCCTATCCTCCCTCCCCCCACCCTTGAATCCCCCCCACATCCCCATGGCAAGTGGCTGCAAAGTCAGCTTTTCCCAGGCTCCCACTTTACCCCAGACATAAAATCTTATTATCATCTACAATATTATTTATATCACTTACAAGATTCATTAAAGTATTTATACATACACATTTATTAGTATTCTTGAATATGATCATTCTGTAACATTGATTAAAATAAATAGTATCATCCTTCCCAGGCAGTAGAAAGGGTTCAAAAACAGAAACAGGCACTCAGGCTCCTAAACGGGATTCATTCCTAGTGGAGTGTGAGCAGCCCCAACAGCCACAAGAGGCCACCGGCGGGCGGCTCAGCATCACCCTGGGAACTTAGACGGCCGCTCTCAGCATGAGGCCAGGGACCACCTGCGTCACCACCTCCCAGGAAGAAGGTTCAAGAGCAGAAGACCCCGCCACAAGCCTCGTAGACCAGAAACTCCAGGGGTGCGCTTAGGGGGAAGCGGGGACAGGATTCTGCAAGTGAGCAGGCTCCCAGGTTAACCTTGATACACACAGGTCCTCAACTTCATTGTCCTAGACCATCACCCAGGACTGGCCCATACACACAGGACTGGGGCTCGAGGGTACTCACGGTCAGGGAACCACGGGTGGGTCAGAGGGGCAGGATCTTGCCACAGTGCCCCAGCCTTCCAGGGGACGATCGGTCACCATCACCACCTTCCTCCCGGGCCCTCTCCCCATCCCACCTCGGCAACATGCACGCATCCGTCTGTCCTCAGCCCTCAAGCCCTTCCCTCCACGAAGCCCTGCCTGACCAGCCACCTCTCGCCCTGAGCTGTCCACCTGCCTCCCCCCACCCGCCCCCCGAGAGCACCTCGAGACCCAGAGCAGCCCCGATGTCTCTCGAGTGGTGCTCCCTCCACGAGTAGTAAGACCCAAAAGAAGGGACTCATCCTTTCAGAAACCAGCCTTGAGCAAGAACCCCTAGAGATATGGGGGGGAGACACCTCTGGTCAAGACCACCGCATGGGAGTGGTCCCACCTGGATGTGACCACCAGCCCCGCTACTTGCTCCCTGTGCAAACTGGGGCTCTGAGCCTCAGTTTCCTCATCTGTGATATGGGACTACAAGCTACTTCTCAGGTGATTGTGAGGGTTCAGTGAGCACATCTCAGCACCTGCTGGGGACTGTGCTCAGGCCACAGTCCGAGGTGCTTAGATGACGAGGAGGAGGGCAGGGCTAAGGATGGGCAAACACTTCTCTTAGGACACAGGTACCTTCTTTTACAATACGGGGCTTGCCCATTGTTACAGTGCTGCCCAGGCCTTGGAAAGACCGTCCTTTCTGGGGTCAGGAACCAAGGTCCGGATCTCTGATCATGAATGAAAGAGAATGAACCCAAATGCACAAAGGGAACTATTAAATCACCTGGTTTTGCTTTCTTTTTTTCCTCCAAGGAAAAAAGGAAGGAAGAATGTCAGTTTTTAAAGTGGCTTCCACAAAGTTTTGACTTTATCAGGGACATTTTTTGTCATGTAAAAAGTAAGATTTCTAAGAAAAAGGCAGCAGTGATGACGTGTGGCCCTAACTTAAGAGGCATCTGGGTGGGAATGAATTCTGACCAGAATCAGGCTTATTGGTTCAACACCCGCCCTGAGTTGGGCTCTGTCCCTGTCTGGGCCCCAAAGGTGGCCAGGGCGGCTGGCCGGTGGCGACAGGAAGGACAAAACTGCATAGTCAGCACAGCTCTGGGGATGGTCAGGGGTCTGGGGCGCTGGTGGGAAGCATAACCAGCCCACTCTAGGAGGACCCCAGAAAGCTGATCTGGGGACACGAAGCTGGTCTGAGACCTTTAGGGTGCCCTCACCAGGCGGGGCTGGGGAAGAGGCCCAAAGTCCCCAGAGGACAGAGTCTGATTAGTGTCCACAGGCAGGGAGAGAGGAGCGGGCGGGGGCAAGGAGGGGAGGGCTGGCCAGGGCACTCGGGGAGAGAAGAGCCCACAGGGGCAGGGAGGGGAGGGCTGGCCAGGGCACCCCACCACTTGATGGCGTCGCAGCTTCCAGAATCTGGGGAAGAGGCCACAGTGGTACAGCCTGGGTGGGGGCAGAGGAGGAGACAGTAGGTAGAGGGGAACCAATGGGCCTGTTGATTGGAGACAAGGCAATGAAGAATCCATGACAGCCAAGCTCGGGGCAGCATTTCCTGGCAGAGCCAAGACCCGAGTGGGCAGGTGTTTCGATATTGCCCTGGCCAACATCATGGGCATCATTCCAGGCTTCTATGGGGCTGAGTGTGACAACTGAATGTTTATGTGACCCCAGAAGTCCTGTGTTGAAGTCCTAACCCCCAGTGTCACAGTATTAAGAGGTGGGTCCTTTGGGAGGCGATTAGATCATCAGGGTAGAGCACTTGTGACTAGATTCCTGCCTTCAGGAGAGACCCGGAGTGTGTGCTCGCCCTTCGGCCACATGAGCACAGCAGGAAGGCTTGCTCTGTGAACCACGAGCAGCCCTCACCAAACGCCAGATCTGCCAGAGCCTTGCCCTTAGACTTGAAACCTCCATCACTGTGAGAGATCGATGTCCCCTGAGCCGACACCAGGGGAGGAGAGGAACCTTGGATGTGCAGAGATGCAGGGCGCAGCAGCCCTCCCGTGGCCTGGGCGGTCCATCTGCGGCTGGGAAGGGAGGTCACGAGGGTGACCTCCTCCCTCCTGGGAAGGCCTTTGCCCGGGAGCGTGTGTCCAGTGACAGGAGAGGGTCCTCTCTCTCTCAGACAGAGAGACAGGAGGTGGCCCAGGACCTGAGGAGGAGCAACAGAGGGAGAAGGAGACCTGGGAAGGAAGACAGAGGGAGCCGGAGGACCAGCGGCAGGAGGAGAGTGCGTGTGAGTGTGCACACATGTGTGCAGCTGCGTGTAGGAGCGTGTCCAGGAAGGGAGCAGCGGGCGTGTGCGGAAGCAACGGTGGGGACAGCCGGTCCCAGGGAGTCTGAGCTACCGGGGGAACGAGGGTGTGGGGCCAAGGGGTAACAGAAGCCGGTGTCCCCACGCACACGGGGCCGCAGCAGAACAAGCTCTTCCAGGCCACAGGAGGGAAGAATTCTCCCCAAGACCTTCAAAGCAGCCCTTAAATCATGGGGACCCCGAAAGGGAGGATCAGACGTGCTTGTGTTTCTGGTGGAGGCACCAGGGTCCCCGGCACCAGGGCCCCGAGACTAAGTCTTGATCCCGCGGCTCCCACGCTGCTGTTTCTCGGAAAAGCGGACACAGCCCACCCCGGGGGCACATTTTCACAAGGCGTGCTAAAAGCTCACAAACAGAAACAGACCGTACTGGGGTTGAAATCCCCCAAGTCCAACCTCGTTCTTCTGGAAGGAAGAACTCCTCGTGTACCAGGATCTGAGGGACGTCCCCAGGCGACCGTGACAGACAGCAGGGGGTTGGGGGGGGGGTCGGCTGCCCCTCTCTCTGCAGGTGTGCAAACCACTTAGGTGGGAGAGGGTCTGTGACGAGACTGTCTGCTCCCCACCCAATGGAAGAGGGCAACTCTGAAACTCCTGGTCCAGAAACACCGAGAAGTGCCAGGGCCGGGCACCGGCACACACTCGCGCTCCCTGGACCCTCCCCGGCCCTCCTGACTTCCCTGAGGCTCCGTTCTTGCCCAGCCCATGGGGATCTGTCTGGCTCTGGACACCAGGGCACCAGGCCCCTTCCCCGGGGCAGCCTCGAGCCCCGAGTGCACAGGGAGGGTCTCTGTGCTGCCCCAACCCTGATTTTCCAAGCAGCCCTCTCCAGGACTGACCTCCCGCATTTCTCTAACCCATCTGGTCCAAACATCAAAGACTTTCTGTTAAACCACAGAGGGGATAACAGGGGAAGTTGCTGTCACCAAGAGTCCTAAGTAAGTTGACCAGCACCGGGTACCAAGCGGAGATGGAAGGGCAGAGCCCGGACCAGGAAGAGGCCCAGGACGGGCCGGGAGCCGACAGTGCGGGGGGACTTGGCGCCCCTCGCTGGAGGGGACCCAGTCCGTCTCTCTGGAGGTGGAGAAGGGGGTGCAGGACACCTCCTCTGATTGGACCTGGCCATGTCCGCTGGGGGCACAGGGCGGTCAGGCCAGGTGCCTCTGGCCCAGCTCTGTACAGCCCCCCAGCCCCCTCCGGGCGCTGTTTCTTTCTTCCTCTCTCCCCCCAGAGCGGCCCAACCAGGAAATCACATCCCGAAACATCCCTCAGCTCCTCCTTACGGCGGAAACAATGGCTTGCTCTTTCTTTCTTTTTCTTTTTTTTTTTTAAATCCTGAGCTAACCTTTTGGCCTAAGCAGAGAGATTAAATAATTTAGGCCTAACAATTTGGAGGGTTTTCTGGCTTAAAAAGTGGAAAATACATCCGTAAGCCTGATTTTAAACATCATAATCTTCTTACTGCAGGGTAGCGATGGCATATAAAATATATAGAGCCGGATAACCAAGCTATTTAGCCTGGGTTGACTTTTTTTTTTTTTTTCCTTTCAGATTGCCAAAAAGATTAAATCCTAAAATGTGGGCATACGGACTTGCTCAATCTGAATTTCAATTATTCATGCAAAAGCTACCAGTAAACCTGGCCATAAAATGCAGACTTTTCCCGGGCCGCATCTGCATAGCAATTAGACAACCCAACGCTCGCCTCTGAAACTTACAGTTTCAACCTCCCATCCCAATACGGGCGCGATGTGGGTGTGTACGTAATACCGAACACCCACACCCTCGTAGATCTAAAAATACACTACACCCAGCAACATATAGCAAACACACACACGTAACACACACTACGTGGCAGGTACAGATCCACACAGAGACGCGCACACTGTTTTGGCCAAGCGGCGAGTTAATTGCCAGGTAATTGGGTATGACCTATTCAGAAGCTAATTGTCTTATTTCAGCCTCTCCTACCTATTTTAATGCACACATTTGCAGAGCCACGCAAATAAGCCCATCCATCTTTTATTACCCATCACCACAAATTCTTAATTCCTAATTCCCTCTTAAATGCCCCTGGTGACTTGGCACTGACAGCAATTTGTTTAAGATAGATATTTACTGCTGGATCCTGTGGCTAGGCCCGCATGTCAGGAAGCAGAAAGCAAAGAATCATACTCCTTTAGATTGTTTGTGAAGGAGGGCGGGTTTGATGAATGATGCATGCGTGTGCGCGAGGCACCGGCCACAGCCAAGCCTGAGGCCGCTGATGAATGGCAGACCCGGGGTCCAGCCGCCTGTCTCCGCGGTTCTCCGGCCGCCTGGTGCCGGGGCGCGGAATGCTGGCCATGTGTGGCCCGGGGTGTGGGGGGGCACAGCCCCCAATCGGTCAGCACAGGAAGGGTGACTCCAACTTTCTCTCACTAAACATAAATGGTCATTATTGATGCCAGCAGGCCGGCCAGGGGAGGCAGGGTCCCCGGGGAGTCACAGCCTAGCCCAGTCCATCGTAGTGGGTTTCTCAAAAAATCTGACTTAACAGTTCCTCGTTGGGAGGCAGGGGAAGGGGGGTTTGCCAAAGTGGGTTTGGCTCCAAGCCTCCTCGGGTGATTTCTGAATTCACCAGATTAGATGGACGAGCCAGGTGCTTTGTCCCCTGGAAGGAAGGGACAAACCCATTTTAAGATCTCTGATTCCCTGGGCCGCCCCAGGCCCTACCCCGCCCCATGACCGGCCGGCCACCAACCCAGCCAGCCAACAGTCCTCGAGTCAGCCGATGGCACCTGACAGGATAAAGACGCTAAACCGGAGCTTCTTCTAGAAACCCAAAGCCATCCTAGTCCAGTGATGCCCTCATGATTTCCAACCGGATTCTCCCGGGTCAGCTTTTGTGGAGCACGTATCTTTTGAGGATTTTTATTTTAAGTAAAACAGTGCATTTTATGAGCAGAACATGAGGCAGAAATTCCTTGACAAAGACACGCATTTAAAATGGTTACTACCTATTACCATAATTTTGCTGTTTCTTCATAAAGCCACATACCACACTCCACACACACAATAAGATGGGAGGAAAGTAGTATAAATTCCATGGGACTAGGGAATTTTTGACATGTTAGTAATTTTTAATAAAGCGCCCTGTACAGATAGAAATGAATCCGCGATAAATGAGACGGTGGAGAAAGGAGAGGCGGGTTTCCGAGTTTACCCATCACCTTATAAACGGGCGTCCCTCCCCTCGACGGCTCGGCCTTACAAGGCGCGGGGGTCCTCAATGAAAGGCGGCCCGCTCCCGAAGGCTGTGCTTCCCTGTCCTCCCGAGGCTCCGAGGCCCCTCCGAGGCCCCACATCACCTGCCCCTCCCGCCCGCCCGTCTCCTGTCTTCCATTCTTCATTACCCAACAGATGACCTATCTGATAGGCGGCCCCCTCCCGCAGGGTCCTGCTGCCAGCACTCGGTGAGAAGAAAGCCAGCAACCCTTTTTATCTTCATTCTGCCGCCGTTCCCATCCTGTTTTTTTTCTAAAGATCGTTTGCCTGCCTTGCTTGCTCGGTCGTACCCAGTGGAACAAGCAGTGTCTTCTGAACTGACAATTCTGACTTTTTGCTGCTTGTGATTTTTCTAAAGCATGACAACCACTCGCACGGAGACACGGTAAACCTTTTCAGGTAAGGAAGTCAGGAAAAAGAAAGGCCTTTCAAGAAACAGAAGTAGTTACTGCAGGAGCCGAACAAAACAAGTCTCTTATGTATTAATTTAATTTGGCCATAACTTTCAGGTGGCAAGAGAAATTAGAATCATGTCATCTAGGAGAGAGAGAGAGAGTGTGTGTTTGTGTGTGTGTGTGTGCGCACACGTGTGGTGGTGTGTAGGTGTTTTAAAAAAGAGCATCTCACTTGGACAGACGTTAAGAAAAGTCATCCCATTAGCAACTAAAAGTCAGAAGGCTTTATCTAGTCCATATTTATACACAGGCTATATTGTAATTTTTAGTACTCATTGGAAACTGGCCTGATCCCAGAGCCCAGTGAGTTTCTTTTTAACATAGTTCTTGATAAAGTGTATCTTTCTCCAAAATAGGTCAAATGTTTCTTCCACAAAAGTACCAAGAGAAAGGTGATCTGTGGAGTCTGGAATGTAACAGGTGATCACATAAATTGCGTAAGATTTTCAATAGGAACATTCTACTCATTAAGTATAATCTTATTTCAGACGAAAAGCAGAATGCACAATCACTTCAGAATAATAGCAATACAGTAGTATTTCAGAGTAAAATGAAAATATTCCTGATATTATTAGGGGACTAGTCCATTACCTATAGGAGTTAAACACAGACTCAATATTTTCCAAAATTTAGACTAACTAGTGGACACCAGGCATATGTTTTCTCTGCATCTCAGAAAAAATGCTCAGGAGTTACCTGGACTTACTGGAAACACTTTCTGGAAGCCAGTGAAATCACTTAAACTTTTTTTATTCCTAATTTCTTAAAAGCTCCTATATTTTCTGCCCATTTTGCCTCAGACACAGATATGAATAATTATTTTACCAGATGCAAATAATAATATCATTTATTGAGCACTTAGGACACACCAGCTGCTGTGAGGATAGCTACAAAATACAACGTATTTAGGTATCGGTAATTTTACCTACATCTCACAACAACCTCATGAAGTAGGTAGAGTTATCCACATCTAGCAGAGAAGAACTTGGGGCTCAGAGAGCTTGTTAATTTTCCTAATGTCACACGGCCAGAACATGACAAAGTATAACCTGGCATCCAGCTACACATCTGCTTCAAGGTCAGGGCTCTTTGCTCCTCTGCCCGCTGGCCCCCGCAATAGAAAATGCAAATGTTTACCAAGTGAGGCGAAAAGGACACCTCTGCCAGGAAGGCCTCCTAATATTTCCAAATGATAGGTTTGTAGTTGATTGTGTGGTGCTGGACCATGTAATTTTGTGTGTCTCTCTTATCTCCCCTAACTCCCTGAGAGGATAGGAAATACATCCAAGCATTCCTTATACAGTCGGATCTAAGTCAAATTGTTTTCAACTGATTTAGTTCAATCAGTCTGTATGTATCTGACAATTGTCCCCTTAATCTCTAGTCTTCCTGAATGACCTGTGTTCATTTAAAAAAAAGGGGGGGGGGCAAAACAAAATAAATCAACACTGAATGATGTTCAAGGGATATTGTTAAAAACAGGTTGCAAAAAAAAACAAAACAAAACAAAACAGGTTGCAAGATACTATACATGGTAACATAATCCCATTTTATTCTGTGTACACACACACACTCACACATGCACACAAAGTCTAGAATAATGTATGCCAAAATAGTTATAAGGGTTACAGTAGAATTAGAATTGGTTTTAATTTGGTATTGTTTTTTGCATGATTGTATTTTCTAATTTCTAAAATGAACGTGTATTTCTTCTAGCATAAAAAAAAAAAGTGTGGAGAATTTATATAATCAGGTATATTTCCTAGAACCCGAGGACATTACTGCTGGAAGAGCCTGAGCCATGGGTTTGAATCCTCAGGCGGGAAATGGAGGGTCCACGGGACAGACCTCGCTGCAAGGCCCCCCCTTCCTTCTGCATCTGGAGAGGTAATTTAGCACGCAGACACCAGCTAGAAAGATGCACAGTGCTCTACTCATGCCACCTGCCCCTCCTGCAGGGAGACTCGGGCACTAGGACCTTCCCCTCTGCCCAAGAAGTGTCCCAGAGGGTCCCGATCCTGCTCTCTCTGGAACCAGGAAATGTTTCCCTCAGTCCCAGGAGCCAGGTCTGTGGGCAGCCCAGGGCCCAGCGTGGGATCGGGGCAGCTTCGGGGAAGGTACTGGGTAGGAAGGGGAATAGGGCACAGGAGAGGGCCTGGCTGCACACAGCAGAGACAGACAGCAGGCCAAGGTGCCGACAGAGGCCACAAAGCCCATTCCTGAAGCTGGACATCCAGGTGAACCCGAGTCACACGGAAAGGGGCCCAGTCACTGTCCGGAAATTCTGGAAATGATCGGAGACTCTGATTCCAGAATGTCTTAATCCACAGGTGTCTGTTTTGCAGTCAGTTTGTGTCCTCGGACAGAGCTAAGTGTGTGTTCAGGGTGTGGGGGCCTGTCCTTTGGCCTACTGGCCTCCAAAACCCAAACCAAACCAATGTCACTTTTAGGTGGCGTGGGACGGAGGCAGGACAAAGGGGAAGAGAAGCTTTTTGAGGAGAACCTTGTGCTTTACTCTGATTTCCTGGTTCGATGTGAGCTTCCTCCATGTGGGCAATTAGCCTAAACTCCCTGGGCCTCCTTTCGTCACCTGTCACCTACCTGGTCAGGGTATGTGACAGATCAATGGGCTCATGCAGGTGAGGGCCTTGGAACAGTGCCCAGCCGGTAAGCACTCAGTAGCCGTCCAAGTTTTAATCATTTCATGTTGCCATGTTTTGGGGTTAACAGGCTTAACTGTAAGTTTGAGAATGATAAATGAGAGTTTCCAAAGCGTAGAAAAAGCCACTCAAATCATAGAAACTTAGTTCTGGAAAGACAAGTGACCAAACGATAAGTTGGTGTTTCAAGCAAATCAACTGATTAGGACGGGGTTGAAGCCTCCGTTTACTGGGCGAGAAGGGGCAGATCATTCCGGAAAGGCCCAGGGCGGCCCAAGGGGCCGGCCCATCACATCACTGCCCTCCCTGGGAGGCTATCCTCCTCCTGAGCCCTCCTGATGGTCTTTCTTTTGTCCAGTCCAACCTCAGCTCTCTTTAAAGGTGGTGGGAAATGTCTTCACCCGATGTTCATCTTCCAAGCCTCTAAACCAACTTCACCGTGTGCAAGAAGGCCTGGATCACATCACACCTGTGAACTTCTCCCCGGCCTCTATGAGGACGTTGCAAAGAAGCAATAGCTCCATGAACAATAACACAACTTTACAGCCAATGTGTGCGCTCACTTGGCTGTCAGGGGCGACAGGCAGACCTGCTGTCCCTTTCCCAAGACCCCTCCCAGCAGCTCGAGGAATGAAAGTAATCTGAGCCCCAGCTCCCTGACCTCCACTGACCCAGGGATCCCTGCCTTCTTGGCAGGCAGAACAAAGGGTGAAACCAGAGGCTCCCTAGGGCCTCATCAATGGGCAGGGTCATTAGCCAAAGGGAAGGCTCCAAATCTCCCCTAAGCCCTCCGTCTCCAGCCCTGCCCTCCCAGCCGCTCTGGAGGCGGAGCCCCGCCTCCCCAGCCACGCCCCCCGGCCCCAGGGGCCCTCCCCGCCAGACCCTGGAAGTCAACCTGAAGAACCGCATGGCTGCTCCTGCGGCTCCCCTACCAGGAGAAGCAGGAGCGAGGCTGGTCTCCGTCACCCCAGTGACACCTGACGGTCCCCAGGGACCAGGCATGTATGACGCCAGGCATGCTGTTGCTACAATTTTCCATTTGGTCCCTTCCAACTTCCACACCGATTTCAGAGTTCTTAGTAAATCTCTCATATTATCTACAAATTGTTTTCTCACTTTCGCATCTATATTACATCATACCCAAGACTTCCGCTTAAAATATTAGTGTCTGATAAGAAAAAGAAAAAACAAAACAAACAACCCCAGGGCGCCCAGGTGGCTCAGTTGGTTAAGCACCTGCCTCTTGATTTCAGTTCAGGTCCTGATCTCAGGGCGCGGGATCGAGCCGCGTGTTGGGCTCTGCCCTTACTACGGAGTCTGCTTCTCCCTTCCCCTCTGTTGCTCCCGGGCTCCCACCTCGCTCGTGTCCTCTCTCTAAAATAAATAAAATCTTAAAAAGAAAAGGAAAGAAACCGAAACTTATCCAGATGTAGGTCCACCCGCCAGCCAGACTCGTTGTGTCCCAAGCCCGGGGCCGTGGACACACACGTTGCAGGTAGTTAGTTACTCTCCTCTCTGCATCCCTGCAGCCTATCAGCTCTGTGCCCTGTATGTTCTTTCTCCAAAATTACCCCGCACCGTCCACCCTCTCCCGTTGCCATAACTGCCCTACCCTGCGCACTTGTCATTTCTCTCCTGGATCATTTTTTTGCCAGATCATCTCACTGGTCCCCAGATATCCCCCCCGACCCACGGCCCCCTGAGCTAACCTGTACCATGTGCCTGAGTTACACGTCTCTGCCTGGAGACCCCTGCCGCTTCTCAGACCTGATAGCGCAGGATAGCATCAAAGCTTGTCGGCGTGGTACCAAAAGGCTCTCCCAGTCTGGCTGCAACCCCCTTCCCGCTCCATCTATAGCCTCTCCCCATGCCCATTCACCCTCAACTAGAGCTGCACCGTGTGATGCCATGTCCCCTCACTGCCTGCAAAGCCAGACCTCCCATTGGTGACTCCCAACGCGTGACACCTGCGGTATTTCTGCCATGTTATAGCCTCCTCTCCCATGGACTCTGGCCTTGGCCAAGTGAGTGGCTTTGGCCAATGGGACATCAGCAAGAGCCACGCAAGCAGGGGCTTGATAAGTACTTGGACAACGGGGTCCTCCTGCAGCCCTCTTGGAGCCCTGAGCTGCCACGTAAAGATACCCACCTAGCTATTCCACTGCTGAGACCACAAAGAGAGCACACAAAGAGCCACATGAAAAGACCATGTTCAAACCTCCAGGAAGGGCAAGGAAGGTCCAGCCAAGCGAGTGTCCCACTTGGGATCTGCAGGAGACAGCCAAAGTGAGACCAGCCAGAGAACCGTCCAAGGCAAGAGAACATGAGAGACAACGACCCAGTTGTTCTAAGCTGCTAAGTTCTGAAGTGGTGTGTTGGGTAAGAGCAGACAGCTAAAATAGCCCTTATCACTTAAGTCAGCTCAGAAGGCAAGGGACCCTTAAAACCCTGGCACATGTATTCTGTGCTTCCCGGTATGATTTAAAAAAAAAAAAATTAGACAAAAGAGAGCGTAGACCATTTCTTTGATGAGACCGCAGCCTCGCTGGACAGTGTGGCTCACATGTCCTCCCCACAAACGGTATTTTTGAGCACCTACCACGTATGAGATCTTCCCCAGTTGTTTTCCATTCACACTTCACCTCCAGGGCGGGAGTCAGCTGCTCCTCTCAGCACGGATGTGCCCAAGCTCTCCCAGAAGGCGCCGAGCTGGAAACTCTCAGGGAAGATGGTGGGAGCTGAGGAAGCGTCACTGGCTTGGGGAAATGATTCCATTAGCAGGAGAGCCGCTGCTGGTGGTGGTGACAAGTCTGCAAGTTTCTGGGTCAGAAGAGGAAGGCATTCCTGCTGGACGTTCAGGGACACATCAACTCTTTGAGGTTCTTGAGATGTGGAGTCCAGAAAGACGATCCCACCCAAGAGACCAAGCAACGACAGATTTTACCAGCAGGATGCAGCCTGAAGTGTAAACTCACGCTTTCCAGAAATCCCTTCAGTGTCTATGGGGCACAGCTCACTGATTCCCTTATGTCTACAAGAAAGGGTCTTTCCCAGGCTGCTCTCTACTTCCAGGGAGGATCTGGTTTCCCTAAGCCAGCAAATGTCACTACCCTGACCGAGAAGAAGACTCTTCCACCCCACGAGCACAGCCTCCAAAACCACTTCACCCTTGATGGCAGCCACACGCTTAACTACTAAATCAAGGGGTCATACAAGATCAACCCTGAGGCTCCCACCTTTCTGACCTTTGGGTGCTATAAGTGAGGAAGATCCACACTAGCAGTGGCATGGGGCAACAACCAGGGGTTCCGGGCACAAATGAGCACTGGCCTGGGATTCAAGATACATGGGGTCTAGTCCGAGCCTTGCTGCAACGAGCTGCGTAAAATCACACAAGTCTGGCGGTGTCAGTAGCCTTGTCAGTAAAACAGGGTCACAGTTCTCAAAGCGGTTCCACAGGGCACAGAGCTGGAGAATGGGAAGGAAGAGAAGGAAGGGTCTTTCCCAAGGAAGGAAACTTCTGGGCTCCCATCTCACTCCAACCAGTGGAGTCTCTATGGCTTCACTGCCCAAATTGTTCCAAGACTTGGGAGAAGAAAAAAAAACTGGCTGTGTCTCACAGTCTTTCCTCTTACTAACCTACACATAGACTTATGCCTTACACAAAAATTAACTCAAAAAGGATTATATACCTAAATATAAGCCTTCTGGGAAAAGAATTAAAGCATACAGTCCATTTCAGTAGTAATCACTCAAGTATCTTTCATTAATTCCTTAAAGAGCTGAGTACCTATTCTTCGCAACCACAATGCCAACCACCAAGAGAGAGGCAGACTTGGAGGTGGCAAAGCCTCTGCCCAAAGGCTGGCAGGGGGAGACACAGCATCCAAAAAGTGCATAATAAAGAGCTATGGAAAGTCAGAGCACCTTTGGCTGATAGATCAGGAAGACTGCTTAGAGGAGGCAATGTGTCAGTGAGAAGGTTTCTTGTTAAATGTAACAGAAAACTAAGTCAACAGTCCTTCGAGGATAAAGACACCTGCTGTATGCTGAGCATAACTAGATGCTGAGAGGTATGGTGGGCCCTTGGATTGACTGGCTCTAGGGCCTCCACCATCCTCCCTCAAGTTCTAATTTCTGCCCTGCTTATATTTTTTTTAAAGATTTTATTTATTTATTTGACAAAGAGAGAGAGAGAGATTACAAGCAGGCAGAGAGGCAGGTGGGGGGCGGGGGTGGGGGGGAAGCAGGCTCCCTGCCAAGCAGAGAGCCTGATGTGGGGCTGGATCCCAGGACCCTGAGATCATGACATGAGCCGAAGGCAGAGGCTTTAACCCACTGAGCCACCCAGGCACCCCCCCCTCCTTATCTTTTGATGGCAAAGTGACTTACCCCCATGTGCAAAAGAAAGCACACCCATTCGTGTTGGAAGCTCTTAAACTAAAAATAAACAAGACCTTCCTCAAACTGATAAAGAACATTTAAAAAAAAAAAAACCTACAGCAAACATCACCCTCGATGATGAAAGATGGGCTCCTTTCCCCCTTAAAGCTGTGAAAAAGACAAGGATAGTCCTCTCACCACTTCTACTCAATATTGTCCTAGACTTCTAGCAAGTGCAATCAAGCAAGAAAAAGAAATAGCAATTGTCCAGACTGAAAAGGAAGAAGTAAAACTGTCTTCCTTCACAGATAGACTAATCTTTAGATAGAAAATCCTAAATAATCCATGGGAAAAACTATAAAACAATGAACAAATACAGAAATCAATGGTACTTCATCATACCAACAAAAAAATTCCAAAAGTAAAATTAAGAAAGTGACTCTATTCACAAAAGCATCAAAAAGAATACAAAACCTAGCCATAAATTTAACCAAAGTAGTGAAAGACCTATATGCTAAAAATTACAAAACATTGCTGGAAGAAAGACTATCTAAATAAACGAAGAGAAATGTCACTGCCCTTTGAAAATCTCAGCTTGATTATGATTACAATATTTCCCAAAGATATCTATAGATTTAGTGCAAGCCATATAATGGTGAGGAACTAAATGTTTTCCCCCAAGATGGGGGAACAAGGCAAAGATGTCCCCTCTCAGCATTCCCCTCCAACACTGTACTGGCAGTTTTAACTAATGAAGTTAGTTCGACCAGGAAGAAAGAGACTCAATTGTCTTTGTTCAAAGATGACATGATTATCTGTATAGAAAACCCTAAACAACTGACCAAAAACCCTCCTAGATGTGATTATAGTAAGGTTGTTTGATATAAGGTTAATATATGAAAGTCAATCAGTTTCCTATATACCAGCAATGAGCAATTAGAATTTGAAATTAAAAGGGCTCCTGGGTGGCTCAGTTGGTTAAATGGCCAACTCTTGATTTTGACACAGGTCATGATATCATGATCTCAGGGTCCTGGGATCAAATACCGAATTGGGCTCCAAGCTCAGCAGGGAGTCGGCTGCAGGATTCTCTCTCTCCCTAGCCCCTCCCCCAACTGTCTCTCTCTCTCTCTTCAAATCATTAAAAAAAGAAATTAAAAATACAACACCACTTACATAAGAAGCAAAACAAAATTAAAATACTTAGATGTAGATCTAACTAAAATGTACAAGACACATATGATGAAAACCACAATACTATAATGAGAGAGATCAAAGAAGATCTAAATACATGAGAGACATTCTGTGTTCTGGATAAGAAGAATCAATATTGTTAGGATGTCACTCTTCCCAATTTGACCTATAGTTTCAGCACAATTCAAAACACCCGCAAGTTATTCTGTGGATATGAACAAAGTACTTCTGGAATTTACGTGAAAACATGGAAGACCCAGAATTAAAGAAGAAAAGTCAGAGGACTGATATTACCCAATTCAAGACTTAGTATAAAGCTACAGGAATCAAAGCAGTGTGGTATTCAATTATATGGTCAATTAATCTTTGACAAAGAATAGCCAATGAGATAAAGACAGTCTCTTCCACAAATGTTGTTGGGAAAACTGGACAGCAACATGCAAAAGAATGAAACTGGACCACTTACATACATCATATACAAAAATAAATTCAAAATGGATTAAAGACCTAAATGTGAGACTTGAACCCATTAAAATCCTGGAAGACAGCACAGGCAGTAACTTCTTTGACATTAGCCATAGCAACTTTTTTCTGGATATGTCTCCTGAGGTAAGGGAAACAAAAACAAAAACAAGCTATTGAGACCACATCAAAATAAAAATCTTCTGCACAGAAGAGAAAACAACCAACAAAATTAAAAGGCAACCTACAGAATGGAAGAAGATACTTGCAAATGATGTATCTGATAAAAGGTTAGTATCCAAAATATACAAAAATAACTTACAAAACTTTAACACCCCAACAACAAATAACCAAATAAAAATGCATAGAAGACATGAATAGACATTTCTCCAAAGACATACAGATGGCCAACAGATACATGAAAAGATGGCTCATCATCACTCATCATCAGGGAAATGCAAATCGAAACTACAATGAGATGTCACCTTACACCTGGCTAAAATCAAAAACACAGGAAACAACAAGTGTCAGCGAGGATGTGGAGAAAAAGAAACCCTTGTGCACTATTGTTGGGAAGGCAAACTGGCACAGCCACTGTGGAAGACAGTGTGGAGGTTCCTCAGAATGTTAAAAATAGAATTACCAAAAAAAAAAAAAAAATAGAATTACCACATGACCCAATAATTCCATTACCGGGTATTACCCCAAGAATATAAAATTCCGAGAGATACACGCACCCCTGTGTTTATAGCAGCATGTTATAGCGGCATCATTTACAATCATTTACAATGGGAGCAGGCCGAGTGTCCATCAATTAATGAATGGTATATATATTACCTCTTACACATGTACACACTTATATACATATATATGTTTCTGTGTATATATATGTGTGTGTAGAGATATATACATGTATCTCTATATGTATATAGATAGATCTATATATCTAGATATCTATATATCTCTAGAGATACATACACATATCTCTACACACAATGGAATATTACTCAGCCGTAAAAAAGAATGAAATCTTGCCATTTGCCATGACACAGATGGAGCTAGAGAGTATTTTGCTAAGTGAAATAAGTCAGAGAAAGACAAATACCATATGATTTCACTCATATATGGAATCTGAGAAACAAATAAGCAAAGGAAAAAAATGAGAGAGACAGAGAGAGAGATAGAGAGTATCAAAGCAAGAAGCAGTCTCTTACCTATAGAGAACACCCTGATGGTGACCGGAGGGGAGGGGGTGGTGGTAGATGAGTGAAATAGTAGATGGGGATTAAGGAGTGCACTTGAGATGAGCACTGGGAGATTTATGGAAGTGTTGAATTATCATTTTGTACACCAAAACCAATATAACACTGTTTGTTAACTAACTCAAATTAAAATAAAAACTTCCAAAAATAAAATTAAAATTACAAAACCAGTGTGGTATTGGTGAATGAACAGATAAATAGATCAATGGAACAGAATACAGAGCCCAGAAAGAGATCCACCACACAAATACAACCGATTGATCTTTCACACAGGAGCAAAGGAAATTCAATAGAGAAAAAACAGTCTTTTCAACAAATAGTGCTGGAACTGCTGGACATCCACATATAATAAAAAATACTAATCTAGACACAGACCTCATACATTTAACAAAAATTAATTCAAAAGGGACCACAGACCTAAACTTAAAACACAAAGCTGTAAGACTTCTAGAAATAACATCAGAGAAAATCTAGGTGACCTTGGGTCCGTAATGACCATTAGAGACAACAGCATACGTACGGCCTTTGTAAGAAAAAAAATGGATAAGTTAGTCTTCATTAAAATTAACATTTCTGCAAAAGACACTATCAAGAGAATGAAAAGCCGAGCCATCAACTTGGAGAAAATATTGGCAGAACACATATATTATAAGGATTTGTATCTATAAAATACAAAGAATCTCAAAAGTCAACAATTAAGAAAACAAACAAGCCAGTTAAAAAAGGAGCAAGAGATCTGGCCAAAGACCTCACCAAAGATGATATACAGATGGCAAATAAGTATATAAAATATGCTCAACATCATATATCATTGGGGAATTGCAAGTCAACAATGAGGTATCACTATAAACCTATTAGATAAAACCCAAAATGCTGACACCACCAAATGCTGGCAAAGATAATGGAGCCACAGGAACTCTCATTCGTGGCCGGTGAGAACACGAAACGGTGCAGCCAATTTGAAAGAAGTCTCGGCAAGTTATTACAAAGCTAAACACAGGCTTACCATACAATCCAGCCATGACATTCGTTGGTATTTACCCAAGTGAAAATCCAAGTCCCCACAAAACTCCGCGCATGAATGTTTATGCTCCTTTAGTCCTAATTGCCAAAAATTAGAAGCAACCACGATGCCCTTCCGTAGGTAAATGGATAAACGGTGGTCCATGCAGACAATGAATTTTATTGCGATTAGAAGGAATGAGTTATCATTCCTTGAAAGCCATGAAAATGCATGATGGAGCCTTAAAAACATGACAGTGAGTGGAAGAAGCCAATCTGAAAAGCCTACATATCGTATGATCGTATGATTCCAGCTACTTGTTATTCTGGAAAAGGCAAAATTACAGAGACGATAAAGAGATGAGTGGCTGCCAGGAGCTGGGGGAAGGGAGGGATGAATGAACAGGTGGAGCCCGGGGCATTTTTAGGGGGTGAAATTATTCTGTACAATGTTATACTGGTGGACACCCACAGAATGTACAACACAAAGGGTAACTCCTAATGCAGACTCTAGACTTCTATTAATAAAAATATCTTGATTTTGGCTCATTGGCTCTAACAAATCTATCACAGGAATGCAAGGGATTAAAACTGGGAGACCGAGTGTGGAGGGGATGGGGATGTCCCATGGCTGCTCTGAACTTCCCGACACCATTGCCCTGCAAACCCAACCCTGGTCAGGTCTATTCATGTAAAACTATAGCAAATATTCTTGAAAGATATTTTTTAAAGATCAAAATAAATGGGGAGCAATTCCACGTTCATAGGCTGGATGACAATATTGTTGAGTGTCAGTTACTGAAACTTGCAGTAAGTGGTGAAATCCGCAAGTGCGAGTCCTCAAGACGGTCTTTGTCCAGATGGCTTTGGTTTTCTCAACTCTTCCCATAACCACAGGAATCTGAGGAAGGGGTTGTCGGTTTCTCTTTCTTTTTTAAGAAAGCAGCTGATTTGGGCCCACGTGGGGTTAAATCCATACATCAACTTTCAGAGTATGTGCACCTATATCCAAAAGCTGTGTTTTTGTTCCTCTTCGGGGACTGGTCGTGTTTTTGTCATTCCTTGAAAATAGCGTTACTGGATTAGTAAACAACTGAGAACACGGTGGAAGTGTAATGACTGTGAACTTTGAAATGTATTTTCAGGTGCTCCCCTCCCCCCCAGCGCTCCAGCCCCGACCACGCCCACTCCCTCCGCGGGGATGACCCCGGCCCCCTCTGTGCTCCCCGCACAGACTCCGCTCAGCAGAAAGGAGGAGACCGTCTTCCCTGATGGTTCCTCCATCTTTCTCTGAATCACCACTGTCACCGCGGCACTTCATTGCTGTCTTTAATAGCTCACAAGTGGCTCCTTGTGGAACCGATGGCAGAGCAGCCTATGGATCAGCCAGTGGAATGCTGAGGCCGCGGCGTTGGCACGCACTGCTGGAAAGCGGACTGCGCGCTTTGCTTCCGAGACGCGCTAAGTGCCCACTGGCCTGGGATCCGAGATCGGCGCTTGGGCTGCCTTTGATCCGGGCTGTCTGCTGCCAAGTCTCAATTAGACAGCCTGTAATACAGTTGGTTCTGGCACGAGTGCTGAGGAAAATAAATCAAAGGATTGTCTCAAATAGGAGTGAGTCCCTGACCACGATATTTGGAGAGGCCACGAGTAACCACTGCCCTTAGCCCAGGGCCCTTAGTGTCAGAGCCAGTGGTCATGCCTTGCCCTCTGATGATGCCTCCCAAATGGGTGTAGGCTCTGGATGGGATGCATTTAGACGCTATCTTACAAATGCAAATTGCCCCCAACAAAAAGGAGGTGCAGGACTTTCCAAGGGCATGATCTGCACAAATACTCCCTACTCACGCCTGTTCTGGGGAGGCACGGGAGACTTGGCTGCAGACGTGGTGGGCAGAGCCCCCTCTGAAGTGCTGGCTCATGCCAGCTCCTGCTCTCAGCGCTATTCATTCAGAGAATTCGCGGGATTACATTTATTAGGAATGTGATTCATTTTTAATTCCGAGGTCAGATGGAGGCTGGGGGCAGAGCAGGCTCTTTTCCTGCCTGCAGCTCCGGCAACTGATAGCCAAGCCAGCTTAACCTCTGGGCACCATTTTAAAGCCTTTCATTCAAGTGGTTTGTCGCCAAGAGGAAGTGATCTAAGACGCTCCGGGGCACAGGTGACTGTGCAAACATTCCTTTGCTTTTGTTTGAAAAAAAAAAAAGCCAGTTTAAACCTACTTAGCCTGTTTTAAAGGGTGTTATCTAGCTACATCTTCTCTGTTCCAGGGGCTGTGTGATACCTGTTTTGCAGGCATTTCCAAGAAACACAAGGAAAAGGAGCAATGGGGCACAGGGGCCCAAGGCTGGATTCAGAGGTAACTAAGGCAAGAGAGGAGATCAGCGTTGGGGACGTTTAGGAAGGATCGTATCTCCAACGGAGAATATTGATTCACTCTAAGGTGATATAATCAATACGATTAATACAGCAGAGTCAGACTAGCGCAAACACCAGCTAGAATTCTGTAAGATCTCATATTCCTGGCTGATTAGCAAAACCTTTATTTTTTTTAAGCAATTCAGCGCAGGCCTGTGATTGGCTAGACCTCTCATAAAGCATTAATGAAATTATAAATGGCTATGATTTTTCTGAAAATAAAACAACAACAAACGTTTGGATTAGGATATTCTCCAACCATTAACATCACATTCAACAATAAATGTGACTGACAAAGGGCAATTGTCCCAATATAACGTTAGATTAATCAAACATATCTTATATATGTAAACATGTACACAAGGGTCTGCAAACCACAGGCTCCAGGCCAAATCCATTCTGGTGTCTGTCTTTGTAGAGTTTCACTGGAACCCAACCAGGTACATTTCACTTCCCTCGTGTTTGCTCTGCAACAGCCCTGCTGGGTTGTCATCACGAACAGCTGCAAAACCTAAAGAACACACTCCCTGGCCCGCCAGAAAAATAAGTCTACAGACCCCTGCTCTATAGAAACACAAAGAAACAAGCCTGGAAAGTACTCCTGAGTGCTGACCACGGTTTGAGTATGTGGTATCCTTATAATACATCTTTTTTCAATTGTGCCTGAGTCGGGTAGTACACGGAGGGGACCAAAGGGGGTCTCAGGAACTTTGAACTCTTGAAGGCTGGGGCAGGAAGAGGCAGACAGAAGATGTCAAGAGGGAGACAGATATCCTGCACGATGCCTGGGCTAAGGTCTCTGCTGGTCATTGGAGGCTGCCATGAACACGATTGATCTACTCTGGGATGAGAAGCTGGGGAGAAACGGGAGCAGCCAATACGGGCCACTGGACACAGAGAGCTTATGGAGAATAAAAACTTGAATCACAAGAAAACAGGTGTGGCAGGTGGATGTTGGCCTCAAGAGACAGGAACCCAGGCAGCATTCGAAAGCAGAACAGCCAAAAGGTGAGGGTGAAGGGACCCTGGGGGGTTCTTGCTACACACACCAGCCAGGACCTACAGGAACCACCGAAAGGGGTGAAATCCCTCTCAAAGTTAAAAAGCAGTTTTCCACGTGACTCCACTTGTGTTCTCTCATACCCCAGATTTACTTCTGGCAATATCTTCTGTTCCTTTCATCCCCCTAAAAACACCATTCAAAACAAAACAAAACAAACAGCCGTGTCTATCTTAGCAAGTGGAACGAATATCATTCATTTTGTTTGCCAAAGTTGAGTCCTCCTCAGATGTCGAGGAGGCAACAGCCCCAAACAGCTCGCCTGCTCAGAAAAGAAAGCTATTATGTGAGGGCATGGTGCAAATTTTTTCAGGATGTGAAAATATACACTTTAATTTCACAAGTTAGTAATTAGTGTAGTAGGATAAAGTCATAATCCAAAACAATAATCTTTATTACCAAAGTAGAGATTAAACACAATTAAAATGAACAATATTACCAGCCGTAATTGCTAATCAATTAGCTGGGAAGCTCTATTACTGCAGTCTTCCTAGTCCCCAATTTGCCCTTCCTATAGTTTTTCACTTTCTGTAAGATGGATACCAGTAAAGGATCCATCTGCAAAGTCCATTTTAATTATAGGCGTGGTATCCCTGCATCTCAGCCTCTGCTGTGAGTGTTTTCACCCACCCACTAGGTGCATGGGGACTTGTCCCCTCGTTGCGAAGGTCAATGCCAGCTCTATCTTGCCTTTACCAGCTGCCCTTGGTCAATCACGCTCATTAGCAAACCCACAGGGTAGCATCCATTTCCCCAGATGCCCTGGTATTTTCCTGCTCAAAACAATCACAATGTGAAAGAAAACCCACACCCAATAGCATATGCTCGGCCCCACATTCATAAAAACCAAACCATGTGATGGGATAGGGCTTGAAAATAATGATTGACCTTCGTCACCGAGGACAAACTCCTGGGAAGGTCAGCCCCGATGCCCAAGTCACCAAGAATCCAAAATTACATGTTGAGTTTGTTTTGAGCATTACATGTCTCTGAATCATAAAACAATTTCAGCCACTTGGAGGAAAAACGTTTTACAAACCAAACTTCACTGCTTTCCTGATTTTTTTTTTCTTAGAGTACAACTAAAATTTTAAAAAAGCCTGTACCCCATCTTTGCACACGGGAGGGATGGAGCCCTGACCAGTTAGATGTGGCCCCTAAGGCCCCGCCCTGGGGGCCTGACCGGCCACAGAATCGGGTCAGTGGCCAAAAGCCCCTTGGGGAGGACAGGTTCATGCTGCAGAAGGGCTCCGTGTGGGAGAAGAAGGCACAGGTGCAGATGGCTACAGAGAGCCCTTCCTAATGAATGACCCTCTGCAGGTCTGTGAAAATCCCGCTGCAGGCTGGGCAAAGCAGGCACCCAGCCCAGCAGGGACTCCAATACCTGCTCTGCTCACTCACCTCCAGCTCCGATGGAAAATGCATCCAAGCGTGGGGTGCTCTTCCTCCCGCGGTCGGCCACTTCGAGGACGCTGCAGGGAGTCCCCCATCGGCGGCAGCGGAAGGAAGCTCTTCCCTGCTCCTGACACCTGCAGAGGTGGGCAGTTTTGAGGGTCACACCTGGCCAGGGCACAGATGTCACAGACACTGGCCGCCCTGAGTCAGGCTGGCGAGAGCCCCTTCCCTTCAGTCTTCGCCAGCTTGCTCCTCGCATTTGCAAGTAAGGTTTGGACCAGGTTTCCACCCGAGGAAGCTATACCATAGGTTTTGCATTGCCTTTGCCAACCCCTCCGACCCCAGAAAAGCACCAAGAGGACAACCCCATTGCCAAAGAAGCCCCCAGCCCCCGTAATCATTGTCTCAGCAAATCTGGGGCCAACCAGGGCTGACATGCAAAGGAGAAACTGAGGCTTGGAAAGGGGGTTTCCCTGAGGCCACAGGGCAGGTTTGTGGAAAGACAAGGCCCTTGCTTCTTTCCTCCTGACCTAGCCTCTGAGTCCCCCCC
>CM053617.1:67087740-67118109 GCA_028646535.1 Procyon lotor | reverse complement strand
TAGAGCATCCAAAGCGTGCCCAACTTTCTCCTGTTCTATAGTATCCATAGACACTGCTCGTGATGCTGCTGATTGGATATTAATCTTACAAAGTGAGGGAGCTTCCTATAACAGTGTCTAAAGAGAAAGCAAGTACAATGTAAGTCAAGCTGTCTAAATACTGAAGAGACAATATGAGCCCCTGATTTTCCTTCCCTTCCAACCCCCAGAGCAGTTTCTGCACCTGGCACTGTTGACATTTGGGGTCAGAAGATTCCATGTTGTGAAGGCCATTCCGTGCATTGCGGGATATTAAGCGGCACCGCCGTCCCCGACCCACCAGATGTTGGTGGTGCCGCCTCCGCAGTGATGACAACCCAATATGCCCCCTAGGATTGCCGAACAGCCCTGGGGGGCAAGGTCTGCCCTGCCGAGAACTACTACTGAAGAGACATCACCTCGGCAATTTGATAATAAAATCCAAGGCCATTTCCTCTTTGAAACTGTTTCCTAAGCACATAAATCCCACTTGGGTGTTCTCACTATGAGTGGCGACCAGGGCCCGTGCCTGCGAGCATCCTCTCACCCTCCAACCGAGCGTAGCCCCTTTTCCGAAGAACACACCGCAGCTGCGGGAGGCCGGAGTTGGGGGCGGCCCTCTGCTTGGTGCCGATACCTGCGCTTTCCTCAACCTCTGACACCCAGCCTTGCCCTCTGTCCGTAAGTAGCCGAAGAGGGTCATGTTTAGCCAGTTGTCATAGGGTGGAGTCAACCTCGAATGGTCTCGAGATGACGTACCCAGGGAGTGACTCGCTGGTCCCAGTTTGTATGGGACTTTCCCAGTCTGAGCCCCGAAATGCCTTGTGTGGGGCAAACCAAAGGACTGGTCCCTCCACTTACCTGTGACCCTGTGAATGACGCCTCCCCCGTCCCCACATGGCAGCCAGGAATGAGCCAGAGAGGAGACCAAGATGGGTGAGCTTTCCCGCAGGGACAAGCGAACATGCCTCCCTTTGCTGTCATTTTCTAAAAGGACAGAGTCAACCTCCCAGAGTGAATCTCTTTTCCAGTCCCTGTCATCCAGAGGGTGAGGGGCTCTTATGACTTACGGTTCTGTCACGGTGGGTCTTCAGATGGGAGAGGATGACGTGGTGGCCTCCTGGGGGAGGGAGCCCCATGCGGGTCCCCAGGGCACGGCTTCGGGGCCGCATGCGTGGCCGGGCTCAGAGCAAGCAAGGTGCGCGCTGCCGGGGCTTGTGCAGAAGGAACCCGGGCCGGCTTCACTTTTCCCTCTGGTCTCCCGGGGAGCTGAGCTGGTCTGCGTTCTTCCTGCAGCTGCAACCCCCAGCGCCTTGCCCTTATAGACGCGTCCACCCTAGAGATGAACAGGCTGGGGCGTTGGAGTTTCCAAATCCTGTAGGCAGCTCTCTGGCTTCTGGGAGGCCATCTACCGACTCAGGCCGGCTCTACAGGGGACGGCCCGGCCACTCCCCACCCCTCCCGGCAGCTCTGCGGGCCGCTCTCTGTCTCACCAAACCACAAACGCAGGCAAGGTCGCCAGAAACTTACACAGCGACTTACAACGACCTGCGTGCGAGCCGGCCCGTGCAACATGCCTGGGGGCGCGGCGGGCCCTGACACGCACGGGTCACCCCGGGCCCACAGGGACGAAGCCACAGCATGGCTGAGCACAGCCCCAGGTCAGACCCACCGGGAAAACAACCAGCACGCCGAGGCCGTGTACACGCATGTGAAGCAACCACAGGCGCATGAACCCCAGTCCCGGTGTGGACGCCGGGGTGGAGGATCTCACCCACCAGGTCCCCACAGGGTCACACGCCAGTTTCGAGCTTTCAGATACAAAAGCAGAAAGCCGGTAGCGACTGTCATCCATCCACGAGGACTTGTTAGTTTCGAGCACGGGTCTGCAACCTCCCCCCGGAAGGGCTACGCAGCACTGGGCTCGGCTCGGCCAGACGCCATGCCTCGGTGTCAACCTCGGCCCGCAGCCGCCACAGCGTGACGGAAGCCTCGGGTGCGGTGGGGACGGATGTCACTCCAGTGGGTATCACGGCTCAAAAAAGAGCAATCCCTAGACTTTTCTCCCAACAATTTAAAACTTACTTCTTGCTCCTCGTTCCCATAGAAACAAGAGTCAGGCTGGATTTGGCCCAGGGGCCAAGGGTGGCCGAGCCCAGGCTTAAAGGAAAGAATCGCCATCGTGACAGAGCTGGGAGGGTCCTGGGCGTGGGCTCTGATTAAGGACGAAGCAGCAGAGGCTGGATGCTTGGAAGGACGAGAGCAAATGCGTCCTTTCCCATCACGACACAGGGGCAAACCCCGAAACTAAACCCTTCATGCAAGTGGAGTGCACAAAGCAAAACCCGCTGGCCGTCCTCACCCCTTCCCGAGGGCCCGGAGCTGCTGTCCGCACAAAGGACCTGCCTCTCGGCTGAGGCTGCCGCAAACAAGCCACTCCGAGACCCTTTGTCACTGGCGCTGCTCCCTGAGCACATCTCTCTGAAATGCTTTTGCCAACAGAAGGCGTGTGAGCACGTTTCCGTGCAAGTGCTGGCCCAGCTTGCCCAGAGGTCATCTCATGTCCAACCCCTGCCTTCCTAGGGCGAGGGGGTCACAGTTCACAGCACCTGGGGCTCAGGGACACCACACGCACAGGCACAGAGCTCAAGAGCTGGACCGAGGCCAGAGAGTCACACCCGGCGCGACTCCGTCCGCAGCAGGGGTGGTGGGTGCCCTGCTCCAAGGGCCACAGTCCACTT
Source organism: Procyon lotor (assembly GCA_028646535.1). Classification (NCBI taxonomy): domain Eukaryota; kingdom Metazoa; phylum Chordata; class Mammalia; order Carnivora; family Procyonidae; genus Procyon; species Procyon lotor. The sequence goes on along the minus strand of CM053617.1, from coordinate 67,115,350 downwards.
CAATGCGTCGTGGTCAGAACCTTCTAAAGGGGTCAGGACAGAAAAGGGGAGGGCGGGTGGAGAATTCAAAAGTGCTCTGACAATCAAAGCTGCCTTTGAGGGCAAGGTGAGACTTATACAACAGGGGATCCCGAGATGCAATTCAAGTTGCTTTTTGTCCAGAATCGAAACAACTAGGAAGTGGGAATGATCCTGTTTCCCTTCTCTATGGGCAGTGCTGTGGGAGACGCTCCCTCCGCTGACCACCACTCTCATGATGCAGATATGTTAGTAATGATAATTCACATCAATAAACTCTCACACGAGTTAGGCTCTGCCAAGCCCTGTGTGAACCACGTGACCTGCGTTCCCTCCCTGCGTCCTCTCTGCTCTGGGAGCCCCTTTACAGACGAAGCCTCTCGGTAGAGACCCACTGCTTTGCTGGAGATCACAGAGCGAGAGGACGGGCCAGGATTCACACGTGGGCTGCCCGCCTCGCAGCCCTATGCTCAGTCCCGGCTCCTCCCAGCTGACTGCCCCACACTCCTGCAACCCATCGAATCGCCAGAGATTGGACTGGAATTTAGAATATTGCCGATGGTAGATCCCTCTAACGGTCCTTTGAGATATGGAAAACGGTAGTAAATATTTACCATGACTATTAACTGGGGTATGCCATTGGCCAACTGCCCATGTATCAACCCTTCATTCACTCATGGGGCAACATTAATTCAACCCCCTTTCCGGTGGTGGGGACGCAGAAAGGTGGGCATTGATCCATGAGCTTATCCCACCTGGAAGAGGAGAAGGTGGGACAATTCTCACCCAGTATGTTCCCACGCAGCGTAGAGAAAGAAAAGGCATAACAAAGAAAAATTAATGCACCAGGTTGCACAAGTAGGTGTCGAGAAAGACAAAGACGAGGCACTACAGTGATAATTGAAGACTACATAATAGCGGGTTAGAAAGAGAAGATGCGAAGGCTGTCCCAGACAGAGGGAGCCATCTGTGGCCGGCACACAGGGTGTCTATGGCGGCTCTGGGCGTCATCGGAGATGAGGGATGAGGGCTCCACGTTGAAAGACCCTATCTTGACATATTAGGACTTTGGGCTTTGTCTGGAAGCTTATCAGGAGCCACTGGAAGACTTAGACCCAGGAAGGATCCTAGGCATTGCATTCAGGTTTGCATTTTAGGGAGAGACCTCTGCTGGCAGGGTGGAGAGACAAGGGTGGACAGGGTTGTAACGAGAGGCACAGAGGCCAGGAAACAATAATCCAGGGGAGGAGGAACAAAGAACCAAAAGAAGGCTATTCTCTCAGGGGAGGAAGAGAAATGAACACACTCAAGAAATCATGTTGAGAAATTAACTGCTAGAAAAATACACATATCCTAGGTGGAAAATCCGTGGATCCTGTCTGACAAACAATAAGATTGATGTTTGTGTCATTTGTATTTCACAGCCCTGCCTTCGGTCCCATCTAGAAAACCTGCTCCACCTGCGGACCTAGAAGGGGCCAATGGAACCAACAGGAGATGTGTGACATCACAACAGTCAAGGCTTCCGCAGCCCCTCCGGGGAGGGCTGTCCTCCTCAGTCCGTCTTTAGCAACACAGACACTTTGGGGGGGGCAGAGCTGAAAGGTTATAGAGCGGGGACTGGAGCTAGCCGCCATGTTGGGGCACCTACAGGATGAGCAGGATACTAAGGCCATTTGGGGCAGGAGGATGGGGCAGCAATAGGAGAAGGGCAGGGGGTGAGGCCATGTGACCTTCAGGAGCGAAGGCCAGGGCCAGTGGCTGGGTTCTGGAGGCTTCGATGGCCGGCTGCCATTGAGATGACCGTTCTTCGTTGCCTTCCTGCCAGCAAGCTCCCATCCTTACCTGTCCTGGCTCAGGCCTGTCTCTGTCGCTTCCATCCCAAAGTCTTCATTAAAACAAATCCTTCAAAAAAAACTATCAAAAAAGGAAAACAGCCCAGTAGAAAAAACAGACAAAAGACATGAACAAGGAATTCACAAAAGAATACAACTGGCCAATTAGCATACGAACAAACGGTCAGCCTCACGTAGAGTCCCGTGAAAGGAAATTTGGTAAAGATTTGGAGTCTGTAATAACCGGGGACACGTCCTTCATTTTGCTAGAATGCAATTTAGGGACCCTTTCCGAAGAGCGATTGGGCAACAACTAACCACCACCCTCCATGTCCTCCCACCTTTGACCCCCCAAATCCACTTCTGACTTTATCCTAAGGAAATAAACAATCACTTCCAAACTGATTGCGTTTATGAGCCGACCCTGAGCCCAGAGAGTACAAAAATTTTAATATGGAACAAGGATGTTCATTGCAGGATCGCTGATGGGAGCAAACATTCAAACACAATGGAAATGTTCAGCAATAAAAAATTGGTAAAATTAATTATGGGATGGTTAGCTAGAAGGGGAGAACGCCGCTAGGTGGTCATGAAAATAACAGGTGAGGAAAACATTAAAGAAACTAGACATTGAAAAAAAAAAGAAACTAGACATTGATTTTACTTTTTAGGCTAAAGATATATGTATATATGTATATATGTAAACTATGTACATATATTTGTATATGTATATATGTAAATTGTTACCCTTATTCTTATCAAATAAAACTCAGCTATGTATGTGTACTTTATATATTTCTATATGTCGCACACAAACCACATATACTATGCACATATACGAACACCTCTGGAGGAAGGTCAATCTTCACAAAGAAGGTATTTGGATGTGTACCTAGTGTATGTGGTATTTGCATATATATAAAAATACATAGCAAATATTAATATATGTTAATATTAATTTGTGTTTGGAATATATCAAAATACCAACAGTGATTGTCACTAAGTGGTGGGATTCCACATATTTTTTTATTTACTCTTTTTCTACATTCTGTCTCTAATAAACAGTAGAGGGCACAGGGGTGGCTCAGTCAGTCAAGCGTCTGACTCTTGATTTCGGCTCAGGTCATGATCTCGGGGTCGTGGGATCGAGCCCCTGCGTCAGGCTCCCCGGGGAGTCTGCCTGAGATTCTCTGCTTCCCTCTCCCTCTGTAGCAGGCCTGAGGGTCCTCCGTGATCTGACCCCAGGGCATCTCTGGGACCTCATCTCAGGGTGCTGTTTGCCTCCCAGCTCGGCTGCTTACTCAGCATCTCGTGCCTCCATTTCTCTACCCGGCCGACCTCGTGCCCACCTGCTAGACCGGGCCCGACACCAGGTAAACACCCCAGGCTGCCGTGACTAGTTTGCTGGTACTTTGCACACTGATTCTTACTGGTCGAGGAAAAGAACAACCTGGAAGGATTCCCAGGTTTCCGACCTTGCCATTAGCTGGAGAACAGAGCCATTCACCACACACAACCCCCTCCCCCGCTCCCCCTGCCAGGGTAGCAGGCTCCCCGAGCTCAGTCTCAGATTGGCTGAGGCAGTGGGCGGTCAGGACTGGAGTGAGGAAGGACACAGCTCAGGAGGCAGACCTCTCTATGCCCTCATGGGAGTGACAGGGGCCCCGTCCCCCAGACATAATGCCCCCCCTCATAAATGTAACCCTGTGCCATCGCTGTGATGAAGGAACAGCACCGAGGAGTGGATTCCGTCCAGATCACAGGCCCCGAAACGGGGGCACGGAATAGCCCTCCCCGTCACCCTCCACGGAATCCCCATTATCTCTCAAGTTTAAAAGCAGTTCTCTGACTTTTTTTTAACAGGACACAAAAACTGTTCTTTATCAAGATACGGCAGGGAGACATGTGCTTTTTATAAAAGTGACTACAGAGACCAGATGAAAGAAGGTGACGAGGTCAAAATGCACTTCAAGTTCCCTCCGTTTTTCTCGGATAGAGAAATGTTTTCTATTACATTCATTAAACGTTCATCACCACCTGATAAAAATCTTGAGAAAGGGCATGTGTGTTGCTAAAGTAGCTCTAAAAGAAGAGGGCAACGTGAAGGAGAATAAATCTGGGTTAACCACGAGCTCGGGCTACCCCGCCTTCCAGAACGGGGTGGTCACGAGGGAACATTTGAAAGCGAGCAGAAGCAGTGCCCAAGGACAGCACCAGAATGCGTCCGGAGATCTTTCCATGTAACAGTTACAGTAACAGACCATTGTAGAGCTTAGAGACCTACACCTTATCCTACTAACTGTAAACCCCCTCAAGTGATTTTTGAATCATATTTTAAGGAGAGTTTTTTTCACCCTTACTATATGAGTCGCTCATTTATTCATTCAACAAACACCAACTGAGGGCCAGGCCTCTGCTCCCCGCTGGAAGACAAAACAGAAGACACAGTTTCTACCCTGGAGAAACAGGCTCCCGTGGAAGCGGCAGGGGGCCACAGGTGACTTAGAAAAACCTGAAAACAGAAAATAAGATCATCCAGAACTTGCCTCAGAGGCTACAAGTATTAACACCTTGGTAAAGAGTCTTTCCAACATTGTATGTCAACACGGAAAGTGAATGGGTAGTTACAGAAGTGAAACCGTCTGCATCCTGTGACAGAGTCCATTTTTCTGTGGAATACTGTTTGTTTTCTTGCATCAAATACTCATCTACAAGTTCACTTTCAATGGTCGTGTGTCTCAAATTCTTCTCTAGGATTTTCATTCTCTGGTCAGGAATTGTGTCTTCTCAGACTACGGTGGGGCCAGACCCTTCAAAGGGAAGAGGCATGAGGACTCACAGGCTGTTCAGGAAGGACGGGAATACTCCACTCCAGCTCGGTGGGAAGAGAGGAAAAGATGACTTGGTATGTAAAGTTGGGGGGCGGGGGGACGTCCCAGAGTTGCGGTGAGGGTTTGGAGCCATTGGGATGGACTTGGGCCTACGGCCAAGTCTTGGTCTGGGGGTCCGGGGGTCGGAGAGGGTAGACAATCAACCCAGAAAATTCTAGAAGATGGAGTACTTTTTTCTCCTCTTCAACTTCTTCCTCTTTAGAACCCTAAACAGTTCTATGCTCCCATATCCCTGCAGCTTTGCTAATTCTGTCCCCACAAACTGAAATGCTCACCACCCCATCTGTGGCTGTCAGAATCCTGCTTTTCCCGCCCCTGCAATGACAAGCGATAACTCTGGCCTTTTCCCAAGGCGCCCGATCACCATTTAGAATAACTCACACCACTTCCACTCTGAAGAGACGGATGAATCCAACCAGAACCACATGAGGAAAAGTTTGCAGAGTGCGCTAAAAATAAAATGTTGAGAAAACTAACGAAACCTCAGGGAGTAAATACAGATATTTGAAGAATGACAAGCTTGGAGGTTTCTAGCCAAGACAAATACTCGCATATCATAGTTCCAAGTATTAATGCAAGGCACTAATTGCAGAATGTTTCTGAGTCTACAGCAGTGGCTCTCAAAAAACTTTCACCCAACACAAGTAAGGCTTGTGACCCACTCCCAACAGTAAGGCAACTTGGAAGGAAAAGGAAGAAGTAAAGTTTGGACAAGTTCGCAGGAGATTCCAACATGGCGCCTACCTTCCCCTATAGGGAATCCCAACTCTGTACCACAGATAGAAGGAGCTGCAAAGGCATGGTTAGTGCTCCTGTGAGTCAGATCCAAGGTTTTCTAACACCTGCAAGGCTACAGAAGCACTCTCCTGCTACATACCCACAGGTTGAAAGGAAACTCAGAATGTTTTGCTGTCAAATGAGCTAGGAGCGAAACAATCCAGGTATCCATCAACAGATGAATGAGGGCAAACAATGGTATACGATTGGGTCATCAAAAAGGAAGGAAATTCTGACACGTGGTAACACGTGGGATGAACCTGAGAAACACGATGCTAAGTGAAATAAGCCAACACGAAGAAACAACTGTGTGATTTTACTCAGATGAAGTACTCAGAGTCGTCAGATTCATAGAGACAAAAAATAGAATCGTGGGTACCAGTGATTGCAGGGAGAGGGTTAAAAAGTCACGGTTTAATGAATAGAGAGTTTCTGTTGAGGAAGATGAGAAAGTTCTGGAGATGGATGGTGGCAACGGTTGCAAAACAGTGTGAATATGCTTGGTGTCACCTATGCCATTTAGAAATCATTACAATGGTAATATTTATGTTACATGTGTTTTGCCACAATAAAAAAAATCACCCCCTACAATAAATGAACCAAAAGTCAAAAAGTGCTGTTGGCTACTGCCGAATCACCAGAGGACAAAGGAATTCAGTGTTTGAAGTAGCAAGGGTGCTCTAAGCCACACCACCCCAAAAGTGTCCGATCTTGTCTCAGGTAGCAAGTGTGGATACAGCTCACGATTGGCGTGGGGCTCAAGAGAAGCCTCCGCTCAACCGAGGAGCCCGGAAACAAACCATTCGGGAAAGTGTAAGGTAAGAGCCCCAGCGACTAATTACTGCACCAGTTCTTAAAATCGTTACTGAAATAGAATTTTCTTTATAGTTTGGATTTCTCTTGGAAAAAGTCTTCTAAACATTGAGTTCCCTTGGCAGTTCAGATGGGTCTGACGTCTTTCCTTACTGAAGCAGATAACATACCAGTCATCTAACGATGAGGAATTTTGAATAATGCAGGCAGCAAGTTACATTGGTGGCACTTTATAGAGATCCTTCTAAATAATATTGTGCATTTATCTCATGACATATCAAACACAGACTATAGAATATTATTCAACTTTTTCTTCAAGACTCAAGGTCACGATAATGTCATGGAAATAGAAATACATAGTAAAAGAAGTCTGATAGACTCTGATACAGCCCCTCTCCCTGAAGAAACACAATATGGATTCTTTTTATATTTAACTGGCTGAGAGGTTGGGGACAGCCTAGAAATTGCTTTCTTGAAAATAATTTGACATCATAGCTCTTACCTGCTTTTCTTAAAATTAAGGGAGTGGCCCAGAAGGAAATGTATAGCATTAAATACTTATATTAGAAAATTTAAAAGGCCTCAGACCAAAATGTAAGCTTATACCTCAAGAAACTAGAAAAAAGAAGAACAAAATAAACCCAAAGTAAGCAAAAGGAAGGAAATAGTAAAAATAAAAATAAAAATAAGTGAAATTGTAAGAAGAAAAATAACAGAAAAAAATAAATTAAATGAAAAGCCAGCTCTTCAAAAAGATAATAAAATTGATATATTTCAAGCCCAACTGACCAAAAAAAAGACTCAAATTGTCAATACCAGGAATGAAACAGAAGGCATTACTATAAACAAGCTTTGTAGATATCAAAAGAAAAAATAAAAGGATACTAAGAACCATTCTGTTCACAAAAAGTCATCACTTTAAATAAAATGAATCACTTCTCAAAAACCACAAACTACCAACACTCATTCAAGAAGAAATAGAAAAACTTAATAATCGTACATTACATAATTTGAATTTGTAGTTTAAAACTCCCAGGAAGGAAACCTGCAGATCCAGACGGTTTCACAGGTGATCTCTGCCAAACATTTAAAAAGAAGTAACACTAGCTCTACACAACTTTTTTCAGGAAATAGAAGACAAGGGAATGCTTCTCCATATCGTTTTTATAAGATCCTAGGAACAAAACCAGACAAACACCAGGAGAAAATACAAATACAAACTAATGTCCCTCAAGAACATAGATGCAAAAATCCTCAACAAAAGTTCAGTGAATCAAATCAGCAGATGTAAAATAAATACTAGACTGTGACCAAGTGGAGTTTGCCCCATGCAAGGGGACTGTGCCCTATGGGATTCAGGACTGGTCCAATATTTGAAGTCCATCCATTAAGAGTACGTTAAGAATAGAAAGAAGAGGGGCACCTGGGTGGCTCAGTCAATTAAGTGTCCAACTCTTGGTTTCGGCTCAGGTCATGATCTCAGGGCTGTGGGATCCAGTCCTACAACAGGCAGAGGGAAGTCTTCTTGAGATTCTCTTTATCTCTCTTCCTCTGTCCCTCCCCGCCACTCCTGCTCACAAAAGAAAGAAAGAAAGACAGAAAGACAGAGAGAGAGAGAGATCTTTTTAAAAAAGAATATAAAGAAAAACCACATGATCATATCATTTGTTGCAAAAAAAAAAAAAAAAGCAAAATTCAGCATCCATTCATGATTTAAAAAAAAAACCCTCAGAGAACTAAAAATAAAAGGGATTTCCCAACCCAATGGATGGCCATATACAGAAATACCTTCTGTAGATAGCACTTAATGGTGGAAGGCATAATATCTCCCCTGAGATCATGAATGAGGAAGATGTCCACTCTCAACCCTGCTCTTCAATGTCACACTAGAAGTCCTGGTCAATGTCACACTAGAAGTCCTGGTCAATGTCACAGTAGAAGTCCTGGTCAATGTCACACTAGAAGTCCTGGTCGATGTCACACTAGAAGTCCTGGTCGATGTCACACTAGAAGTCCTGGTCGAAGCAGTAAGGGGACATGATGGAGTCTCCAAGGAAGTCCTTAGGCTAAATGAAGTCATAAAGGTAGGATCCTGATCCAATGGGATTAATGTCTTTATAAAAAGAGACACCAGAGAGTTGGGAGGAGTATTTACAGAGCACATAAGCAACAAAGGTTTGGATCCAGAGTGTGTAAAGAAAGTCTTGAGGAAGACTCAAGAGTAAGAAAACACAACCCAATTTGACAATGGGTGAAAGACTTAAATAGACAGTTTACTAAAAGCATATGTCAATGACAAATAAGACATCCAATATCATTAGCTATGAAGCAAATGTAAATTAAAACCCAGTACACTATCACTACACACCTATCAAGATGGCTAAAATGAAAACCCCTCATAATGGGGTTTTCCTGGAAAACTCTAGCAGAACTAGAGTTCTGCTTTGGAGCTGGGAATGCAAAATCGTCCACAGGAAAATAGTTTAGAAATTTCTTATCAACTTAAGCATATCCTCAATTCACATCTGATCCACTCTTAGGTTCTTTAGGGGAGGGGAGGAGAGGGGAGGAGAAGGGAGGGAGGAGAGGGGAGGGGAGGGGAGGGGAGGGGAGGGAGGAAAGAAGGAAGAGAGAATAGAAAATTTATGTGCACACAGAAATCTGTGTACAAATGTCTACAGCAGTTCTATTCATAATCACCAAAAACTGAATACAAGCCCGAAGTCCTACTAATGAATGGATACAAGCTGTGGAACACTCACAACCATATCACTGACCATAAATAGAAAGGAACAAGTTACTGGTGTACATAGCATCTTGGATGAGTCTCAAAAGCACTTGAGGCACCATGTGGAGAGAAGGAAGCCAGTCTCAAAGAGTGACACACTTCTCCGTTCCTTCTATATGTCGTTCGCCGAAAGACAAGACCGTGGTGATGGAGAACAGACCCGCGGCTTCCACAGGGTCAGACTGGAAGCAAAGGAGTAGCAGGAAGCAGGTTTTGGGGGTACAGGGACTGTGGTGAACCTTGACTGGCAGCGGTTACCAGATCCTCTACAACGTCTAACATTCACTGGGTTACACAGGGAAACGTCAATTTTCATTTTACGTTCATTTGAAAAAATATTCTTTTAAGAAATGCAAATATAACAAGGATTTCCTTCTACAAAACGAATGAGAGTATCGACTATTGAAACCATTTCTAGCTCAACTGCCTCCTTGTTCAACACATTCTACCTTTGCAGCATCAGTTTCGGTGCCCTTTGATATTTATCAGAATCCAAACTATTCTTTTATGTTTACACCCATAACTAGCCAAGACTGACACTGTTTATTAGACTAAGTACCACATTAATCTCATTAATTCGTTTGATGTCTTATGTCAAAATCTGCATACCCATCAGCTTTCTAAATGAACTCTTTTTGTAGATTACCGAACACATCGTTGTCATTTGCTCATTGCTGGAGAGACTGCCACCAAACCCAAGAAATCTCTCTGGGACAACTGCAGGTACAAATGCACTTCCCGTAGCTGACTGTTCACCCTTCTGACTTGCATTGTTCTGGATACTTGACGAGTTCAGAATCCGGCATATGCTGTGTCACCAAGTTCTTTCTGCATGGACTGACGTTAAATCCCAGACCTCATTCTCAGCACTTTAAAAATCCCATCTAAGAGATCTGCTGCTTTCCTTAGGAAACCGTTGTTCTCAGATGCGTATTATAAAGGTCTTTCTTACCTCTGTTATGCGCGAAGCCAGACGCTTGGATAATGATACTCGGCCTGCCCGTTTGCCCAGACGCTAGATGTTAACTAGCCTCTAACCTAGAGCAAGAATTTGGGAGCCTAAAGCAGAGTGGCAAACAGTTGTTAAGACTCTTGCTAAAACTTCCATTAATGGCCACATCTTCTTTTGTTCCTCCTTTAAAACTTCAATACAGACGTAACCCAAGGGGACATTTTTTCTAATTTCACTGTCTGCTGGCAGTCCTCTCCATGAACGCTCTGCACAAGTGTGCCTTGTATATTCAAGGGCAATTAAGTTGCTAATAGTCAGCTATTTCCAAAGTCGTCGGCGGGCAGATGATGATATATTACAGACCATCTGATGCCAGAAATGTAAGTGGGGAAAGAAGGCTATTTTTTCTCTAGCTCCGGTTAATAAAAAGAAGCCGGCATATCTGAAATGAAGAGTTAAAGTTTTGTACTAAGTGCCTCGCGCTGAACTTGCTTCTACCGAAGGCATCGCAGCACGAACGGGCTTACGACGCACATGGGAGAAGAGAAGAGGCCGACCTATTTTTCCCCCATTTAGTCGTAGCAAATATTCTGCCTCTTCCCTCCCAAATTCCTTCTCAAACACTTAACCAAGATAAGATGCTCTCCCTACCCCAGACAGAAATGTTTGAGCTCATTAAGCCCTTTCTTCCAGAATACTAATTCTGGGCTCGACTGGTACTTTATTACAGATAAGAGAATAATTCAAAATTAAAAGACCTGAAATGGAGCTCTTCTACAGCCATCCCTTAGACCATTTGAGGGGGAAAAAATACTCTTATCAAATGCAATTTCATTGCACTACAATGGACACAAACATTTGTTCCAAGTTTGGGGAGCCCAGCTTTACTCATGCCCTGAACAGCGTTGAACTTGTGCGGTAAATAGCTGTGCAGATTCCTAGAGCTGCCTCTTCCCTGGGATGAGGTGTCCTGAGCCCCCTTTCTCTGCTCTTTGCTGAAAGCTGGCCGGGGTCCCAGCTGGCCTGTGAGCACACAGCCCAGCTGCCTGACCAAAGACCAGAGTCAGCCCAGGGCAGGTAGGTCCCCCGTGGGATTCCGCTTCCCTGCTTGAAGTCAGCCCTGTGTAAGTGGAACTTCTCATTCCATCCGCTTTTAATAGTCGATCCTTGGGACAAATATGCTGTGGACGTTTGTCCTTGGATGCTTAGGGGGCACTCCCAAGAGGGCAGTTGAGGGACCAATGTGAGAAGCAAATGTCCCCGAAGACCGGTGAAGATGTGCAGAAGGCAGCTTGCTCCCAGCGACCCCCCCTCTCCAACTTCCCCATCTTCTCCCCACCAGATTCTTTCCCTAAAAGCTCTGACCTCACATTCCATTTTTCCTGCAGGCACAGTAGAGAGAAAAGCAGTCCACTTTCAGAGAATCTGGCATTTAAACCAGCAGCTGAGATGTAGGACAAAATCCTTTTTCCGACAAAGGCGTTTCCAGAATCTTCCCACTCACAGAGCAGCCACCCCACCTCCCGCCCAGGGCAGCTGAATGGCACCGTAGAAGTGAGCCCTGTCTCCCCCAAGGCCAGCCCCGATTATGGGGCAGATCGCAGGGGGCCAGTCCTTGGCCTGCAGCAGAAATGCGGGCTGGGGAGCGGATTTCTTTTGTCCTCCAATATTATGCAAATAAGCAAATCAAATTAAGTACCTGAGCTTTTTTTTTAATTAAGGGTTTTGATTAGATGCAGATCTGTTGTAGGCAGAAGAAGAAGAAATTTTATTCCAAAACCCCAGATACCCCTGCTTTTCTACAAGTCTTCAATCAAGACAGATCTGCCAGAATTACAGAGAGTTCGTCTTTCGATTTTCAGATGGGTGGGCGCCTGAGAAAAAGGGGGGGGGCACTGAGCCTGGGGAGAGCAGGAGAAAGAGAAGTAGTAGAACTTATTTAAAAGTCAAACTCAGCTGCTCGGTTCCTCTAGAATTTCCATGTTTAACACCAAAGAAAGCAAGCTCTAGTCTATACTTATCCAAGAGGGATTTGCAAGGCTTGTTAACCACAACTTGAATATTGGACCAACTTAGACCAGAGATCAGATTTTATAGGATTAGGAAATGTTAGGGCTGGAGGATCTTGGAGGCCATGGCTTTCATCAGGAAACACTTTGTGTCTTCCACCCAACACTGCCTGGCACACGGTGGGTGTTTAGAAAATATTCGTTGAGCGAGTAAGCGAATGAATGAAATGTGGAGAGATGAAGCTAAGAACACAGACTTTGAGATAATGATAGGCAGCGAAAATGGGCTGTTCCAAGGCAAGATACCACAACATAGGAGGAAGAGAATGAAAACCTGGATTCTAGTCTGATTTTGCCAAGCCAGACTTGTGATCTTACACAAGTCAGTGCTGCCCAGCCCTCTTTTCTTGCGCTAATTGGAGCTGTGCTTTGCACAGTCTTGGCTGTAACGTGGCATTCTGGATTTTGTCCAAACAGGTCACGTGGAGCCACCGTCCGATGGCCAGGTACAGCTAACTAAGCAAATGTTACTAAAAATAGCATCTCCAGGAAGCTCCGAATCAGAACCAAGAAAACATTCCAGAGTCAGGTCACTTGGAAGAAGCTGACCGGCCACAAAGCCCAGTTAAACTGGTGAACTGGAGAGTCGAGGAGGTGATTCACCAGCTTGTCTCCCCAACCCCCACCCACCACAGGAGGGTATTAAGTGTGAAAGCACAATATGGCTCTCATCCCATTCCAAAGGGACATCATTTCATTTTTCACCTGCTTGGAAAATACAGACAAGAATGTTAAAGGAATACAAATGGATGATAAATGCATAAAAAATGTTTGACCTTCCTAAAAATCAATTAAAGAAAAATTAAAATACTGAAATACCATTTTTAACTACCATCCTGACAAAGATCAAAATGACTAATAAAGCCCAGTATTGACTAGGGTATAGGAAAAATGAGATGCTTCTATATTGCTGGTGGAAATACAAAATGGTATAGTCTCTTGAGACAGTAATTTGGCAACATGCAATACAAGCCACTAAAACATTAACAACTTTAACCAAACAACCGGAAACATACGGTAAAGAAATAATCAAACCAGAATGTTTATTGCAGTACCATTGATAATAGCAAAAGGTGGAAACAGACTCAATATTCAACAGTAAAAGTATAGATCAATAAAGAGGATAGAAAATATGATTTTTAAGGATGAAGAGATAGCTTAATTTATTTGAATGGAAAGATTTCTGGGATATTTATTAAACAAACAAAAAAAACACTCCCAAAGAGTATGAATAGAAAGAATTACCTGGATAGACACCTAGAGAGTCTATAAATTACCCCACCAACGGCTAACGTTAGTCCTCCCTAGGTGATACCCTGATACCACAATCTCACATCTTTTACATTTTCAGATATTTTCTGATAATTTTATAGCCATTTAAATTTACAGTGATTTACAATTTTATATATATATAGAGAGAGAGAGTGGCGACTAACCGCCCAGAAAATGAATATATATAGTTTCTAAATTACCAGAATAATCTTTTTAATTAACAAAGGAAATGGAATCATGATGGTAAAGAAATAAAAATAGGAGAAGAAAAAACAAGACAAAATCTATATTAAAACAAAACATCAAAACATAATACAGAGAGATGTAAATGTAAGCTACTCATAAACTGGAAATATAAAATAAGATCAAAGGAATAGCACATTAAGCCTCCCCAAACTTGACCTTGGCCTTACTGTATATTGAAGGATCTTATTGAATGACAGTATTAAGGCTGTGTGTCCTAGTGCAGAGAAAGGCAGAGTGAAACAGGTCACAGGGCACAGAATGCAGAAGTGGATCTAAGAACTTATGGGAAGTAAGAAAAGGAAAATAAAAAATTAAGGCAGATTCCTAGTTATCACTCTGAACCAAAATAAATTACACATGGGTTAAAATTTTAAATATAAAGAAAATCTTTAAGTAGTTAAAAGAAAATGTAAATAAATATTTTTATAATCTTGGAGTGGAAAATATCTTTTTAAAGCATAACACTGCAACAAAAACCACAAAGGAAAAACCAGGTAGATTTTGCTATAAAAATGAAGAAACAAACAAAACTTTGGTACAGAAAAACACACTTTAAACAAAGATAAGAAACAATGATATTAAGACATGTGCTCATAACATGCCTGACAGACCACAGTTTTATGCTCAAAATATAAAATGTTTTAACAAATCAATAAGAACGGATATGAGCAGAAAATAATCCAAATGGCCAATGAACATACAAAGAGACAAAATGGAAGGAACACCTACTTGAGCGACCAGAAGACATTTTTGACCTCTCAGGCCAGCAGCAGGAAACAGACTGGTCTATTCGATACCAGATTTCAGAAAAACACAGCTGAGTCCCAGAGCAGCTTTGTCTCCTGGTGGCATGCTACAAATCCCAAGGAATCTCATTATCTTAATGCAGACCCCTTACTTAACTGCACTGAACAAACCTCAGTTTTCTCTATAAAATGCGGATCAACACAGAATTTTCACCAGAAAGTCATATGCGAATGTATCAGTGTCCTATGGCTGCTGTAACAAGTGATCACGGACTTAGCGACTTACAACAACACAGATTTATTATCTACAGCTCTAGAGGTTAGAAGTCCAAAATCAGCCTCACTGCGTTCAAGGCAAGACATAAACGGGGCTGTGTTCCTCCCGGAGGCTACAGGGGGGAACCCTGTTCCCTTGTCCTTTCCAGCTTTCAGATGCACCTGACCTCCCCGGCCCTTCCTCCATTGTCAAAACCAGGTGCATAGCACCTACCAATCTCTCTCTGACTCTGACTTTCTTCGTCCTTCTTCCATCTTTTAAGGACCACTGTAATTACACTGAGTCCAACCAGACAACCCAGAATAATCTCTCCTTCTCAAAATCATTGACTTAATCACATCTACAAAGTCCCTTTTACTATGTAAGGTGACACATTCACCATTTTTCAGGATTAGGACGTGGACCACTTTGGAGGGCGTCCTTCTGCCTGCCCACCCCAGGAACTGAATGAATCAATGCAAAAAAAAAGCATCAAACTCCGAGCGAGGCAAGCAATACTCAAAGCACTCAGAAAGCATTAGCTATTATCACGAATTATTATTAATCAAGGAAATGTATGATATTTGGGACTGATCATGATGGGGAAAGGAGCATTCAAAAACAGCTGATGAGGGGCGCCTGGGTGGCTCAGTGGGTTAAAGCCTCTGCCTTCGGCTCAGGTCATGATCTCAGGGTCCTGGGATCAAGCCCCACATCGGGCTCTCTGCTCAGCAGGGAGCCTGCTTCCCCTCCCCCTCTGCCTGCCTCTCTGCCTACTTGTGATCTCTCTCTGTCTCAAATAAATAAATAAAATCTTAAAAAAAAAAAAAAACAGCTGATGAAGAAGAAGAAATTAGAGGACCAGTCAATGAGGACACAGCTCTTGAGCAGGCTCTGAAGCTATGAAGAGCCTCTGGGCAATGTTGGACAAGGGGCCCAACTCAACATACACGGATATTCATTGCAGCCCTGTTGATCATAGCAAAAAATATTGATATGAAAAATCCCAGGATGTCTACGAAATACAGCACACTCATCCAGAATCATTTTTGCAGATGTCTAATTATTGACATAGACATCATTTCATACCATGCTAGCCAAAAGGTAGGTTCTGAAAAAATAAGATCCCATTGATTTCCATTTTTGTGAAACACATATCTATGTCACCACGTGTGTCTGTGTGTGCGCGGGGGTCTGTCTGAGTAGAGAAAGCACAGAGGACTGCCCACAGTATTACCAGCAGGGGGAAGGATTCCAGACGACTTTGACTCTTAGATACTTTGGAGCGTTCTGAATGCTTTTGCACAGTATCCAGGCATCCTTGCTTTTGCAGAAGGCGTTCCTTTCTTGGCCATCAGCAAGCATCCTGATCTGCAGAGGGAGGAACACTAGGCAGCTAAGACCCAAGGAGCCCAGCGGCTTCACGTACATTCAAGTTTTCTGCAACTCACTTTCTACATATATGGAATACTTGCCTTCTCCACCCTCATGGGTGGGGGAAACCAAAAGATAATATGAGAGTTAAAGGATCTGGACACATTCTAGAAACTGCTCCTCTAGGACATTGACCACCATGGACCCCACTCCAGGGATGTCAGCATCCCTCTCATCTGACGCAGGACCTGAGCTCAGAGGATGGTCAGACATCCCAGCTCCTCCACACCTCATCAGGGTCTGCCCACACACACACACACACACACACACACACATACACGCACACACACACACCAGCTCCCTCCTTGCCTGGCTAACTCCCCCTTCCTCCACCAGCATGCAGCTTTGATATTGCTCCCTGACCCAACAGACAACTCTCAAGCTCCCACATGGCTGTCACACATCACATGTCAGCATGTGTGTTGCCAAGTCAGGGACCAGCATAGGTGATGAGAGATGACTCGTGTGGGGGAAACTCCGGGAAATGGTGTAAAACAGGAATGGACCCCTCTGTGTGCTCCCACTCAAGGGGCACGGGAGCTGGATATTTGTCCAAAAGATCTTAAAGCGTGGGGTCCTGGTGGAGCAAGGACATAAGTTCCTGAGCCCTTCAGCTCTGCCCTCCTTGCGGGGGCCTGTGGGGCAGGGGAGCAGACAGGGAGGCGGGCACTCCATTCATAGCTGGAGTTGGGACACAGGTGAGGCGCCACGACCTCAACGGAAAATCCTAGAGACACGGGCATCTGTGTACGTCTTTGTTAAATGTCTGTCCCTGTAGGCAGCAAGCTCCCCAAGAGAGGAAGGGGTTTGCCCGCCCTTACAGCGGTGCCTCTAAGGGCCTGGGGGGGTGTCAGCTACACAGTGAGACCTTGGACTAATGTTTGTTCAATGAACGAATCCAAGAGTCAATGAATGAAAGAATCTTCCCACAAGCTTTTGTCTAAACGGTGCATAGCTCCAATCAGATAAATGCCAGAATTTTGGAAGAGACTTGAGTTATTAGGCAACTTGAATGATCACCCGTGACCACGAAGACCTCTCAGTGCTTGCCTTCTTATGAATGCTGTGGTTTTGTCCAAATAATACACTGTGTTCAGTTTCTAGGGTTTAAAACAGATGAAACTGACCAAGCCAGTGCCAATTCTAAGCCATCCCCACGCAGCAGGCACTGGCAAACCACAGACTGTAGGCCAAATCCAGGCCGTGGGCTAAGAATGAATTTTACATTTTTCAATCACAGGGAGAAAATAACAAGATATTTCATCACATGTAAAAACTGTATGAAATTCCAACTTCAGGGTCCATAAATCAAGTTTGAAGGGAGCAGCCATGCCTGTTTGGGTATGATGTGTGTGTTGCTGCTTGAGAGTCCCCACGGCGGAGCTGAGCGGTGTGGCAGCAGGTATGACCCACAAAGGCTAGCATTATTCACTCTCGGGTCCTTTGTAGAAGTTGCCCAGGCAGCTGGGGTGCTCGGTCCACACCGGCTGGAGAAACATCCCCCTGACACAAACCAGAGGCTTTCCAGAAACAGATGCTCACACAACCCAACCATCCCCCACGTGACCCCAACAGAAACACCCTCCAGCCTCCACCTGTGGACCCCTCGCTCTCGTGGCCATAGGAATATCAAAGCTGACTCGTTCTCCTTCTCTTCCCCGCACCATTCCTGTGTCTCCGAGTGTTTCGCTGACACCCTCCTTTCTCACCACCTCGTTTCATCACTTTCTCTTTAGTTCTGTGCATTCTATCATCCCGACAGATCGTAACATCGAAAACAGCACCAAACACGCATGACCACACACAGAGTTCTTAGGAGAGACATCTCCCATGAATATTGCTTAATCTAATAATTGTCCCTGTTTTAATACCATCAATTTCCCTCCTGATCAGTGCTACCCATCAGGAAGTATCTTCAGGTAATTAACATTTTTACATTTTTAATTATGAAATCTTTCCTGAGCTAGCAGGGTGTCAGAGATTAGAAGCATCGGGCATCCACAATGCTGAGATCTGAAGGTTCCCTGCAACCAGAAAATCAACTCTGGCATGGGCGGGGGGCCCGGGCTGCGCCGATGCCCATCACTAAAATGGAAGTGGACATCGGCATAGAAGAGCTCAGTGTAGGTACGTGTGCTGGGTGGTCAACCTTGCTCTAGAACTCTGATGCCAAAAGCAAATGTGACTTTTGCAAGGGAGCGCCTTGCAAAAAAAAAGCGCCATCAGGGGGCCTTGCCTGCGAGCAGAGCCGGGACACCGTGCAGGAGGAGTTGCTCCCGACCGCCAAGTCAGTGTTCATGTCCAAACCCCCAGCTCGCCTATGAAGTCACACTTTGGATGTTTTCCTCTCCCGGCTCTGCTCTCTGTTTCATCACAGGCTCTCTATCCCACAACTTGTCTAAAAATTCTCTTTAATACCTTTGCACCGACCAATCAGAGAGTCTGGGCTGTTCTCCAATTCATACACTTCTGTAGAAGCGCACCCCCGTGGAAACGTCACAGAAGGCCAGGAAATGAGGATCTGAATGGAGAGGAGAAGCTTGAAGCCATCTGCACGTGCAGCCGTGCTCTACAGACCTGCGGGGTCCTCGGGACGTGCCTCCCACCCAGGCTCATCTCCATCTGAAAGCCTCCTGGGCTTGGACCCTGTGGTTTTCTCAGTGTCCTCTGGCTGGTCACAGCATTCTGCAGAGAAGGGCAGGAGGATGAGGACGCTCTGAGCTCAGACAGGCTTGTTGAAGACCAGGTCTGATGGAGGGGAAGCCGGAGTCACCCCCACACTGCCTTCTCTCCCTCCCAAGGGACACAGCCCACCCCCCAAGCAGGAGACCCTCCATCAACCCCCTGCCACATCTCCTGTCCTCCATCAGCCAAGTCTCTGCCCAGGACGTGGCCCTTCTGATTTTCTCCCCTTTGCTCCCACTATTTCTTTCAGCCCCCCTCCCCCCTGGAACAGTGGAGATGTCCCGTCTCTGACCTCACCTGCCAGGGCTCCTGAGGCCACGAAGGGCAGCCGGGACCAGCGCATGACAATGCCTGTTTAGGGGAAATGAAGATGAAGTGAGAAACACAGTCCTGTTGAAGGGAAGGAAAAAAGCTTTTCCTTAAGTTCTCGTGAAACGGGATGCTTGCCATTCGGATCAGGCTGCTAGTCAGGCTCGGGCTATACCAGGCCAATGGGATGATGGACTGACTTCCTAATTTGAAGAGACAAAAATTTAACTTGTCTTTTGCCTGGGCTAACTAATCCACAGCACAAAGAATGCTTGTTTCAGGGTCACCCCAAGACAAAATCCCGCTGTTGGACGTCCAAGAGCCTCGCCCGTAAATAACCGAATGGACAAAAGGAATATAAACGCCCTGTAAAAATATACTCCCATAGGTCTTCATTTTTATGTCAATGATTGAGTTTCTTAGTTTGGATATCAAACAATGCAACTGGTCAAAAAAAAAAAAAATGAGACTCTTGAGAAACTGAGTCACCAGTAAGGGCTGGATTTGTGTGGGAAGAGAGTGTTTTTAGGTAGAGTTCCCCTCTGTCCAGAGTTAGGACTGTTCAGCCACTTTCGGGGAGTGGCTGGGGTCACCTGGGACAGAGGAGGCCGGAGATGAGGCTCCAGCAGAAGGGCCAACCTGTCGTTCCAAACACGGCGTTGTACGCAAGCAGCAGTGCTGTCCACGCAAGCAGCAGTGCTGTCCACGCAGGTAAACCCCTGTATTTCAATTACCCGTCTTATTAACGTTTGAAAATTGCCCACAACTGCTTAAAGTCCCGTAACTACTTTCCCTGCCCAAAATGTGCCCGGCCTCACCTTTGGGCCCCTCTGGTTGGAGGTGAAAGGAAAGTCATCGTGGCCCCCTTTCCTCTGAACACGCGCTGCTTTAACTGGGATAAAATTGCCAGACAACCGGGAGGATGGGTCCCAGGGAAAGCCCCGAGCCCCAAATCGTAGTCACTACGTTTCATCTTGGGGAGATCAGCACGTGTGACAGTACTAGGCCCGGGTGAGAGCCGTCCCCAGGATCTGTACAACAAGCCTCCCCTCTCCTTGGCACCCAGGAACCCACCTTTCCTAAAGACCAGCAGCCCGCCCCAGAAGATGACTGTGCCTTCACTGGAGACCTTGGAATTCCTGTTGTGGGCAGGCTGATGCCGTTGCCCTAGTCAGTAGGGGACGGTATCAGCTTTACACAGCAATGCCTCCCCACAGGGTTCAGAAAGAATAACCAAGTCCGAAGTCCATGGGCTTGTTGCCGGCCCTCACAAAGCCTGTTTATGCAAGGCCTAAGGTCAAGGAGAGAAAAACACGTGCATTTAAAGTAAACAAAGCTGTTTGAACAATGCCTTCCGTCCTAAGAAGTAACATTTAATCCGGGTGTTGTAAAAGATGACACTTGCAAATAGGGCTAAGCCGTGTATTCAATTCTGTTCAACTACTGGTGTGAAATTTTAATCAAAAAACTAGAGAGCTCATTCAAAAAAGAAATTAGTGAAAAAACTTTGGTCGTCTCTCATCAGTGAAAACTGATTTAGTTATGCAAATTACTGCTATGAATATTAAACCACTGATGAAAGGTTTTTAATGAAGGGATCTTTTGTTTTGGAAATGCAAGGGTATATGCTTTAATTTCTTGCTAATTTACTGTTCTTTGATAATGTTCACATTTTCCCCAAAGTGGCTTTGCTGATGGGTTTAATACTGTGAATAGAACTACAGACCAACAATACTGGTTTTGACAAGCCTTCCCCTGTGTAACCATACACCGTGATTTGCGGCCCCTTATGCACAATTCTATTAGGGTGAATTTTGTCTACAGGGCTTTCCCTGAAATGAATTCTCATTTTAATGTTAGCCTCCTGCAGTTTTTAATTTTTAATCTGTAATATGAAATTGCAAATTTTACAAACATCATTTGAAAAAGCCACCAGGACAGAACCGAATGCCAAAGTTTACATACTGCCTAATTAGACTGTTATGAGAGGCAGCTTATCAATGTCACGCCAAAGATCATCAAAAAATCCAATTACTAATTTGAAAAACACATATATTTATAGGTTCATTTTGTTTAATTTGCATCCGGTTAGCTCAATAATTGTTTTAAAATTGTATTAAGGCTAATAATTTGGGTTTCGCTCATAACATACCTGGACCGCAAAGGTGGTGCCACGCTGCCCACCTTGAGAGGCCGTGGCCGCTGTGGCCGCTGTGGCAAGGGACCTCCCATCCCAGAAAGCTCTGGTCCCCGGGTGCTCGAGACATAAATCTTTTGGAAGTGGAAAGACCTCGAAGCACCTTGCCAAGAAGGCCAGGTTCAGGGGGTCTGGCCCCGGGCATTGTCCAGATAATCAGGAATAAGTGGAGAAGACCAGGAAGGGCCCCCACGGAGAGGTAGACAGAGATATCCACTCTGCGGTGCTGGTCTGAGTCACTCCAGGGAACCAAGAGCAGCTTCCTCAAACTTCTCTCTCACAGGAAATAGCAACACATGCAAAAAAGCACGGAGGGCAGTGCCGTGATCCCCGGGTCCCTCTGCCCAGCCTCCCTGTTCAAGTCACGACTGACTCTGCTTCCTCGGGCTCCCGCTGCCTCCCTCCCGCCTTCCTTCCCGCCAGTCCTGGACACCCCGTCGTACCCACTGTAGACGGTTAGGATATACCTTGAAAAAGTAAAATATTGTATTTTAACCTGTAAAGTATCATCATCATACGTAAAAAACGTTAACAAGAATTCCTTAATAGCATTACACGTCCGGGTCGAGCTCTACTTTCCGATTGTCCCACAAACGTCCTAGATGACTTCATATATGTATATATCAAAATGCGAACAAGTTTCCTGGGTTCTAATTGGCTGGTACTTAATTTCTACATTTCGTCTCCCTCTCTTGATCTCTCTCTTCTCTTCCTATCACTCTCTCAATCATTCTTCAATGTATTTATCTACTGAAGAAGCCAGGCCACTTGTCCCGCACAGTTTCCCTCCGCCTGGATTTTGCTGATCCTGGCCCTGGGGGGACCCCCACCCCCCGTTAGGCAATCCTCCATCCCCTGTATGTCTTGGAAACCAGTCGCTGAATCTCAAGACTATCAAGACTAAGGTTTGATTATTTTGGCAAGACTACTTCATAGGAGAGTGTGCCTCCCCCAAGAGTTACACAAAAGTAGGATTTTTTTTTTAATTTACTTATTTCTTCTTACCAAATGGATATTCAATCTAACAGCTAAAAATAATTCAAAAGAAGAAATACAGTAGGATATACCCTTCCATAGCGGATACATCCTTACTGTCTATATACAGTATTTTTCTTTCTTGTGTGTTTCCATAAAGCAGGATTACACTGCACAGTCTGGTTTTAGAACCTGTGTTTTCTTCACTTAACCAAAGACCTTATACGTTGCTGGTTAAATCACTGAACTGTTAGGAGCGATCTTTCCAACTCTTCATTTTATGAGAGCAGTTTCTCAAAATAACCTGGAGTTTTAGGGAGACTTTCTAAGCCAGAGCTAAAAAATTTTGAGGAACTCCCTGATTTGCTTATTCCTTATTCCTGATTTGCTTATTAATCCCATCTCTTAAATTAATAAAAGCAGTCATTCCTCTTGAGTCTGAAGAATGCTTTCTTATAAATTATGAGAAACTAGTGATCTAAGGTTGGCAGTTTTCCGTCACGTAAGAGTCTAACGCTGCCCCAAATGTTGGCAAGGACAAGTTTCCTGGAACCTCAAGCTGTGGGGGGTGACCGCACATCCTCCTCGCGGTCCCCCCGAGCCAAGAGACATGGTGAGACGCTGGTTCGCTTTAATTCCTGTTCTTTTCTGCTGTTCTTTCTGGAACCACCACTTTCCCTCCGTGAGGCCGTCCATCCGCATCCCGGCTCAGAGTTCGAGGATCTGGGGGGTCCTGGGGGCATCACGGGGGACACTGTGAGCAGAGAGAGCCAGAGGGCCCTTTGGTTTAAGGGAAGTAGGAAGTAGAAATCACCTGTGGCCTCACCCAGGTCGACTTAATTCACTCAGAGGTTCCCTGAGAAGCCGATTGCTCCTTTCCCAGAGGGGAAAATGAGGTTCCGTGAGGCTAAAAACTCACAGGAGACAACACAGCTCCGTTCCTAAGCCCGTCCTTTCCAGCAAGCCTCCAACCCAAGTCCTTGGATATCAGGATCTTCTGCCAGACACGCTGAGGATCCCAAACCTGGTCCGAGACCCCCCGGTGGATCAGGCCCGGCCCCTCGAAGTTAGACCCCCAGGCACCCACATGCCCACCTCTCCTCCGGTGATTTGGTAAATAGTCGAGGGCTGGGTTCGGGTAGGAGTTGAAAACACCTGAGCGGAAATAGCAGCTGTGCCGGGAGCCCTGCTAGGAAACCATCCAGTCCCCCAAGGCTCTGGCAACCCTGGCAGTCCGTGCCATCCCATTTCAGGGATGGAGAAACTGAGGTTGGACGGCTGCCAAAGGTAGGGGAGCTGGCATCCAACTCAGCCTGAGCTCCGTGTTCTGTCCCAGCCACGGCCCCGGCCGAGGACAAGCTTCCGCAGGAACCCTGCGCTCAGATCACCAGCCCCCAGGCTGCGATGCTCCCGGCCTCACACCGCCCACTCCGCCTGCAAACCCCTGTCACCTCCCGCAGAACCGGGGGGAGGAGGTGCTCCCTGTGAAGCTGGGGGTACAGGCCACTAGCCCGGTAGTGAGGCCCCCGAGGGCGGTACCTCCCTGGCTGTTCATGGTCGCATCCCCCAGGGTCCCGGTGTGGCACCGGGGAACAAAAGTGGCCAAGAAATGCCTGCCCGAGATGCCCGCTCACAGGAGAGGTGACAAGCCTGCTAACCTCGCCCACTTAGTAGGCGCTGCGGGACACACGCCCAGCTCACCAGGGGGGCGAGCGCACGTGTGCATATCCGCTCCGGCACACTCCAGTTCACAAAGAACACACGAGAAACAAGGAGAAATACTTGGAGAGTTTGCATAAATTGTGATTAAACCCAGTCAGCTCATGTGGTCACTACCACTCTGCCGTTATTCTCTCTACGCTCTTCTCTGCTTTCCTCCCTCCCTCCCTTTTGCTTTTTCTTTCTTTCTATGAAATCTTGAATTCCAAAGGCCCCTCTGTTAGTGGAAGGAGGTGTAGGTCGGCGGCCTCGGTCCAGCAGGGAGGTTGGATCTGGGAGGCCCTGCCAGAGAGCGGGGAGCGGCCGGGCGAAGAGAGGCTGTAGTCCACTTCTGTTTTTTCACGGTTCCTCCCTTTCTTCTGCTTTTCCTTCTACTCATTACGTTCTCCTCCGTGCGTGGAAGGCAGCCAGCAAGCCGACCCGTGAGGGCTGTGCACCTGATACACCAATCCAGAAGGACAAGTAGAAACTCGAATGAGCTCAGCCCTAAGTGCTGTGCCCAGAATGGGGGACTCAATTTCACGCGTCCCGGGGGGCATTTCGTGTTTCTGATGAGGAAAGCGACACCCAAAAAGTTCTATTGGCCAGAGTTTTTTCTGCAGCTCTACTCATGACATGGAGCGAAGGAAGGGGTGGAAGGAAAAAAAGAGGTCACCTGTAAGGAGCCACTGGCCTCGCCTGGTCTTGGGCCACAAGGGCGGGGACTGGCAGGGGACAGTGGCAAAGAGGAGGAAGAGGCTGAGGCAGGACCACTGGCAGGACTTGGCAGCCAGCAGACAGGACGGCTGCACGCCCCTCCCATGGGGACCCTTCTGGGTGAGGGTGGCCTCGTCGAGACACAGAGGGCCTGGCCTGGAAGACAGGTCACCTCGAAATGCACACAGTCAGTCCAAGGAAGCAGCTGACCTGTCGTGACATTGGTGCATTAGGTCATGGGTGTGAACTCACAAGCCCAGGGAGTGCAAAGCTGCAGAAGGACCTCAGGAATCATCTAGACGGCTGCCCTTCTGCATATGTTCCTGCCCCACCACCCCCGCCCCCAGGACCTCAGAGGTGGAACGGGAGCACAAGGGAAAGTCCGAGCCGGCAGGGTCTGCTTCCTGTCCCCTCATTCACATCACCCCACTCCAAGCATACCCTCCTTTTATTTGTTTGAATAAGGATTTGATGAATACAGGGGAAAAAATGGAAATCCACTTCCAGGTTTAAAGACGGAAGCTGAGATCCAGAGTGAACAATAACTGCCCCTCTCCCCCACCGCAGCTGGTTTGGACTTGTGCTAGGACCCCGTGCACGTGCCCCACGGTCGCTTGGAGATCTGGGGCCCGGTGCTCCTGCTCGGTTCTTCACTGACCACCGTTGTGGGCCTGCCGTGCACCCTTCACGGCTGGGAGCCCACAGGAGGCAGACCCCCGTGAGTATCCCGAGACAGGGGTAATCCACAAAAACCGATGACCGCGGAAAGGTAAGGAAGAACAGGAACTCGAAAAGGAACTGAAAAATTCAGAAGAGGGTATGCAAAAAGGACGTGGGGGGCACGGAGGGGCTTTAGCTCACTGGTTCCAGACTCACTTCATTTTCCTGTTCCTTCCATGTTTTCGTTCCCCGGATGACTTTGCAGAAACCAAAGAGGGGGACTAAGCACCATGGTGCCAAACTGAAGAAGCCCACTGGACATTATCCCTGTATTGAAACCTGTAGATGCAACAGTTAGCAAACCCCAGCAGGAGGCGGCCAGACACCCCTGAGGGAGCCCCGCCCCCGCCGGACACCCCTGAGGGAGCCCCACCCCCACCCCTGCCCAGGGGACTCAGGTCTCTCCAGGACCCGGGACGCAGAACCAGTAAAGGCTTCCCATTAATTTACTGTTTGGCACTGAAACTAATAACTTTTGTTTTTAATTACGATGGTTTGCTGAGCTCCGAGAAGCTGTGACTTAGCCGTGTAAAAACGCAGAAGTAAACAACCCCCGTTCCATTGCCTGAGAGCAAATTATAGAATCCCTTTCTGTGTTTACAGAGGAGCTCGCCTCCGCAGAAGCATCGCAGTGACCAAGGGGCGACTCCAGCCCGGTCACTTACCTTCAGCGGCTCCCCACCTGGTGGCTCCCGGCCCAAACCAAGTGCTGTTTGCAGGCGCTCAGAGGTCTCCTGCAGCAGAACGGAGGGGCTTCTGCTCAGGAGAGGAGACTCTTGCCCCCCACCCCCCACGCAGCCCCCCACAGTTGCCCGCAGGCTGCCGCTCACATAATGGGCTCCTCTGCCATCCGGGGTGTGGTGATCACACCCATTACCCAAGTAATTAGGGGCAAGTCGGAGCTGGTCACAGAGCCCAAGAAATGTAGACTTTTATGAACCAGAGAGAGGCTGCCTGGCTTCGGTGGTGGTCATCCAGCCTGCCTCCCGGCTGGAGGTGGTCAGCGGGATCTGCTTCTGACACATTAAATCCGGAGCCAAGGCCTCGAAGGGGCCACAGAGCAGGGGGGGTGGAGGAGGGGGCACGTAGAGAAACTGCTCCCAGCAGCACCACGTGGCCATTTGCCTTCTTCCAGTTTTGAAGAAAAAGAAAAGAAGGGATCGGATAGGAAGACAAGAGGCCAACAGAGAAGGAGGAGAATGAGGAAGTCCAGGGCTGGAGGAAAGCTCAAAGCCAAGCTTCTCCCCTCCTGTCCCCAATCTCTGGAGCCTCTTCCCCAGACGAGCTCCCTTCTGGAGCTCCCCTCGCTGGGCTTCAACTCATGGGTTTCCCCTCCAGGCCTGGGAACTGCCTTCCTGCTCACAAGGCCTCTCTCTGCTGCCCCAAAGCTCAAGGATGGCTGGACCCCTGCACCGCTGGCACGGCCGCCTCGGTCCTGCAGTCTCCCAGCTGGACCCCGGGGGGCCTCCAGCCTCAGCAGCCCCGCCCGCTCCCCCCAGGGTCTCTGTAAGGACATATGTCCTTACATTAGGGACTGAACTGTGGCCCCCAGATCTGTATGTTGACACCCTAGCCCCCGGTTGCTTCAAGTGGGACTGTACTGGGGGGCCACTGAAAAGGTGATTAAGGTAGACCGAAGTCCTTTGGGGGCCCCAGTGCCGTATGATGAGCACCCCCATAAGAAGAGGAAATGTGGACCCTCAGAGACACCAGGGGTGCACTCACGGAGGAAAGACCGTGAGAGCACACAGCAACGAGGTGGCCGTCTACAAGCCAAGGAGAGAGGCCTCAGGAGAAACCAACCCCGCCGACACCTTGATCTTGGATGCCCAGCCTCCAGACTGTGAGAAAATGCATTTCCGTGGTCTCAGCAGTCAAGCTTTAATACATTATTCGGAGCCTGAGCAAACCAATAGATGCCTACTCCTCTCCCAGCCGCTGCCTTCCTACCCGGCCCCCTGACCCCCCTACACTCCACTTCCCACCTGTCCCTGCTCCCCAGCAGCCTCCTCCTCCCCAAAGCCTGCCTGCCCCCCTCCCCCGATGGAACTTTCCAGAGCATGGTGAAGGGGCTACTCACTTTCCCACTGAACTACAAAAAGCCCCTGCAGTCCCTCGGCATCTGATGCTTGCCTCCCAGACCAAATGTTAAATTCCTTACATCCTAAAACCATGGGCTCTATTTCCTCCAGAGCCCAGTGTAGAGGTCAGA
>CM053617.1:67066907-67087240 GCA_028646535.1 Procyon lotor | reverse complement strand
CCTGCCCCTCTTCTCCTTCCTCCACCTTCTCTATTGGACGATGCGTCAGGGACTACAGAATATAATATTTACTGGAACACAGATGACCGAACAACATACATGTTTCAAAGGTGATAAATATTTTTAAACATTTGCTCCATTTATCGGAAATACACCCTTCAATCAGGTGGATGGGCATAGAGTTGAAGGGGATTGTTGAATGGTCCCTGCTCGCGTGCCTGGGCCAATTCCCAGGTAAATTTCAGGCAAGTGAAAGTGGCAAGGGGGGAGGCACAGGGCCCGGGAGAAAGGGGCCCAGGAGCAGGGAACCTCCTAGAGACACTTCCTGGGCCTGAATGATTTGGACATGAGTATGTGAGGACTCTGAGGATCTGGAAATTGATTCCCTGCAAACTTCTCAGGCCAAAGCCTATTCCCGCCCATGGCTGTTGCTCTGACAGGGTCCCCATTCTACATTCCATTCAAGACTCGGATGGTGTTGGAGTGGAGCTTGGGGTTCACGTGCCGACTCTGCCAATGGGGTGTGGCATTCTTCTCGCAGGACCGAGGTCTGTGTTTTCCATGAAGTCTTAGGTTGTGGGCCAAGCTTCGAAGGGAGCAGAAAGCCCCCCTGCTAATGTTCACCATCCAACAGTCAAAAGAGTCTCACAGGCCAAGGGCCACCACTTGGCCAATAACCCCCTGGGTCTTCCTGCAACTCCTGCTCTCTCTAGAGAACCAACTCTATGTGCTGTTCAGTGTTTGTAAGATTATTTGAGAGGAAGTCTAGCACCTTCCAGTTCTAATTAGGCTGCCCCAGCAAGGTCACAGAGCCGTCCCTGATAACGAGCAGTAATTAGAGTGACAAAAGTAGCATTTTATGGGGTTACTCAGAGATGCGCTTTCTGCGGTGGTGGAAAGGGGGAGAAAATGGAAATTAATCCTCTGAAGAAGGTTAATAGCATCCACGCATTTAAATTGCCTACATCAGCCTTGTCACAATTAGGAGTTGGAGGTCCTGTGTGTTCACACTTCATTCCTGGGAGCTTTTCCATATTCCTGAAGGTGCTCTGTCTCTGAGTTTCCACTCAGGACCAGAAAGGTTCAAACTTCATCTGTCGGTTCATTTCAAAGCAACGATGAACCCATTTTATATGAACATAAAAACATATCTTTGTGAAATACATCTACTTTTTTAAAAACTACTGAGACAAACAGTAGTATTTTCTGTTTTTGCAAAAATCTGTAATACCCAATAGAATAAGACAGCTGGTTTTTTTGCATCTGCTTCTGGGTTCAGGAAACTCCGCCCTCCTGAGAAAACGAGCCTGAAAAGGACAAAGAAGGTCTGGTGTTCTTACAAACATGATTTTGGGGGCGCCTGGGTGGCTCAGTGGGTTAAAGCCTCTGCCTTCGGCTCAGGTCATGATCTCAGGGTCCTGGAATCGACCCCCACATCTGGGGCTCAGCGAGGAGCCTGCTTCCTTGTCTCTCTCTGCCTGCCTCTCTGCCTGCTTGTGATCTCTCTCTCTCTCTCTCTCTCTGTCAAATAAATAAATAAATAAAATCTTAAAAAAAACATGGTTTTGATCTCAAGGACTCCCTCCAAGGATCTCAGACCTCCTCAGGGGTCCCCAGTCCATGCTGTCAGAAAGGCAGCCGCTGACCAAGGAAATCCAAGCTCTCGGGTTGTAGGGTGAGCCGGGGCGGGGGTTGGGCGCGGGTGACAAGGGGGACAAGCATCAGCATAGCGTGTTCTCACTCTATTCAGTTCTCACCGCATTTTTCCTCAGGAGCCTCCCCTCCTCCCCAAACCGGGCAGGCGCCTCTAGAAAGGAATCCTGTGGTTATTTTAGAAGCCATCCATTTTGTATCACACGGGCTCTTTTAATTGGAGATTTTTTCCTAACAAGAAAACACTGTAAAGCTAAATGCATAGTAACGGTAGTGATTAAGGAAGTTAGGATTTCTGAAGCCGAATGCTCCGCAGCCGTTCAAAAAAAGTAAAGGGGGAAGATGCACTCAATAGTAAGATCCACAGGATTAATTAAACAGAGAACACAAAGTATAGAACAATGTGGATATTATGACCTTTTTAGAGTGTTTTTAAAGGGGACTGATAACTGGGAAAAGACACAAGAAATTGCTTATAATAATTGGTTATCTTTGAGGAGACATGGGAAGTTTTTATAATTTTTAAACCTTCCAGCAGTGAGCAACGTATCGTGTATAATTGTGTTCGTGCTTAAAGTAAAGGAGGCAAGAGGGGTTTCCGGGCAGTAAGACCTTGTTCCCTCTCTGCCTTTTTCACTCAGTGCCTGGTGAGAACCCCGCGCCTTCCGCAGGTGCACAAGGCGCCCGCCAGTCCGCCCTCCCTCCCCCGCGGAGTCCGCGCCCTCCCCTCTGGCCCCGCCCCCGCCCCGCCCTCGCCCCTGCCCATTGGTCCGCAGTCGCGCCACCCCGTCCAATCGCAGCGCTTAGCGCCAAATTCGAATCGTTGTTTTCATTTGAATCGGGAGGGCGCGGAGGCTGCTTTCCGCGCCGAGCTGCTAACGCCGGGCGCTTCCGGGACGCAGCTGGGCTGGGCTACCTGGTCGCCGGCGAGGGCGACGGCTGGGGGGAGTGAGGACTGTGGCGGAGGTGGCCACGGGCAGTCCCCGTCCCTGGAGCAAGGGGCGGGCAGTGGACGCAGGTGGGCGAGTCTCTGGCTTTTCCCGGTGAGGATTTGGTTTGCATCTGGCGGAGCGGCGGACCCACTGGTGGCGGTGCGGGCGACTGATCCCGGGTGAGCCGCTGTCGGGGCGCCTCGGGGGGCGGGGGCGGCCGGTGTGCTTAGGGGCCCGGGCCTTGGGGACCCCTCTGCTCTGCGGGAACCGCCGCCTGCAGCTCGGCCGGGGCTCTGGCGAGGGGGTCTCGGGGAACGCCCCGGAGCCTCGACCTTGCGTCCAGGCGGCGGGTCTTTGGGGGCACTGATTTTTGGGGGCCGCCCTGGGGTGCAGCCCGGGGCCTGGCTGGGGCTCCCTGAGGGGTCAAGTAAGGTGTGGGGCGGGGTGGCAGGAGCA
This sequence comes from Procyon lotor, assembly GCA_028646535.1. Lineage (NCBI taxonomy): Eukaryota > Metazoa > Chordata > Mammalia > Carnivora > Procyonidae > Procyon > Procyon lotor. The sequence goes on along the minus strand of CM053617.1, from coordinate 67,084,199 downwards.
CGGCAAATTGTACAGGTAAACCCATTTGGTCACTTAGAAGTGACTTTCTAGCTCTTTGCTTTTAGAGTAACACGCCCCCCCCACCCCCCCACGTTTTGTTTTTGTTTTATTCAGTGGCATGTTCCTGCAGTGAGTTTGCTTCAGCAAACCTTTTGATGCCTGACCTTCCTTTAGGGATTGTACTCAACCACTTATTTAGAAAATGGGTTCTACAGGACGTCTTGTTACCATCAAAAGGAGTGGGGTGGACGGCCCCCACTTTCCACTGAGCCTCAGCACCTGCTTGTTTGGAAGGTGAGCCCTGCGCAGGGGTGGACAATTTAGTTTAAAAGACATCAATATCCTAATCATAGAGTAACAGACTGGAAACGCCCTAGGAGTGTTCCTGCCCCGAATTTGCCGGGGACTTTCCTACTTTTATCAACATAACATAGTTTTTAGGAAATAGAGTTTTAAAAACAATGTTTATATAGTTAAGTATTGTTTTTAATGAAACACAGTTTGAAATTGACTTGATAAAATCTTTAAATGGAGGAAAATGTAGATTATTCTCAAATCATGATTCCATGTAGGCCTTTTTTAGATGACGGGTATGTTCAGCTGAAACCCCTCCAAACTTGGCGTGCCTTGGCTGTGGGGGCCACTACTGAGCAGACGAGGGAAGGAGGCTCCGTATTTGGCTTGTTGGTTTTTTGGAAAAATGAAAACAGAAATCATGCTAGTGTTTTAAGAACTTTTTATTTTGCAGGCCTGTGTTGGTGATAAATAACTATGGTCCCTGTGTGACAGGCACACTCCTCCGGGTTTGTGACAGGGGATTTCTTATAAAATGAGAAGTCACCCTCTCTGTGGAGCCCGGTGAGGTGGGGCCCTGACCACCTTCTACCCACACCCCGTCCTGTCCTACCTGCCCCATCCCCACCATGTTCTACCTCACCTCGGGCATTCCGAGCTCTTGCTCATCACGATGCTTTTGGCCACTTTAAAGTCTTATGATGGAATATTCTCTGTCTCCCTATATGGATGATTCCTTTCCAGCTTTCAGATATCCCTTTAAATGTTGCTCCAAAGAGAACCCTTTAGTGAACATGAATCTGGTCTTTCCTAACACCACGCAGCATGATGAGTCTTTGGTTGTGTCTCCCACTACTAAGCTGGGCGAGCACAGGGACCGTGTCATTCATAATTATGCACGCAGTGCCTGGTGGGGGTCTGGTAGGAGAGGTGATCAGCGGCACTCTGTCTAGCAGATGCACGGGCTGAATGTGGAATCGTGAATAGCCTTGGTTCTCATCCTAGGGCTCATTTGCCCTGCAAGGAGACATCTGGCAAGATCTGGAGACATTTTTCTATGTCAGCGTGGCAGGCTCAAGCCAGCGGCCTCGGTGCACAGAGATCAAGGGTGCTGCTAAGGAGCCTGCAATGTACAGCCCCTGCTGTAAAGAATGTCACTGGTGCTGAGGTTAACTACCTTGATCTATCGGGGTTCTAGCCGGCAATTTGCAGCCACCCCAATTCTCAGTTCTAATGAGATAGTCTCTCTTTCTCTTGCTTAACTCTTCTGTTATCTAAAAATCAAATTCTCTTCTTTAGTTTAAAGTAGCTGTTTGCTTTCCATAGCTTCTTTTCTCTTCAAAGGAAAAAGAATAAACATTTTGGTGTCAAATGTCAGTAATCCTGGTGACTTTACAGTAGTGTTTAAATATCTTTTTATGCGGGATTTTATCATTTAAAACCCATTCAAAAGTGTTTGGTCATATGACACAGGTAGAAAGAGGTATTCTTTTTATTATTATTATTATTATTATTATTATTATTGTTTTGTTTGGGGAAAGTACTTCTTACAAAAGGGCGACTGCAGAATACAGAGTCCTCTGCAACAATTTCTTGTTTTTCCTTATAGTAGGAGAACGGGTAGGATCCCAGGAGTCAGAGCGGCCCCTGGACAAATGAGCAGCATCTCTAAGTTATTTTAGGAATTAGAGCAACAAACTCAAAGCTAAAATTTCCAACGTAACTTTAGCTCATCTTATAGATTTCCTCCCCACCTCCCTTTAGAGAGAAAGCATGACTTATTCCTGCCAACCAATGGCCCCACTACCAGACACACCTTAGAAGCTAAGTTCTGCATCACATCCGTTTGCCTGCAAAGCTCACAGATGGAATGAGGCAAACACCCACAAAAACAAACACAGAAACCTGACAACAAAACCTCAAACAAGGACAAAGTTTTGTCCAAAAGTGTTTGGGCTGGAAAGCCTAGGAGGCCATGAGACATAAAACACAAGTGTGTATCTGAGCCCTGGTTGGTGTTACTATATGGGACAACCAGACGGTTTAGACGTCTGTCGCTGAGCCCATTTCTCTCTTTATAGAGACAGATAGAGCTAACACTGCTCTATCCACAGCTACTGATAAACTGCTTTGTTCTTTACAACCTATTTGCCACACTAGGCTGAAACCACTAAACCACATTTTTCCACGAAGGCTAAGAACCCCGTGCAACTAGGCAGGGACAAAAACTTAGCTCACACTCACACACACTCACACACACTCACACACACATACACACTCACACTCTCACACACTCACACACTCTCACTCACACACACACTCACACACTCTCTCACTCTCACACACCCACACACACTCACTCACTCTCACTCACTCTCACTCACACACACACTCACACACTCTCACTCACACACACTCTCACACACTCACACACACTCACACAAACCAAGTCCATCAGCCCTTGGGAGTCCACTTCCAGCTCTTTTATATGTGTTCTAGAAAGAGAGAGTCCCAGCTCTGGAATAATGTATCGGGAACGGAGCGGAGAGTATATAACTGTTCAAACTTACAGTAAAGGGAACCCCGGAGACCCAAGGAAACTTCACGAAGTACCGTTTGGATTAGTTTGCATGTGGGTTTGGAAATTCTCCCTTCTGATGCCTCCTCATGGTGTTCTTTGCGTGGAAAGTGAAGTTGAACCAAATAACGTATATTCGTTGCTTTTGCATTTGTGTTTTTTTTCCTTAAAGATTTTATTTATCCATTTGAAAGAGAGAGAGCGTGAGGGAGAGCGTGAGAGGCGAGAAGGTCAGAGGGAGAAGCGGATTCTCCATGGAGCTGGGAGCCTGATATGGGACTCGATCCCGGACTCCTGGATCACGACCTGAGCCAAAGGCAGTCGCTTAACCAACTGAGCCACCTAGGCGCCCTGCATTTGTATTTTTAATAATAGTCTTGTGATCTGTCCATTAATACAGTGTTGTTCTAAAATAATGAAAAGTTCATGAGTTAATGGCATTGGCTATTTGCTTGGCAAATGGCAAAAAATGTATAATTCATTCATTGTTTGAACAACCTCGTCATATAGGGGCTGATGTGATTGTCTTTTTGTATGTGAAGAGACAGGTGTTAGCATAAAATACAGCACCTAGAGCGGTGATGAAGACTTTAAACTTACATAACATTACAAAGGAACACACATTAAACTTTCTTTATGGAAAAAAAAAGCACAGAGTATCAGAAATCCTTACAGTTCTCCAAACTGATGGAAAGCCCTCCCTTACTTGGGTTTTATAAGCATAAAAAGTAAAGGCAATCCAATTTTGTATTCTAATATTTTCCATTATAATTGTTTTCAAGTACCCGAAGTCTTAAAGATTGAAAATAGTCGCTTACACAATACCTGTCAAAATTGTTTGCCATATGCACAGGTCATCACATGGCCCAATTGATTTTCCCTTTCTGTCGTTTGGTTTTTGGGCCAAACATATGGTCAGATGCTGTTTTATTTTGAAGCATTTATGGGATTTCTAAAAAAAAAAACTGCGACAGCCTCAAACTCTTAATTTCTTGCCTCGAAGGGGTATTGAATGTGACATTCGTATCCAGCTCCCTGTGGTGTCCAAACAGCATTGTAAAATTGAAATCCGTGGGCAGGAGGTAAGTGGGTGTTTGAAGTCTGTTTTGTTGGTTTTTTTCTTTACCTTTTCATTTCAGTTTTTACCCATTCATTGATTATTTATGTTCCCCTCTCTCTGACTTTGCAGGCTATCTTGTTTAATTTCAGTTCCACCAATCCGACACAAGTGAACGGATCTGTTATTTCGGAGCCTGTGCACCTCAGGCATGGGGATGTGATCACGATTGTCGATCGTTCTTTCAGGTGGGTGAAAGGTAAAAACTAGTCGTTCTCGACACTGATGCACGGGGGACTGATCCTTCTGTGCCGCGGATGACGTCAGAACATTCGAGGCGGCCACTCTCCCCGCTGGTCCTCAGTCTACGGTCACGTGGGTGCAGCAGGGATGACACGTGGGGCTCGTGTGACCCCCTTCGAGGATCCGAGGGCAAGGAGCTGGGCCAGAGAAGGGTGACCAGAGCCTCACGGGGTTTTATTTTTGTTGTAAGTGGGGAGAAGCCACATGCATTTTTCAGCCTCTGTTTCATTTTAAAGTTAAAAGACAGTCCTGGAGAAAAGACACAGGACAAGATGTCCAGCTCAGCTTATCATGATGTGAGCACCTGGGTGATTCTCATCTGTTAGGGGCTGAACTGTGTCCCATCGAGATCCTTACGTAGAAGTCTTCTCGCCTGGCAAGCCAGAATATGACTGTATGCGGAGACAGGGTCTTTAAAGAGGTGATTGAGTTAAAACAAGGCCATTAGCGTGGGTCCTAATTAATTTGACCTTGTCCTTGTAAGAGCTTTGACCAGATATGGTTAATTTTTTGCTAATCTCTCCTGCATGTTTGAGAAGAATATGCATTCTGTGGCTCGCGTAGGTTGAAATCACACACTGAGGATTTTTTTTTCTTTCTGTTTTTTTACTCCTCTGTTTCTGGTCTCCGTTGAGTGCTAAAACTTAGAATCCTGTCCTGGTGGGTGAAGCCCTGCCGCTTATCTTTCCGAGGTACTCGGTACCTTCTCCAATGCTTCTTTTATCAGTGATTTCTTACTGTCCTATTTTCCGGCACTTGGCCTTCAACTTGTCATAATCCCCAAGGCTCAGATTGTCTCCTGCAACCAGCTGGTAGGTGCTTTTCTTTACAATCGGTTTATCTTCTGGATAATGGATCCTTTCATCATTATAAAATAGACATGGTCTCTGAGCAATGTTTATCTTGAAATCTCTTTTGTCTGCTGTTAGTCTACGCCCCCTCCAGCTCTCTCCTGGTCGCTCTTGGCTCAGTATTTCCCCCCCACGTTCATCCTACAGGTGCCCTTGATTGTGCCCCGGGTCCCTCGGGGGCAGCACACAGCTGGGTCACGTTGGTCATCATGCTGCCAGATGGCACGCTGACCTCATTACGGCCCCCATTCGTGTTGAGCAGATATTTCCTGTGTGTTCAGTGGGTCATCTTTTTCACGGGGCTTCTTGTGAATTTGCCTTCTGCGGAGCAGACTTCTAGGGAGGAAGCATTTGATGTGGAAGAGAGCCCAGGACTTCTTCCTCCAAATGAGATGCTATTCAGATTTGAGATTAACTGAGATAATTAAATACCTCTAACGGGAGAATGAGGAAGGGGTTTAGGAAGAGGGACGTGACCATGAACTCTGCGACCGGGTAAGGCCAGACACCTGCCTGTTTCAGATCGGGCCACCTCACGGAGCCCACGTTCAGGATGCCCACAGAAGGTGGTTCTGTGAATTATGTCCAGGGTCTGGTTGCAGGACAGTGTGGGTCGTTCAATCTGTCTCCATCTCCAGAAATGTGCCCGTCTTTGTTCAGATAAAGACGCGGTAGGCAGGAAACAGGAGGTCACGGTGATCCTAAGTTACAGGGTGGCTCTGTGGTGACCTGGCAGTGGGGTGACATCACCATGTGACTCAGGCCTCGGCTTCCCGGTGACCTTCCAAGCCCCCAGATGATCACAGGTATAGACCCGTGGGAATCCGATCGGCTCTCATACAGGTTTTCACAGAGGAGGTGCTCGATTACTATTGAAATCACAGAGCTTGTCCGCGTTCAGAAATTAATCTGGGTCCCCACCTCTGACAACAGTGTTCCAAGAGAAATCCGAGGCAACCCGTCCAAGTTTTTCGTGTAAAATCTTTTCCAACTCTACCTCTATTTCCACGAATACGGAGAATGTCCTGAATAAAACCTCAAGTTTGTTCCTTGCTCCTTGGACATGAATGAGATAAGGAGGCTTTCCCATCAGTTACAGAGCTAGAGTCTGAATGTGTGTCCCTCTGTGCGTTTCAGGTATGAAAATGAAAGTCATCGGAATGGAAGCGAGTCAACAGAATTCCCGGGACAGAAACGCAAACAGGTAATGGGGGAGGGGACGCAGATTATCCAGCTGTGGGCTCTGATTCTTGTGCACGATACTATGAAATCATTTGTATGCACGCCGTTGAATGACATCTCACAGGGGAGAGTGAGTTGCTAGTTATGAGAGGGACAGGCACCTGAGCTCTTCAACAAATTGAACTTAGACATACGGAAGTAACTTACAACTGTGCTTCCCCTCCCACCCCATCCCCAATGAGAGGACCAAGTCAGTCTTATGCTTTGGTCTGAAGGCTCCTGGAGTATCTCAGGATCTGATCTTGCAAACCTCCGGCCAGGACAGCCCATCACATAGATTTAAAATCTAGGAACTAGATCAGTGGCTCGTGTTGTCTCCCATTTCTTGTGTTCCTCCATCCTTCTGCATCTGAAACGATCGCATCAGAGCTGTGAGTCCCAGAGACGCTTCCTAACTTTGATGGAGAGACAAACCTGCTGTCCCGAGACCTTTACTGCACTATGTCAGTGTGAGAGAATCTTATTACTGTGTCCATCCCAACAGCGCAGCTTTATTAGAACGCAATTCTGGGCCCATCCGCAGAGATTTATGAAGCTTGCTGAAGCTTCCCAAACTGGTCTTCTGTGACTGGGTTATAATTCACTGGCTTAAAAAGAATCCTATCATACCTATGCCTGAAATTAGCAGGAAGCCCTTCAACTGAAAGTCTCTGCCTCTGCTACGTGCTGCTTCCTTCCTAGAGAAATGACCTTTATGGTGACCTTGCCCCTCGTTGGCTTTGGGGGAAAGCTAGCTTTTGAGGTTCTCTACCCACTTTGTTGGTAGGTATTAGGGAAACAACCCAAAAGCTGGACTTTGAGTTAGAAGTGGTCTCAAAGGCCTATGGACTGTTTGCTTTCTGGATGGTTGATAAAGTCAGTATTGAATCTGAATGCTGAGACCATATTACAGCCATTTGACAGTGGTTTTTATGTCCTTGGAATATTATGGTACAAAAAAATGGGCTTAGATGCTCCTATTTTGTACATATTTTTTAATTTTAATTCATTTTTATTGTTTAGTCCCAAGATCTTTGGCCAAGTTCAAGTTGGAAATTAGAAACTGATCCCTCACTTGGCAAGTTAGAGAAGCAACGTGTCAGATACCAAGAAATCTGAAATTGATGGAAGACAGAACTTAAATGATTTGCCTTTGGATATATTTTGTGATTTTTCTCCATCATAATTCAGATGAGATAATTTTCCTCCTTTGAAGCAACATTGAACTTCTATACCTTACGTCATTGTTATCCTGTGGTTGTTCTTTGCCCCCTAGAAAGTCTTCTGACAGACTGTGAAGGCAGCAGTGGGGGCCCAGGCGGGAGCGTTGGATCTGATTACTGTGCTCGGAGGCCACGGTGCCTGTGATGTGCTGGTTTCACTTTCTCCTAAACATCCGGGCTTGGGTGCACCTGCCGACCTGGGCACTCAGCCGCGCGGGGCCCCCGCTCACCCACAGGTCCTACAGCCTCTTTCTGACAAAACTAAGTATGAAGTCAGTAATTCCGTGTCCTTGGTAGGTTCGCAGATGCTGAGCGTAGGTGATGTTTAATTTTAGCTTCAGTTCTTTCCTAGGGTGATGAGAAAGAAGTTTGAGGAAGTTAGAAAAACTCAGCTGAGGTTCCATTTGAGCCTTTCTGAGCTTCAAGTTTCTTTCTTATTCTATCATTATATTTTTTTTACAGTCAGCTAAGAAATACCTGTATTATGAGCACTCGCCCTTGAGTGTCTTTGGCTCATTTCTCAAAGTCTCTAAAATTCCTACAAGAACAGTGTAGTAAGAAAGAGCAACTATAGCGAGAATATTTTCATAACTATGACTGTGGATATTTGAACAAGCACCTAAAATCACTGTTTTTATTTTGCCAAAATTCACAGGAATCTCTGCATCGGCTCTCAAGATCTAGCTCCTCTTCTGACCCCGGTTAGTAATTTTTAAATTTTATTCTGGGGTCCTGCACGATCGGCTCTCTGTGTAGGGGTAGGGCAAGGAAGAGACCACAGGAACACCAGAGTTCTACATCTAAGTCCACAAAAGTTGGAGGTTGTGTTACTTAACAGGACAGAGAGGCAAGCACCTGAGTTAACTTTTACCTCCTGAGAGGTGTGGGGCACAATGCTTATTAGAACGTCCAAGTTCAAATACACTGAACACGGCTGTCGGTTTAATTGAGTAGCTTAATAGCAGGTGATCCCTCATATTATAGGAGGCTGATGTGACTTACTTGTTTGCACCCTAATTCGAGGACCAGAATACTTTTATCACGCATTTTGGCAGTAAGTAATTTGTAGGCTAAGTGAAAGACTAGATTGCAAGACAATTTGGAAAAGGTTGTAAAATTTGAATACTGCGTAGTGTTACCACTGAGAAAATCCTGAACTTTCCGTTTCTCATTTCATAACTCATTGCCAAGATGGGAAAGTTCAAGATTCCAATACCCGTCCAAAACCCTATGAAGAAAATGTTTCAGGAAGTCCGCTGGAACTCGTGGAGAACGGCAAAGCAGGCGGCACAGTCTCGGGCGGCCCCAAAGATCATGCTGCCAGGAAAGCCCTTAATGCTGTTGGTCCCTCAGAACTACCTGGAGAGAACGACAGAAATGCAGTGGATCCCACAGTTGGGGCTTTTAAGGAAGATCCCAGTGCACCCTTAGTGAGTGGTCACGGAGAACGGGAGACCTTCCCGTCTACATGGTGTCCTGAGAGTAGTGGAAACCCTGATTCTCCCTTTAAGATGCTTTATGAGTCGATGAAGGAAGAGTTTGATGTGAAATCAGAAAAAGGAAATGTCCTCCAGAGCGGAAAGAAATCGGGGTCGCGGAGTCATCGTGTGTCAGAGAACGAATGTCCTGGCGGGTTACCAGACGGGACACAAGTCCTGGTATCACTTACATCCAGACCCAGGTCAGGTCGATGGACCCCGATGAAGGCAGACCCTGCTTTGGGAGAACAAGCAGTTAGCCAGACTGAGGACAGGAGAAAGGCCCTTCAGACTCCCAAGGAGACCGTGGGTCCCGGCGTCCCCCCTAAGGAGATGACAAGGACCCACACCCTGGTCCCACCTTCCCCACGCAATTCCTCCCGGAAACGTCAGAGCGAAGACCTGCGCAGTCCCGGTGGAAGTGAACCCGTGAATCGGGCTCCAAGGGAAAGCTTTGGGACAGAAAACAAGACATTTACTCCCCGCGAGCTCTTAACCAGAAATCAGACCCCCACTAAAGTTGCAAATGCTCATACGTTTGGAGCTACACCAGGAAAACTCTTCTCCCAAAAGAGGGGGGGTGTTCCCACCAGCGTGGACCTTCTGGCCACAGAACCGGAAACTCAGAATCACCCTGTTTTGGCTCCACTGCCCATTCAAGTTGAAAGGAAGATTCAGAATATTCCCGTGCACCAGCCCGAGAAAGGGGGCGCCCCGGCCGGGCCGTCGAGTTCTGGGCCCCCTGGCCGTAGTTCAGTTGACAGCAGCAACTTTGGTGACTCCATTCGTAAGTCTCCTTACCTGTGCACTTATTTTCCCCACAGGCTCATGCCCACCTTGAATCTAGCTCTGAGGTCCCGGGACCTTCCTTCCCTCGGTGGCCATCGCTCTGGTGTCCAGGGAGGGTCCGTGAGGCTGGTGGTCAACTCCAGAGACAGCCACGTGCGCCGTCCACTCTGACGGACTCGTCCTCACGTCCTGGAGAGTCGTGACCAGGGGCTCCCGGGGGAGTGCAGGCTGTCGGGCGAGGGGCGGTATACCTCGGGGATCTTAAGGGGGTCCGAAACCATGTTGGGAGTCTCCTGGTGCACCTGCAAGAACATAGGAGGGAAGATATGCCCAATAAGCATAATGGGTTTTTTTTAATTTATTTATTTTATTTTATTTATTTGAGAGAGAGAGAGCGAGCATGAGACAGGAGGTCAGATGGAAAAGCAGACTCCCCCCGAGCAGGGATCCTGATGTGGGACTGGATCCCAGGACTCCAGGATCATGACCTGAGCCAAAGGCAGCTGCTTAACCAACCGAGCCCCCCAGGTGCCCAAGCGTCATGGCTTTTCACGAAAGTTTTCATTCTGAGCCATAAGCCCTTGTATCCTAAGAGTTGGCTCCTGTAAGTGAAATCCAGGGAAATCAGTCCTTTGGAAGTGTTTAAATATAGGGTGTCTCTCTGGTATTTATACTCTTCTCAGGGTCTCTTACTAGCAGTCTTTTTGTTTTTGGGTTTTTTTTGTTTTTGTTTTTTATATAAAACACTGGACTATACCCATGAGTTTATGCTTTAGGCGCTGTCGTAGGTGTTTTTCAGACATTCACACATTTTCTCCTTTGAGCAGACAGCAGGAGTGCCCACGGGACAGGCAGTCCTGTGATTTCCCTCTTGAAGTTAGGGACACTGATAGCCTCACGTCACACAGCGAGTGGCAGAGCTGTGACCTGTGGAGGAGGCGTGGCACGTCCCCTGGGCACCTCCCCACACTTCCCGGGGCTCTGCGTGTCCCAAAGTAGCAAGCTTACTGCGGGGCTGCGTTCTGCAGAGGGTCCCTCGGGCGAGGTGCGCAGCTCTTGGAAATGGGACCCACACGCATCCATCATGATGTCCCCCGGGGTCTCCAAAGGGGCATCACTCACACAGGGGATTTCTGTCGCCTGCTGGTTCACGAGCACGTGCAGTGGGGTTGGGACCTATGAACTGCTGATTCGAATCACCTGGAGAAGTTGTCAAGTTCATGACTTCTCACTAGGTCGTTCTGGGTGAGGCCCGAGTTCGTATGTGGCCTGAGTCCATATGGGTCACTGGTGAAACGTCCATCTCTGTCATTGCCCTGATCCAACGTGGAAGCCACCGGTCCAGACCAATCCATTTATCGAGATGCAGGATTTCTGCTCCTTTTGGAGAAAATCTTTGTCCTATCCCGTTGGGACTTGACGTTTTGTTGGTTTGTCCCTGGATCACTCCCGAGCTCTTGAAGCACTCCAGCGCCCTCCGTGTGACAAAGGGACGACACAGGGGGGTGTTGGGTGTCAGTGGACTTCACTGGAGGTTTGTCTTTAACAGCATCCTGAAGTGAGCCTATGTAAGTGTATCTTTCATTCCGCTCCACATTTGTGTTCCTTACTTCAGATAAGATTGAGGGAACGCCCCTGAAAAGAAGGCGGGTCTCCTTCGGAGGTCGTCTGAAGCCGGAGTTATTTGACGAGAACCTACCTCCTAATACACCTCTCAAGAGAGGAGAGACCCCAAGAAGGTCTCTCGTCAGCCACACTCCGCCTGTCCTGAAGAAAATCATCAAGGTATGTTGCAGTCTTCTCGCTCACACCCGTGACACGTCGTTTCCAGACTCCCCACGCCGGTACAATTTCTACGAAGACCTTTTTCTTTCTAATCAAAAAGTAAAAATAAAAATGATCGAATGGCGAGCTCCTTCCCGGGCTTCGATTCACGAGTCTAAGGCGACTGAGCACGGGCGAGTCCTGGGGGTTGCCTTCTGCCGGGCCGTCCTGCCGGACAGGCTTAGGGGGGTCGTGCGGGGGGTTCAGGAAAAACTAGCAATTACAGGGGCGCCCGGGTGGCTCCATCTGTTAAGTGTCTGCCTTTGACTCAGGCCATGATCTCAGGGTCGAGAGATCGAGCCCCGCGTCCGGCTCTCTGCTCAGCTGGGGCGTCTGCTGGAGATTGTCTCTCCCTCTGCCCCTTCCCCGACTTGTGTGCTCTCTGTTGCGCGCTGTCTCTCTCTCTCTCAAAATAAATAAATAATGTCTTAAAAAAGAAAAAATCCCCAGCAATCACAAAGAATCTGGAGATATCATGACACATAGCCATAAGGCAATTTTTTTTCTTTTAGAATTATAAGGTGAAAAGGGAAATCTTGGATGGCAACACACCTATGATTTTGACCACCAGCTGTTCAGAACTTTTAGTCACTGCTCCTAGGCTGTGGGGTCCTGAATTTAGGTCTCTAGAGAGGTAAGGCCCCACAGCTCATCCTTGTCAGAGGACCTGGGTGGCCTTTAATTTCTTTCATACCAAAAGGAGGGCAAGGTATGCCTGGCTCCCAGAAATGAGCAGCCCTCCTTCTGTGTAGCCTGAAGGGGACTAGACACCTATGGATGGCGTTTTTCTCCAGTTGAGATGGGAGCACGATCACCTGTCACTTTCCTGGAGGTTCCTTCCGAGACCCGAAATTTCTGAAAAAAACAAATACCTGAAATACCCCAATTAAGACTTCTCTGTTGTTTATTCCCCATCTATTTTTTTTTTTTTTTCCTAAAATGAGGAGGACAGGGCGCCTGGGTGACTCAGTGGGTTAAAGCCTCTGCCTTTGGCTCAGGTCCTGATCTCAGGGTCCTGGGATCGAGCTCTGCATTGGGCTCTCTGCTCAGCGGGGAGCCTGCTTCCCCCTCTCTCTCTGCCTGCCTCCCTGCCTGTTTGTGGTCTCTCTCTCTGTCAAATGAATAAATAAAATCTTTAAAATAAATAAAATACAATGAGGGGGGCAGACCCTCATTTCTCCTGACACACAGTGGTTGAAACGCTTTAGTGCTTCAAGACTTAAACAACTAAAACTCTTCTTTGGGTAGGGTTCTCGCATTCCCTACAGACACGTTGTATTTGCGGTGAGGTTTCTTATGAACATTTAAATCCCGTCAGGAATACCCTCAACCATCCAGAAAAGAAGTTTCTCCAGAAGTCCGTCTGGAAGCGAGTGCACAAGACCAGCGGCCGGGATCTCCAGCTCGGAATCCGATGGAAACTTCTGCAGTGGCAAAGGATACCCGCCGTAGGTCATGCCAGGCGTCCCCGGTCCCCAGTGGCAGCACATCTCCTCATCCCACAGACGTTCCCAAGAGGGGAGGGAGGAAGAGCGGCACCTTGTCTTCAAAGCGAACTCCCACCGATCGAAGCCAGCACGAGATCTTGCAGAGGATTTATTCCCGAAGGAGGAGTGGTGCCTCCGAGGCCAACCTAATTGGTGAGTGCGGGGTTGCCGGGTGACGTCCTCGGGGTCGTTTTCTCAGGAATTCAAGCTTGGAAACATTCCCACACTTTCCCCTTCTGACAGTGGCGAAGTCGTGGGCAGACGTCGTGAAACTCGGAGCCAAGCAAACACAAGCTAACGTGGTTAAACACGGTCCCCAGAGGCCGCTGAGCAAAAGGCACCGGAGAGCGAACACGCCAAAGGTAGGAGTCGTCCTTTCCCTTCATCTTCCCTACGGTTCCGGGGAGTGCGCGTTTCCACCTGGACGTTTTGCTCATCTTGTTCTCCTCTTCCCAGAAGCGTGTTAGCGATGTTCGCAGTCAGTTCAGCACAGGCCATGCCAACTCGCCTTGTACCATAATAATAGGGAAGGCTCACGCTGAGAAAGTACACGTGCCCGCTCGGCCCTACAGAATGCTCAACAACCTTGTCTTCTGCAAGAAAATGGACTTCAGTGAAGATCTTTCAGGTAGAAACCTAGCTCGGGTCTTACCAACGATCGCCCTCTGGTCCCCGTCTGCGGGAGGATGTGGCTGCGGGTCTACGGGTGTATGTGCTGTGAGTGGGTGTGCGCAGGATAAACGTTCTCGTCGACCTCCTGGGGCGGTGACAGTTCAAGGAAGAGAAGGCCGGACTTGGAGAACAAGGATGGGCCCCCAATAATAAGGGGGGGTCATGAGTCCTGCAGGAAGTGGGTAGGAATGGTAAATGCCCACCTTGGATCGCAGCATGGGTGTGGAGAGCTCGATTTGCCCTTAAAATCGCCCTTCCCCTGCTTCTTTACTGATCGATGGACCCTCAGAACAGGCTTCCCAAACACAATTCGCAAACATATCAGCAAGAGCATTTTGATCCATTGATGGCAGAATGAGAAAAGAGGAAATGTGAGCAAGTGTTTCAGAAACATAAACCTTCCATCTAAAGAACTGTGTGATTCTTTTCTTCTATTATGTCAATACTACTTTTTGGTGTTAAAGTGAAAACATAGTGATCTTACCACTGACAATACTATTAATGGGCAGCCCGATGGGCATTTTGTTTTTTTAATTGGGGACGTTATTTGTATATAAAGCCAGGTCTACATAAGTGAGGACTTTTCAAGGCAGCACGAGGAGGCTGGGCTTCTGAATGTCTGGAGGGGAGGCACGGGGAGCTGGCCTGTGTCTCCAGGCCTGCGCTCGGGATCAGTGCCACCGTCCTGATCATTAGATTTTCTCACCAAGAGGAAAGGCAAAGGAGAGCTATGATTCCAACTTCTCATCGCTCTTCCTCAACAAGATGAGTTCATTATTAATACGTGACCCCATCTCCTGAGAATTCTGGGGAGGGATTCCCTGGTCGCTCTCTGCCCCTTCCTCTGGTGTATCTGAGGACCGGTTGGCTCGGGGAGCGATACGCTAATCGCTTTTCCAATATTCTCACCTCACAGGGTTAACTGAAATGTTCAAGACTCCGGCCAAAGGGAAGCCACAAACAATGAGCCTATGTCCCAACGCATTTTCAAATTCAGAGGATTTCATCGGAAAAGAGTTTCAAGTACCTAATTCAGGAGAAAAACCTCCGCTGGGCACTTCAGCAAATTTTGGTTGGTTTACTATTTTTTGACTTTGATGTTTTCAGTAGGAATTATAGATGGTATTTTTTTTTAACAACAGATGTTGTATTATTTCTGTAAAATAGATACTCCCGAAAAAGTACCATTTGCAGCTTCTCTCGTCTGTCATGTTTAGGGGAAATTCCCATTAGCAGTTGAACTCATGTTGGTATTTAGTGAGTGGCATAAAAAGGAATAATTTTAATAATTTTTTTAATAATTGTAATTGATAATTGTATTAATAATTGCAAACTACCTATGTACACTTCTGCCTTTTTTTTGGTAAGATTTTTATTTATTTAATTACTTGACAGAGGGAGACACAGCGAGAGAGGGAACACAAGCAGGGGGAGTGGGAGAGGGCGAAGCAGGCTTCCCGCTGAGCAGGGAGCCCGATGTGGGGCTCAATCCCAGGACCCTGGGATCATGACCTGAGCCAAAGGCAGGTGCTTGACTGAGCCCCCCAGACGCCCCAGCTTCTGCCTTCTTTATTAAAAGAGGTCGAGCAGCGCGGAAGTAGAATGCCGTCTCATTGTAGTTACGTTAATTTCTCAAACTCAAAATAACTAAATACCCGAAGGGAAAGGGAAAGAGAACGTGTAGTAGAAAAGTAGAATGCCGTCTCATTGTAGTTATGTTAATTTCTCAAACTCAAAATAACTAAATACCCAAAGGGAAAGAGAACGTGCACAGAAAGATAAACTGTGCGATTATCGCTGCTGCTGTCGTCGTCTGTGGCCCCGGTGGCGCTGTGAGCCCCCAACGGGAGAAAGGAGTCCGTCCGGCTCTCTGGGTACACTGGGCCCCCGCTGGCTGTCGCGGAGGGAGAGTTCATCCTAACGATGCCTCCCCTGCTGAGAAGCAGGTGTTCCCTGTGCGGCGGGGGCCC
The DNA here is from genome assembly GCA_028646535.1 of Procyon lotor. NCBI lineage: Eukaryota > Metazoa > Chordata > Mammalia > Carnivora > Procyonidae > Procyon > Procyon lotor. The sequence continues at coordinate 67,068,452 of CM053617.1, read as the reverse complement.
CCGAGCCCACAGAGTTCCAGTGCGGATGGTTCATCAGGCGACATAGCTGTTTGCTTCTCGTGTTTGAGGAAAGCAGTGTCCATGTTCAGGTGCCTGAGACACAGTGTGGCCTTCGGGAGACCCTTTTTAAGGCATTTGTTTTCTTTTATCCGATCCCTGTAGAATCATCACCTCGGTACGACCCCACTGTGGGTCACCAGATAACATTATTCTTATGGACATGAAATACCAGATTGGCACAGCGCAGGGACGAGAATCTATTCCTCACCTGTGTCTTTGTTTCCTATAGGAGAGAATGTATTCCCCGTGACTCAGAATAAACCGCAGGAGCTGTCCGATCACAGTCCTGCCAGCCCTGCCCTCAGACGACCGGCTATTAGAGAGAATGCAAACATCGAGAAAACCCCAGGATCTGAGGCAGAGCCTCGGAAGCCGGCGTCAAGCACGAGCATGTTACGAAGGTCTGTGGAGCTCAGAAATACACCGACGCCGAGTTCAGGGCACAGGGATGAAGAAGCAAGTGCAGACACTGCTGAGAACACTTCAGGGCGACGTCTGAGGAAAACTCCACAGCGAGGACAGAAACCAGAGGGAGCGACCGAGGAACCAGAGAGCTGTTTTGAAACCTGTGAGAAAGCTCTCAAATCAGAAGACCGTTCTGACAAGACGGTGGCTCTGAGGAGATCGAAAAGATATTCGGAGCAAAGATGGGATCCAATAGCCAACCTGACCACCCTCAAGGGAGAGCAGGACACAGATCCCGAGGAGGACCTGGGGGGCATCCAAGGTCTCCCCCAAACCCCCACTCACACCCAAGAACCAAAGGATGTGGGAAACAAAACTGCAGAAAAGTGCCAGAAATCTTCAAAACCAGAACTGGTTGGCATGCCAGCCAGGATGAACATAGAGCTCAAGACTTCTCCCCAGAAAGTGGACGTAGAAGAAGAGCTCTCAGCTCTCAGGAAGTCCACGCAAATGCCGGGAGAGAGCATCCCCTCACACGGAGAACCAAGAGGGGGTGATGAAGACTTCAGATTGTTTGGCAGAACCCCAAAGCAGAAAGTGGACGCTGCAGAAAATGTAACTGGAAGCAAGAGGCGGTCAAGAACCCCCAAGAGAAATGCCCAGTCCTTGGAAGACCTGGCCGGCCTCCGAGAGCTCTTCCAAACCCCCGAGCACACAGATAAACCAACGGCTGATGACAAAACCACCAGGGTCCCCAGCAAATCTCCAGTCAACACACCAACGAGTAGAAAGAGGCAGCTCAAGACCCCTCTCCAGAAAATGGACCTAGTGGAAGAGCCCTCAGCTCTCAGGATGGCCACCCCAACACCAGGGGAGAACATCCCTTCTTCGTACAGAGAACAGGGAGATGGTGATGAAGACATCAGATTGTTTGACAGAACCCCAAAGCAGAAAGTGGATTCTGCAGAAAATGTAACTGGAAGCAAGAGGCGGTCAAGAACACGCAAGAGAAATGCCCAGTCCTTGGAAGACCTGGCCGGCCTCCGAGAGCTCTTCCAAACCCCCGAGCACACAGATAAA
>CM053617.1:67024319-67056820 GCA_028646535.1 Procyon lotor | reverse complement strand
GGGTGAGGCTGCGAGCAGGCGGTGGGCAGAGGGGCGGCCGCGCAGGGCCCGCGGCGCCGCCAGTAGAGGGCGCTCCGTAGGAAGATGCGTGAGAGATGGAGCGGCAGCGGCCAGGGATTTCGCAGAACTGTGCGCACGCCAGTCAGTGGGCGGATGGGGACAGGCCCACGGTGGTTGGGGTAACCACACACGGCGGCTAACAGGCTCTGCGGCTGTGCTGCGGGCTGAGCAGCCCAGGGCAGTCACGCGCCCGGGAAGCAGGCAGCCCCTCCCATCCCCCCTCCCAATATTCGGAAGTTACTTCAGCCTCCCTTCAAAGCTGGTCCCACCCAGGAGGAAGTGGAAACGCCATTAACCCCTCTACGTTCTAGCAGCAAACAAGAGCTAACTGCGACCCGTCCACACTGTGTCTGGAGTCCAAGCCACTGGTGGCCAGTGATCAATGGTGCGTATCTTGGTAACTTATTGGGATGACACAGGCCACACCCCAGGTCACAGACATTTCCCATCAAGGCACAAAGCTCCCGGAATAAAAAACAACAAAAAAACCCCACACTTTTGGCCTTGGAATGCCGGCTGCCCTAAAGCCTATCTCAGGAGTCTTGCCGAGTGGCCAGCAATTGGTGGACTTTCAAAGTCAAGTTATAAACGCTCTATTAAACTGTGTCACCGGACCAGAGGGCACAGACCCGAGCTCAACAACAGCCATGGGCCACTTCCCAGGGAGGGGCTGGGGGAGAGGTGGCAGTGGGAAGAGCAGAGCTGACCGGGGGGCATTCGGACAGAGAGGCTCCTGGAGAAAGGACATGTGGGCCAGACCCAGCGAATTCATGAGAGCTGAGGTCCCTTCAAAACCAAGGAGTGTGCACGCTGGGCCAGACAAGAGATGATCTTTGCCACAGTCACTGGGGGCCTCCCTGGGCCAGGCACTCACCGGGCCCCGACGGACACACACAAAGCAAACGTGCACGTCGACTAAAGGCAGGTGCCATGACCCCATTTTCCGCAGATAAGGAACTAAAGTCCAGGAAGTGGAAAGAGCTTGTTCGAGGTCACAGAGCCACGAGGGGGCCCACCGTGCATTTGGGATGACGGCCTGAAGCCCGAGCATCAGAGGGAGGCCATGGCTTAGCTTTACTATTTAACTGGGGGCCACGCAGGACTAAAGCTATACCCTCTCTCTGGGGAAGCCCGCAGTGGACTTAAAAGCAGTCAGGAAAGAAGATGAAAGAGTCTGCTCAAAATTACAAATGGAATTTTTTTGCAGGATGTTCCCATTCATTATTATTGTTTTGATCTAGAAAATCTTCCATGGAGGGGTCTGCTCTGGTTTTTGCACACCCGAAGTGGCTCACGTTTGCGATGCTGCCAGGAGGTGTGAGCCTTCAGGAGGCAGGCATGACTTCTAGAAGGGCCTCTCCAACACCTTCCAAAGCTCCAGCAGAGACCGTCTGTGCCAGGATCAGGGCTCTAAGGAGAGCAGAGAGGCCCCAGCCCAGCTCCTTTCTTCCCTCAGTCATGGGCCAGCCTCAAGAGGGCCGTGTGGGGCAGGGGGTGGGGAGCTGGCAGACACCCCATTTCCTTAATCACAGTGGCTCTCAAGCCTGTCTGCACTTTGGGACCACTGGGGAAGGCCTTAAATATGCTGGTGCCTGCCTGGGTCCCCTCCCCCCCCAGAAAGTTCGAGGGCAGCCTGGCAACAGAGGGATGTGAACTGTCTCCAGGCCACGCGAGTGTGCCCTCAGTGTGAGAACTGTGCTCTCCCGCAGCCTGGGGGCGGGGGGCGAACCCCACTCCACTCAGGTGATTCTAGAGGTTTCCCCTGTGATGGGAAGGTTGTGGAAGGCTCTTGTGCCGCCTTCTAGGCCTGCTGGAGTCGGGAACCTGTTAGCCACGCAGAGTGAGTGGACAAAGGAGGGCAAATGTAAAAACGGGAAGACTGGAGAAAAATGACAGGTTTTAACAGTTTTTGAAATTGCACTTTTTGGGGTAGAACCATCACCAAGTTGGGCAAGGAGGCACGTCTGCTGCAAACCACCAAGTGTGTGGATTTGTCGCGCGATGAAGGAGAATGGCGCCAGAAGACGGCGGGGGACTCACTTAGACCAGAAAGCCAGCGTCACCAGCGCACCTGCCCAGGGGCTCGCACAGTCTAAAGCCATGAGTTCACCCCTCCTCCTTTGTCCCGCCCAGGGGACAGTCCCCAGCAGAGACAAGGAAGGAAGGGGGTCCGTAAAGCTTCACTGCAAAGAGTACCGTGAGCTCTTCCTCCCTCCCCACACACTCGAGCTCCTTCAATGAAACGGACGTCAAATCCAACGTGAGACAATTCTTGACCCTTCCAGAAACATCCCCATGGCTCCGTCTCTTACCAGGGTTTGCACCATATGTGGTCTCTGAAGTCGCAAACTCTTCACAGCTTGGAATACGTCTAAAAGGCCCTCGGCTTTGACTCGTTCCAGAATGTTGCTGAGCGCTATGAAGGTACCTGTTCGCCCGGCTCCAGCACTGCGGAGGGAAAGTGCTTAATGCAGACGAGCAAACTCACACCGGGGGCTGAGAAAGGGACAGTCCTCAGCCTACCCTACACATCACTGAGAGCCATCCGAGTCTGTTCCTAAGGCTCACCAACATGGAGCAAGAGTCAGCAAACGTGAAATTCCTAAAACACTTGCCCAGTTGCAGCAGAAAGGGATCTCTCGAGCTGGATCTCTCTCTTGAGACCGGTTACAAGCTCTCAAGCTAGGGCAGCGATGTCCCTCCTTCCTCGTGTGGACTAGTGGTTCTCAGAGCGTGGTCCCCGGGACCAGCAGCGTCGACATCACCTGGGAACTTGTCAGAATTGCAGACCCTCCTGGTTTGGGACGAGGGAGAGGTCCTCTCTGGACTCTCCTCCTGTGCTAGGGGCCGCCTTCAGAGAGGTGCTCGTTCACAAGGGGTGAGTGAGACACAGGGCGGTCCCTGCCAGGAAAGGTTACTTAAGGGACATTTCCCAGCAATGAAGATCTCGGTCTACTCCCTGTAAGATGATCATTTTCTTGATACACGAGATAAACCCTCCAAGAGTAGAGGCCAGGCCCCCTCTGGAGAGCCAAGAGAGGCTAAAGCAGACCTGCCCAGGTCTGGCTGGCTTCTTCCAGAGAGCCCTCCGGGCCCGGAGTCCCATGCGTGGGCTAACTCTGAGGCTCCTGACCTAACTCAATGACCTGTCCCCACCTCTGCCCTGTGGGACCTCGTTCACCTTTGCCTCCCTGCCCTCCATGTGCTAAACTCTGCGTCTCTGGAGGCAGAACACAAAGGAATTCATTCTAGTTTATTTGAAATGACTCCCACAAAGCCCCCCAGGAACTGAAAACCGAGTCCTGTGCTCCACCTGCTGGCCAGGCCAGAAGTGCACCCAGGCCAGTCCCAAGGGAAGAGTTCAGCCCAGGCTCTGGGGGCTCCAAGGAGTGGGGGGGGGGCGATGGCAGTCACAAAAAGTGGAAGCCACGTGTGGAAAAAGAAACAGAAGTGCAGCTTTAGAAGCAAATTAGCACCCCCGAGAATGAAAAGACCCCAGACTCCAGCTAGGGAGAGCTCTGGACTGGGGCCCAAGGCCCGCTGCTGTCATGGGGGAGGGGTTGGCGTGACCAGGACCGGAGCCAGCTTCCCCTCCCCGCCTCGCCACCCCGCTTATCAAGGGCCTTGGCGGGGATGCCCGCTGTCTCCAGGCGCGCCCCCGAGCAGGGCCCTCCTTTGGCCTCCCTCGCACCTGACTTGCGAGCTGGGCTAAAAGGCTTGTGGTTGGAGTGGGCGGCAGGCCTCTGGGAGCAGTGCCAGCCCAGATGTCCTGGGGGGCTCCAGAGTAATCTGCCCGCCAGGAGGACGTGCTGAAGCCCTGCCTTGGTTCCTGGAGCCCTGGGGGGAGGGGAGGGGTCTCTCAGCCAGAGGCAGGCCCGTCTTTCCAAGGAGCACAAGCAGCTGAAGTTCGGGACTGTGTGAGCTGCGCTTGGCTGGTCCAGGAGGACTTCGGAACCTCGTGGAAACGTGTGTTTGGGTCATTTCCCGGCTGCTCCGCCCACGAGGTCTCGTGCGTGTAGCTAAGATGACATTTGGGCCTGTAAAGCTCTCTGTGTAAGGGAAAGTTAAAAATACAGTCTCGGGGACTGGCACGGCTGGAGCAGCAGGCTGGCCGTGAGGTCTGCACCCCCACCAGGAGGGGGCGCCCCGGCCCCCGGGCGCTCACCTGCAGTGCACGGTGATGGGGTGGTTGCCGGTCTGCTGCTGCTGCTTCTGCACGGCCGCGATGAGGTCGATCATGCCCTTGCCCTCAGCCGGGATCCCGATCTCGGGCCAGCCATGGAAGTGGAACTGGCGGACCACGCGGGTCTGCTCCTCCTGGTGGGCGAGGGGCTGCGGGCAGGGGAGGGCGTCTCTGCTCACACAGCCCCGACCACCCGGGAACAGGCCCCAGGCCCAGCCACCCTCCTGGGGACCGGGGCCCAGGCTTGGGGTCCTCCTGGGGCCCTCGACAGCCACAGCCAGCACAGTCCCGCCCTGGCTGGCCTGGGCGTCCCGGCCAGGCTGTCTGTAGGCTGTCTGCCGTGCGCACCCCCGAGCAGAAGGCCACGGAATTTCCTTCTGAGAGGGGAGCAGGATACGCAGAGGATGCCCCCAGAACCCTGGAACACCCTTCTTCCTCCGGCCCCCCTGCCACTGCTGTCTTTCCTGAGCGGGTGTTGGTGGCCGAGGGACACCTCTCGGAATTGGCCCCTCTGCCCCCCGCCCTCGTGCTCCGGCAAGGACACACATGACCACGGAGGTCCGAATGTTAGAGGAGCTTTGCCCCTTGATCACGTGGCTCCCTGTTCACCACACTGACCACTGATACGAATGCACCAGTTAGAAGAGCCTAGAGGAGCCGGACACTCCGGGACAGTCGCAAGCAGCCCCAACGGCCCCTGCGGTGGCTTCTGTCTACGAGGGCCTGCAGCACCAGCGACAATACCTGATTGAAGGTGACCAGGAAGTCCCGTATGCTGATGGCTTCTGAAAGTGTATCGCTTTTTATCTCGATTGTTATTTCGCCGTGAGTCACTGAGCCCTCTGTCGGCCAATACTGGTAGCATTTATCCTTGGGGGATAAAATGAAATTTTAAGTCTCATAGGAAATAATGTGCTGTTAGCGGTTTGACGCTCTGCTGCAGGACGGCTCTTGAACCATTTAGCCTATTGCATCTGACCGACTAAATCCCTTACGAGTGCAAGTATGAATGTCCGTTAATACTGTTGACCGAGGGAATCCAGGAACAGATAGGCGTGTATTTGCAACTGGACACAAGAAGAGATTATTCAATCAATGGAGCTGAGATAATTGGTTTTCCATATAGGAAAAAGGCTGGGTCCCTGACTCACACCCTACCAGGGCTGACAGGAATGGTCCAGCCCTCCTAGAGTTGAGCAGTGCACAACATGCACTACCATATGCGGTAGCTTTGAATCTTCATAAAAGTAAACCCCGACAGGTTAAGACTTAAAGTGAAAAACAAAACTGTGAGAGCCTTAGATGAAAATGTCTTTTGTTTTGGGGTACAGAAAGACTTACTAAAAAACAAGACCTCAAAAGGGCGAACCACCCACGACACAAAGATGGTGACATCAGATTAGAACACAATGAACTTCCCTTCATCAGCAAACGTGGTCAAGAGAATGAAAAGACATGCCATCAACAGTAACAAGATATTTGCAGTACGTGCAAATGACAAAGGATTAGGATCAAGGATATGTAAAGAATTCTTATAAGTCAACACAAAAAGAACAAATAACTCGCGAGCAAAATGGGGGAAAGACATGGCCAGGCATCTCGCAGGGAGGAAACACGCCATCTATAAATATACGAAGTGACGCTCGACCTCATAGCAATCAGAGGGATGCCAGTCAGAGCCTCGAAGGGATGACAGATACGTACGCCTAGTCAATCAGCAAACACGAGGACCCCTAACAGTACTAGGGAGGTCAGTGAATGATCTCTTCCATCGGCAGTGTCCACTTTGGAAAACATAGCCACTTTGGAAGGCAGTCAGGAATTATCCTGTCAGTTCAAACTGTCACCCTCCAACGTAGCGTTCTGTCTCTTTGGAACGGGCTACTCCTTGTGTAGCATCAGACCCGCAGGAGAAAGGGCCAGCAGCACTGTTTATAAAATAATAAAATGGAATTGACCCAAATGCCCGTGACAGGAGAAGGGACAAATAAGTGGATGCAGGATGTGTAGTGTGTGCAGTGTGACACAATGAAATACTGATGAATGAACCACAGCCATAGGCATCCATGTAGGAAAGCAAATAGCATCCTTCTGAGTGTGGAAAGCAAGTCCCAGAACAATATGCACTGTAATGACCCCCGTTTATATAAAGCTCGAAAGCGAGCAAAACTGAGCAGTAGCTTTTCAGACAGACACATAGAGGATATAAAAAGATTTCTGAAAAAGCCAAGACCACATCTACTAGGATGGCTTTAAAAAGACCAGTATTGGGGCACCAGGGGGGCTCAGTTCGTTAAGCGTCTGTCTTCGGCTTGGGTCATATCTCAGGGTCCTGGGATTGAGCCCCACACGGGGCTCCCGGCTCAGCAGGGAGTCTGCTTCTCCCTCTCCCTCTGCCCCTCCCGTTGTTCCCTCTCTATTAAATAAATTTTTAAAAATCTTTAAAATAATAAAAAGACCAGTAGTAATAAGTGTCGGTAGAGAAAAGTGGTGGGTGTATAAAATGGGGCGGCTGCTTTGGACATTCTCCCAAATGCCCAGCCATGTGAGTTTGCCCAGGCAGAGTTACAATGTGGCCCAGCAATTACGCCCTGAGGTGTCTCCCCAAGAGAAATGAAAACACATCCACGTAAGAACTCGAACCTGGACGTTTCCAACATAATTCATAACAACCCCAGAGGGGAAACAACCTAATGCCCATCAATGAATAAATGGTAAATGAACGTGGTACGTCCATACAATGTGGTCCACACCATGCAGTACGAGTCGTCCAGAAAAGGAGGAGCCTATTCTGGATACAACATAGTTAAAACTGGAAAACATGCTAAGTACGAGAACTCAGTCATGTTGTATGATCTCATTAACATGCAATGTCCAGAGCAGGTAAATCATAGAGGCAGAAAGTAGGTTAGTGGTTGTGGAGGAGGAAGGAAAGGGGCCTGGCTGTTCAGGAGCACAGGGTTTCTTCTGCGACCCACTGAGCCCCATCTGATTTAACAGGAGGGAAAGGGCAGATGGAAATGATCGGGAATTAAATAGTGGGGATGTTGCCCAACTCCAGAAATATGCTAACAACTGCTGACTTGGGCCCTTTAAAAATACGGATGGAACGGTACGTGGATTATAACTCAATGTGCTGTTTTTAAAAGAAGCCAAGAAATCTAAACACCGATCCCGGGTAGTGGCCGTGTCTCAGGAGAGCCCCCGATAGGTGCGCGTCCCCGGCCAAAGTCTGGTGCTTCATCTGGCGAGCGTGTTCGTGAGCACTTCCTGTGTTACCACATACACATGACAAGGCCCCGCATGGGTCTCTGGGGACAGGAAGACACCGACTCAGTTCAACCAGGACACGGTCTGTAAGGTGCACATGTCAGTGTCTGTGTCCTCACGGCTTGAAGAACGTAAGTGTTTCGTTCAACAGGTTTTGATCAAATTTGCATTTGTGGAAAATACAAAACGGCAGACTTGCGAGGCTGGTTAAACAAAAGGTAGGCTGAGAACAAAAGCCAGCGTGGGGGGTCACGGCCAAGCAAAGAGACCTGTTTCCCTTTGCAGCTCTCTCCCTCCCCAGTCACCCACGGCGCCAGCCTCCGCCGCTGACGGCGGGTGGGCCGATCCCAGGGGACCGCTGGGGTCTCGCAGGTGGGCTGGGCCGCAGGCGTCCCCCGCCCCCTAGGGCCCGGGCTGGCCACGAGCGCCGCTGACCTGCTCCCTCTCCTGGACCTCTGTCAGCATCACGACCGTGTGGCACTTCCACTCCCACACCATCCTCCAGAAGTCCTCCACCGTGTGCGCCAGCGGCCCCTGGGTGGCGATGAAGTAGTCCTTCTGTCGGTAGCCCTTTGCACAGGGAGTGGAGATTAGAGTCTGCCCTCCCGCCATGCCGGGTCCCCCGCAGAGGCAGGGGCTGGCTTCGGAGAGCCCGGGCCTCAGGACGGAGAGCCTTCTCCCGCTTCCCCGTGGCTGACCCCTGGCAGGCACACATGTGCATGTGCGCCCTGAGATGGGTCCACTCTCTCCTCCCCTGCAGCTCCTGGGGTCCCCTCTGAGCGGGAATCGTGAGCCACGCTCCCCCCGGCCCCCTGCGACAGCACTTGTGGCTCTGCTCTCACGTCTCTCTGTGTCTTGGCTCAGTTAGCCTCATGGGGGTGGACTGGATGTGGATTTAGAGGAAGTGAATTTAAATCCAGTTCCTGCACGGAGCCCAAGCGAGCTTTGGCACAGTTTTCTGATCCGCAAAAGGGAGCTCGAGGCAGACTCGGCCGCAGTGTCCTTCCCCATCCATTCCTCGGCTAACGCCACTGTGCGTGGGGACAGCCAGTGACCGTGCCCTGAACACACAAGTACGTTGTCCCCGTGGAGCAGGTCGCGGGCAGGGCAGGACGCCGCGCCAGCACCCGGGGGTGACCCGTGCGTATTAGGGACATAACAGAAAAATCGCTGTGTCTTAAAAACACAACAGAAACTAGCAATTACTTAGCGGTGCACCTATGGTCTCTATTCCCAAAATCCATTATTTCCTTTTCTTTTCTTTTTCATGCAAGTCATTCTGCCAGCAAAATCGCCTGGATTTCAGGATTCCTTCCTGACTGTGAAAAGCAGTTAAGAGCCCGCGCGATCACAGACGAAGGAAACATGCATCTTCGCAAAGCGCACCCAGGCCCACTGCACTTACATCTATAAACGAGGCGTTGATGTAGTCTGTGTATTCTTGACCCCTTTTCATGGAGAGGATCACCCGGTTGAAGTCATCTGCAAAGCAGGACGTCCCTTCAGTTAGCGCACACACCAGTCCTGCCTCGCAAACTTCAATGTGTTGCTGTTCGCTTCCAAAATATAAAACTTATTAATAAAACTGCTACGTTAAGTCAAGTCCCTGGAAGGGACTTTACTTTATAAAATAGGTTAATTAAATTGGCCCAGAAAATTGTGTTTGGCTAGGAAAGAAAGCCCTGAAAATATTCTGGTTATCATTTTCATTTGTCATGAATTGAGATAATTCATACCACAAAGGGAGGGTTAAAAATGTCGCATTTTAGGAGTGAAGGCACCGTGGCCAGGCAGGCGGCCTGGAGTGGCGGCCACAGCCTCCAAGAAGCCGGGGTCTGAGGCAGAGGCAGGCTTCGCCCAGCCCTCGTGTGCTTTTGATGCTCGGTGACCATGAGCGCATGTCAGGGCCCGGGCTCCACCTGCAGTGATGTGCTCCCTCTCCTCACGGCGGCATGGACTCTCCTTTCCTTTCCTCCACTTCCTCTGATCCCTGTGGAGTTCCTTGCTTCCCCCCTCAATGAACATGGGCACCCCCCTCCCCCTTACCCAGGACCTCAGCAGGCTAGGGTCCTGAGTGCACCCCTGCCCGTTTCCCACCTCCCCGAGGCCTGGAGCAGGACCTCCGCCTCCACGTACAGGCTTAGGGGGTGACTGGATGAGGTGGGAATCGGGCGGCCCCAGAGTCATGACCAAAGCGGATCTCTCCACTTCCAGGAAGTCCTCTGTCTTCTGCCATCTATGTCTCATATCCCAAGCCGCCTGCCTGATACCCAGGACTGTCTGGGTCACCTGTCCTTGCTTCACAGGTGGGTGTTCTCTTCCCAACACTCGCCATCGCCCCCAGGAGCCCTTAAGCCCAGGCCAGAGCGTGTCTTGTCCTTGGGCCCTGGCTCGCAGAAGTGGGTTGTCAAAGCCTCTCACAGGGTCCCGACCCTGATCCCGTCCTGCCCTGAGGGCCCGCCTTACACGGGATGATCTGGATGACCCTGGCCTTCTTCATGTTCGCCGGCAGGTTGCCCGTCCGCATGTTCTCCTTCATGATCCGGACATTGGTCAGTTTCTGGGGTCAAGAATCACGCAGTCACAGCACTGATCCTCCTGAGTGAATCCCTCAACCCCGTACCAGCACCTCTCTCCAGGGCATCTGTTCATCTCTTTCTCCACCTCCAGACACCTCCTGAATCTGGGGAAGTAAGTCCGTGGGCACGACACCCTCCCCCAGATGGGTTGCTGCTCTGCTCTCAAAGTCCCCAATTATTCTTCCCCCTACGTCAGGGGCGCAGCAGCCACCCTGCTGTTTCTGGGGCCCGTCAGGAGGGCAGTCACTGAAAGCGGGCTCCTCTGACCAGTCACCGTCTTCCCTAGAGTCTGTCCACACGTACCCGGAACTCCTCCTCCAGCCCGATCTTGTCGAAGTGGGTGGCGGTGCTGTGCAGCGTTTGCAGGTGCTTTTCCAGGGAGGACACGTCCAGCTCGGTGTCCCCGTAGAGGTAGTACTCTAGTAAGGCTTGGTAAATGAACGTGTACTGCATCTGCGGGGACATCCGGAGTGCCCAGCACCCTCGCGTGCGCCCTGCAGCCCCTGGGGGCTTCCCCTTCCCCACATGTTGCCCGGGGAAGGAGGTCTGGGGGCAGAAGTCAGCCTGACAGCCACTTATAATGACCACTTATGGCGTCGAGGGAGGGGGATAGGCCAGCTGGCACCATGGAGCGTGCTGTTCCCGCCACGCCCTGCTATCCACGCACCGTGTGGGGGACAGGCATGTGGTTTGGGGGTGGCCCAGGGGTCTGGGTTCGCTCTGTGTCGCCCACACCAGGACAGGGATGAGGCTGGCAGAAGGCGCTACTCACATCTGTTTGAACCATCTGAGGGCGCTGATTGCGAATTCTGGACACAAACTCGAAGACATCGACCTTCTGCTCACTGTGCATCATGTCCATCATGGCATCAATCACGATGAAGGTGCCCGTCCGGCCAACGCCAGCGCTTCCCAGAGAAGGAGACACCCCGAGGTGAGGCCCACAGCACCCGACCCCCGCCCGCAGCAAATGAGCGGGCTGCTAAGGGTACCTGTGTGCCAGGACAGAAGGACAGCCTCGCCCCCTCCCCTGGGAAACACCCCCCCAGCCCTCAATGCGGCCACACCTCCCTTAGTAAAGAGCAAATTGCCGGTGCAGCCACCAGAGGGCACCATAATCTCAGTGAGATTATCCCAAACTGTTAATAACTACAGAAACTGTTGAAAGGAGCATCAGAGGGATGTGTGTAGCAGCAGCCTCCTGGAACGTTGTGCGAGTCATTTTCTTCCGTTACCAAATGCTATCTTGTCACCACGTGTGTAAGTGGATTTTTTGAAACGTCACACTTGAAATGGCTTTTCCAGGTTCTTTACAAAAAGGAGGTTCCCAGGCTAGGTTACTGGCTCTTGAGCCAAGGTCAGGCGGAAGGGGGCCACCGGCTCGTGCTCTCTGGCCTCCCAGCCCTCACCCTGGGGGGCTGGCTGAAGCTGGCTGGTCCCTAGGGTCTCCACTGGGCCGTCTCCTGGCTAGGAAGCGGCCCGACTGGATTCTTGGGTTTGGGTTTCCTGCCTTCCCCACGCCCGCCCCCAGTGCCTCCAGGACCGCCGTCCTGCCTTCCCCCACCTGCTGTCCCGGGTGGATCTCCACCAGCTGGCGGGGCCCTGCATATTTGTTCCCCAGCGACCAGGACAGAGCGGGCACACGGTGGCACTCAGACAACATTTGACGAGTGAGTAAGCCCTCACCTCACGCTGCCGACTTGTGTGTGCAGCGTCTGTCATGAGAACGGGGCTGCCCCCTCCAGCCCCTGCAGCGTTCACCTCTGTTACCAAAGGAAAGTAACCTCTTGAACAAAAAGACCCACAACTTAGTGAGTGACATTCCCCCCACTTTCCCCTTTGTGAGGGTTGGGGGAGATAGCGCTCTTTCCAGTTAGTCTCCAAAACGGGGCCAGGACAGCAGTGAGGACCATTTTCCGGTGCAGACACCTTCATGGGGGGGGAAGCAGGTCAAACACGAGGAGCCCTTTGGGGAGTCTTAGCTCTTTACAGGTGCAGAGTCTGAGAAAATCACCTGGTGCGGAGCCCGGTGAGACACCCCTGCCTAATACGTATGTAAAGGAGGCCACAAAATCGCCTAGTGCAAGGCGACCGGGTCCCTGCCGCTTATGGGACCTCTCGCCTGGCCTGGGGTGCATGCGGGAGAGGCCGCTTTGCCGCTGGCAAAGGGACCATGCTGGCCCCCCAGGAAAAGGCTGAGGCCAGGTGGTCCTTCTGCCGGCCTCCGTGGGGACGCTGTTCCTAAGAGGACTCAGGCAGAGAACGTCGGTTCCATACGGGTGTGTCAGTAGGGATGAAACCAGGAAGAGCCCAGGCCCCGGCGGCAGGGCTTGGAGCTGAGGAGCACTGGTGTGAGGATGAAATGGGAGGTGGGACATGAAGTCAACTCCACCCTGAGTCTCCGGGAATGGGAGGGGGCTCCAGCCAGCCTGAGCCTTCTCCCCCACCCTGCCGGCTTCTGGCGGCCTGCACTCTTGGCAGGAATTCCTTTCATCACATGACTGCAGTCAGGCAGGCGTCCAGAACCACCCATCTGCCCACACCGTCCGGGATGGCTCACAGGGGCCTGAGCTCAGGAGGGGGAGGACCCACCCGGGAGGAGAGGGGGGTGGGGAAGCCCCAGACGGAGGGCGCCCCTCCTCCCACTTCCCGGATACTAAAACCCTGGTGGCCAAACAACATAAAAGAAGGCCAGAGTGCCCAGGAGCTTCGGGCACAAGTAACACACTGCCACAGGGAGACAACCGCATGCCCAACTGCAAAGGCAGAGACTTGTGGCCACAGTGGGGGGGGGGGGACAGCATGAAAATAAGATAAAAATAAGATAAAATGGCAAATGCACGTGGGCCCCTGAGGCAGGGAGGAAGCAGGAGAGAGTGGTCGTTCCCCAAGGTCTCCCATGCATGACAGCCCTGCATGGATCGGGACAAAGCAGGACTGAGTCCGCCCCCTGCAGCCAGCCCTGACCCAAACACAGAGGCCTTTCCTTATCTCCCCCCACCCCCACCCCGCCCCGATCCGGAGCTGAGCGGCCTGAGTCGGGGAGAGGCAGCAGCTGCAAGGGTCTGGTAGGGCCCCTCTTGCCACGACTTCTCCAGCTGAGGGCATCGGACTCTGGGTCCTGAGCACAGGCTGCTGAAGCCCCAGGCTGTCTGCCGCAGCAGGCCCCGGATCTCCGGTGGGCTCGAGGAACCCCTGGGTGGGGACTGGGGCCCCTCCATCCAAGTTCGCCCCCACCTCATGGAGGGGGGTCCCTGCTCACGGGGCTGTCACCCTGATTCGGCCTCTTTCTGGCTGTTACAGACCAGGTCACTGGGAGGATCTTGGCACTGCCAAAGGACAAAGGGGACAAGGGCCAGAAGGCACCTGCACACATGATCTGGCTTCCGTGACGTCTGGGCAAGAACAGGAACAGTGGACAAGACCCCCAGGCTGGGGCCAAGAGGACAGGCCTGCACGGCTCCCTGCCCCAGTACAGCTGATGGGGGGGGGCAGGGCCGGGCCCAGTGACCCTACGGACGCCTCAGTACAGCTGACTGGGGGGGGGTGCTGGCAGGGCCGGGCCCAGTGACCCTACACCCGCCCCAGTACAGCTGATGGGGGGGTGCAGGGCCGGGCCCAGTGACCCTATGGACACCGCCGTACGTAATGCACGGGTGCCCCAGTGTCCCTTAGCTCCCAAGGGGCAGCCCCAGGACTCCCTCCCTGGCCAGGAGGACAAGGGTCCCCCCCTTTGATCCCTGAACTGTCTTCAGGTCCTAACCGAGTACCCCCCGGGAGGATGGGGAAGTTGGCGAGGAAGCACTCCCCATCTTTCTGATTTGTCTTCAAACCAGAATGGGTACAAGCCAGTCAACCAATTCAAGTCCAAGGTCTTTTCTCGGACATGACCTTCTGCACCAGCAGCCAAACCGGGCATGGAGACATAAGCCACAGAGGGGATAATCTCTGTCCCGTCTCTATGGCTCCACGAGTTCCAGCAGAAATGAAAGCTCAGTGTGAAAACTACCAGGGGACGCCGAGGTGTGCAAAGGCAGAGGGCACTTGCTCGGGGAAAAGGGCTCACTTTCGGAAGATGCTTTTCTACAACCTGAGGAATAATCACAGTGCTGACAGCTGATACAAGCTTAGTTTTGTGCAAAGCTCACCCCCGAGATACCCAGGCCCCTCCAGGATGGTCCCTCCCACCACAGAGGAGGAGGGGCCCCGGACCAGAATCAGGCCTTCAGGATGCCCGGCCCCAGACGGCTGCTCCCCACTGCTCTTCGCTGGGCCTGCACCATGGCCCGCAGCCCCTCTGAGCCCCACGCACGCATCTCAAGACTGGGGGCTCCGCCTAGAAGTGTGGTTTCCAGCTCTATCCTCAGAGGGGATTTGGGGGTTTCTGGGGGCAGCAGCACACAGGCCAAGTGACCCTGTGCAGAGCCCCACTAGCTCCCTCTCCCTGGCCTCCTGGCTTTTGTCTATTCTGCGTACCGGGGGTCCCCTCGGTTCCGCTCTCACTGAGTGGGCCACACGTCCCCCCAGCTCTCACCCTAAAGGGGTCTCTGAGGTGTCACTTCTGTTCCCAGTGGGCAGGGCCTGCTCTCTTTTCGCCCTTCTGCCCATGCCGACACCGGCCACGGGTCATGACCCACGACAGCCCCACAGGGACATACCTACAGTGGACCACTATGGGCCCGGCGTGGGCGGGGTTGAGGGCCTTCACTTTCTTCAGGAACTTGAGCATCCCGATGGGGGTGAAGGGCACCCCGAAGTCAGGCCAGCTGGTGAAGTGCAGCTGGCAGACGAGCCGTGGGGCTTTGCAGCCATCGGGGAGCTGCTGCGGGAGACGGGAGACATGAGTGGGGGGACAGCCCCCTCCCCCAGCACCACTCCCTGAGGATGCTCATTCCCCTCCACACACCCCCCACCCCGCCATCTCGACCCTGGGCAGCAGTGAGGACACTGGTGGCAGCCTGCCTGTGTGCCGGGCCGGCAGAGTGGGACCCGCTGCACCCATCCCGGGCCCAGGGCAGGCTGGCCCGGGGCAGCTGGACACATCGAGGAGCTGGCTCTTGGGCTCACGGACCCCACCGGTGAGCAGGGCGGCCACGTCTCCGTCTGCCTGGAAGCCCCACTTCCTTCCAGCAGCACACCCTTTTGCTCCGCACAGAGTCTTACTTTGGAGGAAAAAGGTGATGTGGCTGGCCAGCCCACCCGTGGCCGGTGAGTGCGGCTCTCTGCCCCGGATCACGGAGGGCTAGGTGGTGGACACGCAGGTACACATACGTGCGAGTGTGACTGCGAGGGACACAAGCAGGGGACCGTAAAAATGATAAAGCTCGTTCTTTCCCCTTCTTTGCTGTGGCTTCTAGAAACCTCAGACTTTGCAGCGCACGATGCCAACCCCTCTACCTCTGACTCCCGATGCCATGACCTTCTGTTTTTCCCATTTTTTTAAATAGTTCTTAAACCTCTATGTCATCTGTTTTGGACACAGACATCTGTATGGAAGAATGCCTTGCATTCTTTTAGGCAGGGACGGGCGGGGACAAGCAGGAAATAAGTATGACAAATACTGAGGAGGTTACAGAAATACTTTTGAGACTGTTAAAAAAAAATCCCACCTCCTCACTTCGGTGTGTGAAATGACATCATGTTAGTGGGCGAGAACCCCCAGTCCCGGTGCCCCTCCCCCAAGTGACTCAACTTCCTCCACCCAAGATGGTGAGGGGGGCCCGGGGCTCTGCAGACCCCTGTGCACCTGTCTCCTCCTGCGTAGATCCACGTCCCCAGGCCCCTGAGCCGGATCCCGTCCCCACCCTGCACTTGGCCCTCCTCAGCCCCCACTCAGCGAGAGCTCCTACAGCACTGGGCGGGTGGGCAGGGGGACGAAGCTCTTCCCATTAAAAAAATTAGACGCCTATTTACTCTGACACTGCTCTCTTGGAAGACTGCCTTTTCAGAAAGCCAATAACTGAAAATGCTTACGGACTGTATGCAGAATTTCCGGATGGTGTAATCTACGAGAACCACGCAGTCCTCCACGCACACGCGGATGTTCCCGTAGGTCCAGCATCCCTGGTCCGGCCAGTACTGGGAGCACTTCTCCTGCATGGGATGGCGGCACAGAGATAACCAGATCTGGGGTTACCCCCGGCCCCACCATTGGCACACACCAGGCTCCCTCAGACAGTTCCCGGAGCCGCGAAAGGGCCGAGAATGCAAGGCCACACAACTGGTGGGGACAGCCCTAAGTGTGTGCCTGGGCCCCTTTCTGATCTGGACCCACAGGCGGGAGGGGCTCACGCGGAGAACAGTGTGTTCCCCAAACACTTCCCACTGGGCCGGGTGGCATGTCTTTTCCTTGCTCAGGACAATGCTGTCCGGCCCACTGCTGAGGAAGGGGCAGTTCCCCACTGTCCTCCACCTAGGACAGGCTGCTGCGGGGATCAGCAGAGGGCAGGGGCACTGCTCCACGGAGTCCCGTCTTGGAACCTGCCCTCCCTCTGAGCTACCCGTGGCTACATGTGGAGACTGTGAACCTGCAGCCTAAGGGGAAAGAGGCCGCTGTGAGCACAGGGCACAGGAGAGCGTGAGGACCGCCCAGCATCCGCGTTAGGACACGGTCCTAGCAGGCCAATGTCCCCTCCGTCCTCCAGGACATCTCAGAAGCACCCCGAGGACAATCAGAAGCTCAAAGGTGCTGGTCGGGGCCATTCCTGACCCCCTGCAGACCCTCCAGGACCCCCTGAGATGCTCCCCTTGAAAGGCCCTCGATCGGCCCCAGGGCTGGTTCTAGGACCCCCGCGGGGCTGTGTGTGTGGAAGCTGCTCCGCCCTCGCCCTCGGCCTCCTGGTCCCGCTGTGGCTGCGGTCCCCTCCCTCTGGTCAGATCATGAGAGGCTGGAGCAACCGCATTTCACAACCTTTCGCCAGAATGTTGAAGCCAGGGAGACGACAACAGAAGTGTAAGCACTTAAAAAAAGGGAACTCTATTGAGAAATGATCTCATCTGAAATGGTGAAAATCAAGATACAGAAGCAGGCCAGCTCTGAGTCACAGAAATGGAAAAATCTAGTAGGAGACTTCGGAGACAGATCAGAGAGAAAATGTCCGGTGACACGGAACAGGACGCCTGCTTGGGGAAACGGGGGGCCTTCTCTGAGACCCACTGCTCCCGCGCTGCTCTCACCGGGGCTTCTGTTTGGAAAGGAGCCCCCTCCCCCCACCCCACCCCTGCACAAGTGGCAGCAGGGGACCCGCTGGGGTCAGGGGACCCCCGGGGCTCCCACGGCAGCGTCCACCTCCTCTCTGGGGGCCAGGTCCTGCCAAGGCATCGGCTCGGAGCGTGGGAAGGGCTAGCGTGCCTATACCCCTGCCTCCTGTCACCCTTCCCATGCGCAGGGCAGGATTCGCTCAGTGGGAAGGGGGTGGCCCTCTCCAGCCCCGTCCCAACCCCCTCGGAAAAAAAACAAAAACCCCATCCCACACAACAGGAAATGGTGACTGGAGGCTTTTTCCTGTGCTCTTTGGCCCGCGTGAAACAAACTGTGAAGGCAGCCCTGGGAGGGGGCTCTTCCCTGCCTGTCCTGCCTGCAGCCTGGTGTCCGCCCTGAGCCCCAGCTGAGCCTCCCCCGGCCCAGCCCACTCTTTCCGTCTCAAGGGGCGGCCCTTCCCCCTGAGCCCAAGTCCAGCCGCCTGGGCCCCAGGCCGGTGCGTGACGGCACTGTGGGGGCGTCCCCAGTGTGGGGACCAGCACCATGCCGGACACGGGGACCAGCAGGACAGAGGTCTCCCAGCACGCTGGCCCTTCCCCTCTACCTGCTTGCCACCACCTGTTCCGGTCCTCATGCCGGAACGTGCTAGAACAGTCTCCCCAGGCCTAGCAAGTCTCCTTCTAGCCTCCAATTCTTCTACCCTGGAGAGTGAGCTCACTTTCTAAGACTCGGGCCCTGCTTTGGGCTGAGAACCCTTCACAGGCCCCTGTCCCAAGCCTGAGCCCCAAGCCCGGTTCCCTGACGCACTTCCCGCCGCGCTGCTCCCATCACTTCCGGCCTCACAGTCCCAGCACCCTTCCTGGTGCCTGCCGCCTCTCTTGGGCTGCACTGGTCACGTTCCCTCCAGGCATGGAGATATGGTGCCCCTCTAGGCCCTGCCCTGACCCATACCCAGGGGAGGGGGTGCTCCTCCCTCTGGGGGTCTCCGTCCTTCCCGCCCCCGAAGCCACAATCACAGTGTGCTCTGCCTTATTCTATAGGGATCTGTGTCCTGTAGGTAAGGCGGGAAGGGCCGGAAGGCACAAATATGGCCCGGCACGCCCCCCTCCCCCCGACCGAGCCCTCCGGCTGCCTGGCTTGCTCGGCCCTCCCTGCCCACCGCTGGCCCTGGGCCCCCTTCACCTCCTGACACAGTTTACACTGAGGTGCCTTCTGTTTGGCCCCGCTCAGGGGCACATAAATCATGGGGGGCAGGCTTTGTGAGTTGGTTCACAGCATGACTGCCGCCCCCGCCCCCCCTGCGGTGTCTGTCCAGGAGAGTGGACAAGAAGGAACATGTGTCACATTTAGGAAATGAATCCGTTTAACCTTCTCTCTAGAGGTTTCAAGTTCTTATAAAGCATTCAAGTTCTCATCCTGTTTTACAGTAGAAAAGCTAATACAGGGGCGACTAGTGACATACTCTCAATACACCTGGCTTCCCAAATGCATTCCTCTCGTCTGCCTAAGAAGCTGGAAGCCATTTTTCGTTCTGGGTCTGAGGCCCACCCTCTTACGAGCCCAACACGCTGAGCCTCTCATTTCTGAGGTCCGTGGCTCCCACCAAGGGTGAGAGCAGTCGGCTGGCCAGGGCCCTCGGCTGAGAAAAGGAGGAAGTGTGTGGCGTTTCTGCATCATGCTCTAAAGCAGGGAGACTCTTGGAACATGGTACATTTATTTCAAGATAAAAATGCTGTGAGCCACTGGTGAGTTTTTCTGGTTTTTGTTTTGTTTTGTTTTTTTCTCTTGTACTGCGGTGAGAAGGGAGAGGAATAGGAAAAGGCTGTGGTGAGCAAGCCCCCCCAGCGAAGCCCCGGAAGCTGCGAGAGTCCTCTGTGAGTCAGAAGGGGGCTCACCTCTTTCCTTTCTTTCAGGTTCGTCAACATGACGATGGTGGCGGACTTCTGTTCCCAGATCATTTTCCAGAAGTCGTTCACCGTTTCCTGTTTGGGGCCTAGAGAGAGGGAAGGATCCCAAAGTCAGACCTGAAGAGGGTCCCCATGGGTTCCAGCCCCCGTCACCCCGCCCGTGGGGCCCTGGGGAGGCTGCGGCCACCACCCAGCTGCTCTGACAGACGACAGGGCTGCTCAGCAGACCGGAGGTCCGCGGCTTCCCCGCCCGGTCCCACCACAGCCACACACCCGCTACCCACTGGGGCCGGGAAGTCCCGGGGAGCTGCACAGCTGCGCTGAGCGGGTGACCCCTTTCGCAAGCAGTAAAGGGTACTCAGATGAGGCTCGGGTCAGCCCGCGTGTCCGAGTGGCGCGTGCCCACGCAGGGGCCCGTCAAGCCTGCAGAGACCAGAGCCCTCTCCAGAGCTGCACGAATGTCTGTGTGTGAGACAGACAGACAGACACACACACACACAGTGCAGGCTGGCCGACTCGCCCTCTGCATCCAACCCCCTTCCCTCATCTCTCAGCTGCCCCTGCAGCTGGTGTTCAGTGCCATCCAGGGAGATGTGGGCTAACGTTCCTGGGGAGCGGTCTGCACAAAAGATAAAGCGTCCCCAGAAGGAAGTCCTCTGCCCTTTGCCCTCCTTCCTGCCTGAATGCAGACACAGTGCCCAGAGATGCAGCAGCCATTTTGTGACCCTGAGGAAAATAGTGACACACCATGGAGGGTGGAGCAGGAAGATACAGAGGCCCCTCTCCCTGTGCTCCCGTCTCAGCCCTGGGATGAGAGAGAGAGAGAGAGAGAGAGGGAGAGAGAGAGAGAGACAGACACACGCCTCTATCTGTGTCAGCTAAGGTCTGTCAGGTTTTCCGACATTGTCGTCCTCCGGCTGTATGTGTGTGTGCCTTGCCCTGTTTCTTAGGGAGTGTGCAGTGTTAGTAAGTTCTCAAGTGATGCTGATGTACTGATTTTCGGGACCTGCTGTCTGAAGGTCTCTTGCTGAAGAGGGAGGAAGTCCAGGGACGCCCACTGTTGGCCGGCCCCCAGCTCCCGGGGGCGATGGATGGTACCCGGATCAGAAGCACGCACACGCACAAAGTGGACTGTGTACCAGGCTGAGGGCCTGCATCCAGAGCTGAAGCATCCTCAGAGCTATAGCCTTGAGATCCGAAAAGCTCCTCACTCCCCCCACCCCAGAAAAGACAACCACGTAGGAGCCACACAGAGCTCAGCCAGTTGAGAGAGATTCTGGGGTATTTAATGTAACAAGCAGCCCGCTGAAATGGTCACCACTGGGTTCCTGGGGGCCCTGGCTTTGACTCAGGCAGGTGTGGAAAGAGAGGTGTGTCTGTCTACACCTACACACTGTGTGGACACACACCCGATGTGCCTGTTACACCCACACTTAGAAATGACCACATCCGCCACGCTCCTTATGAGTCGGCCTGACCAAGGGGACGAAGAGCCCGGGGCTCCAACGCGCCTGCGCTCTCGAAGCTCTGTTCAGAGAATGAGCTTCGTACGCTCTGTGCGCCGATGCACAGACGGACCTCAGGACACTTTCAAAGACGCAGACTCCAGCTCAGCATTTCTGCCCGGCTCCCGGGTCAGCAGAGCGCTGCCTTGTGTCGTGAGGCTCCATGAGATTCGAGACACCCCCGCGCCGTGAACGCAGGGACAGGTGTGACAGAGGACACTCGGGCCACGGAGATGCAGCACCGCACACGGACAAGACGACGAAACGAAGGCCCTGCATTCCGGCCGTCAGATGAGGACACGGTCACCATCCTCATCATTTTACCCAAATCATCTTCTGCAAGTCACAGTGAGAAGCTTACCTTGAGCTGCGATGAATTTATTCTTCTCTTTGTAACCCTACAACAATAAAATCAGATTTGTGGTTTTTTGTAATTACCTTTGCTGAAGGATTTCGTTGTTGTTTGGAAAGTAACATGGTAATCATGAAAATCTTGGAAAACACAGAAATGGGATGAAAACTCACTAGCAACTTCAGAAATTGTACTACTCTTGTTTGTCCCTCTGTAGATTTTCTCTGTTAATACTTGCCTATACACACACACACACACACACACACACACTTAAATATTCTTAATTGGTTAACATATACAAATTCTCCTCCATTGTGTTTTCATGATAATTTTATAATTTATATTAGATGATTTTTTAAGGTTCAGTTAAAGTGGATTCTTAATCCAGTGGATGTGGTTTTACCATAAGCCTGTCTCGCCGGTCCCTCCTACCCTATTTTATCAGTAATGTAAAGAACACTGTAACAAACGTCCCGTGTGCTTCCCCCATTACTTGAAAATGCATACTGGACCGGTGCTAATTCGAGAGGCCTGGGTGCCTTCACGCTGTCTGTGCTACGGCCAAACGGCCCACGAAGGTTGTGATAATTTCCATTCCTGGCCCCCCAGAGAAGGGTCATGATTCACACTGAGCCCCCAGACAGTCCAGGTGTGCATGTCATGCTGGGTGGAGGGACAGGAAAACGTGGGACTTACATCTATGTAGGAAGCATTAATGTAATCCGAACACGGGGTTCCGTCCACCTGGCTCAAAATCACCCTGGAATGATCATCTGTTTGTAAAAGACAACAAAACATGGTATCAGGATAAGGAAGTCATGCCCGCCATACATGCCTTTCATCTGTGGCATTAAGCACTGCAAAGGACACGACCGGGCCTCCTGCGGGGATCTCAGGGAGTCCCTTCTCGGCCTGACAGTGGGAATGCACCTGTTTCACTGAGTACTGTGCCTCGGCACAGGGGACAGGCCCAGAGCCGAGCCAGCTGCTCAGTAAAACCGGCGGGATGACAGCGGAGGGAAGGATCCCATGCCAGGAGTGCGGGCTGCCAGTCGCCCCTGGTCCCAGGGCAGCAGCACGTGCTGGACCCTGCAGCGAGATCACCATATTCTCTGAAGCCCCAACCAGGTGCCAGTTGGTGTGCTCACGATAACCCTGGATGGGAGGACAGGAGCCCCCCTTTCTCAGACTTTCCAGGGGAGGGCAAGCAGACTCCACACCCCGATCCTCAGCCTTCAGCCTTCGAGTCCGTTCTGGGGATGGAAAGTGGGCAGGACTCACACAGACCTGGGCTGCACACAGAGAGTGGGTGGGGGGGGGGGCACCTGCCTGGAAGATTCTGGCTTGTACAGTGTCCAGAGTGGGAGGGCTGAGCACGGGGAGGTCTGTGTGGGGGTGTGTTTTCTCTGTATGTGAGTGTGTGAAACGTGGGTGTGTGGTGTGTGTTTTCTCCGGGTTTTTTTTTCTGTTTGTGTGGGTGAGTACGGTGTGTGTGTGGGGTGTGTGTGTGTACACACACTTCAGGGAGGTTTCAGCCAGGGCCCCATTGTGATTTCGGTGGGCCCTTGTCACTCCTGCCTTCACAGGCCACGTCCTCCATTAAAAAAAAAAAAAAAAAGATGAAACATTTTATCTTATGACTGTTTTACTAGTTAATAGAAAGCTTAATGTAATCCAGACGGGACCATGTATATATTTTTTTCTGATTTTAAAGGATATCCGAAGGTTTCATGGGACCTTAAAAATGTTGTGGCCCT
Organism: Procyon lotor; assembly: GCA_028646535.1. Classification (NCBI taxonomy): domain Eukaryota; kingdom Metazoa; phylum Chordata; class Mammalia; order Carnivora; family Procyonidae; genus Procyon; species Procyon lotor. Next base: position 67,034,006 of record CM053617.1, on the reverse strand, counting down.
GGGCCTGGGTCTCCCCGCTGGGGCAGAGAGAGAGTGGGGATGCCCAGACTCAGCCCAGGGCCTGGGCTGGGGGTCACAGGTGCTCCTGGGGTTAGTCACACTGTGCTGGGCGCAGAGACTGGTAAAGAGTGAGGGATTCATACGGATTTCCCACATGAGTTACGGAGAAATTCTGTGTCCGAGTCCCCACAGGACTGAAACTAACTGAGAAGGCAGCGTTTGTGGTGCGGGTCTGGGGCGGGGACCCTGGATCCTAGCTATGGTCGCTTGCACGCCGGGAAGGTGCGTCTGGCCTCCGACACCCTTGGTCTGGTCATCCCATCGCTGGGCCAGGTCCGTCCTGTCCTAGCAGGAAGGGCCAGTGAGGCTCTCAGGGGAAGTCATGACCCATCTGGGGCCACCAGGGGATCAAATCCCAAACGTCCGGCCCCAGCAGACATCTCTGTGAGACCCTCCTGCTCTCTGGGGCCGACAACCCTGAGGCAGAAATAGCTCTCCCTGAACGTGCGTAAAGCTAGTTGAAAATAATTTGGAACGGTTTACACTCTGAGAACAGCTATAGAAATCAGAGGCCAAAATAGCCTCCTAGTTCGATTTAGAATCTCACAGTTTCTAAGAGCTTCCTGTCTTTTTATTCTGAAAGTCACACTTCACTTTCAAAACATTATTTCCTGAAATGATCAGCTGCTGCTGTTTTTCCAGAGAAGAGGATGCCGTCTCCCGACTGGCCACCGAGGCTTCCCGCAGCCCAGCCCTTGTGGACCCGAGACCCCCTGTTACCACCTCCAATGGACCAGCCCATCCTGCCCCGGGCCCCCAGCCAGCTCCGGGGGCATCTCCGGCCAACTCCTCAGTTTAACCAGACACCCCTCTCCCTCAGCCTGGGCCCTGCCGATGAGGGATGCCGCCCCGCTATCCCCAGGGCCCATCTCCAGTGTCTCCCTGCCACTACCCCACAGACCCCGTGTCCCACCCGTGTGAAACACCCTACACCAGGGCGGAGCGCCCCGCCTCCTCAGCACAGTGCTGCTGGGCAGAAGGGGGCTGGGGCTGGACCCTCACCCAGCAAGGGGGGAACGCAGGACTGGCCCTGTCACATGTTTATACTTGTGGGAAAGGCCCACTTGCCTTCGTAGTGTGAGTTGGGAGAACACAGCTCAGAGAAAATGTGCAGGGGTGGGCTCTGCTATTGGGGGAGGTGGTCCCCCACCTGGGGCCATCACCTCTGCCAAGAGGGGGTGGGGTGCAACTAACTCCCACGCCTGGCCATTAGTCCCACTCCCACCGAGGCCTCACCAAAAATACTTTTTAAATTTCAGTGTAAATGTTACCTTTTAAAAACTATAGGGGTGGGACACCAGGGTGGCTTGGTCGGTTAAGCGTCTGCCTTGGGCTCAGGTCATGATCCCAGGGTCCTGGAATCGAGTCCCACATCAGGCTCCTTCCTCAGCGGGGAGCCTGTTTCTCCCTCTGCCTGCTGCTTCCCCCTACTCGTGTGCTCTCTCAATCTCTCTCTTTCTCTGACAAATAAATAAAATCTTTAAAAATAAATAAGTAAAAAATAAAATAAAATAAAATAAAAATTACAAGGGTTTAGTAAGTAAGAGACAAATGGGGGACAGGAACCTGGGGAAGCGCTTGGTTTGGACTAAGTCCTCAACCTATGCATTCAGCAGGTCAATGAATAAATTAAACTAATTAATGAAGCTAATTAGTTAAACCGATCCTAGGCAATAATACTGATTTCCAAATATCGCGATGTTTTACTTGAACCAAAGTATCCCTAACACCCCAAGCCTCCGACTTCGGTTCTCTCACTTGAGCTCCTCAAGCCTAGAGCTTGCCTCCTCCCTCCTGATACCCCACGCCCGATCCTCCCAAATGGTCCCTCCTGTGTGTGCAGAGTCTACCCTAGGCCCAAACCCCTTCCCCACCCAGCGGCACGACCACATGGCTTCCCGACCCATCTCCTTGCTGCTCCCTCCGCTGCCTACACAAACACGATTTGGCCCAAAGACTATTTGGTTAATTTCTTGTTTTAGGATCACAGCCTCACAGGGGCCTTCGCAAAAAAGACATGTAAATCCTCTGTTTGTGGAGTTCAAAGAATTATTTCTATCAAGTGCTGAGAGCTCAGAGGTCACACAAACTGGGCGGACCGCAGCTCCTCTTGCCTACAGAAGGGATGGACTTCACTCTGATCCTGAAAATGCACCCAAGAGCCCACACACTGAAGCCCACTGCACAGGCTGGCTTCCTTGCCCCCCAGGGGCTCTGTCGGAGAAGGGAGGCTCTCTGGGCCTACCTGGGGAGGCCTGGGGTTCAGGATTTAAGCCTTTCCTGGCTGCTGTTCCGTGAGCCCGCAGGGCAAAGCCCACAGGAGGGGTCCCGCTACTCGAGGACTCTGGGAACCTCCTCGGCCTGTATAAGGGCAGCTAGGAACTTCCAAGTTTGTCCTGGCACCTAGGGGGCTGTGAGAGCTGCACCTAGGGGGGCTGTGAGAGCTGCCCCCAGGGCACGGCCCCTCCCGCCACCTCCCTGGGCAGACGGGACAGCCATCTGTCCCAAAGGCCTCCCCTGACTCCCTGTAGCAGTTGGGGTTTCTAAGCCTTCCCACAAAGTCATCAAAGCCCAGGCATTTCTGATTCTTTCATTTTTGTCCTCAGTCTAGGGGACCCGCTGCTGGTGGCTGGGAGCACTGAGTCTGACAAGGAGACAAGGAGAGGACCAGGGCCACCAGCAGCACAAGGCTGGGGCTCAGGACTAGATCCCATATGAGGCCCCCGCCAGCCCATGCAGGTGGCACTCCCCTGGGCCCCTGGGCCGCGTGGGTCTCAACACGGAGCACAGGCTTGGTGGCCAGAGCCACCAGGACAGAGGTGGCCCGAGCTGCCCGTGGGAGCCGAACACCTACACTCCCGGCACAAACACCCAGCAGCGGTGCGGGCCCCGGGCCCCCATCTCTGAGCCTGAGACGTCCACGCTGCCCCGACAGGCACAGTCCCCGGGAGTTTACCCCAAATGCCTCCCATCACGCAACAAAGGTAAACTCTTACTGGGAAGGATGTTGGGATATCTGTTTTTTTCTCTGTTTTCTTCTTTATTGGCCTGTTCAAAAGTTCCTTGTATGTGTCCAGATGGCAACGACTAGAAAAGAAAAGACAGTTAGCAGGAAGAGGGATGGATCCAGACATCGTGTGCTCGAGGAAGACTCCATCCAGACAGATCCCTGCAGTCCGCGGCCCTCTCTGCCTTGCGGGCTATGCCGGGCGCTGGGCAGAGCTGTGACGAAAGGCATCTGGCTAGCAGACCAAGGGAACCGTGGACAAAATGATGACCCCAAAGTCGGATCCGAAGCCGCACGAAGGCAGAGATCTGCCCGGGCACTGTCACCCAGTCCCTGGGAGCCACGAGGCCTGGCCCAGACAGATACGGCTGACCACAGGAGACCTGGGGCCCAGGAGAGGGCAGAGCGAGGGTGTCTGTGCGGAGGGGCTGGGAAGGCATGCTGTGCCTTTGGGGCTGGGCTGAGGGTGAGCAGAGTGATGCCAAGAACTCAGCTATGGGCCCGCGCTTGCGATGCCGTGTGCTCGTGGTCCAGCAGAGAGGTCTCAGCTGGGCCCCTGTGGTGAGCGCAGACCCCAGCCCCTCCCTGAATCGGCCCGAAGATCCCCAGGGGTCCTGTGTGCACCCTTCGCTTCCACAGCCCTGCCTTAATCCCCCTGGCCCCGGATGAGGACAGTGAGGGGCCACTCGGACCCTGTAACCGGTATGCTGCTCAGTGGACCTGAACCCGAGCTCCCTGACTTCCATTCTTTGACCACTTGGGGCCCCTCCCATCCTGCCGGCTCTGGCCGTCCTCCTGCATTTGCGGGCTGCTGGGCCATCCTCTGTCCTCAGGTGAGCCTTTGCAGTGCACAGTGGGAAGGAGCCTTTGAACCCCCCAATTGCATCTTTCAATATTAACCTAAATGTTGACTGGACCGGGAGCCACAGGAATTCAAGTAACAAGTGAGTATTTGCCAGCATCTTCGGTGTGCCAGGCCCCGTAGGAGGGGCTGGATCAGGGGACCCAGTCCTCACATGCTATCCTGAGATGACACCAGCATCACCTCTATTTGACAGATGAGGAAACTGACCCCCAAGGCTGCTGCAGATACGGCCAGAGCCCCCTGGCTTGCAGGGGGCAGACACGGGGTCGGGGCCTGCTGTCTGGCCTGGAGGAAGGTGCTCACTTCTTGAAGTGTAAAGTCCCAGGGGACGGGGGCAGGCCCTACAGTACAGCCCAGGCCCCAGGCTTGCTCACCCCTGAGTCAGGAGGGACAAACTTACCGCACACAGGTGCCCAGAGCCTCCCTCTCCCTGTTGAAGGGCTTCTCCATCCCCGACTGAGCCCCTGCCAGCCAGCATCCTCTGTCTCTCATTTTAGGGTCACCACACAGGCTGGCCACGGGCAGAGGCTCTGCCAGAGCCATGTGGAGGCCAGCCTGGCCAGGGGGTGCCTTGGGACCAACACCTCCTCTGCCTGGAGTTCCTGATTCTTATCAAAACATCTTGACTCTGACTTTCTGGATCCACCCTAAACAGGGAATCCCAAGTGAAAATGTTCTACAGACTTCTCATTGTCTAGACCTGAAAGCTGTTTTTGACCTCAGCTCTGAAAATAAAAATGAGATCTGTTCCTATGTCATGCATTTGTGCGTGAAGTCATGTGTTCATCGGGACCCACACGATGGATGACACGGGAGCCCCGGCTCTGGAGACAATGACGACAAATCAGTATCAGTCATCACTTGGGACGCACGGAGTGCACTAAGGCAAGAGCTGGGGAGCCGTGTGCAGGGAGGGACAGGGGACGTGGGCACCCTCTACCCTATGCACGATTTTTCTGTAAGCCTAAAACTGCTCTACAGATTAAAGTCTATACGAAAAATAAATTAAAAAAAAAAGAGAGAACCCGAGAAGCCTCCCTCTTCCTTGGAAGGTGGGGCGGCTACAGCGCGGTGGGTGGAGAGGCCGGAGGGGTCTCGGTGGCCCAGCCCTGCCACCCCTCCCCATCCCCGCAGGGACCCAGGACCCAGAATACGGAGCTGGGGTGGCGACACTGGCTCTGTGGGCAGCGTAGTGGGTCACTTGGGGTGAGAGGCGAAGTGCTCGGCGTGTGGAACATGTCCCCGTGCCCTGGCACACAGAGTGACGGCCGCGAGGGGCTGGCCCATCCCCTCCTCCTGCTGTCTGTGTGCCCGTGGACTCGCGCCTCCGAGCTGCTCAGATGGCACAGGGGAGGCGGGACAGCACCCGGGGGAGGGCTCCGCCGTAACTGGGTCACCCCTGCAATGCCGAGCGTGAGTGAGCCGTGCACATAGTAATTGGTCAACAAATACCTTATGACCGGTTGTCCAGTTACAACCATTGGCCCAAGAGGGTTGGTTTGTTGGCTTCCTCACTCGAGGTGAGATTTCGTGTCAATGAACACGCACGGGAGGAGCCCAGGGCACACCCCTTCCCTTCCTCCCCTCTTGGCAGCGCTGGGCAGGTGAGAAGGGCAGAGAGGAGCCAGGTGGGGCTGTTCCCACGAGCTCCGGGGGACAGGTCTGGCTGGCATGCCGGTAGGGACCTCTCCGGGTGGCCCCTCCCCGGTGCCGGCCCCAGCTGGGAAGAGCCCACTGGTCTGAGACTGGGAAGCCTGTCTGGGGAGGGGGCTATTCCGGGCCTGAATGGCGCACACTCCCAGACTTCCCGGGGCGAGCTCTCGCTCATGGCGGGGTGGAGACCGAGGTCGGATGTTCCCAGGAGGGGTCCTAGGAAGCACGGCAGCCCCAGACCCCTCTCGTGCAGACACGAGGCCAAGCTAGGCCCACGTCTACCCCTCTCACGTGTTAGGACAATCCAGGGGATGTCCTATGGCAGGCGGCGTCCTTAGTTCATAGGTGAGCAAAGGCCCAAGCCCTCCAGGCTGGTAAGACACGAGCCGGGCCAGACACCCAGGCAGGCCAAAGCCAGCATTCCCTCCCTGAGCGCTCCACCGAGCTGACCCCGGCGCCGAACCCTTTCAGTCCCCTGAAGCTCTGGGTCGGCAAGTACGCTCACGCCCCAACTCGTCTGGATGGACGACTATGAGACGCGTCTGTCCCTTCCACAGTTTCAGGGCCTGGCACGCAGGGCAGCGGGTGTGGAGGAGGGAGATGAGGCGCAGTCGCCTAGCCCCAGTTCAGAGCCGGGCTGGGCCCGTCCTGGGAGGCTCCGGGGCCCTGACAAGGGGGAGGTCACATAAACGTGGCCGGGGACACGGCCGGCTCCCACGAGAGTGAGAGGAGCAAACTGGGGTCCGGAGAGTACCAGCAGCTCGCCTCAGGTCCCCCAGCACCAGGCCCAGGCCCCCCTCCCCTCGGCTTACCTGCACGGACGCCCCCAGGGGGTCCCGGGGAAGCCGCTCAGTGGGAGGGTGGGGCAGGGCGAGAAGGGTAAGGACCCAATTTAAAGTGGTGCCCAAAAAACTCAGAAATCAGGTAAAATAACATTGAAATACAACTTTGAATTTCTAAACTCAAAATCAAAGCAAAAAAAAAAATCAATGATGACCCAATCAGGAAACTTTTACATAATACCAGGACGGTAACCGTGCAGAGACAGGCCACGTTGGAACCTGGGACCGCAGGAGAAACCCATCGGCATGACCTTGTCTTTATTTGCAATTGTACTGTTTTGCTCAGCATGGACGGTTCACATTGATTTTGATCTATTTGCTTGTTGCATTAAATATTATTTCTCCTGATGAACAGAAGTTTGTTGTGCCTGGGGCAAGGGCCGCAGCTGCCTGGCCCTACGTCTGGCCCTGCTCCGTTGGGGCGGCCCTCAGTCCTCCCTGAAAGGGCAGCAAAGCCAGCTGCTTCTGACACACGGCTTCCTGCCGGCACGGCCAGCCCCCCACGCGCTGAAACCCAAGTGCCAGGGGAAATGGGACAAGGCAGGAGGGCCAAGTCACACTGCTGCAAACCTGGAGAGTTATTTTGGACGTGGGGAATTCACTTCTCTTATGTGGTCGACAGACTACAAAATAATACTGCTTAGAGCTGTCTTTCAATATGACCAAATATCTCAAAAAAAAAGGGGGGTGGGGGAGGGATACATTTGGAAACAATTAAAAGGAAGCAGGATAAAGGCGGACAAGGCACGGGTTAAAAATTAAGCAAAGTACAGCTGAAATGCTGTCACCTCCCATGCCCTCACGGGACGCTCCCTTGTGAAATGTTCCCCGGGCTGACGCAGTGTCATCTTTGAGTAAAAGGGTCGCATAACACTCTGCTGTTTGTGTAGCCTGCTGTCTGAGCCTTGCGGGGAGCTGTCAGGTCCCTAAGACAGGCCCGCTCTGCTCCCCAGGTCCCCCGCCCCCACCAGGGCCGTGGTGGCCGGCAGCACAGGTGCAGTGGGCCACGGCCAGTCAGCTCGGCCGCACCTCTTGCAGGCTCCACACGGCTGTGCACAAAATGAGAAAAATGCATGAAGCAACACTCAAAACACTCGAAAAGAGTTCAGGGATAAACTGAACAGCCAAAGCCAAGGCGACTCTTCCCCGTGTGTGTCTTACCTGCCGCCCCGCCCTCCCACACCCCTCCCCCCTCCGTCTCTCCAAAAGATTCAAGAGTCACAGGACATTGACTATAACACGAGCAACACAAGAGGAGTCTCCACGAATGCACGTTTGTAGATTGTGTTGAGAGCCGGCAGAATGGGTCTGCTCCCATGGGGACCGTCCCGACGGGTTAAGGCCACCCTAGTTGGCGGCTGCCATCGCTAAGGTCACAGAGAAGATTCCTCCAGAACCACAGCAGCCGGATGAAGGCAAGGGGCTGGAGCAGACCTCAAACCAAAGGGCTCTCAGAGGCAGAGCTCATGGCCCCCCCAGGGAGCCCCATGACCGCTTAATTCATGCTCTGAGCAGGGGTCAGAAGAGGGACAGTTCCTTTGCCCACGAGATGCTTAAGCTCTTTGGAGCCCATGAGAGGTGGAGTGGGGGCTCTCCGCTTTCAACACGGAACTAACTGCCCCACCGCTGGGTGCTCGGGCCCTGGTCCATCCACGTTCGCGAGACACCTGAGTCTCTGTCACACTAGGTTTTAGGATATGGCACTCGGGAGTGTTAGCGCTGGAAGGAGCCTTTGGGACCACCTCCCTCAAGCGTCTCATCTTAGGAACGAGCAATAAGGGCGGGGGAGGAGTCCTGCAGCAAACACCCGGTGGCCCAGAAACCTGCTTCTGGGACAGTGTCATGACTGATGCAGTTCCCAGTCTTCGGGCGATGGATCCAGAAATTCGGCACCGCCTGTCCAGGTTTTCGATCCTGGGACAAGAAGACAGAGGACCCCCCCACACTCACATTGAACTCCTCCCGAAAGCGTTTGCAGTCATCGGCGGATCGGACTCGGATCTCCTCCTCCAGGTGCGTCACAGGGATGGGAAAGTACTTCTTGGGCCCGGAGGGGGACCTGCTGAGAAGCATCACTCTTTGTTGCTCTGTGGGACCAAAAGAAACATGGGGCCACTGAGCCGTCTTCCTGGACAGCTGACTCCTTACCCAGACAGACTGACAGCATTCCTGGAGGAAAGACACACAGCTGAGGCGGGGGGACACTGCTCTCCGATCAGGTAGCCGGGACCCGGGTGGGGGGCTGAGCACCTGAGCGCAGAGGTCTGTCCCTTGTGATGCACCCATGGCACTTACAAATAGGGGTGTTCCTTCGGGGGGGGGGGACCTGCTCCCACCACCACGGACGCCTTATCTCAGTCCCCCAGGCCCAGCTCCTTCCGCAAAGGATTCGGCTGCTTCACCCTGCAGCTCAACTTCCCAGGATGGAAACAGGGAGGGAAATTATGTTAATAAATGAGCAAGACTCATTTTGGTTCGAGTTGGGAAGAGACCGGAAATCGGTTAGGATACGAGCCTCCGCCAGCCTTGCCCTGTTTGTCACACACACAGTCCTGGTTGCGGAGAGCCCACCAGCTCCAGGAGAAACAGGGCAAATGCCGTCCTTGTTTGGCGGGAGCAGCGGGCAGGGAGGCCCTGGGAAGGGCTGATGCAGGCGGCTCCCGGGCAGATTCCTCCCATAAATTCAGAGTGAGACAAAAGGAGAAATCCTTGGCATGTGCTTCCCTCCCTAGGAAACGTGCCGATATTCTTGACAGGGTCAACAAGGAACCTTTGCTGTCATGCCTGCAGAGGGCCTGTCCTCACCTGCAGAGCTATTCTGTCGCCCAGCCAAGAACCCCTCCTGGGGCTCGTTCCTTGGAGGGAAGGTGCGTCAGAAGGAGTCTGGCGGGGCCTCTGAATCTCGCCAGCCACACCTTCTTCCCTCCCATTCAGGCTGTTGAAAGGTATGGGGCAGGGAAGGAGCAGGAAGGGCACACACCCCCCGCCCCGGGAGCCACGTTAGCACTTAGCAAGGTATGCTGCAACCCCAAGCCTGCGAAACTGCCCTCCAGCCTCTCCACCGGGTCCTTCCCTGCCGCCAGTGCTGCAACTGGGTTTGAAGTCTGACTGTGTTTGTTCCCTTGAAGCGTGGAACAGTCAGGCAGCCAGCGACCAGAGGAAGTGACAGTCACTGGTGTGAACCAATACTTTTGAAAGCTTCTGCCTCACACAACTTTCTCGGCCATCTGGATGTGTCGGGGGGGGGGGGGGGGGGGAAA
>CM053617.1:67004746-67024219 GCA_028646535.1 Procyon lotor | reverse complement strand
CGAAGGCTTACCGAAAAATGCTACATGTCAAAACCCTGTAAAAAGGACAGGATGTGAACAGTGTTTCCAACAAAGCCACAAACTGAAAGCAAGTGTCTGTTTCCCACCAGAGAGAAATGGAGAGAAATCTTGAAATGGTAAAATTCTAGCATCGTCGATGCCAGCACCATACCAGGGAACTCGAGACCAGAGTCTCAAAGTTTAGGAGTTTAACATTTAAAATCAAAGGCAGACAACAGCCTCCTGTGTGGTCAGAAAAAGCACCAACATCCCACCCCCCCAGCCCCAGACCCCGGGTACCTTGTTCTTCCAGGATTCCGTTGGGCATCTTCTTGTCATTGGCGCTGACCACGGCTTTCCTCTGCTTCCTGAACCTTGGAGACACAGAGCAGTTAGCTTCGGGCCCAGGGACATTTCCCAGACCACAGGGACCTCGTGCAGCAATACCCACCAGGTGAGCCGGGAGAAGCTCTTCCTGCTGCTCATGGCTGGGCCGAGTCGCCCTGGCCTCCGGTCCCCAGCCCCGCGGGTCCCCAGCCCCTCCCGTCAGCAGCCCCGCCACCCTCTGCCTGGGCGCACACCCGCCCTGCAGCCTCGAGGAGCTCATTTCCTCTTCAGAGCTGGTTGGGGCAAGTCCGCCCGCGCCCCGGGGACACTCCTACCTGAAGAAGTAGGCGGCGAGGAGCAGAAGGAGGACGAGCAGCATCAGAGGTAACAGCAGCCAGGCCAGCAGCGGCTGGGGCGTGCCGGGGTCCGGAGGGCCTGCGGGCAGAGCCGGTCCCCAGCGCGATGGGGGACCCCAGGCAAGGACTCAGATAACAGGGAGCACGGGGTTTGGGCAAGGAAAGAGCCCCAACACTAGGCTGCACTTTACAGTTTGCAAATTTGTTGCCCTTCTGTCCCATTAAAACTTCTTCCCTGATACCAGAAACTTCTTGGACACCAGCATCTCACTTTAGAGTCTGCAAAGCCTGCCACAGTCCCAGTCCACCGTGCTCACCACCAAAGAGATGAGCAGTGTTAATACAGGGAAGGGAGCTCGAACTGAGGGCCCAGTGACTTTGTCCCAGACTCCCTGGGGCAGGGCAGTGGAGGCACAATGGTCTGTGACCATGCCACGATACGGCCTTCCAGAGCTTCGAGCTCCCAGTCCTACCGGTCCAGGTGGACTTTCCTCATTCAGAAGGTCGCACGCCCTCGGACCAAGAGCAGCTGCCTTGTGGCTCCCCAGGACTGGCCCAATGAACCCTGATTCCAAGGGGCTCTGGTGGCCTGCCTCCCACCCCTTCCCTGAAGTTCTGCCTGAGCCCCTGCCTCCCCGGACTGCCGTGTGGTCCTCTCCTCATCAAAATGGCCCCGCTCCCAAGGAGCATATCAAATGCCCCTTCCACCAGGAAGTCCACTTGGCTCCCCTCCTGTGGATCCCAGAGGCTCTCTGAAAGCATAGCGAACTGGCCCTGGGGGTGACCGCCTTCCCTCAGATTCAGTGGAAGCCCCTCAAAGGCAACAACTCGGCTTCCTGGGCTCTGAGTTCCCAGAGGCACCAACCACGGCCTTGAGCCCAGTGGGGGCACTGCAGGCCTGCAGCCTCCCTCACTGCACCCCAGTCCTGGTGTATTCTAAAGGTGCATTCTAAATGCATCTCCCGTCCCGCGTGGTAAACAACCTCCCCCCCAGGGCCTCATGCTGACTCCCGCCCCTATAAGTGGCTAATGCAGGTATTTCTAATCAATGACAGCATGTCACTGACTCGAGTGACCATGTGATGCAGAAGTGCCCTGGGGGGACAGTGGGTCCGTGAGGAGAAGGGGGCCGACCAACAAAACACCCTCCTTGCAGGCTGAGTCAATGCCTCTCCCCTCTGACTAGCGACCTCACCAGCCAAGCAAGAGGACAAAGCCAGGGTGACCCGGGCTGAGCCGCTGAGAGCCCTGGGCCCTCTGCTCTGGCCCCCTGCTGCAGAGCTCCCCCGGGAGCTGATCTGACCCGAGGCTCCCACGGTTGCCCATCCGGGGAGCAGTCTCCCTGCTCGGCCGCGGCCTTGGTGCCAAATCAAGTGCAGACTGATGGGGGAGATGCCTGGGCCCAGCCCCACACCCCGACCGGGCTCCATCCCTGACGTGTCAAATGCAACCACAGAGCGTGGGCGGGTGCCCTTCTCCTCCCCCACTTCTGCATTTGCCCAGAGGTCAGGCTGCCCCAGCTCGGCGTCCATCTTGGCAGTGACTGGCTGGCTAGCTTGCCCGCCCAAGGGCTGGGGGGACCTGGCCTGGCCTGGAGATCTGAGGGGCACCTGGACCACAGGCAGCTCATCCCCCGAGGGCTTTGTCAGGAGGCTCCACGGTCAGTCCTCCAGGCTCCCGCTGCCTCCAGTGAAGGCTAAGGTTACAGAGGTGGGCGTCTCCGCAGCACCCCCTTGAGGACCCAGGCAGAATGACCCACAGATCCGGACTGGGCCGTGTGCAGGGCAGAAGCTGCAGATCACAAGGACGAATGTCAGCAGACTCCTCCATTCTGGAAGGCAGAGATCCAGCAGGAACACTCAGGAGCCGGCGGGCCTGCCGGGGGCCTGGAGACCGGGGAGTGCCCTGCCCCCCACTAGCGGATTCTTCCAGCTTGCCAAAAGAAGAAATTCATACTTTCACGTAAAAAAGATCTGATTTTGGGGGCACCTGGGTGGCTCAGTCATTAAGCGCCTGCCTTCGGCTCAGGTCATGATCCCAGAGTCCTGGGATGGAGCCCCGGGATCGAGCCCCGCATCGGGCTCCCTGCTCTGCCGGAAGCCTGCTTCTCCCGCTACCATTCCCTCTGCTTGTGTTCCCTCTCTCGCTGTACTCTCTCGCTATGTTTCTCTCTGTCGAATAAATAAAATCTTTAAAAAAAAAAAAATCTGATTTTTAAATATGGATAAGTAATGCAACCTAAATGCAGTTTTTGAAAAACACTATAGTCTAGAAAAAAAGCCTCTACAGGCCATGTCCCCTGGGCCAAGTTAAACATGCAAAAAACAAAAAACCGATGACATCGGCTATCGGGCCAGCTCTGTGACTCGCCGTCCTCGCTGGGTCGTCTGTCTTGGAAGGCTTCCGCACCAGCGCACACGTGCCTCTTCATTTTGTTTAACTGATGCTTGGACATCCATTCTCTGAATAACCTGAGATTTCGATGGACATTTAGGATGTTTCCAACTTTTGGGCTGTTAGCTACGACTTTACATCTCGTATCTTTATCTTGAATCTTGAAAGTGCTTTGGTAGAGGGCTCCGGAAGGGGACCCTGTGCCTCTGTGTGCACACACAGTACATTGTAATAGAAACTGCTAGATGGCCCCCTGCAACATTTCCAGCTTCTGTGCTTGCCTAGACTGGGTAATGGATCGATTTCTCCCGGCTGCGAGCAATCCTCTTAATTTCTGTCAATCCGATAAGTAAAACAATACCACTTCAATTTGCATTTCCCTACCTTCTATAGGGAAGCATCATCTCATGATTAATAAAACATCATCAATGCAATACTTGCATATGGCTTGGTCACACCCTCCACTGTTTTCCGGTGTTATCTTTTCCTTATTAATTTTTTAGGAATTCTTCCTGTAACGAGGACAGTGACACTTTATTACACTGTTCGTGTATCTTTACCCTCAACTCCTGTGTAAAGGAACGTCTCTTGATGATTATTTAAAACATTCTGGTCAATGAACAAACGAGATGATTTCTGGTTAACTGGTACACCGTGGCAGTGTGCTGGGATCATCCCAAATAATCCTTCTTTCGGGGAACAAAGTTTCAAAGGGCATCTTCACACAGTCAGGCTTGCCTCACCCTGGAATTCTAGGTCAGTGGAGCCTGCCCACGTGGTATCACCAAGACCCTGAAGTGGGGCCATTGCCAATTCCCCTCCTGGCTGTGTGACCAGCAGCCGCCGCCCTGCCCACCAGGCCCCCAGCAAAGGCAGCAAGGAGCTCTGAGTGTCACATCCGTTCTGATGAGCACGAGAGCTCACCACAGTCCCCACCCTGAAAGGAGCACCCGACACCCACGGTCATCTTATGAGCCAATCATTTCACTTTCAAGGGAACTGAAGAGGCCGAGGGGTGAGGCTGAGCCAGCCCGCCCGACAGATGTCCTCTCCGGAGCGCCCACACAGCCCCACGTCGCTTCTCTGCTTTGGGCAAATGATGTCCTGCCGTTGTTGTTAAGTGTTGCCGCAGGTGTTGGGCCTCAGGCCAGTGGCAGCCAGCTTCTCTCGCCGGCCACAGGGACACACTGTCCTCAGGGCGGGTCTGGGGGGTCCGGGCTGTGGAACAGTGCCAGTGACCCCAGGGCCCCGGCTCCCGGAGGCCAGCTGGCAATGATGTAGGACGACAAATGCAGTTTCCACGTGCTGGAAGCTTCTGTCTTTCCTTTCATGTGGTTCTGGATTTCTTGGCTTTCTCTGACTAAGGGTGCATCTGTAGGACACGTGTGGGGTTAGAAAATCATGCAAATCTCCTGAGCTGGATGGGGGGTAAACCCTTGACAACAGCCCAAATGGCGCCACCTCTAATCACCTCGCCCAAGCCTTCTCTTCCGGAAGGATGTTGATCATTTTTGTTTTCCCAAGGCCTTGTGATAAGCAAGTGTGATGCTTAATTTTTTTGTCGACTTAGCTGGGCCACGAGCTGCCAGATACTTGGTCAAACATTATTCTGGGTGTTTCAAGGAGGTCGCTTTTTGGATGAGAGTCAGCATTTAAATTGGTGGTCTCAGAAAAGAAGATCACACACACACACAAAGAGATCACAGCCCCTCTCCCATTGGGTGGGCCTCATCCAATCAGTTGAAGGCTCACATAGAATAAAAGTGCTGAGCGTTCTGTGAGTAACAGGGAATTCTTCCTGCCTGATTGCCATCCAACTGGGACATCACTCTCTCTGGTTCAGTAGCCACTTGCCAGCCTTCAGACTCAAACTAGGACACTGGCTCTGAGTATTTTGGACTTGACAACATCCTCAATTGTGTGACCCAATTCCTTATAATAAATATAACTACAGATATAGACACAGGTACAGATATAAATGAAAATGTAAATATGTATCTATGGATTCTGTGTCTCTGGAGAACACTAACCAATTCACCAAGTAATACGTATCAGAGAAGTCCTTAAGTTTTATGCCTGGGAGTCCAGGAACGGAGCAGGCAGGGGGCACGGAGCAGGCATATGGGACTGACAAGAGGCCCTGAGGCACACTCGGGGGACCAGGCTTTGCTGGTTACAGGTTCCTGCTACCCTGGCCACGGGCCGCAGCTAGCAACCAGATGGCCCTCTGTCTACCAGGGAGGTGCAAGGTGGCCAGGGAATTCCGTGTCCAATCCTTGGGGACCCAGAACTCACCAATCGGGCCTCTGTCTGTGTTGGGCACACAGCCAAGGAGGAGAGATCAAGGGACCCAGAAGAGCCACCTGTCTGGGCCATCAGAGACTGGCCGGCGGACAGACGGTCCTCCTCTGACAGGGTCTCCTGCCAACCGCAGCCGCGGCCCAGTAGACGGGTTCCAGCACCCCGGCTTGGCTGTCCCCTTAATTCTCGCAGCATTGCAATAGGCAGCATTACTACCTCCGTCTCACAGATGGGGACAGAGGCACACAGAGGTTCAGGAACTTACTCAGCTCACTCGGCCACTGAGCAGCCGGCAGAGCTAGAACTGAACTTGGGCCACGTGACTCAAGATCATCGGCTCTCACTGCCACTCCTCCTCCCGCCCCCTCCTTCTCCTCTCTTCGCATGGCATGTATTTCATTTCATTGATGTAAAATTCACATACTACAAACTCACCCATTTTAAGCATACAATTTAGTGATTTTCAGCTAATTCACAGAGTTGTGCCACCCCAGTGTTCCAGAACATTCCCATCCACCTCTCGGCCACCTGTGGTCACATGGCGTTTGCCCCCTAAGCCCGGCCCAGCACTCCTGTCCCTTGTCTTGCATCAGCTTGTCTATTCTGGGGCATCTCCCATCAACAGAGCCACAGGACACAGGGTCCCATGTCTGGCTTCTTCCACTTGGCAGGCTTCTGGGGTTCACCCATGTCTGCTAACGCTTTCCTATCCCTAACTTCCAAAATATGAAAAAGGCAGGAGGACAAAGCAAAGAACCTCCCCCGCCGCATGTCTGCCCCCCCAACCTTTCTGATCAGGACAAGATGGCTGTGTTGGTCTAGGGCCCTCACTTCCTGCTCCCCACTTGCTCTTTCTCAAGTCACTCTGAGACCTCATAAGGACTTCAACATGCCTCTCTAAAAAGTAAGGGCTCTTGTTTCAAAAGTATAAATCTAACCACTATACCAGTATCTTGTCTAAGAATATTAGTACTAACTTCTTGATCGCATTAACGGTCATATCCGTGGATGAACTTCCCCTACTCATCAGGGTTCCTTCAGGGTTGTTTCAATCAGCTCCCCAGGAGCGGGGGGCGGGAACATTCACCCCTGCTCTCCTGCCTCCCACCGAAGCTGACACCAACCCTCAGCACAGGGTTGTGTTTGCCGCCCTCCGGATGCTAAGCCAAGTTCTGCTCAACCTGCCCACAGCCGGCCTGTCTGGCCAGCTGGTGTGGGCAGGGGTGATGTGCTCCATGCTCTGCTCTCGAAAGAAGTCGGCCGCACCCTGCATCTCCTCCCTCGGCCCTGCCACCCCGTCCTGAGGGCCTACCTGGAGGGGCAGGCGGCGGGGGAGGGGCAGGCAGCCGGGGCCTCACCTGAGGTCGTCGAGGTCCAGTTGCCAACCGCCGCGGTCGTCTCGTTGCCCTTGAGGGCCTTGGCGAGCGGCAAGCTAACGCCCGCCAGCAGGAGTGGACAGAAGGGCTCCATGGCGAACCTGCAGGAAGCAGGGACAGGCTCAGAGGGCGGCCGGGCCCCCCGCTGAGAAGGGCGATTCTCGGAGGACACGGCACACTGGGGACAAGTGACGGTGGGCATGCACTGGGAAGTTGCGTTGGGGGGGGTTTGCAGACACCCCAGCACGGTTTACTCCTGCACTCGGGAAGTAATCCCACCTCGGGACGAGACGGGTTCATAACTCCAAGAGCCATTCCCAGGTTGTAAAAGCTCCTGCTGTTCAGGTTAATTTCCTTTCTCTTTATTTTTTAAAGATTTTATTTATCCATTTATTTCTATCCAGAGAGAAAGGGAACACAAGCAGGGGGAGTGAGAGAGGGAGAAGCAGGCTTCCCTCCAAGCAGGGAGCCCGACGCGGGACTCGATTCAGGATCCTGGGATCATGACCTGAGCCGAAGGCAGACACTTCACCGACTGAGCCCCCCAGGCGTCCCCTAATTTCCTTTCTTGTTTGTTTGTCTGGTTTTGTAGGACGAGAGGAGGTGAAGAAGAAGATGTGGAGGTATCCAGGGAGGGGAAAGTCTGAAAACACCAGGAGATCGAAGATTCTAAAAGGCCCTTTACCCCCCTGCTTCTGGATTGCCACACAGTAACGCTCTGTTCAATGTCTCGGGCACATTCTGTGAAGTCGCTTGACATGGTTGTAGCAGATCTGACAGCCAAGAGAAGAGCACCCCTTTGGGAAGAACCACCGGCTCAGGAGTCAGGTTAACCGGCAGGTGGTCACAGGGCCGGGGGGGCTAGGAAGTGGGGGTCCAGCCCCCCTGCACAGGGTCCACCTCTGCTGTCCCCCTGTCCACAGCCACAACCCACATGCCCTCCCTTATTCTGAGTGCAGGCCTTCTCCAGGCCTTCCCCTTCACAGGCCAGCCCGTCCCCCAGGCCTGAGATGTTAACAGTGAGAACGGGGATGGGCAGGCCACCTGGTCAGCGTTCCTTCAAGCCCCGGACTTCGCTTGTTGCTGTCCTGAACTTCACCCCGGGCTCTAGGGGTGTGGACTTGCCTCCCGTCTGAGCCCCCACGTGGGGCAGAGGGAAGCCCCCTCGTCCCCCGGGGGGGGCCACCCCAGATCCCCACTTGGTGCCCCATTTTGCCAAAATAACCTGGGATCCTGAGGACATGCGGCATCTGCCTCTTGGTGGTGGAGAGGGGGACTGGCCACTGAAGGAGGGGCATGGTTGTCGGGGCCCAGGGAGACCTGGCGGTGGTGACGGTGAGGCCCGGGCTCGAGGGCTGGGCTCCCTCCCACCTGCACGTCCCGCTCCGTGGTCAGCCTGGGTGCCTGCCCGCTCACACAGGACCTTCTGACAAAAAGCCTCGCTGAGCCAGATGATTGGACCGAGGCCCAGAAACATGGGTCCCTTGTAATTGGAGGAGACATCTGAACGAGCACGAGAACCCCTCCCGTGTCCTGCCGTCACCACAGCTGAGACGGAGCCACTCGGACCCTGCAATTACCCCAGGGTGACGACGACGGCCACGATCAATCCTTTCACCCCTGTCTTCTTGTTTCCCGGATAGATTGTAGACTTTTAAAGTGAGCCACACGCACGCACACACACACGCACATGCACGCACACACACGCACGCACACACATGCGCACGCTCACGCACACGCTCGAGTCCCGGGAGCACCTACCATCACCAAGCCCTTCGTATGGGCACTGCCCTCCCAGTGACCCTCCAGGACTGAGAAACTGAGGCCCCGGGAGGATGAGGGACTGACCCAGTGTCGGGTCAGAGGAGATGGAGGAGTCACAATTCGAACCCAGGATGCCGGAGACCAAAGCCCTGAAGCCCTGACGGGCAGCTCTGCACAGGCTGCATTAAA
The DNA here is from genome assembly GCA_028646535.1 of Procyon lotor. Classification (NCBI taxonomy): domain Eukaryota; kingdom Metazoa; phylum Chordata; class Mammalia; order Carnivora; family Procyonidae; genus Procyon; species Procyon lotor. Next base: position 67,015,512 of record CM053617.1, on the reverse strand, counting down.
CAGTCTGGTCTTAAACAAACCTTTTACCTAATTGAATAAGCTGCAGAGTAACTGATTAGGAAGTATGCACTGATTCAATGCAACGCAGACGCAGGCTTCCTAGTTGGAGCATTTGTTCTTGTTACAGGCATCCATTCAAAACCTCCCTCTCCAAATGTTCAACCACCTGAGAGAAAGCTGACACTTGTGGGCCAGACAAAGGCCATCTGATCACACATCAGACATCCTGGGGCTGGCAACGTCCCCTGGAGCGGCAGGTGATTTACCCGCTCTGACCAGCAGAGGGCACTAAACCTGGCCGAATTCAAACCCGGGGAGTCCCTTGATTGCAGCATTTATATTTCCAGACAGATGACAACTTTCCTGTCCTTGGCTCTTCACCCTCAAAGGGGTTGTGCAAGCTACCAATAAGCGCAGACACGAATTCGCACAAAATAATCCTTGAAACAGCAGTTAAATCCACAGTGAATTTTAAGGATTTGTGTTGAACCTACCAAATGTTAAGCACTCTGGGCATTCACATGCTGGATCTCAGAACGGAGATTATCACAATAGTTTCCCACACAGCAGCCTTTGTTTCTACTCCTGTCGAAAGCCAGCCAGCTATCAGTTTGATTAGAATCTCCTTTTTACTCCATCTGAGGCCTTTCTAATACTCTTTGTTGGGCAAGCCGACAGCAGCTTCGTGGAGCTGGAAGGACGCGTGGAAAAGCAGTCACCCCAGGGACCCCGCTGTTCCGGAGATGAGTGGCCACAGTGCTAAGCAAGGAAGGTGACGAAGCGATGATTCACTTCGCCCAGGACCGGGTCCCAGAGGCCCTTGAACGTCATGTTCAAGAGTTTAGTTCAGTGTTACGGTCTCCTTTTCCATCAACAGCCTATCTAATGAGAACCACTTGAAGACATGATAAAGAAATGCCAATTCCAGGGCCCAACTCCAGATGCATAGCATCCAAATACAGGGCAAGTGACGGGATCTGGATGGACCGCAGTGGACAGCCTCGGCTGTGAGCTGCCCTTGGAGTTTCCAGAGGGAGCTCTGGAAGCCGGTCAGGAGCCATCAGGGACCCGGCGTCAGCCTTTGCTGTCCCAGAGCAGCTGGGGGCATGGGCATCCCCTGGGACCTTGCAAGGGAGGCCATCTCAGGTACCACCGGACCTCCCACATTTTCACAAGACCCTCACATGCTTCCCATGCACATAAAGTTCGACACACAGAGGCCTTCGCAGCAGAGAAAGGAGGTCTGGGCCAAGCCGGGATAATGGGAATGGCAAGGAGAGAGGGATTTGAAAGGGGTTTCAGAGGTGGAATGCATACGAATAGTGCCCAGCTGGATGTGCTGGTGTGTAAGGGCATCAGAGGTACTGGGCCTTCCGTCTCGGGAGATGGACTGGGACGGGGTATCACTCATCAGCTGACATTGGGAGAATGGGGTCCCCCATCGGGGGGTACAGAGGATTTGGGCTTGGTATAAAACAATAATATAAGCTCCCATTTACTGAGCTCCTATAAAGTGTGATAAGCCTTCCGAGGCTCAGAGGTAAGTTACCTCCCATCCCGCACAGCAATCCTATGAGGAATGTCCTGCTGTCCTTGGAGACAGCCTGTTGTATCCCAGGGTTCTGGAGCACTGTAGTGGAGAGTGCCAACAGGAATTGTGTTCAGGGCCTAGGGCTGGGCCGGACAGGAGTGGGTGCTGAAGGCTCAGGGTATGAGCGGGTCCACTCTGGAGGTGTGCAGAGGGGCAGAGGTGAGGCGGTGGTGCCACCCCAAAGGAGGCCGTCACACTTAGGGACAGGGGGAGAGGACCTGGGCTGAGGGTCTGCAAAATGACAGCCAGGGAACAGGAGGAGGACAGGACGCTGGTGCAGGCAGAGACCCCAGGGCAGGGCAGGGACTCTCCTCACCCCTTCTACTTCCTCCAGCCCCTGCTCACCTGCCTCTGCCCAGCGAGGCACTCATTCTCCCTGAGATATATCACCTGGATTTGTTCAAAGTCATTTGGGCGCTGCATCTCCCACCCAGACCTTGAGCCTCCGGAGGACAGGGGCCATCTCCTGCCACATCCAAGATGGCCTTCCCAGCTGACCGTGAACCGCCAGGCTTTTGCAGGGGTGGAGCAGACCCCCAGCCAGTGTCCTTGGGGAGGGGCCGCCCGACTGACCCTTCCTGTCCCGAGGTGCACTGGGTTTCCTGGAGCAAACCGCGCCAGACTCCCCCCCTGCAGCTCAAACCCATCACGTGGGGTTGAAACACCAGGTTCTTCGGCTCTCAGTTACAAAACAGACACAGCTCCTCCACAAAGGAGCAGAGATAAAGATTCGCTCCAGCTTTGGAGAGAGCCCCCGGGACGGGGCACGTGTAATTTCTCATGCAAAACAGGACTCTTGAGGGCAAACGAGAGGCTGAAACAGCCCAAGTCCTATGCTTTCCTACAGGACTTCATTATTGGTCAGCATTTGGTTTTATTAAAATGGGAACCCACTAAGTAGTTCTATTCAAAAATTATTTTTTAAAAATTAAAAAAGAAAAAAAAAAAACCTCCCTAGAAAATAAAACTACCAGGGCACGTTATAGCAATATTTTTAAATAAAAATCCCTTTTAAATTGGTTATATGAAAATAAATTGAGAACATGAACAGAATACCTATTTTCGGTCCATATTCACCCACTTCGATCAATATCTCAGCCTTGTCTATTCTTAATATGTTTCACTTCTAATATATTTTCCAATATCCTTCCTATTTAAACATTTTCGCAAAATTGTCTTCAGAGTTTTCCAAATGAGCATCTTGTGAGCTCTCGTTTCATTTGCTTTATTCCTTTTTTGCTTTTACAGGAAGAGATTTTAATGTCTTCCTGTTCACGACCTATATTTTCAATAGTCATAGTTCAAAGTTTAAATTGCTGAGAGTTTTTTTGTTTCCTTTTTTTTGTGTGTGATTGTTATTTTTTGCTGTTCTGTTTGTTGAATACTTTTATAAACTACTTCCAACTAATTTAGAACAAAATGCAACCAATGCTCAGGGCCTCATTTATGAAAAGTTCCCCATCTTTGTAGGACACTTAGGTTGACTTATAGAGCAACTGAAGGCCCCAACGTTCCAGGAATCTGACGAGCAGGGTAGAGGACATGCGTGCTCTGAAGCTGAAGTATTTTTAAAAACTCAACATCAGCTTCATTGCATAAATTTGTAGTTCCGTTACTCAGTATGTGGAACTGTTGGTAAAATCTGACATCCATAGCTTCTATTTTAACTGATGGAATATTTAGTTGGTGTGTGGGCACAATTAAAAATTATCTGTACGTCACCATCTACTCTAAGTTCGATGCGCTTACCACAAACACTGAGCTCCACCAACATGCCCATATTTATATCATCCCAGAGAACACATAACTGCATCATCGGTGTGGAATTCTTCCATTGCATTTCCAGGGACATTAGCAATCATACCAGGCGCTCACCTTTCACCGAAGGAGCCTCCAAATTACAGCTGGCTTCTGTGAAATGGATGAAAAACAGCAGAACCACTCTTGGAATTATCTCATTTTCTATTGGAAACATCACCGCTTGTAAAGGACATGGATCTAGAGGTGGCATCACTGGGCAGTTTGTGAAATTCATCAGCTCTTGGGAGCATTAACAGCTATGAACCTCACCTTCTGTAATGCACAACGAGACTGGACTTGATAATGAGCAGGGATCACTACAGACAGTGATCTAATCACTGTTCACGTTCACGTTCACGGGATCTCAGTAACGGCCATTCTTTGTGGAGCTCCTGGAGGGCTCGATCCCAGAACCCCGAGATCATGACCTGAGCCGAAATCCAGAGCCCGCTGCTGGACCGACTGAGCCACCCAGGCGCCTCAGCACGCCGTCTTTTCTAACCACAGCGCGTCTTTGAACGGAAGTGTCGGCCCCACTGTGCTGGGAACGGCTGGCGGAAGAGTGAGAAGCACATGGTTCCTCTTTCAGAGGCAATCGTTCCTAAACAGAGGGCTCTCTTGCCCTAAGATGAGGCCATGGAGAAGCTGGGAGAGCCGAGGGGACAGGCCACCAAGCCCTTCCTGGACTGCTTCTGTGCAACTTCTCATAACTTCGGTTCTCATTTTTAATTACAATGAGATGAAAACTGTGGATGAAATGTGAAAAGGGACAGGATGCAGGGACAAGAAGCAAAAAAACCCTGGGCCGGTCACAGCGAAAGAGGTAAATACGGAGGTTCCCCTGGAGGGAACTTGGAAGGCACGTGGCCAGAGCACGCTGGGTGTCGAGAACGGGGCCCGGGCGCTCCGGGACTGCCACTGTCTGAGACCAGAGGCCTCAGCATGAGCTCCTGGGCTTCCTTCTCTCACCACAATACATCTCGGGGCTTGCCCCACCTCATGTCTCCCGAAGGTTCACAGCCGAGCCGGGGAGAGAGCACAGACATGCTCACATCTGACCGACGGCTTGGCCCCCTCCCCCATCTGACTCACACCCACAGGTCCTCTGGGCGCCCCCAAAGCCTGTTCACCCGTCACCCATCACCCATGAAAGAGGACCACCGGAGTGACCCCTCAGCAAGGTCCCTATGGAGGCAGAAGCCCCTGCCCAAAGCCGCTGAGCAGGAAAACAAGACCAAGCCACAACCATCTACCCTTGGGACTCGGCAGTAGTGACGAGTGGAAGGTGACGATAAATGTTGGAAGTGCACGGCCCTCTCCCTGCCTCTCCCCAGGAACAAGCGCCCAGCTCGCCGCCTCCACTGCCCCTCCCCCTGGCAGTGTGGACGACGGCGAGGAGGTTGGCTGACTCCGGGGCGCTGGGCAGACCCCCTCTCTGGGTGAGCCCCGGGCCATGCTTCCTCCACTCACCTTGGGTGATGCGGGGAACTAGACTCCTGGGGCTGGGTATACACCAGACTTACGATTTTAAAGAAACGAGCGGGACTGTGGACTTACAAGCATCTGCTGGGTATCTGCTCATTCATTCATTCGGCGACATGCAGGAGCCCCGACCGTTTGCCAAGAGACACATGAACAAGACGGCCACCGCCCTCGCTCCCCCAGAGCTTGCTTTCCGCCCGCAGAGATCATAGAATCAGTCACCGTACGACCAGCCCACCAGGAGGCTCACACCTGCTTGAGCTGGAGGCAGGCCGACCCAGTCCAGGGGGGTCACAAGGCTGCCTGGGGTGAAGAGGTCTCTTCTCGAGGGAGCAGCCGACCGGTCCAACATGGGAGGAGGGGGAGGGGAGGGGGGCTGCAGGGAGAACACGGCACCTCCAGGAAGCCCCGGAGACCCCGCGTGTCTCCCGGCAGGACTACCCGATGATGGCAGTGTTCAGGAGTGGGGGGCGGGGGAGAGCAGCTTCCCAGCAGGACTGCTCTGAAGTGGAAGCTGACACTGGGCAGAATTCTCCAGGCCCCGGGACTTCTGGGGGCGGGGGCAGCTCTCAGGCCCGTCCATCTGGCACCGCGGAGACGCTCGATGAATGTTTTTGAAGGAAATAGGTCATCAGGGGCTATCACCGCAGATTTCTCTCCATCTCGTCAACCCACGTCAGCTTTCGAAGAGGCTGAAGGCCCAGCTGGGCTCAGTGTCTCTCTTTCTCTGTCATCCTCTCTCCCCTCCCCATCTCCTCTCCCCGGGCCAACGAGAGCCTTCGCCAGAACGTGTCACTTCTCTTGACACAATTTCCGATTAGCACGACAGAAGGACCCAGGGATGGCTCCCCCGAGTCGCTCCTCAGACTGAGCTATTAGAACCCTCGGCCCCACAGGCATCGCTGTGCCGTCAGGGAAATCTGAACTCGGCACAGAGACTGCGGCTTCTCACGTCCTTCTGGAAGCAGCCAGAGCTGTGAGGGAGCCCACAGTTACCACCACGGAGCCCACTCTGCGGCCCGGCGGGGAATGTCGGCTTCCGTGTCTGCTCTGACTTCTTCCGGGGAGCTTGGGTCTTCGGATAGTCGGAGTTGGGAGGGAGAAGCCCTCTCCCCTCACGGCAGAATAACGGAGACAGATCTGGCGGCTGGGCAGAGGCCCTGGGGCCACCGAGGAATGCAGGGGGGGCAGAGGCCAGCGGCTCCGAAAGCCCCTGCCTGGCAGTGTCCTCAGAGGCGCCCATGCTCCCAACTCAGCCCCAACCAGACACACACTGTCTCTTCCTCGTCCTCTGTTGAGACGGCTCGTGATTCCCCTGGAGCATGTGTGTGATTCAACACATTTTTCTGTATTCAGAAATAGACCAGAGCTTCTGTTGGGATCTGGCATTATCCAGAAAGGAGACGCACAGGCCTTAAGGAGCACACCCTCCAGAGGGAAGTGCTCTCGGAGGCTCTGGGCATCCCCCTGGGGGGCCCCGTCCACGTCCATCTCATCTGCAGGGACTGCAGTCAGGGACAGTGACCTAGGGAGCTCGCGCTGGGCAGGACAGTGGTGCCTCCTGCTTCCAGATGCCCTGTGGGCCCGGCGACGTCTTGACTTGGGCGTGGGTGCCTACACTGGGCGTGGCTCACAGCAGGTGCTCCGTCCGTGATGGGGGACAGTGACGTCCCTGGTGCCGTGGCCCCACCGTGTACTAGGAAAAGGTAGTGCGTGGGGAACCACGTGGTTCTGCCCCTGGGTAAGTCTCCAAGAGCCAGCGCTGAAGTGGGCCCCAGGTGTGCCCAGGGCTGCTCCCTCTGGCTCAGATACCGAGTCACCAGGCGGCTTCAGCACACGTGTCCTGTGACCCACTGAATCAGCCATCACACAGCAGCCACCTGGCCGGGCTCAGCGTGAGCCCAAGAGTCACAGGTGGAAACAGCCGGGTCTTCATTCTGTCGCAAGAATTCACCATCAACAGGGCTGTAGGGTAAGGAATCACAGGACAGGGGCGGGCTTTTAGGTCAGGAGGGAGGGTAACTTGACAAGGGCAGGAGGGAGGCCTGCCGGGGGCTTGTAAGACCCGAGGAGGAAGGGAGCAGGAAGGGTATTTCGGGAGCACCCGCAGCAGGCTGGGAGCACGAGGAGGGTGACCCACGTGTGGGCAGGATGGACGGACGGGCCGGCAGCAGGCTCTCCAGGCCTCCCGGGGGAGGGCTTCTTCCTGGAGCAGATCCCACTCCTGGCCTGGGTTTGCTGCCCTGTGAAGCTTCCAGAAGCCGACAGCCAGGAACCCTGCCCTTCTGGCCCTGGTGTTCCAGCAGGCTGCTTCGCGATGGTGGCAGATGGGGCCCTAGGAGCAGAACCGGGCCCTGTCCCACTGGGCACTGGGGGTGGGCTTCCTCCAGCCCTCGGAATCCCATCCACATGGGGCAGACGCAGAGCTGAGCCCCCATGCACCCTGAACTGCCCCCCAGTCATTCCTGGAAATGTGGGTCCCAGTAACCTTCTGAGGCAACTGGAGAAAGAAGGCGGCAGACGACTCCCAGCCTGGGCCAGTGGTGCTCAAATCCCCAGGTGTGGCTGCGTGTGTGCCTCCCAGAAGAGAGGTCGCCTATGTCGTGGGAACAGGAGGCGGGCGCAGGAAAATGAGATCCCTTACCTACCCGCAGATGGGGACAGCTCCTCACTCCACTGCTGAGCCTGAAAAGGTGGCTAAGAATGTCCACTGCTCCTTTCTGGAAGGTTCTGAGGATAAGGTACATGACGGGCTGGGCAAGTTCAGCATTCCTTAGGAATCCAAAGATTCACATGGTCACTGCCTCTGGTCTCTAGGGCAGAGGGAGGCTACCAAGCTCCCTGCTAAAGTCCGCACCAGTCCAAGGCTGCTGACTGGACAGATTTCTGCAAGCCAGACCTCTTGGCCTCTGTGTTTCTGCCCAAACACAGCCCTTAGCTGCCAGGTTGACCTAACTGGCAGGGGTGGCATCTCTGGTCCCAACTGGGGTCGCCTTCTATTCCAGCTTTTCCAGGCCTTTTCAGTGAAGGGTGAGCCAGAAGAGAGAGACCAACCATTGCTCCCCTTCGGGTGATCTCTGGCTGCTTTATAGACCCTCTGAGGCCCTCCGCGCACCAAGAAATAAGGTGAGTGCAAAGCCCCCACTGCCTGCTTTCTGGGACGACCACAATCAGGCCCAGATGCTACCCCCACCGTTTAGGTCAGGAAGCAAAGCAAAGGCCAGAAGACCGAGCCGAATCCTTTTGTTTACTGACAAATCTCAAGAGCAGGGAGTCAGTCTGCTTCAACTGGATGATGACAAGTGGACAAGGCCTTCTTTGCACCCACAGGTCAGATTTCTCCCCGACATCTGCAGGGGTTCAGGTGTGCAAGGGGTGAACTCTGGGCCCCGGGATCCCTCCACCCGGCCGGCAGCCGAGAACAGACCGTGCTTGGGAGACGGTCCCGGCACACACTCGTGGGCGGGCGAGCCTCATCAGCCTACTGGCTCCAGAAACACAAGGAAGGAAGGACAGTGCCAGTTTTCTGAAATCATGGCTAAAAACGCAAGTCAAGCACATCCTGCCTCCAGGCGCTGAGCTCAGCCCCCCACCCCTCTTCTAGCCCGTTGGCTCCCGGTACGTCCTCAAGGGACCAGGGGCCACCGTGAGCCTCGGGGGCCTTGCCTAGCCACCTGCCTGGCACCTACGGACACTGCGCCTGTTTCCCAGAAAATGAGGGCACCATTACTCACAGGGCGAGACTCTCATTTTGTTATGCACTGGGGAAGAATAAAACCTCAAAGAACAAAGACGTGTTTTCCCAGTAAAGGAGGAACAAATCTAGACCTTTTCCAAGCTTCAGTTGTGAATACACTTACATGGATGAACGGTCCAGATAATAATAGTAAAAGCCCCTCGAGCAGCCTGACCTGCAGCCTCGGCGTGTTCCAGATCATCCAGAGTGATCCTGCCTTCCTGGAGAAGGTTTTGCTTATTAAAAAAAAGATGCAAAGGGCGTACTTTTTATTAGTTGGGGAAGGCTGGAACTTAATTGCTTTTAAGAAAAGGTAATTGCAAACCTCTAAATGTGAAACCACTGAAACATCATTAAGAGGAGATGGGCAGAGAAGTCCACCTGTTAAGAGAGAAAATGGAAAAAACAAAAACAAAACCAAAAAAACACCACATGCAGAAGTGACAAGAAGATGCCGGGTGTTGTCCCTGTCCCTGGTCTGGCTGACGGTCACCCTCCAGAGGCCCCTTGTCCGTCCCCCCCAACAGAGAGACAGCCACCCGGAGAGGCAGAGGCCACCTCGACCTTGACAAACAGGGCGGCCAGTGACAGTGAGGCGTTTGCCCACCACACCCAGACTCTCAGGGCAGAGCACTGGCTCATCTTGTAGACTGAGGCACATCCTGAGCTCTGCGGGGGTGAGACCACACAACTCCCCACTAGTCACACACGCAGAGTCTGGTTGGAGTTCCCTGCGGCACACAGAACCCTTGGGGTTCAGGAGCCTGAATTCTGAGCACACAGAACTGTACGGCCAAACCCGAAGTATTGGGGTGGGGTGACCAGCGGAAAGGAGTCAGGGACACATTTTGTTTCCTTCCCCAAACACCCTTGTCTCCAAGACTCCCAGAGACACAGGCCAGGTGTGTCCAGAGATGACTGAGGTCCCTGGGGGATACACAGCATGGCCCAAGGAAGGGCCCTACCCAGGAGGCCGGGGAAGCGGGGGAGGCATGGAGCCCCCAGCTTCCCTGCAGCGGGTCCTGGGGGAACAGACATCCAGGTCCCCGGAGACGGCGCTGCTCTCGGCCCACAGTGGCAGAGGAGACCTGGGGAGGCAGGCCTGCATAGGAGAAGGTGGCCGGGATTTGCACGTCGACACGGAGCTCCTAGGGCAGCTGGGGGCCCACCCCGGGGGAAAGGGGCTCGGCCAGAGCACGGCAGCAGAAGCTGAGATGCTGGGGAGCTAAGCGGTGCATCTTTGCCCCAAGAACATCTCCACTTCCTCACTCACTCTGTGTCCCCCACTGAACCACAGCTAGTCCATCCCAGACCCCGGGACCACCGTGTACCAGCCACAGAGAATCTGGGTCTGACACACCAATGCGGGGACCATTTGGAGAACGTCCGGCTCAAGTTCCCTCCTCAGTTAGGAAACCAGGCACAGGGAATGAACCGGCTTCCTGAAAAACTGCGTTTTTGTTTTGCATTTTCTCTTACTATGCAAGCACCAAGGGACAGTGTTTCTTAAAAGAGAGATGAGGAGATGGAAATTATTTTCACAACTTGAAGCTGATCGCATTATACTTGAATCACTGGGCACGACACAGCCGTGAGATAAACTATAAGACCAGCTCATGAAACAGCATCTGAAAATGTATTTTGCCAGGTAAATGACAAAGAGCTATTTCTAGAAGACAAAAGGACTGCCTGTTTTTAGGTGCAAAGGGTTTAAGGGCTCCCTGCATCTGGTTTCAGGTTACCAAGGTCAAAGGCCTCACGTGGAGAAGCAGCTCCTGAGAATCTGGATGTTTTCACAGCAGAATGGGGGTTTTGTTTCAAACATCTCAGGCTGGGTTTGAGGATTGCCCCAGCTAAAATTAAAAGTCTTTCAGAGAAATCCCGTTGAGCAAGGTCAATGGCATTAGACATTGTGATTGGACATAGATCTTTATCCATTCAAGTTTTCTGTTTTTTCCCCCCGAACAAATGGGTAACTTGTTCTCTAAGACAGGATGGAGACCTCGTGACATTTGACTTCACTTTCTCTCTTGTCCTGGTGGTATGTCACTCATGTCTTATGTCCATGGACTCCAAGGAGGCACCAGGGAGCAGCATGCAGAAGCCTCGGGGTCTGCAGGGAAGCAGGGACACGGGGGGGGGGGGGGGGGGGGGGGG
>CM053617.1:66991049-67004646 GCA_028646535.1 Procyon lotor | reverse complement strand
GGGTATTAGATTAGAAAACAGAAAAACAAAAGAAGCGGGTGGTTGAAGGTATGAGGTCTCAATTTACTCTTCCACAAAGTAGGCCAGTAAATATCTATTGTTATGCCAACCCAGCTGGCCGGGGGCAGTACCTTCCTCCTTTATGGGAGGCTCAGAATCTGGAGAAGGGGTTTCCCTGAGCCAAGGAGGAGCTCGATCAAAGGAGGGGACAGAGAATGCTACCCAAAGCGTCCTCGCTGGGAGTTCCGCTGACCCTCCTCCCTATGTGGACATAGGAACAAAGTGGCAATTGCTCTTCAAAGAATTTAGAAGATCCTTTATGTTAAGGAGTAAAAGGTCCTTTATAGTTCACCTCAGTGCTTTATTATGTTATACACTGCTAAAGACCTGTGAGCACATTTCTGGATTACATGCTGAAACTGATCTCATCAAAGAATTTAAAAAAAACACCCATGGAGATGCAAGAAAAATGTAAAGCCCCGGCATATCACAACCTCTTATGTACTACTGGTCCACACAGGGCTTCCTGCTGGCCCCTCCTGAGCAGGGCCCTGGATCAGCACAAGGCCAGGGACCCTCCTGAGGACAGGGTAGCCCTCTACCTGGGCCACCACCAAGGACCCGTAAGAATGCTGGCGTGTCAGTAAGTCTGTTAACGGATCATTTCAATTTCAATCTCCTATGGACCACGCACCAATTTGCATAATTCCAATTATGCGCCTTGCCCTCTTGAAGATGAATAAAAAGTGAAGAGCTTATTTTGTAAGAATGAAGTCCTCCATTGCAATAAAGACAAGAGAACCACAGATCCAAGGAAGCCTCTCAAAGGCACATTTTCACAGATCCTAATGCCATACTTGACTTTATTTAACCACCAACAAGCCCACTGACCTCTCACTCACCTGTAAAAGAAGAGGAAACTTACCAAGTTCCCATTAATGGGGACAAACAGGACAAGAATGCACTATGGCTAGGCTGTGTGGATACATTTTTTTTATTGAAGAAAACCATCCCTCTTATTTTGAAAAAACAAATGAAGGAACCCCTGGAAAGCTCTCAGTGGTAATTCTTCATTCCTGAAAGCGTTCCCATAAGACCAATGACGCTCAGGAAGGCTTTGCTGTCTCTTCTCAAATATTGCGAACCATGTACAATGTCTCACAAATGCTCATGAGCATCACAAACTAGCAACAATTAATTTCTCTACGCTTGTAGGAGCGTGTAGACTGTCATTTCATATATGATACGACTTCACTGAATTCGTTCATTAAAAATTACAACCTCAGCAGTGACAAGAGAGTTGTGCTTGGGACAGTCTTTGGATTTTACAAAAACCAAACTAGAGAATAGACTATAATTCAGAAGGAGAAAAAAGGTCCAGAGGACAGCAAGTTAACCCGTACAGGTAAAGTAAACAACAATTAATAGAAACCAAGGACCCTGACCTCAAAACGTTACCAGTTCTTGTTACTTTTTCAATCGGAAATTGCCTTGGACCTGATGGAGGGCGCTCCCGATTTTTCTGCAGCAAATCTGAATGGTGATCTTTCCTCCCTGGGAAAGGCACTCAGAGTATTCTTCATTCTCCTCATGTTGCATTTTAATTTTAACAGAGATGTTCAGATGCGACAGTCTGCCAAAGCTCTATGTCTGGAGGGGGACCCTGGGGTGATGGTGGCTTCCTTCCATCGCAACTGTCATTTCCTGACCCTTGCTCACACGGCTGTCCGAGGCAGATCCTGGCCTCGCCCACACCACTTCACGGTCTAGCCCACGTCCAGGGCCTGGCACCTGCCATGGCCCAGGGAAACCCTGCTTTCCCCACACCAGCCCTGGGGCCTGGAGGTCTGCGCTGGGACCCGTAGCGAGGGAGGTCTCCGTTCCGCGAATCTTTCTGTCTCCTCTTCCGTCTGAACTTGAATGTGAGCTCCTAATGAGGTGGGGTCAGCTCATGGCCTTATACTTCCCAGAGGGGCCCTGCAGGCAGAGGGCAGAGTCTACAGCAGCACCTAGTGCGACTGCAGAAATGTCAACAGGCCAAGAGCTGATGGAAGGTTGCACCTCTGCGGGGGGGGGCGGGCAGAAGAGCCTGGGAGGGATGAGACAGATCCCAAGTACCTTCTTCGGGCAGGCCATCCATTCTCAAACTGTTAGACTCCTCCTCTTCTGGACCTGCATTTCACTGAAACCCCAAAGAATGCGCAGTAGAAAGGTGGTCCCAAGCACAGATGCCTAGAGCAGCTGGACTGACCTATGTTCTCCCTCCAGCCTTGTGCAGGGAGCAGGTGCGCTGGGTGCCCCGGGTGACCGCAGGTCCTGCAGACGGAGGGAGCTATGCTGTAAGTGTGGTGGGTTGAGATGTCTCCAGGTCTTCAGAATCCGATCAGAACCCCTTCAAGGTGGTAATCAGGTAAATATCGTCTGACTTTTGTTTGACTTTCATCTGGGCTGTGTCAGTAAATCAATTTTTGCCATCCTTCAAACAGGATCCACAAATAAACCGACACTCCACCCCTGCTTCCACGGCTGATGCCAAGGTAGGACATAAACCAATGTCCTTCACCTACTCGGCAAGATTGTCTTGCTGCAACCTTGGGTTAACGTGTCTCAGCAAATATGCCAGTTGCCTGCGCACACCGCTCTATCAGAGATCGATACCTAAATGCATATTCTAGAATTGTTCCTGAAAACTGCAGCTGATTACACTGGAAATCAAAGCCCTGGGAAAGGAATGTGCAATCGACATAAAAGTCAAATAAAGATGCTGAACCTTCACTTAAAAGCAACCTCATGGGAAGCGAATGCTAAAAGATCCAGGAGGAAAATAGGAACTCTAATATTCTTTTCTTTTTTTTTTTTTTTTCCTCTCCCAAGGGCATTTTTAAAGGTGCCTGTGGACTCTTCTCCTCTCCTTCATGTCAGGCACCTATATCGGGTTGTAGCAAGACTCTTGGGCACAAGGTAACAAGAAGAGAGCTCCGCATGCCTACGGGTCCTGACAGGAACGGGCGATGGAGCACTGAACAAATGCATGAACTTGACTTTGCAGGACATCACATCCTTGGGGAGGCTGACCGCAGTACCTTTACCTTCTCACCAGTACTCTGTGCTAATATTCTGGAAAAAGCCTGCGTGCCTGAGCACCCACTCCCTGGGGGAAGGATGGAGGTGGCCTGAGGACAGGAGACGGTCCTGGGACATGTTGCTACAGAATAAGGTGCCAGCCAATCACAGTGCTTTAGCTTCTGTTAATTTCAGCCCGACTCGGTTCTGTGAGCCTCTTTCTATCACGCGGGGGTGTGCTCACACTGCAGGGGCTCACAGGATGTCAGAGACCCCATCCTTGCCCAGTAGAGTAACAGTCACTTCGGCGGCCAGCACAGGACACAGGGAACAGATGGACGGACAAACGTACATCCGCGCTCTGCCCCTGGAGAGGCGGGCTCTGCAACGCTGGCAGGCACAACGCTCTCTCACTGTGGGTACTACAACTCCATGTGAAGACGGAACGCTTGCAGGGCTGAAATGCAGCTAACGCACTCCTAGAGAAGCCCAGGGCTCCCATTAAATTCCACCACTCGCAGGGGAGCCCACGCTAAAACCTTCAGGACGGAGGAGGAACAGTGGGGACTGTGATTATGCTCTATCACTCCACCCACGTGAGGCTGGAAACCCAGGGCCCCAGCTGGGCTGTCCCGGGGAGGGCTGCTGCATCCCAGGGCCGCTGGCCAGCCAGCCTCGGCATCACAGAGGCTACTGGCCATTTTGTTATTGCAAAGCCAAGTAGTTTGCTTTGGGGAATTTTATTTGAATACACACACACACACACACTTTTAAATATAAATGAAGGAGAGGATAGATCCAGATTTATCTAGAGATGCATGCTCTAAAACCTGAATACAGATCCTTGGTGACCCTAAGCAGGTTGTTGTTGTTTTGTTTTTTATGCTAAAATGTCTGTCCTTAAGTAAATTTCTGATTGCGGTCAGCCACACAGCAGCAATTTAGTGAAAAAATTGCTTCTATTTGTGATCTGCTTACATATTTGAACTTAGGATCAAGAGATCAAAGAGCAAAACCCAATCAGTTAGAAATGGATTTGCATTCTCGAGAGACGCAGCACTTGAGCTAAGAACATTAGGCTCGCACACTTCACAGTATCTGAAGTTACATCAGGACACGGCCAGGTCCTGACCCCTCAGTGAGAAGGTCCGCCAGCACCGGCAGTTACCCCTGCTTTGGCACGACCTCTCTGCCTCCCAGCCACACAGTTGCCCTTTGCCACACAGCTGCACCACCCCCACCTCTTAGCAAAGCCTTGCGGAGCCGCAGGGAAGGATCCGGATCCTCTGGGGAAAACTCTCCTGCTTCCTTATGGACGTAACAAGGTTTCCCCAGGGAGCATCACGAAGGGTTGGGGAAAAGGCAGAGTGTCTCTCTTGACCTTCCATCCCCCCAGCAGAGATACAAGGGGCAAGGGTCCTCCCAGAAGGCACACTGTGTGCTCTGCACTCTGCACCCCTACAGGAGCCCAGCCCAGCACCCCTTCCAATCCCCACCTCAACTCACAAATCTGGCTTTGGTCTGAGACCCCAGGAGGCGCCTGGGAGACAACCTCAGGGCACATGGTACATGCTCAGGAATGTTTGGTGGACAAATTATTAGATGAATGAGTGAATGAATGAACGGACTGGATTTAGGGAGCCACAGAATGGCAAACTTATGCCCAGGTTAATACTCTCGATGCCACATCTGCCTACTGGAGGCAAATCCCATACTTGGGCATTTTGGTATCTTGGAGATTCCAGATTCCAAAGGCCCTGTTTGAACCACTGCACGGTCCTGCCTGGGAGGGGGCTCAGGGAGGGGGGCCCGGGGACAGGGGAGACCCCTAGAGGCTGAGCTGAAACACCTTAGCTCGGTACCGTTAGAGCCCCTGGTTTTAACGCGGTGTCTCCCCTCTCCTCCTCTCTCTGCACATTACAGAATCCTTCTCTAGAAACCCACTGAAGGTGCTCTGTGTGATGTGAGACAGAGAGGGAAAGGGACATAAGTGGGGAGATCCAGGGGGACTAGAGGATGGGACGGCCTGGGCGTAGCACATCCCCAAGGCCGGAAGGCCCCCACTTCACAGCTGTCTTGTTTTCTAACTTCAGTCCTCTCCAGGGGGAGCACACACCAGGAGGGTGACTGGGGGACACCGGACAGGGGAAGCTTGAGGCTTAACCCCCGAGGGGTGAGGGTGCCGACCACAGAACAGGAGACTGTGGGGAGGCTCCTCTCCTCCCATCGAGGAGCTCACCTACTTGGCCTTGGCCCTGCTCAGCTCCCAGGAACAGAAGAAACGCATGCATCGCTGAGACCACCCGAGAGCAGCCACTGGCTGGGCCACTGAGATCTACTCTGACTGGACCTCGAGATGGAAAGTCCGAGAGCAAGAATGTCACGGAGCCGGGGGACGGCGGTGACAGCGGGGCTTAGAGCTGGGAACCGCTGTGCAGACCAGTCCTCCTATTTGATGCCTGGAGGCCCCCGGAAGAGCCCTGAGCTTCCGTAAGCAGCCCCAGATGGGCTGGATCGGAGATCGGCCTCCAGCGGGACAGCCCAGCAGCGCAGGATCCTGGTTTACAGATGGGGCAGGATGGATCCAAGAAGTCACTTGCACGTTCCCTACCCCAGAGCTCTGGTCACCTCTGGAACACACTACTATCATTTGCTCTCTGGAAATTTCTGGAACCCACTCTCAACCTGGCAGGGGTGAATGTGGAGGGCAGACACCGGGTGTCTCAACTGGCCATGTGCTGGGCGTGAGAAGCCCATCAGGCTTTGTGCCGAATCTGTGGCCCTGCCTGGTGTAGTAGACCTGGCTTAAAGCGTCCCAGGGGAAATGAAGAGCAGAAGCCTATCATGCCTCAGTCCCCAGACTGTCCCCCGCAGCCGCCCCCATACAGCTTTTACACTTGATCTTAGCCAAAAGGCCGAGAAGCGATCCCATACAGCTTTTAGAGTGATTTTCAAAAAGGGTGAATTCTCACCACGTCCTCCGCTTCGGCGGCTTCTGCAGCCTGGAGGGTTGAGCCCAGACCCCTCGGTGGGCCAGTTGGGGAGTCGGCCCCCCGCCCCCAGCGAGAGCATGCCAGGCTTCTCACCCTCTGTATTCCAAAGTTGCCAGCTCTCAGTGTTTCCAACACCCCTCCCCACTGGCTCCGCCGGGAAAACTTCTCTCCAGCCTTCATCTCTGGGACCCCAGCCACGCTCTCCAGGAGCCCGTGCCCCCAGGTGATCGGGGCGCTCGGTACCCAGGCCGCTTCCTCACTTGTCTGTCTCCCCCTGCATCTGAGCTCCCTCAGCTCAGGTGTTTGGTGGGCAAACAGAAGGTGCTCAACCCATGCACATGAATGTGTCTACCTTCCATTTTTCCGGTGTACACCATCCTCTGCCCACAGTCCCTAACCACCTACAGAGTAAAGAAGGGAAAGGAAGGACCCCGAGATGCCCGACCGTCCCCATCCCACTGAGACTCCGGCTGGCACAGGCACCTTCCAGCAACGGGTCTTCCCATCAGGAAGCTTCCAGCTGGGTCTGAACCAGGTGAGCACATGCCTCTGAGAGACCAAATCACAACCATAAATTCAAACCAGTGCCACTGCAGGGGCCACCGAGGGGGGGGGCGTGACTTGGTGGGATGTGGACCCGACTGCACAGCTGCTCCGAGCCACACCACACAGACACCTGTTAGGGAGGGATGTGGTTCTCCGCCTGCAAACAGAGGTTCCCGGGGCTGGGGCTCTAAGGGTGAGAGTTCACTGCAGCCCAGAAGTCACAGATCAGAGCCTGCGGACCCAAGGCCACCCACAGACAGCCTATGTTTGGCCCGTGATGTGTTTCAGAAGCTTTTCCTAAAGGTCTAATCTGGGGCGCCTGGGTGGCTCAGTCGTTAAGCGTCTGCCTTCAGCTCAGGTCATGAACCCGGGGTCCTGGGATCTAGCCCCGCATCGGGCTCCTGGCTTGGCGGGAAGCCTGCTTCTCCCGCTATCATTCCCTCTGCTTGTGTTCCCTCTCTCGCTGTGTTTCTCTCTGTCAAATAAATAAAAATCTTAATAATAATAAAAAAAAAGGCCTCATCACATACAGTCCACGCACACACTTGGAGCCCATGGTTTGACGAGTTCTGACAAACGCCTGCCCCCCGCGACCCAGGCTGTAATGTCAGCCCACTCTTTCCCCGACCCCGAGGGGCCGACGCTGCTCTAATCTCCATCTCCAGAGATGATTAGCTCTGCCTGTTCCCGAACTTCCTATAAACGGAACTGTACGGCACGTACTCTTTTGTGTCTGGCTTCCTTGCTTTAGCAGGTGTTGGAGGTTCACGCACGGGCCTGTGTCCATTCCTTTCTACTGGGAAGAATGTTCTGGGTGTGCCTGCCACAGTTGGTTTACCCGGTCTCCCCCGGATACCCATTTGGGTTGTTCCCCGTTTTTTGCTGTTATGAACAAAGCTGCTATGAGCTTGATTACATGTCTTTTTGTGGACGGACAGTTCTCATTTATTTGGGGCTTAATGTCTGTAAGTGAAATCGCCGAGTTCAAAGAGCGGGTGTATGCCGGTCGTGTAAACACTTCCTGAATTAGTCGGACGTATTTAAAAAGAGGAGAGCCCACATAAGGCCCGGAGAGCTGGCTTCTCTTAGGAAAACCAGGTCTGGCCTACATTTGCGTGTGGCTGCAGGGTCTGAATGTGAGGCTGGAACTGCAGAGGGCCATGCGGCCCCCACTCGGCCGCGGTCCCCGCCGGGCCACCCCCACACCCCCGGCTCCTTCATCGCACAGCCTGTGGCTGCCACCCTACATGGGGCACCCGACCCCAGTCCCTGGATTTCAAGTGCCCTCAACTCAGGACTCCAGTGGAGATGCTGGCATGGGGCTGGGAAGGGCACAGGGGAGGCGGGGGATGCCTGAATGTCTTCTGGTCTCAAAGCAAGAAATTTTACTAATTCCAAGTGAAATCTCCCTTTTCAGGCCACCGCTGTCCATAGTTGTGGGAGGACTTTACTTTGGTTCGCTTTTCCTTAATATGCTGTACATACACCGTTTTTAATCTTCTTTTATTAAAAATAAATCCACCCTCCTCGCTCAGGTCTCTTGTGTGGATATCTAATTAGGGCAGAAGCTTGGCCCAGCCCAACAGGGTGTGTCGCTGTCCCTCAAGAAGAAGCAACTTCAAAGAATGGCCCCATCTTTGGAAGAATGTTAATTGGGCCAAACAATGAGCATGAATTATTTATAACCACACCTCTGGTTAGGTGGAAGAAAATTTGCCCACAAATCACAACTAAGAAAAGAACTCTCTACATTTTCTAAGTCAAAGAAGCTGCTTCAGCACCTCCTTAGATCCCCCAGCCATGAAGGGGATACACAGTCCCATTTGTGCCTGGAGGGGACACGGGGGCCAGGGTCACATTTCCTGGCACGGGGCACAGGCTTCTGACAACCTCAGGCTCAATGCTCACGTGATAATGTTGCAAATGTGCATCCCCGGGCCTCCTGGGTGCCACGTACATGACGCGGTGAGCAATTTCCTGCCCCTTAGCCTGTGCACCAGTCTGGAAAAGAGCTAATTAAGATCCTTCTCCTAGGGCACCTGGGTGGCGCAGTTGGTCAAGTGACTGCCCTCGGCTCAGGTTGTGATCTTGGAGTCCCGGGATCAAGTCCCGCATCAGGGTCCCTGCTCAGCGGGAAGTTTGCTTCTCCCTTTGACCCTACCCACTCTCGGGCTCTCTCTCTCATTCTCTCTCTTTCAAATAAATAAATAAAATCTTTAAAAAAAAAAGTCTTTAAAAAGAAAAAGGAAAAGATCCTTCTCCTAGAGCTGAGATGACCACAAGCATTGAGTAAAAGCGATTTGGCCCAAGTCACCCAGCTAGAGGATGGCTGAAGCAGGTTCCCAGTTGGGTCTCAGTGAATGAAGTCCACCATAACTAGATTCATTCATTCAGCGATTTACCCGCACCTGCTGGACAAGGGTCAAGGAAACAAACATAACCCAGCTCTCAGCAACCTCCCTGCACACCCCTCCTTGGAAGACTGTGGGACTCTTCATAAAACTGCTTTTCCCAACAGACGGCATCCTATAATGTTGACTTCTATCGAGATCCTTCTACCACCAGCCCCCAGAGGCACTCGGAAGTAGGATT
Source organism: Procyon lotor (assembly GCA_028646535.1). NCBI lineage: Eukaryota > Metazoa > Chordata > Mammalia > Carnivora > Procyonidae > Procyon > Procyon lotor. The sequence goes on along the minus strand of CM053617.1, from coordinate 66,995,452 downwards.
TCCTTCCATTCCTAGAGTATTCCAACCCCTTTCCTAACAGAGCCCCTACCTGCCATGTATTTTGACCACACAACTTCAGACCAGCCGAGCGACTCCACGTTCCCTGTCCTCACAGCTCTGGGGGAGAATGTTCTTTGCCACTTCTGAACCAGCTCATTGATTACCTTCCATCTGGTAAGGCTAAACACTTTAAGTAATCTAGTTCCAGGGGTTACATTTTTCTTTATTGATGCTCTATCAGTAAACTACGATCAACAGCATATAATTATGGTAAATTATCACAGCAACACCACAGTAAACCAAAAATGCTACCCTTTGGGAATATTAATAAATAGATACTCTTCTCTTTAATAGAAAATTCATCCCTATTTCATAAAATGCTTTGCTCTCACAGTGGGAAACATTATGACACTCATGAATTTTTAAAGAAATGCTGATTTTAGTACGACCAGGAGCCAGTAATAGAGATTTGTTTGTTTATTCATTCAACAAATATTTACTGAGTATGTTTTGGACATAGAGCACGGAAGGAGGCCTTGTTTAATCAACATGGTTGGACAGAGATGATGCCTCCAAGGGATTTCTATGCTGTCCACGGAGACCAACTATGCCTTTAAGAGAATGTCAGTGGGGTCAAGGTGGGGGTGTGGAGACTGTGGCTGTAGCCAAACCATTTGAAGGCTGTCGCCACCCTGTCTGTTCCACATAGACACATGAGGTGCTGGAGATGCATTGGGGACTAAAACCCCATTCCTGCCTTTGGGATGCTGCCAGAGGCCCGAAATGATACGGCTCCCCCGCGCGAAGTGTGTACAGTGACCACTGAACTGAGCAGAAATCCAGACGGTCAATGGCATGGCTTTGGGAGAAAGGTCAGGCTCTCTTACTGCTCCTGCCCTGGTGAAAAGCTTTGCTGGTTTTCAGCAAAGCCTGGAGAAGCTATCAGTGGATATTTTAAGTGTTTGGGCTCCTGGGGCGGCTGGCTTTGCTCTCACAGACAGGGCAAGGAGAAGCTGGGCTTACGGGGCAGGGGCCTGCTGGCTGTTCAGTGACCGTGACCTCAGAGCTATCGCCGGGGTATCTCACTGCCCCCACGATAGCCCTTGCAACTCACTGGGAGGCTCCAGGAGGCTGCCAGCCCAGTGCAGAGCCCTGACACAGGAAACAGGTGTGTGGCAGGGGGACCCTCAGTTCACACCTGGGCTCCTCTACCTGTCACCTGCGCCAAGTCGCTGACTTCTCCGAGACCCTCCTCCTCTGTGGTCTGGGGGCCCCGTGCCTCCCTGTCTGGATTCATGGGGACACAAGCGGGGTCTCAGAGCTGGTGGGAGGGGCAAAAGCAGCCACACCCCTGTGCTCAGGGCACTGCAAGGTAGGCGGCACCCACAGTGCCGCACTCCTGCACTTCCCCTCCTGCGGCACCAGCTGAGGCACCCCCAGAGATGCTGGTGTGCCCCCAGGGGCCTCACAGCCTAAGGAGGCAGATAGACTCATAATTACAAGCATAGTGTTAGAAAGGGGAAGCCCAGTGACAGGAGTGTCCGAGAAGGGGGTTTCGAGTGATTAAAGTCTCATAATTCACATTTTGTTTTATGGACTCAACTTGAAAGCATGAGGGATGCAGGCAAAGCAAGGCAAGGTGGAGCGAGACAGACCCAGTCTCCACGCATGCGCCGTCGCTGGACACTTGGGTGCGATGGCAGAGACGACCAGCAGGTGGCGCCGTAGGGGAAGCCAGAGAAAGGTCCAGGGACACCTGCCTGGTGCCCCAGGGCCTGGGACCAAAATGCTTCAGATCCCCACCTCCTGCAAGGCCAGGCTCTCACGTACCCAACATCTTTCCTGCATCACTCCAGAAATGAGGTTTCTGGTACCTGCACGCCCCCACATAACGGCGCCCCAGATGCCAGGGCAAACGTTGGTTCCACGGCAATTTTTTTCTCTCCATTCGTGCTGCTGATAAACCAGCACCAGAATTATTAGAGGCACCTGAATTCCCCCGAACGGGCACTCTCACACCTGTTTTCCAGTCTGGAATTTTGTTTATAATCTGTGGGTCCATTATCTCTACCTCAACACTGGAATGGACTGTCCTTGCCTGAAGCGAGAAGAAAACTAATAAATAGGATGACAGGCCACAGCCAGGGAATAGACTCGGTTCTCCCCGTAGTGATTCTCCCATTCATACGAAAATTAATTGTACTGGCAACCGGAACTCAAAGTAAATACAGACAAAGCGCTGTGCAAGGACAAAGGTGACCATGAACAGATGACTTCGGGACACACTTGTCTCTTGCCTGCCCTCCACTTAATGCACCAGTTATCAGTTATGTAACAACCCCACTGATGTCACCCGCTAGGGGCGTTTGGGGAGCCTCGGGGGCAGAAAGTTGGAGAGAGAGAGAAAGGCAGGAAGGCAGGGAGGGAGAGGGAGTCTGTGTGAGGAGGGGAGCCCAGGAGCCAGACTGAAGGGGACAGCATGGCCCTTCCCGGAGGAGGTGTGCCCCAGGGACGGGAGCAGTTATCTCCTTCCTCCCTTCCTCGGTAAAAGGAATAAATGTCAGTCCCCCAGGCCAGACCTCTCTTGCCTCCAGGGCATGCGGCAAGATGATGCTTTGGGAGCCCCCCACCTCCTGGCTCTGCCACTGTGTGTAGGAGCTCAGGTGAGTTGCTTCTGCAGTAAAATGCAGAGATCTCCAGTTCAAGGATCCAAGGAGGTCACGAATGAGCAAGGGGGGTGTGCAGAGGGCTACAAAGCCACCGGGCGATCCAGGCTAGGACCGGTGGGCCTGGGGGTGAGAGCAGCCCCCCCCCCCCCGGGAAGAAGGCCTCAGGACCACGTGGGGGCTGCCCAGAGGGCCTGCTGAATGAGTGACTGCGGGATGCACAGACGAGCCTCACTGCTCTGGCGGGTCCTTGAATGGAGTGACCACGTGCCCACCTGTCCTGAACGGTCTCACTTCCTGCCCGCAGCCGGCCTAATTACCAACGGCGTCCTCCTTCTCTCTCGAAGCTGTTAAGACCTGGATGCTCCACTGAATGTCCCCCTGACTGGGACAGACAGATGGGCGTGAGGTCACCATGCCCAACCGAGAGAGACATTTGTGTCTTAGTATGAAACCTCACCAAACAGAAATGTGCTGAACAAATTCCCTCGAAATAATCAATCTATTTAAGCATTAGGAATTGGAGGACCCCAAGTCAGAAACCCCAAGTTATTGAATTCTTCCCAGCAGCTTTTAAAAGCCATCGCTGCTCCTCCTGCAACAAGGAGCCTTGGCCACCCATTCAGGCTGGGCTCAGGGCCACCGGCTGTGTGGCCCTGGGTCGGTGCTTTCCCTCTCTGAGTCTATAAAATGAGCACAGCGGTGACCTCACGGAGCCTCCGGGGAAAGTCTGCAAGATAATAAGAAAGCCCTTCACACCCTTTCTGGAATGTGAATAAACACTCTACAATATGTTCGGCTCAAAGGCAGCCAAAGCAGAAGCAAGAGAATTACTTTTCTCTCTCTTGTAAGAAACTCTGGTGTTCTGAGTCAGGGAAGGAACCTAAGGCAGTTTTCAGCCCCAGAGACATAAGCCTTCAGCAGAAACAGGTAGTTCTGGAGCAGCGAGAAGTCTCGGGTTCACACACCAGCGGCACTTAGGGGCAGTGGCCGGGGACGTGCCCCCTGCTGAGCGACCTAGACCCTGCAGGGACGCTGTTCCTCCCAGACTCAGGAAGAGGGCCGCTCTGATGGCCTGGACGGGATGTGCCAACAGTGGCTTCCTAAACCACCCCAGATGGAGAAGGGCTTATCCTGGTGAGGTCTGCAGAGGACACAAGAGGCGTCCCAGTGGCGGCCAGACCAGAGGACCACCCCCCCCCGCCCCCACCACCTGTGTCTCTGTTAGCACCGGGCCTGGGGCGTAAACAGGGTTTGCCGGCTGATGTGCTGGCTGGCCACGCAGCCGAAGAAGGAGCAGAGGAATGTGGCAGGATGAGAATGTGGCCTGGCTGCCTTGTGCCTTTGGAAGCATCGTACCTGGCTCATCTGTCTCTGAGAAAGGGCCAGAACCTTCCGGCCTCTGCTTCCGAGTCTCCCCTGCTCCATCTCCTTCTCAAACCCCTGGCCAGTGGCAGGGGACAGGACAGAAAGGCCAGAGAAGATGAGACTCAGCCGGCGTGAGCCGGGAAGGACCAGACAGGTGGGGCCCTTGCCACACCGGGAGCACAGAAGAATGCTGGCTCCCCACTAGCCCAGGTCGGCTGCTGCCTCCATTCCAGAGCCCCCAGCCTACAGGGAGAAGGACGGCGATCCGCTGCACTTAGAGACAACAGGACTGGGTTTGGAGGCCTATTCCTGACCCATGAAAGGTGCTAAGAATCTCTAGGATTTCTCCCTCCTGAAAGGAGGCTATTT
>CM053617.1:66904604-66990549 GCA_028646535.1 Procyon lotor | reverse complement strand
AGGCTGGCCACATACTTCCTGGGGGGGGGGGGGGGGGCGGGGGGAGACGTGGGTCTCTAGGAGTGGCCTGGCTCCCAGAAGCCCGAGCCAGCCTGACCGTGCAAGTGTGGAACCCTGTCCCTGGGGCAACCAGATGCAGCCACTATGCTTGCAGGGGGCAGAGGTGGGGGGGGTGTGGCAGGAGGGGATGACGCCTGCCAAGCTAGACCCCGGGAAAGAGGTGATGCGAGGACATGGAACAGGGGAAATCCACCGAGAAGGCAGGAAGCCGGGCAGGCGAGGTCAGGCGGGAGGGCACTCCAGCAGGAAGTGGCCCCAGGCTGCAGGGCTCGCGGTCCTGATGGCTCACAAGATACCGAAAGACCGTGCCACATTACCATACATCCAGACCTCACAAAGCAGAAAATAAAACTACAACATTTATGATCAACCCATCGGGACTGCTTCGTTTAAGGAAGAAATTAAAATTATTCTGACTTGTCAAGCTCTGAGATGGACAGAACCAGGCCACCTTTCCAAGCTCAGACAAAAGTAAACTGTCTTTTACATACACCCTTGGCCGGGAGCATCCTAAACGTTCAAGTGGGCGGAAGGTATGCCGCCAAGGGGGCATCTACAAGCTATTCTTTTAAATGGGCAGTAGCATTTGAAAAATGGGGGGGTGCGCATTTCTGATTAATTTAAAAACGCTCTCATGTATATTTCCACATGTATAGTGTATCTAAAATGTGAACTTTGCTGACAGGTTAAAATTTTATAAAGCAAGGGCACACAAATGAAAATCAAAATCAATCAGACACCAGGAATCTGAGCTTGCCACAGTCTTATCTGGACCGGCAGACCCCGGAGAGGAGCCCCTGCACCCGGGCTGCCTTCCCTCGGGTCCCAGTGTTTCCGGAGACACTGAGTTGGGCCCCATCTTCTGTCAGAGCCGTTCCCCCTCAGGCACAGGGACTCTCGAGCACACTGAGGAGTGCAATTAATTTAGACGGGTTGCCCAAAGAGCAGAAAACCACACAAAGGAGAGAACAAGAGACCATATCACATACGTACACAGCCTGCGGTGGGAAAGCAAGAGGCCCCAGCACAGAGCACCGGCCACCTAGGCATCGGTCAAGGAGCAAGTTCACTCTGCCTCCACGCGGTAATTCACACAGCGGGCGGGGGACCCTGCACAACACTTCTGAATCATCTGGGCTTCAGATTCTCACGGATATCATACGCTGCCAAGTCTCACAGTTTCCTTGTTTACCTTCCAGGCATCCGCAAAGCTGTTAATTTCTGTATTTCCTAATGTATGAGAGGCTGAGGGGGCTGCTGATCTCACCGGGGGCGGGAAACCTCCCCGAATGATAAGGCTAGGAGAACCATATTCTACCCACCCCACAGCAAGGCACCTGGAAAAGGCAGGGGCAGGGTCCTGGAAGCCGTGTTGCTAAGGCTAGAGGACAGATCCGCTTTCTCGACCCATTTTGTCAATCTACGACCAACAAGCTGGACTTCTAAATATCTGGCAAATTTTAAAAATTATTCATGGACAGCTGCTCAGCAAAAACCCACGCACATCCCTCCGTGCTTCTTGAGAGCATTTCTGAAGCACCAACCCCAGCCTCCAAACTGCACAAAACGGCATCTCTGTAATTACCCTACAGTTGGGGGCAGCCTCTCTGGATTAGGAAATTCTGCAAATTGGCAAGCCAAGGACTCTATTATTAATTTACATGCTCAAATGGCTGCTGGCTTCCATACGTCCACGACTGTCTCTGCCATTATCATCGGTATGGAATTTGGGAACCAAGTAAATCTGATTGTCTGTGTTCCCTTTGGAGGCACAGGGGGCTCTCCCAGCCCCAGACAGGAGGGGGGCCTCTCCTGTGCTCACCTCCCAGGGGACAGATGCTCAGGTTTAGAACAGACACATGCCCCTCCCGCTGCCCAGAGCCAGCTGTGAAAGGTACAAGGGGAGATCTTGTCCTTCTGCCCCCCGTGGCTGCGAAAGGTACAAGGGGAGATCTTGTCCTTCTGCCCCCCCCCACCGGCCCCCCTCCTCACCTGCCCTGCTCTTGGCACTCAGCATAAACTTCTCAGATAGAGAAAGTCAAGCCACTGTCGTTTTAAAAAGCTTTTGCCCCACGAGTAGCTCCTTTGTGGGGGTTCTTGTGCTCAAGGGCAGGGACGGTATGAAAACATCTGTGGAGAAAACATCCGCCGTAAGGATAAGGAACACCTGCCGGACTCCCGTTACGGCGCACAGGGATCGCTGAATTCTCTCAGTACTCCCGGAAAGAGTTTGGTTTGCAGACCTGCTTTGCAGACGGGAAGACTGAGGTCCAGAGAGATTAAGTCACTTGCCTCTGGGCATCCCTCCATCAGGCACTGCACTGGGACTCCGGGGCCTAGGCATGGGTTTCCTGGCCTCCCGGTGCTCCCAGAGAACAGAGCTGGCTGCCCCAAGTACTTAAAGACAAAAGGGCCCTCTGCCCGGACTGGGGATTTGACCTGGGGTATGTGTGTGTCCCCAGGTCAACCCACAACTGTGTGGCCCCGCCAGCGTTCTGAGCAGGGCCGGATGCCCACAACGCACTCAGCTTGACCTGGGCCCTAGAATCAAGAGGAAGGGGCTCACCCTCGAACTCTCCCTCCCGCCACCACCTAGCTGGCTGGATCTGGGTGGTAGGTTGGCTTCCCTCGTGTATGCATGTGGCCCTGCCTGAGCCTCTTTCTCTCCAATTGTGCAGAAATGGGCTCAGAGCCCTGGGGCTAGGCGGGGCATGGGGGAGGGCTGGATTCTGAGCATGGAACAGAAGAGAGGAGCTAGGACTCCCCAGATGCACCTGCTCCCACATGCCCTCCCCTCCCTCAGCCAGCCCACCTGGGAGGTGGGCCTGGTCCCACCGAGACACAGCCTCTGGGCCCTCCACTCCCACTCCTGCGTCTAGAATCCAGTCCTGATGCCAGGAAACCAGCTTCCCTCTTGGGACACCACTCAGAGCTCACGACTGCCCAGATGTGGGAGGTGCGGATTTCACGTCTCCCCTCAAAAACTTGTATAAAGTAGCTACTGTTGGAAACGTACTGAGCTATCAAACCCACAGAACCCCTGCTGCATGGGTGACGCTTCTCTCCACTCTGCAGTCATGTGCAAACGAAAATTTCTCGTAGATCGGGAAAACCCAGGAGCCTTGGGCTTGTGGGCAGGTGACAGTTCTTCAATCGTGCCCCCTCCTTGGAGGTCTGCCGTGCCCTAAGGGGGTCATCTGTGAGGCCACCCCTCCCTCGCCCCTGACTGTAGTCACACACCCGTAACCAAGCCTGACTTACTTCACCATGCTCTTCTCACAAAACAGGGTCCCATCCTGATCCTCGGCCCCACAGACCTCTGGCTTCCTGGGTGAGGGCTCCTGTCCCCCCCATCCCATCCCATCTGATTGCAGTAAACTGAGTCATGTTCAGCCACATTCCAAACGAAGCTAACCAATTCCCTTCCCCGCCCTTGTGGACCCCAGGGTCCTGGCCTGTAGAAAGCTCTCTGCGCCCAGGGAGCCCAGAACCCTCTTGTCGGGTCAGGACTTGCTGCCCTTTAAAAACATCAAACATCAGTCTCTTTCTCCAGTTTGCAGAAAAATGAAATCAGTGGATTAATTCAATCGCTTTCCTTTTTTCCCCACTACTGCTTGCTCGCTGGCCAGTAGTAGTGGAACAAAAGGAGTGAAATGAAATTAACCACTAATAGGCAAATAGGGACCAGCCATCCCCAGCTGTTTCTCAGCCTGTTTTTGTGGCCTCAAGTGCTTAGAGATACAACTTGTTAATGCGCACGTAAGGCCAGGTCTTTCCTAGCGAAAGTGGAGAGAAATGTCCCACGTGCTTAGAGGAGTGACTGGCTCAGGGGAGGCATCCACAGCCGTTTGCTGAATGGGTGAATGAATTTCATGGTATTCCGAAGGAGTACCTGGGAATACCATGCTTAGAATCCTGCTGCTGCCCAAGCACGTGTGAGGACCATTCTCATCTTCCTCAGGCTCTAAGTCAAGTTCCCTAAGGTTGATGCCAGGGCCAGGTGTAACATGCTGCCAGGAGAGTATGAAGGGATTCCACGGCCCACCCCTGAACACACCTAAATGTCCCCACCAGTTGGGAGAGGCAGGGACGAAGATGATGCTGAGAACTAGCTCAGAGAGGGAACAAGACCTCATCTGCATGCCTTGTGCTTCTTTGCTCTCCTTTGCCAGAGCCTTGATCACATCTTACCTGATGCTGTTTCTCCTACCTCAGGTAGGGTAGAATGGGGTAAGGGAGCAAGGCTCTCATTCCTTGAGAGCAAGGCCTGTCTCCCTCCACCTTCTGCACTTAGACTATGAAACGTGCTCAGGATGGGCTCACTTGGTATGTGATGCCAAAGGTAACCGGACATTGAGTCTGATTCAAAAGATGGTTTTCTTGGTCTAAGTTTCAGTGAACTTCAAAGAAAATGATCTATCTCTAATATCCAGATAGTCAACTGATGTTTTTAGGTGTTGATTTTGAGAATGCCAATTTGGAAGGCCCCTGCCTTTCGCCAAGCGGCCCTGGCCTGTGATCAGCCCCGTTAACCGTGTACGGGAAGGTGTGGTTCATCAGGCTTACACTCCGCTGTCAACAGCAGCACGCTGTGGAAGTCTAGGGCCAAGCTCCCCGTCCCAAGACAGCGTAATGGATGAGCCGTGGCATTAAATAACTATTTAGAGGGATCATTATTCCCTGGGACCCAGAATGAAAGACAACTTATAACTTGCTCCTTAATTTAAAATCATCTATTGTTGCTCTTAATTAAAATGCCGGCTACTACCAATCCTATACAAATGGCAAAGGGACAAGTAAAATGTGCCACTTCACCAGTATTAATAAATGCCATGTCATTATCCTATGAGAATTATTGACGAATAAAGGAAACGGTATTTTTTCTGACCAGATAGGCATGGATAAGAGGAGAGGAACGTGTTGGTAAACAACCCTCTGGATTGCTTCACAGAGCTCCGAAGTTCCCAGGGCTGACCCTAGGCTGGAGAAGAGGCAGCAAGCCACCCACACGGAGTTCATGGACACTCTCCTTCTCAGGAGTCCCCTTCCTACTTCTAAGACCAAGCCCGGCTTTCAGCAGCCCCGTCAAAAGCCAGGGTGTGCCTCCTCTTGATGGTGTCCAGAGTAGGAAATTTCTAGAGGCATCTCACCCACATGGAACTGTTTCTACCGTCCTTTGGACACACCATGGTCTTCCTACTGGTTGTTTTTCTGATGCAGTTCCCTGACCCAGAAAGCTTACTATCTCACCCAAAAGAGCCAAGAGCTTCTCATGTCCAGCCCCATCCTGGATCCCTGGTCCGAGCCCTCCAGATTACCCTGAGTTTGTCCCTCCTGGTGGTCCTGAAACACCAAGCTGTCCTCCACTGATCCCTCCAGCTGCCTGTGAACCTTCCCAACCACACCTTCACAACAATGTAATAGACGAGGACAGTGGCTTAAGACGAAGTTGGCCACCTGTCCACCACCCTACGCTGTGGGCCGGCAAGGTCCGCCATGTTTTACCCACGACAAAGCAAGGTCAGCCGCTCACCCCAAAGATACATAATCTATAGCCAGTTTGGTGCTTTCTGATGGGAAAGCCTGTCATCTCTAACTGGAACTTCTTACATAAACAGTCCTGTACACCTATTAACAACTCAGACAATACTAGTCAGGTGAGTGAAGAAATGGATCAAACCAGTGGTTACCAGTCACTGAGCATGTACTATGGGTTCAAGCTGCGCCAAATGCAGAAGACGGAGAGGTCAAAAAATTAAAAAAAAAAAAAAAACATGGACGGGAACTCGAGTTCTTTCCCCTAAAGGAACTCCAAAAGAGAGGCTTATAATCAGATTTGTTGAAATGCAGGGGGCACACTCTTGTCACAGTCAGCCTGGGGTCTCTGAAAGGTAGAAAGTGGCGCCTAAGCCATGTTTGGCCAAAGTCAGTGCATCTTTCTCAAGGCTAAGATTCCTAGGCAAACAGCAGAAACAAAGGCAGAGAAGCCAGCGAGTACACAGAACTTTCTAGAAATGGAAAATAATTTGAATCCTGGCTTTGACCTTGGAACAAGTCACTTCACCTTTTTGAGCCTTAGTCTCCTCACCTGGGCAACAGGAATAATAATCCTGAATGTGCTGGGTTAATAAACACAGTAAAGACACACAAGAGGCCCAGAATCACAGGTATGGATTCTGGAATGTGAGGTGGGCTAGGCCTCGGATGCTGCAAAGGCATTTGGATTTGGGTTGAAGTTGTGTGGGAGCAGAAGGCCACAAGCCTACAAGGCTCCCTACAAGGAAGGCTACTGCGTCAACTGCAGAGGAGAGAAAGGCCAGGAGTGAAACAGCACGGACACTGGACCCGCAGGCAATACGGAGGCCATTCTGTGGTCCAGGTACCTGAGGGCGGTGGCGGGAGGGAGGGAGCTGGGGTAGGTGGCTATTTAAAAATCAAGGGGGCCGAGCCCATCAGCCTCATGGAATGGAGGGGAGGACGAAATCAAGGGAGAACGTGGGCCTGACTTGAGGGCCGAGGTAAAAGGTGGGCCATTCCTCGAGATGGGGTCCCCGTCTCAGAGTTCCCTGGAAGTGACTTGCATGGGCACCTCTCACAGACACCAGAGCATTTCTCCAAGAGATTCAAAAAAATACACTTGCATCATAAGAAAAGGGAGAAAACCACTATGAAAATAGTACCATTCTTTTCCAGGAGCCTGGTATCCAGAGCTGAAGTAGTTAGCTATTCCTAAGAGAGACTCTGAAAACCAGTAAACCAGGTAAGTGAAAGATCTGCCAGTTACTCTACCGAAAGGAAGGAAGGAAGGAAGGAAGGAAGGAAGGAAGGAAGGAAGGAAGGAAGGAAGGAAGGAAGGAAGGAAGGCCCTCAAATATTTTGATTTAATAACTTCCCCCAACCCAACTGTGTAATCTGATCCATTAAACTAGGGCATTACTAAGAATCCACGGAGGTGCCTGTGCATGGGGAAAGACTAGCTTTCAAACAATGTTGGGTGACAGAGGGTACCTTGTAGCATCTTAAAGGGAAAAACTAAGCATCTCTATTTAATGCCAGATTCATAAGGAAAGGTGAGCTTTGGGAGAATTCATACATCACTGAGCTATGAACAAAGCTGTCTCCAGGCTCGGTCGACTCTGCTGAGGACAAGCACCTATTTTTCCCCCTGTCACCACTGAGAAAGTTCTGTGAACTTGTAATGAATCCCTCCTCCACGCGAAAGAACACTGCGGCATTCACTTGAAAACAAAAACGGCATTATAACACAAATATGCGGCCCCCCATTCTGGAACAATATACCACCACAGAAGTGTAATGTTGGCCTGGCATCCTGTTTTGTCTACCTACAAAGGTCATCCCTCCTCTTCCACTGGAAGGCACTGCACCCGTCCTTCTCAGGAAAAAGTATTTGGGGTTTTTTCCCCTACAGCTCAAGGCATCATCTTAAAATGTACGAGCCTGAGTTGCTTCAACAGTCTGTGTAGTATAAGGCATCCGGGGAAATGTGGAGATGAGAGAGCCTGGGGGAAGAGCCAGACTAGGGCGTCTGCCCACTCCGCAGGGAACCCATGGGCCGCCACCTGCCACATGTATGTGGTCTGTCCCGTAACCTACGTCCAGGGGAGGCAGGAAGACTCAGCGTGTGTGCTCCCCAGGCCAGAGCCCTGCACCCTGCCGCAGTGGAAGGGTGGGTGGCCTTCGAGCCTGGTGGCCTTGGGCAGGCCCCACATCTCCTCTGCACTTCAGTGGCCTCCACACTTGAGGCCAAGGTCAGTTCAGATGATGATCCAAGGACACAGGGTTGTATGACCGAGCCTGTAGACCATGGAAGTGAGACAGTGCGGTCCAGAGAAGGGGCAGCTCTGTTGGGACGGAAAGTAGGATGCCTGCCCCCTGGGGGTGACAGTGGGGTGGGGCCATAGGCACAGGGGTCAGGATGGCACTGATGATCTCTCGGGCACACCACGGGACATTCAACATGCAGGAGTCACCCAACTAATCCTCACAAGGACCTCGAAGCAAGTTGCAGGAGGTCACGTGGTCAGTAAGAGGCAGAACCTGAAACAAAATCCAGCTGTAGGCATGCCCTCCACCCCTGGGCAGTAATGTCCCCGACATTAGGAAACCCCATGATCTTGGTACCCGGGCCAGAAGTCACTTCCCGGGAGACAAGCTGCATGAAGAGCAGCAGTCCCCAGGGCCACCGTGGAGGAAGTAGTCATGCCCCAGCGACCAGAGGAAGGACACTTGTAGCGAGGCTCCCTCCTGATCAAGAAGCACCACTTTCCTTAAAAAGCCAACCGGTTTTCTGTGGCATCCTGGCTGAGGACGTGGAGATACTATCTCACACCTCGCCCTAAACCCAGAGCCAAGGTTCACGAACAAATGCAAACAAAGTCTGGCCCACTGAAAGCAGGGCTTGGCTTCTGCAAAGGCAAAAGCTCTGGGAGGTGGATGTGGGGAAACTGTCGGAGCTCAACGTCTGAACTTGGCAGGAGCCTGAGTGAGCACTGACGGAAACCCCTGCGGTCTGGCTGTCCCCGCCGGAGTCCCGACCACAGCCTTCTGGAGCCAGCCACCCTCCTGGCCCACGTCTCTGGCCGGTGGAGAGCTGGGAGTCTCACTCCAGAGCCTCACACTGCGAACAAGCCAGTCGGCTTAGTTTCTCAAGGGTTCCCCCAAGAACCACCTCGCATTCATCCCAGGACTCGATGGGAACCTCCTTCCCTTGGTGCTCCCACAGGAGGATTGCAGTGCGCCGTTACCATGACAACAGCAAGGCCAGGGCTCTCCCGACCCGTGGCCACACCGTGTGTCACACTCCAGGCAGGTGTCACATCTCCAAACCTATGCCACGGAGCAGAGAGCTGGGAACCACCCACTCCACGAACATAGGTGACATCCTTGAATTTCATGTCAAACCTCGTCCCCAACCCAAGCCGGTCATTGTCAGACCCGTGCTCCAACTGTCCCCTATCCCTCGTCGTGGGCTGAACTGCCTGTGCCCACCAGTGTCCCCCGTGCTGCACGCTTTGATGGGGTGTGAACGCCTGCACACGCCCCAGCCGTGTCTCGAGGGCCACACCAGCACCGTCCACACACGGGGAACGAAGCTCACGACTCACGTCGGACCGGTATTCACGGGACATTCCAGCTCTGCGTGCTATGCTGGTGGGCCCTCGGCACGTAACAAAGGACACAGAGACCTTTGCTGCTATGTGTGAGACAGCGAGCCCTCCGTGGCTCTGTCACAGATATGGACAGGATAATGATTCTGGTTGCTTTTGCTACAGCAATTAATTTTTACGCCATAGAAGCCTATCTATCCCGCCAGCAGCACCAAATAAATTTCACCTGGAGGGATGGTTTATTTTTAAAATGACTAATTCTTTCAAATATTCATAATGAAAATGAAATGGCCTTTCTCCAAAAAATGAGTCCTATGACATGAATAGGAATGTCACCCATCTAAAATCTCCAACGAGAAAGGGAGACTATCAGGTTATCTCGTTCATGAAAGCAGCTAGAATGAAAACTTCAGCATCCACTAGTAAACTCAGCCCACTGTGGGATCAAGTGGGATCATGAAAGAATAGTTGGAATAACCAAGCTTCTGAGTTTAGAATAAATAAAGAGTTGGTGGGGGGCTCGTGTCATTCTGTGTGGCTATGATAGGTCATCGGGGGACCAGCAGATTTTGATCTATTTATGGAATGTCTACTACTTTGATGCATTTAATTAGGTGCTTTGGGCAACACAACACAACCAAGTAGAACAGGTGACTTACCAATGGTGTCTGAGGGGGAGCTGCTCAGCCCCCACCCCGCCCCAGGAATGAGACACAAGAGACCAGCTGCCGTAAAGGATGGAAATCTGGCCCTGGGGTCAGAGGGAGAGCCTACTCTGGTTCCAAGGGATTCTGCAATTGCGGACTTCTTGTTTGCAAAGCTCTGCATAGCTGACGGGGCCCTCACTGCCTTCCCACTGTAAGGGCCAGCTCTGAGACCTGGGATGCTCTTGGTGCCGTGTAGCAGCTCGGTCCCTGAAGGCCCTTGGAGGACAGGGGCCCCATGAGTCCCTGCGTGAAGTAGACCCCTGCCTTCCACAGCTCTGTGGGCTCAGCCTCTCCTGCTCCACAGTCTGTGTGGGGTAGATTTCTGGCCACTGAGGGCTGGGGAAACACCTTGGCTTCACACTCTTCTCTCTCTCTCTCTGAGTGTGTGTGTGTGTGTGTGTGTGTGTGTGTGTGCGCTCGCGCATGTGTGTTTTAAGTTCCTCTGTGGAAAAACAACAACAACAAATAACCCAATTGAAATGTTTTGAACATTCGGGTTGAAGGTGCAAAGTAATCCAGATTCTGAAGTCCCCAGGCAGGTAAAGAGGAGAGATATCCATGCCTCCCGAACTCTGGCAGCCCTGCTGGCTCTGGTCCCACGGGCCCTCGGAGCACACACCACACTCATGAAGCAGCCCATTTTCACAAAGGACTCACGACGTGTGTCAGCCGAGTCCTCGGTTTTTGACTAACCAGTTTACACTCACTGTGACCCTATGGACATGTAATATTATAGCAGAAAAGCCCCCCAGTGGGATTCGGTCCTTTAGAGACGCTGATGCCAAGAGTGCACACAACCCTGGCAAAGAATGCCATCTCCTTCATGCTCGTAGACGCATGCAAGTGTGCCAGAGGTGTCAAGTGCCAAGTGCAGGAAGGACTCCCTCCTGTCACCCTTCAGCACTGTGTTATTATCATAAGATGTCCAGTAAAAGAGACAGTGAAAGAAATGCAAAAACAGGACCCGCTGACCCCTAATGGCAAGGCATTAGCTCTCTATACTTCATTTATAGCCTCGGACTACTATTTTTTTTTTAATTGAAGGATTAATACATGCTATGGAGATAAGAAGCTGATTTCTCCATCTTCTGGTAGAAAAAAATGATTGCAAACCCTATCAGTTGAATTACTCAGGCTTTCAAAATAAAGTTGTCTTCGAATCTAGCACCAGGAAAGTGTTTACATTTCCTGAAAACCTGGGAACATTCTTTTCATCAGACTAGAACAATGCAAGTCACCGTGTTTTCATTTTTGCCTTGTCAGCCAGGAAGCTTAGGACCGAATTTAAGGCACAACTGCAATCACATCTTATCTCCAGGGAAAGGGCGCTGGCATTGGTCAAATGCTTACTTGTGCAAGGTGCTGCCACAAAACAGTTTTAATTGAGTGCTTGCCACTGCCCAGTTCTTCCTAATCCAAGTTCACAGAGTAGAACACTGGCACTACGAGGAAGGCGGCCAGAGTCCGTCATTCAGCTAGCACACGGTAAAGCTGGCATCCAAACCCAAACCCCCCTGCACAATAGGGACCATCCTGACACAGCAGCCTCCCCTCGTCACATTTCCCCAAGCCCTCCTTGGGGATGAGGAGCATAGATTACCAAGACGTAACAATGGCTGGAAATGGTGGAAGGAAGCTTCCAGCCCCGGGCACCGGCTAAGGGCTCCCAGGACATTAGAGGCAGGACTCATGGATGGGCAAAGCATGTGGGCAGACCCCGGGGCTAGAAGGGGACTGTCTATTGAGACAGCTGTGCCTTCCTATCACGTGCCCTCAGGCGGCTGCCAGGTAAGACGACACTGGAATGCTACCTCCCCTCCAACCTGACCGCAGCTTCCCCTCATTGTCCTGACTTGTTTGCTGGGGCCCAGCGTGCAGAGCACTTTAGCAGCCAGAAAACTTCCCAACGCAGAAGCCAAATACTCTGTTGAACTCAGTTACGGCAAAGTTTGCATGGATGATTTACACAGTGGTGATGCCTTCCCGAGCGCACACAGAATGGGAGCTGGTCATCAGCAGGGGAGGACAGTGTTTGAGGACTGGCTACTAAGACAAGTCTGTGACCCACAGAGGGACACTCAGGCTTCCCTAAGAGCAGACTGGGATGTACTCAAAGTCAAGGCATAAGGATTTATTGAAAATCACAGCTCCTCATATATCATTGGCATTTAAGAAACCTTAAAAAAACAGACTTTATACACTCTGTGAGTCCATTTACTTAAAGTTCAAAAGCAGAGAAATTAAATGTATGATCTTAGAAGTGGGAAGAGAGGTCACCCCTGGTCAGGCTGCCTTCATCTGGGTGCTGGTGACACGGTCCCCTCACTTTGGGGAAATCCAAGGTCTGTGCATTTAGAACATAACATGTATTTTCTGGAAGTTTGGTTAACTTCTTCTACTATTTTGGATCGTTGCAGGAATTATTTTTTATCCTGTATAAAGAGACAAACAAATGAACGAATTTGTCTTTAAAAAGTCAGTTTACAAATATAGTCAACTGAGAAATGTTCTCGTGTCATGCGTTCCTCACACAATAGGGCGACGTGTGACCATTGGCACCGACAGGCTTCAGGGATGGAAGGGAACAGCACCACTGGCCTGACTTCGCCCTTGGAGTGTTTGTTTCTTTAACACCGAAAGTCTGATTTCTAAAGAACAAGCTTGTGTACCTTAAGCATGGCCTTCATTTAAAAATAATTTTGATTTTATTTTTACCATTTCCTTTTTAAAAGGGAATGGGAATCTCCAACTTGTACTTAATTCTTCTTAAGGTGTTGGTCATGAGAAGGACCCTGAGCATTCAGCCATGGAAGGATTGCCTCTCACGGCCGCGATCTGGGTGCTGTGGTCACAGCATGTGGATCTGGGGTCTGGCCTGCTTGGGTGCTCCCACTAGAGGGGGAGCCTCGGCTGGTTACCTCCCCTTTCCGAGGCATAGGGTTTCCGTTTCCAAAAGGAGGGAAGTCCACCTTGACCCTGGGGAAGGGTGACAGTTGGACCAGTTGCCCAGGACTTTCTGGTTTTACACTGAAAACCCCATATGCCAGTAAACCCCTCAGTTCCTGGCAAAGCAAGTGCCCGGCCTCTCCGCGATGGTGCAGGATATGCAAGGCAAGGTCCCTAAAGCATCTGCTGCGGTATCTGGCGCAGACCACGTGCTTGGTAAATACCGGCTTCTTAGCATTACCACGACCACAGCCTTCTCCGGAAGGTTTGTGTGTGTGCTTGCCTGTGACACCTGTCATTATGCCCAAGAAAGCTCCCATTGCTCCATCTGCCCTTCAGTTTCCTGACCCACTTTAAAACAGAAATGATCAGTAACCTTGGAACAATTCTTTCCCAGACGTGAGTGTCCAAGGGCTCCACACACCTGCTGAGGGGGGCGAACAGCGGTCAGATGCCACGAACCCCACCAACCCAAGACGTGCTGTATCTGGGCTCCTGAGTGTCCACTGCCCGTGATAAACAGGGATGAAATGCCCCTCTGCTTCTCAGCACTGTTGGAGGTGGAGTGAAGAACCAGCATGCCAGCACTTCCTCTAGTCCCCTGCTCAGCGAGTGTGGCAACTGGCACTGCGCTCAGCCAGGGATGCCGGCAGACCATCCTGGGGAATGGTGATTGCACAGAAGCATCTGAAACCCCAAGGACCTCGGCATGAAGGCCAGGAGGAGAGCAGGGCAGGCAGAGGGGCCCGCGTGGGACAACAGTGTGGGCGTGTGACCCACTGTCAGCGAATTCAGTGTCTGGGGTCCAGGATGGGAGGACAAAGAGAGACACCACCTCCCCCCTGAGCCAGCCAGGGTCCGAAGAGTGAGTCTCTGGGCTCAGCCCCTCACCGCACCTGAGGAGGGGTCCCTGGACTTAGCTCAAATTGAGTTTTATTTCTCGTGCCTGGGCACTGATGCACTTATGTTTATGCTTTAACGTAAGCCATAAGAGGAATAAAAAATTACATCGTTTCTATATTTATGTTCTCATATAAATTGCAGGGAATCACAAAAGGGAGTTCTTCCTGCTTTCAGGTTTCTGATTAGGATCTGGCCCTTGCCTTCTACAGCAAATACCCGGCAAGGATTAGAGGGAAGAACACAGTGTGTAACAGGAAGAAAAAAAAACAACAACCCAAATCCTGGCAGAGTGGACGTACTCAATCCACGCTTTTTTCACATTCCCACAGGGATGTAAATCAATTTAAGTGCCTAAAATAGCCAGAGAAAGGGAAAAAAAATTGGAGCTCTATTAGTTACCATGGGAATTATTAATTGAAGCCCGTCTTTTGTCTTCTAAAGATCCTTGCCGTTCCTGTGACGTCTGGAATGATAACATTCAGGGAACCAGCGACCATTTCCTGCCATTTGATGAGCATGAAAATACCACGTGGAAGTTCCAATTAAAGAAACTTCTGAAGAAGTCAAACCCACCCACTGTAGCGGTGACATATTTATTAGGGAAATCCATTGGAGGCGTTTTACAAGTGGAAGGCCAGATCTTCCAAAGGTTCTGAGAAATTGGGAAAAGAGGCCGCTAGGGCCCAGATATGTCCACGGCCATCTCTGTGCGAGAAGACGGAAAAGCCTGGATGTGTCATTCATCCGGACCACAGTTTCAGAGCATGAGCCAGAGAACCCTCCAAGCTTCCAGCAACACGCGGAAGTGTTCCAGAGACCGGACAACTGACTGTGAAGGCTTAGTGAAAATGAAACTCTTCACGGCATTCCCCGGTGCAAAGATCGTTTTTAAAAATCATGACTCGCACAGAGTTTGTATTCCCCAAAGTGATACTCCAGAGGCTTAGCAACCTGTACCTTCGCGAGAAGGATTAATTGCACCTAATGCAAAGCACCCAGAGAACCCAAAAGAATCGCCAAAGCACTCACATTTATTAATAAAGAAGTAAATCTTTCCCTGAAAATTGAGAATTGTCCACAGTTAGCCAAGGGCTGAAAAAATGGAATTAAGAACTTCATTAATTCTTAGAGACAGCTGGAAGCATCATCTACCAAAATATATTTCTAGAAGTTTAAATTTAATAAAAGAAAAGGATCCCCTGCAGCCAGAGTGGGTAATAGGCTGCCGCTACACTGGTTCGACTTCAAATAATTAATTTCACAAAGAGGGGTCTCAGCAGGAAAGAGGCCAATGACACCAGGAGGAAGATTTTAAGACCTAACCTTGACTCCTGCTTCAACAAAGGAAAACGGAACACTTTCACCAAGGGATGGAAAGTAGGAGAGATTCAAGCAGGAGGCCTGGCTTCTCCTCCTAGAGGGAGAATCCATCCTTCTGTTTGGGGCCCAGAAGGGCACGGCAGCTCTGGAGATGCGTCCCGGGGCTGGAGACAGCTGCCCTGCCCCAGAGCACAGCCTGCTTCCTTCCTCGCTGTGCCCTTGCACGAGGGCTGGCAGCCGCATGCAGCTGGAGACCACCTCTGGCCCTGGGGCTTCACACCTCTTCATGTGCACACACACGTGTGCACACACACATACACGTGCGCACACACACCTGCTGCTCCCCTATGTGAGGCAGGAGGATTCTACACCTTTCCAGGACTGGAAATGCTTCCCTTGCCCACATCGGATCTGTCAACTTGGCTTTGCCATACAAGCAGTGCAAAGAGGACTCTTGCTTCGGTGTCAGAGACAAAGTGCACAACGTATAAAACAGTTCCCCACCACCGGCTACATGCGGGGCTCTGAGGATACCCTGATGGGCCAGCTCAGAAGCCCCTCTGTCTCTCAGGCAGTTTCTAGGATAGTGGGGAAGACAGATGTTCATCGCATGTTCACATGAACAAACATGCTTCTTTGAGAGAAGGCAACATGAGTTGGACTCGCAGTCAGGGAGGACTTCCTGTAGGAAGTGGCCTTGGCTGAGAGCTGAAGACTGGGAGTTGATTAGAGGCAAGGGTGCTGGGGGAGCATTCCAGACATTTTGGCTGGCCAGTGTGTGTGTGCCACACTGGAGATGCCGTGTGCTCTCAGGGGCAGGCTGAGGCGTGGTTCTCAGCTGAGGGCAGTTTAGCTCCCCTCCCCAAAGGACATTTGCAAACCCTGGAGACATGTTTTATGGAGACTAGGCCTTCGACTAGTCTACTCGCCCCAGCAGGAGAAGGGCAAGAGAAGGACCCTCAGTATTGCGGCTCGTCTGCATTTCTGCACACTTCGGTGGGGTCTAGATGCCGTCACAACAGTCTTCCATGGACCCCCTTCCTCTCAACACACATCCGTGGATGTTTCTCAGCCCATGGCCCCCACCCGCTTTAGCAGAGGCCCCTAGACACGAGGTTCCGCTTCTACATAAGAATCTGACGGCATCTCGATTAGGTGCATCCAAAGATCCCAGTCTTACTCCTCTCCCAGGCCCTGGTTTCTGTGGATGGCAAGGTCCCCTCCTTCCTCCCCATCCAGACGT
Organism: Procyon lotor; assembly: GCA_028646535.1. NCBI lineage: Eukaryota > Metazoa > Chordata > Mammalia > Carnivora > Procyonidae > Procyon > Procyon lotor. Next base: position 66,974,242 of record CM053617.1, on the reverse strand, counting down.
TACCCAAGCCTAGGGTTTCTCTGCTTCGGCAAGATGACGCTTTGGACCAGATAATCCTTTGTCATGAGGCTATGTCCGGTGCGTTGCGGGCCTTTACACACTGAATGCCAGTAACACCGACTCGCTCCCCAGTCATGACCATAAAACATGTCTCCAGGGTTTGCAAATGTCCTTTGGGGAGGGGAGCTAAACTGCCCTCAGCTGAGAACCACGCCTCAGCCTGCCCCTGAGAGCACACGGCATCTCCAGCTCCGTCCCACCGGTTGGGCAACCACAGAGAACTCGCTCCTCCTGACCAGCTCTGGCCTCACCTCAATTTTGGTTACTCTTGTCTCATTCAGTCAAAGGCACGACCACTTCCAGTCCACCCTCGAGTGCTCGACACAAGCCTGGTACCTACTCTGTGTTTAATAAATGCTCACTTGTGTGACGAACGGGCTCCTGGGGGAGCATCCCAAGTAACCCCCAAGCCTCATTCCTTGGGCGACGGCTAGCCTTTAACATCTGATCACGCCACGACCTTGCTCTAAAACATTCTGGGGATCCCTACTGATGTCTCAAAGCACTGACCGGCAAACTACTTTCCCAAACCACCTCTGACTCATCCCTGTGTTTACCCTGCACTGACCTTCAACTGAAATGAACTGGTGCTTTTTCACAAGTGTACCTTGTCTTGCCCTCGTGATAAGTGCCTGTGATCCCAGAGAGAGGCTGGGCAGTGGCCTGGCCCATATTTATGGAGGGGATGGATGGGGGGAGGGGAGGGAGTTTCAGGACTCTCTAGAGTAAAGCTGTGTTGGCCAGGAAGATGAGAACTGCAGCCATCTTAACTAGCCAGAAAAAGGAAACACTGGCCGAGAGCACTTTCTCTGCCTGGACCTATGAAGGGCTCCAGCAGGGATTCTCATGGAGGCCTGACCCCAGCATCAGCCTACAGGAAGAAAATCAGCCCTTTGACAAGTATCGTCATTAGTCTCCAGAGGACCGTGATATGAGCAGCCAGAGGGCTTCCTACGGTCAGGGCTTTGTTTTTCGTTACCTTACAAAACTTGCAGAGTTCTGAGCCTGGGCATTGGAGAAGGTAGGTATCCTAGAGATGGAGCCTGCTTGGTTTTCCCACGGGCACCTGGTACTGTGCCGAGGGAGACCCGGCACAGTGGCCACCCCCCCGGGTGTCTGCCTCCGGGCAGCTGCAGGGGCTGTAGCAGGGGCTGCCTCCTCCACAAGGGGCTGGCCCCACAGGCCTGGATGGCCAGACCTCCCATAACGCCTGCAGCCCGGCACAGAGGAGGGACTTAATGCTTACTGTTTCCCTGCGGTTACCGAGAACTTAGAAAATACAGAAAGACCGTAAATTAAAACAAGCTAGCAATTCCTATGGAAAAACTGAGACTCTCCCACCCCCAAGAACGAGCATCTCCCGAGTGGTTGTGCGCTAAGCATCACTCACGGTGTATGTCACGTGTTCTTTCTCTACTCATTCATTCATTCACTCCCCCACGCATTCATTCATCCCGCAGCAACCTGCCATGTGGAGCAGAGTGGGCGAGAGGGTCCAGGTCTTGCTCGGCGCTGCTTACCGCCGTGTAGGGAGCAGAGGGTGAGAATTACAGGAACACACAGATTCGTGACCACCAAGGGCGGTGAAGCTGGGAGGGGACAGACAGGTGTGGGGAGGGGGAGTCACAGGGCCGGGTGGAAGGATGCCAATCCCAGGGGCTGTGTGCTCCCTCTCCTGCGCCTGGGGTGCTCAACGGCAGGGGGATCACAGAGCAGACCAAGGGGCACCCTGCCTGGGTTAGGACATGTCCACACGGTGTGTGCTAGCCTCTGGTCATCCTCAGGTCCCAGGCCATTCTGTGGCCTTCTGGGAGAGCCCCACACCCCCTCCCTGCCATGCTGCCCAGCCCCCAGTCCACATTGACCTTTACCAGGCAGTCCCCCCGACAAGTACACCCCCCAACACACAGAAAGGCCTCTAAGGAAATATTCTCAATTCCCCACGCCGGGTGCCCCACAAATGGCCCCTCAACAAGCCCCGCACTGTTCTCCTCTTACCTCCCGCCTGCCCAGCTCCAAAAAGGGGAGGCTGTCACCAATAATGCCATGGGACAGCTACCCTACAGCTGGGGTGCTCTGCTGAATGTCTCATCGTTCTCCTTTGTGTGAGCTGAAAAAAGCACTTATATACCCGGAGAAGGCCACATACACACCGGACACGTGCAGGCTGAGCAGAGACCCCTCCCAACCCACAGCTCTGCCTGCAGAGGCCGATCTGTTGGCATCGTCTGAATGCACGGGCACAGAAAGGAGGAGGGGCGACAGGAGGGGGCAAGAAGAAGTCTCACATTTGGGGGCTAATAGAGCCAAATGCTCACGAATTCAAGAAAGATGTGGGGGATGGCAAATTCACACATTTATAAGGTAGAGGTCCAGGGATACAAAAGCTAAGATTGTGAAAAGGTGTGTGTGTGTATGTGTATGTGTGAGTGTGAGTGTGTGTGTGTGTGTGAGTGTGTGAGAGTGTGTGTGTGAGTGTGTGTGAGAGTGTGTGAGTGTGAGTGTGTGTGAGAGAGTGTGTGTGTGTGAGAGTGTGTGTGTGTGTGTGAGTGTGTGTGTGTGAGAGTGTGTGAGTGTGTGGCTCTAGAAGCTCAGGGTCAGAGACCACCGAGTGAAGTCAAAGCTGTGACCAGACACCAAGGGGACAGGACTGCTGGGTCTGGATGCCACACAGCCAGAAAGAATCCCATGAGGCCCAAGTATGTAAGGCAAAGAAGTTACACAAGGGCCCAAGGGCAGAAGTTGACAAAGGATCTTTTAAATGAGCAGATAAGAAATCATGGCTCTTAGCAAACAGTGGAGGCTTTCCTCATTGTCCATTTTCTTGAACTGTTGCCTTGCCCTGGAATCCAACCCAGCACTGGCTTAGGAGGTGTTTGCTCCGTGGGCCTGAGAGTGTAGATGTCAGGGACCCCACGGGGACGGGGGGCGGGGGGGGGGAGGCCCGCTCTCCCATGCGTATCCCGCTCCACCTTCAATGTCCACTTCAGATGTCACCCTGTGACCCTGGAGTGGCAGACACCCAAGTCCCCAGGCACCAGCACACACGATGAGAGGAGTCGGTGTAATCAAGATGACAATTCTTCCCAACTTGATCTATAAATCCAACGCAATCATAATAAAATCCCAGCAAGTTATTTTGTGGATATTGACAAACTCATGCTACCATTTACATAAAGAGGCAAAAGACCCAGAGCAGCCAATGCAATGGTGAAGGAGAAGAACAAGATTGAGAGATTGTCATTATCCAGCTTTAGGACTCGCTATGAAGCTATGGTCATCAAAACGGTGTGAAGTGGGCACAAAAACTAACAAATAGGGTCAAGGGAGCACAACAGAGTCCAAAAATAGACCCACATAAATTCGGTCAACTGATCTTTGACAAAGGAACAAAGCCAATACAATGAAGAAAAGATAGTCTTTTCAACAGATGGTGCTTGAGCAACTGGACATCGCTTTGGAAACAAAAAAACAAACAAACAAAACACAAACTGAATGCAGACACAGACCTCATGCACTTCACAAAAATTAACTCAAAACTGATCACAGAACTAAATGTAACATTGAAAACCAGAAAACTCCTGGAAGATCACACAGGAGAAAATCTAGATGCCCGTGGGTGTGGTGATGCCTTTTTTGGACACACCATCAAAGGCACGATCCATGAAAGAAAGAACTGATGAGCTGAGCTTCATTAAAAGTAAAATATTTCTGCTCTGCCAAAGACAACGTCAAGAGAATGAGAAGACAAGTCACAGACTGGGAGAAAAACATTTGCAAAAGGTGTATCTGATAAAAGACTATCAATAATACACAAAGAACTCTCAAAACTCAACGACAGGAAAATAAACAACCTGATTAAAAAATGGGCAAAGGACACAGGCAGCTATCTCACTGGAGAAGACGTAGAGACGCCAGATCTGCACGGGAGAACATGGTCCACATGAATGCTGTCAGGGAAATGGAAATTCAAACAGGAAACACCACCGTGCACCTGTTACAATGGCCCAAATCCAGAATGTGGACAACACCGAGTGCTAAGAAGGATACGGATCAACAGACACTCTCAGGCATTGCTGGGGATGCAAAGTGCCACAGCCACTTTGCAAGACACTTCAGTGTTTTATGGGGGGAAAAAAAAAACATACTTTATTATATGATCCAGCAAGCACCTCCTTGATACGGACCACAAGGACCTGAAAACTTACATGGACACAAAAACCTGCCTATGAATATTTATAATTGCCCAAACCGTGAAGAAACCGATACGCCCCTTGGTGAGTGAGTAGATAAGTAAACTGTGGAACATCCCAACCATGAAATATTATTCAGCACTAAAAACAGGTGAGGTACCAAGCCAAGAAAAGACATGGCGGACCCTCAAACGCCCACCGCTGAGTGAAGGGAGCCAATCTGAAAAGGCTTCACATACGTATGAGTCCAACTATCTAACCTTCTGGTAAAGGTAATACTATGAAGAGAGTCAAAAAGATGAGCAGAGGGGGAGGGATGAATCATGTCATGATGCAGGAAAATGATGGCTCTATGCCATGTGCATTTGTCAAAACCCACAGAAAGGCCACCATCAAGAGTAAGTCCCAAAGCACAACATGGACTTGAGAGACAGTGAAGAGTCCACGTTAAATTCATGGATTCTAACACATGCACTGCTCTGGTTCCCGGATGTTGACTGAGGGTGTGTGTGGGTGGTGGGGGCAGGGGCTACATGAGAAATCTCTTTACTTTCCACTCCATTTTGTCGTGGAAGTAAAACTTCCCTAAAAAAAAGAACATCTATTAAAAAAAGAAGTAATGGGGGGGTGCGTGTCCTCAAACCCTCTGCGGGTCTCCTGATTCGACATTCATCCTCCTCCACCTCTCTTCACCAGGACTCAAAATGCACGATCCCCATGCCCTCGCAGGATAGAGCCCAGACCCTGGGGCTTGGCCTGATAGGTCCGTCATCATGTGCTGGCCGCGGGCACAGCCCCTTGCACACCCACACCCCATTCCCCTGAACCCCAGGGACACTACCTTGGGCGAGCCACTGTCAGCCATGTTTCTGCAAGCCTGGTTCTGGGGGAATGCCGTTTTAATTTGTATACTCGATGTTCAAAAATCAGGTGTTTTTCTTGAGCACGTGTGGGCCAGTACAAACATGCGTCTCTATGCACGCCTTTGCTCCCAAACACATAACTGCATGTTCTGAATAATCTATGTGATAACTTGCAGCACATCTTAGCACACCTCTCCCCGTGCACGGGATTAGCAATGGCCAAGTGCTCCCAGATATAGGCTCCGGGGAGATGACCACGTGCTCTGCGTCTTGTTCTCCTCCCGTCTTCTTGCATCGCGGAAATCCCACCAATCGGCCCCTCTGGATCTGCGGTACGCCTCCAAGGGCTGGATGTTGTTCCATGACTCGTCAATGGAACCGATCTTTTTCCTAACTCCCAACTGATGGGCCTTCACATTCCTTACTTGATTTTTTTTTTGCCACAATAAACCTCCCTGTGCATATGTTCTTTAGTTATTGTCCCTGGAACACAGGCAGAGTCTGACTTGTCACCTCTCTTCCCAGGGGCCTGAGCAGCATTGGACACCGAGGAAGTGACCAATGTCAGCGGAGCAGTATACGCACGAATGGCCCTTCTCCTGTGCATTTTAATGCACGTTTTCCCTTTGTGCTTAGGCCCTGGTGCAGTCTCCAATTAAATAAATTAGTTTATTTAAAAACTGGATCAACTAAATACACATATTTATTTCCAACCCCCTGGGGATTTCAATGCATTTTATGTATTTATCCTTTAATATAAATTTGAAATTGTTTAGAGGGAAAATTACCATTTCCTTTATACCACTATAGTTTGTCACAGGGACACTTTTCCCAACAAAGAGCACCAACAATGTGACCACGTTTTGGGGGCAGTATACCAAGAAAATGGAACTTTCTTTGAGGTAAGATAAGGAAAGTGCAAGGATTAAAGTTTTTGTTTTGGGTTCACTCTGAACGGTCCAGGCTCTGGAATCTTTCTAGCTGGAGTCTAACAGCAGAAGCCCACCACGAGTACACACCTCCTTCATTTTGAAGGTGAGTCGGTGACCCCAGAAGTTGTCCGTGACTATCTCAGAAGTGCGAAGGAAGCAAACGTATTTCTGGGACAATGGCAAGGACCGAGAGAAGGGTCCCCCTTTCTCCCATCACCACAGTGAATTATCAGCTCCGGTCCCCTTCGCACGCCGGTTGTTGAAGGAACCACCCCCTTCCCTGACCCTTAAGGGCAAGCCAGGAGGAAGGGCAGGCCAGGAGGAGGAAGCCATCTTCCTGCACGCCTTGCCCTCAGCTCCGCAGACATTTCTCGAACTGACCCATAGCATCTGAAGTTGCTCCTCTGACCACCTCCGTGGGTCTGCTGTGTTCCTCCCACGTCCATCTCGGGCCACCCCCACCTCAAGGTGATGACTCACCCCCTCCATGAGGCCTCTCTCGGAAACATGTGGAAAGTTCCTCAGTGGACACTCCACAGAGTCACACTATGTCAACAGCAAATGTCCCGCAGAGGTGACCTGCACCCTCTCTCCTGCAATGACAAGGTAGGACCAGGAGAGCACCCAACAGGTCAGGGTCAGCCAGGACAATGCGTAAGACAGAGAACGCTTTTCTATGTCCATTTACCTCACAGCAAGCAGGTGCGGACAGGGTTGAACAATCTTGGGGATGAAAACACATCACTGACAAGAAAACAAAATGGCTCCCGTCCCCCACCCCCTGTGGAGCTCTGGGAAAAGCAAGCGCTGCTCATCCCAAAGCTCTCCCTCTCGTTGGCCTCTGACTCTCCTGGGGACACATGACCTACTTCCCCGAGGATGTGTTGTAACAGTGAGTCTTTGGTTTATTGCCAAACCCTGTTCCTGTGGGGGGAAGGCAACACACAGTCCATCCACATCAGCTTCCCTCGCAACAAGGGTGACATTCAGCGTCTGTGACATCTGTCATGAGAGAGAGGCCTCCTCGAACAAGAGTCCAGAGCCGCGAGAGAAACACAGGTGCCCGGGGGCAGCGAGCAGGAAGTCTGGCCGGCTCCTGGCCTCGGGCTTCAGACACAGCCCACACACGGAGACTGCTTCCACTGCCAGTTTGCTCTGGAATCTTCTCCACGTAGTCCTGCCAGGTCCTCAAGCCCCCGCCCCTGCCAGGCCCTGTGCACGTGTAGCGAGAGGGACACAGTAAGAGGGGAAGGCCTTTAGAGACTGTCCAATCTCGGTCCCACATTCAGCAGCCACGCCGACGACCTGAACACCAGCCCCTGCCAGCGCCGGGCTGAGCTCTGCAGGGAAGGGGCGTGGACGCCGTGGGGCCTGCCCACAGCCGCCGCCAAGGAAATGGCCTGCAGACACACCAGGGCCACCGGGCGCCACAGGCCACGGGACTGCCCGGACAGTCCCTCCCTCTTCCCAAACCTGACCCTCCCCGCCCCCCGCCCTGATGGAAGGTGCTGCCGTCCTCCCCGCCGCCTCATCCTGGGCTCATCCTGGGGCCTTCCTCCTGTACCTCGAACTCCTGTACCCTGAACACCTAAGTCACTATTTCCTGAGAACTGTGTCTTTTTAAAAATTTGTGGAATTCGCTCCCTTTCTTTATCCTGTTGTCAATCACTTGATTTCAAGGCACTCATGTTTTCGCTGCAGCAAACGTCTGACTGGGAGGAGCAGCACCTGCCGTGGCCACAGGGGGCGCTGCTGCTCAGACTCGCCCCCCTACAGGTGCACAGAACGCAGCCCCAGTGGGCACAGCTTCTGAGAGTTCAAGAGAAGTTGGACATGGAGATGTGTTTGGGAAATGCTGCATTTTAAAACCTGGGCAATGGAACAAAAATTTTTTTGACACCAGATGAGCTAAGGAGGGTATGTTTCCTGCTGCCCTGGGTCTCTGGGCAGTCAGCTTTCCACTCCAACTGATGCATTCTTGGTTTATTTCTTTACTTCCAGAAGATACCTATTTCCATGCAGTACACCTCGTCCACCTCTCCAGAACTACGGGAGCCAAGTCTCTCGCTGCCAGCCCCGCAACCTCGAGCACCCGTTATCCGCATGAAATCAGAGGGATCTTTCACACACACAGCTCCATTTGCCACTCTCCGGCTCAAACTCTTTAAATGGCTTTCCACAGTACACCGAACTCCTGATATATCCATGGTCTTATCTTTGTCTACTTCTGTAGCTTCATCAACCTAGGCACCCATACCCACCCACCCACCCATCCGATCAGTCCTTACTGCTCATCTGGCCTTGACCACCACGCTGTCACTGCACCACACACAGCTATGGGCTCACTCTCCATCCCCAGCCCTGCTTTATCCCTCGGTCTATTCTGGATCTTCATCATGCCCTCTACACAGGAACTCACCCTGGACCTCAGCTCCTCTGGCAGCCAGGCTCCTATCTGCTGCTGCCCTCCATCCTGCCCATGGGGCTGGCCTGTTTCCCTGAAGGGAACACCTTCACCTGCTCTCGGGTTCCACAGTGTTGAGATTCCCAACTTGTTGGGGCGACCCCATGACTTCTTATTAGACTCCCCCGCCCAGTACCAATGGGAACCACTTCTTCCTCCTTCCGTGAAGCCTGCAGCCAGGTCAGAACCCCTCCCCTACACCCCAGCCAACACTGCACACCCCAGTGGCGATGGTCACTCTGGGCATGGCCACTCCCAGGTCACCTGTCCAAGCTGGGGCTGGCGAATGTGAGGCACTCCTCAGCAGGCAGGAGGCCATCGGCTGCTCCCAACCACCCTTCCGTGGGCCAAGAAAATTCAGGAATCAAGGAGCTTTAGAAGAATCCCCAAGGCCTTGCATGCTAGGAAAAGACTAGCAAAGTCTTCTGCCTTAATACAGAGGCCACAGAGGGGCAGAGACTTGCCAGGGGAAAATTTTTAAATCATCCTGATGTAGTCCAGAGTTCGAGAGATAAATGTAGGCCGCCGGGGTATTCAGAAAAACACATTTACAATACTTGCTACAGACGCCATGAACGTACGTGATCTACACATACAGGGACAGTTTCCTTAGATAACCCTCTCAGGTTTAAAGAATCCTACTGTTTTCATTAGGACAGGCTGTGCCGATCCTGGCAGGGTTAATGACAGACAAAATTACGAAAATATTGTTGGGGTTTCTGTTAGACCCAAGAGATAAAGAGATAAGTCACTCAGGTAACCTGGCCTGTGCGATAAAAATTACTTCCTGGTCTCAAGCTGTCTTGGCCTGCAAGCGCAGAGGCAGTCCTCAGGTGCCTGCTCTTGTAGGAGAATTTTTTTTTAATTCTGGTAAAATCTGCATAACACGAAATTTACCATGTTTGTGCTTTTTCGAATGTACCACTCAGTGGCCTCAAGTACACTCACAGGGCGACCACCACCATCATCCACACGTTTTCATGCCCTCAAACTGAAATTCTGCACCAAGTTGAAATCAAACAACAACCCCCACACCCCCCAACCCCTCTCCCCCGGCAACCTCTGATCTGCTTCCCGTCTCTGTGAATTTGACTGCTTCTAGGTCCCTCATGTAAGTAGAATCCTACAGTATTTGTCTCTCTGAGACAGGCTTAATGTCTGTCTCAGACATCCAGACAGTCTGTCTGTCTCATTCACTCGGCATCACGTCCTCAAGGTTCGTCCACACTGAGTATGTGTCAGCATTTCCTTCCTTCTTAAGACTGAGTAACGTCCCATTGTTTGGATGGACCACATTTTGTCTATCCCTTCATCTGCTGACGGGCCCTTCCTAGGGTGTAGTTTTCAGATCTAAACTGAATTTGATCAAGCTGACCTGTCAAAGGTGTAGGTTTGTTAGCCAATTCACTTTTCTAAATCAAGAATTTGTACAATTTAAAGAAAAATGTTCATTTCCTAAAATCTCATTTTAGATAGGCAAGCGCATTAGTACCCTAACCCCTGACTTCTTTATTTCCTCAGTATTCTTTCATTGCTAATGATTTTTACGGCCTCGGATGGCTAGCAGATGGAGCAGGGTTCCTTGGTCCCTTTCACTTAAAATATCTCCCTGGGATTCAAGGCTCTCTTTCCATTCCCAGTCATCCTCATTACTTCTGACACGGTGATCTCAAGCTTTCTGGCACGTCAGGCAGCATATCTCCACGCTCTTGATTGGACTGCAGGAAAATTGGCCTGCATTTGGGGCGATGCTGACCTATTTTTTTCCCTGTGAGATATTATAAAAAGACACTCAGCTTTGGAGAGAAGCACTGACATTTTGCCCATTTTCTTTGCGTTTTTCCCCACCGGTGACACAATCTAGGGTGAGAGCCACGTGTATCCACACTTTCTCCATGGCTCTCCCGAGGCCTGGAGGGAAGACTGGGCTGTCTCACTGCCTTATCTCTTCCCTACTCTGAAAATCACCTGGCCCTAGGTAAGGGCTCCAGGGCTGGTGTCCGTGAACCAAGGAGCCTGGACATAAAGACGGAATTTTCAAGTGTGCGGACAGGGACTTGGCTCCCGTAGTTCTGGGGAGATGGACGAGGTGTACTGCATGGAAATAGGTATCTTCTGGAAGTAAAGAAATGAACCAAGAATGCATCAGTTGGAGTGGAAAGCTGACTGCCCAGAGACCCAGGGCAGCAGGAAACATACCCTCCTTAGCTCATCTGGTGTCAAAAAATTTTTTGTTCCATTGCCCAGGTTTTAAAATGTAGCATTTCCCAAACACATCTCCATGTCCAACTTCTCTTGAACTCTCAGAAGCTGTGCCCACTGGGGCTGCATTCTGTGTACCTGTAGGGGGGCGAGTCTGAGCAGCAGCGCCCCCTGTGGCCACGGCAGGTGCTGCTCCTCCCAGCTCAGGCCGGCCTGGCTCTCCGGGGCCACGGACCACACCTGCCTGCCTGGCACCAGTGCTTGAGTCCCCTCAGGGGCTACTGAGCCTGTGCTTTGAACTGAACGGCCATTCAGTAAATACATGTTGTTCCCACGATTGCTGAATGGCAGCTGCCCAAAAACCCCGAGATGGAGGCAGAGGAGGCTGAGCGTTCTGGCTGGAAGGAAAGTTGAATCTGAAGTTGAGTTTAACCTTCGTTGACGTTCAAAACCAGAGCGCCCTCCACAGCCTAGTGCAAGCCCTGCCTTTCCAGCGGCACTGACCCTGACCTCTCAAACCCTGCGGGGCCTCCTCTTTCCAGCAACCCTCCTCCTCTTCTTTATTCCACCCTGCCTCTGCCAGCTCAGTGCCTCCTTCTGGCTCCACATTCTGTTCTGCACGGGACCAGGTGGGAAGCCCGTCATGAGTTCACGTCCAAGCACATACTGGGGCCCTTCTGAGTGCCAGGGGCTGCCAGGCCCGGGAGCACAGGGGAGAGGGCACAGTCTCCGGGGACACAGTGAAGTGAACTGGGGGGTCATACAATGCAGAACAGGAACCATGACAGACAGCCGACCTGCGTACTTCTTTATTCTGTCTTCCAACACTAGATGAGTCCATCTGGGGCACCAGCTCCCAGTACCGTGCCTGGTGCACAGCAGGAACGACAGCAAGGCTCAGCTACCAGTTCATTTCTTTACTTCCAGAAGAAGTAAAGAGGGAAGGTCCTGGGGGCAGGGGCAAAGGAGGGAATGTCCTGGGGGCAGGGGCACAGGAGAAGCCCTGTTCCATGGGTGAGGGAAGAAATCCCTGAGGGCTTCCTGGAGGAAGGAACAAGGTGCTACGTGAGCAGAGACCTGGATGAGGGCTGCATGGAGTAGGGACTTCCCAGGCTGCACGAACGGCATAGTGAGCCAGTCCAGTTCATCAGGAGGGGTGTGAGCCAGATCACAGCTGGGGGACAGCAGGATGGGAGTGTCAGAGGTTGGCTAGGATCTGGTAGGGTCTGTTCTACAGGATGAGCAAATGGAATTCTTGCTCGAAGACACCAAGGAGCTTCCAGGGCACTGAATCGAGGCATCCAAGTCAGGGCAGGATTGACAGAAAGATATTCTGGGGATGGGTGTATAGAATAGACCAGAACCCCAGATGGCTGGACTGTCAGCCCCTCCACGTGGCCCATCTCCAACAGCCTCTCCTTTGGGACCCATCTCTCCCCTCTACTCATCTGGGCCCCGCCCTGACCCTGGCATGTGGATTTCTTCTCCTGTGTATCTGAACTGCCCCTCCATCTATCTTGCAATCCCAGGGAGGACCAGGCCACATTTCGTCTCTCCCTGTAGCCCCCTGCCACCGCCCTACATGGAGCTCCAGTGGTCTGCTCCCAGCTGACCCTTCCAAAATGTGGGCTGCAACTGCCCGTGATAACAGAGAATCCTGTGTTTGGGCCTCTGGCTTTTTTCTTTCTGGAATCACGAGGCCTAAAATGTGAGAATCCTGTTTGGAGATCGCAAAACGCAGTCATCTTCCAAAGATAAAACTGAACATACACTGGATGTTTACTCTAGGAAAGTAAGAAGTTGAAAAATAAAGAACGACGAAGGAATCCAGAAAGGATCCTCCCAAGAACTCTGTAATTGCCGGAGGGATTGCGAGCACGAGGGAAAAGGGTCTCAAGTCATACTTCACTGAAAAAGCTATGATGTGAACCACAAGTAAATGATTTCACTTGCTGAAACATCTGGAAAAGCATTTCACTGGGATGTTATGCTATTTAAAGATCATGAATGATGGGGATTAGTTCATAGCCTTTGTTCAGAAAGGCATTCATAAACTTGGGTTCGCAGAGGGAAGCGATTCTCAGCAGCAGGCAGCTAGTGTGCACCGGGTTCCCCCAGCTCTTTGTAGATGTGAAACCCGGTGTCTTACTTCACCCCAGTGTGGAGCACCCTGGGATCGTCAGGGCCGGACAGGGCCGGGAAAGAGAGATTTGGGGGCCTGAGGATGGAGATCACTGCTTTCTGGCTCTGTTCCTATTTTTCCAATTCCAAATGGTTACATTGGCAATTATGGTAACTCACAAATTTCCCACCAGTAGCAAAAAATATAAAGAGGTAACATCATGTGGCATACTTTTTTGTTAAGACTTAACAAAAAAAGTAAAAAGTAAAAAAAGTAGTATTGATCCAACAATCTCACTTTTGGCTATATAGCCAAAGGAAATGAAATCTCTATCTGGACGAGATATCTGTACCCCAATGTCATTGCCGTTCACTGCAGAATTATTCCCGACAGCTAAGATGCAGGAAAAACCCAAGTGTCTGTTGATTGGTGAATAAATAGATAGAGACAAAGTGAGACAAACAGATACACACATATGTGACATTATATATTACACACATATATGTGTTATACACACATTATACATAATACGCTATATACGTGGAGTATATTACATGTATCATATATACACGTATATGTTATGCATGCATAATACAGTACATGTATATACATTATAAATATAATGGAATATTATTAAGCCTTTCAAAAGAAGGAAACCCTACCACTTCGGGATGAGCCTGGAGGACATTATGCTGAGTAAAATAAGCCACATGCAGAAAGACAAATACTGCCTGATCCGATTTACATGTGGAATTTTAAAAAAAAAGTCAACCTCACGGAAGCCAAGAGTAGAGTGATGGCTGCCAGAGCCTCGAGTGGGGAACGGAGGGTGTCGTTCAGAGGGAACAGACTTGCAGTCACAAGACAGACAGGTTCCGGGGACTAGTGCACAGCACGGCCACTACAGTCAACACTATGGAACTATATATTCGACACCTGCTAAGGGAGCAGATGGTAGGGATTCTCACCCCACACCCAGGTAAGGGTGGGAGGTGACCGCTGTGTCTACCAGCTTGACTGTGCGATCATTTCATTATATGTGTATCAAACCCTTACGCTGTACTCCTCAAACAGATACAATAAAAATAACATCAATTCTAAAAACATGGTGACTGAAGAAGATACAAAATTACTCTTTAAAAAAATGTCTAAGCAGCAAAGGAAGGAGCAGGGCTCCCTTATGAGGCCGAAGCTCTCCAACTCACCGGCACAAGTCCTCTAAAGAAGGGACCACTACGCGGGCTTGGTCACAATGATGATCTCATTTGGTGATTTTTTTTTCCCCCTTTTGGTCAATTTCCTTAAGAGTAAAGAAGCTGAGTCCCCAACAGGAGAGGGATTTTGCACACGAGTGATGGCAGGACATGGGGAGAGGGTGGGTCTCCTGACTGTAAGCCAGCATCACACCCAACAAGGCTGCTATTCGGACACCCAGCGGAATGAAAGCTTTTTAAAAAAATATATATGAGATCATTTTACCTACTTGAGTATTATTCATGCATCTAGGTAAGAATCACAGGGTTAACTCACAAACACACGCAGACTTCTAAGTAGTTCATTAAAAAAAAAAAGCACAAGTCAGGAATTCTCCCCTTTTCTCCCTCCTAAGATACTGATTCTACCTGGATGAAAAACGGCCCCAGGACCTCTGTTTCCTTGTCTGCAAAATGCCATTCCCTGTTTGGGCAATTGCTGGAACTATTTTCAGCTCACAGAGTCCAAGATTCTAATTATCAGTCACACTCCTGGTTTCATGCGGGCAAGCGCAGAGTTGCAAATCACCCGATTTTCAACAATTCCACAATGAGTGATCATTACAGGTGCTGGAGAGGAATTTTAATCAAATGATTCCTGAGGAGGTGTCTTTTATTTCTTCCTAAGGTGGGGGAAAAGGCGGATTTTTAAAAAGACATTGTCATGTGAAATACAGCTTAAGTCACATATTTCAAACCTTGATCCCATTAATAAGAATTTCGTAGCCAGGTCACTAGAATCAAAACCTTCATGTGATTCTCCATTTTGTTTGTTTTTCAAGTATTTTCAGGAATAAAAACATCAGCATTATGCCTGCTGGGGAATGTAATTGTGTCTGGAGGAAAGAGCACAGACACGCAGGGACTGAGTCCCGATCTCCTCCTACATCTGTCAGTTCTTAGACTGGCTGCCTTCGCTGTGCTAAGAATCATTATTTACATCTTTTAAAAGGACAGCAACAACAAACACTTGGTCATCTTTAAACTAGACTGAAGGCGCCTGGGTGGCTTTTTAAAAGAAGGGAATGCCTCACCTTGGGCCAAACTGGGACACACGGATGAAGGTGAAGGGCCCAGACATCACTCCAGGCTGAAGGGCACGCAGACCCGCCAGTTGTGTCTGGACATCATGAGCGTCCATCACCGGGAGGAAGGACGAGGAGGGCGGGGGCTGCCCCGAACAGGGGTGTGAGTCTCAGAAGTGGGCTGGCCTGAGATGACCTCACGCCCGGGGCCAGCACAAAGCCCGAGAGGCCCCGGGGTGGATTCTCATCACCAAATCTCTGTCTTACTCACGACCAAACAGTGACCCCCCTGAGGGCAGGGCTACCTTTGAACCATGGGGGCAGGAAAGCTCAGCCGCCTGGGCAGAGGAAGGAGGAGGGGAACCCCCACACCCGACAGCAGCCGGAGGGTGACACTGTCAGTCCTATGTCTTCGCTGCCAGCCTCTCCATGGAAACTGGAGGAGAGGAGGACAGACACAGATGGGAGCCCCAGGAAACTGGAGGGTTTGCAAGCGCTGCAGAGGTTGATGGAGGCAGTGGTGGGGAGGGGGGAGGGCAGAAATCGGGGGATGCAGGGTCAGGAGGAAATCCCCTTTCAGGAGGGATATCCAAGAGAGGGGGCAAGCTCAGCACTGCCAGTGAGAGAGGCAGTGGGCCTCTGCGTCTAGACCTAAAGAAGGAGGCCTCCCAGTGGGTGCTGCCCCTGGGACCTCTGACACACCTGGCTGCCTCCTGCGGCTGTGTCTTATGGATTGACTACCACCCCAGAGCCCAGGTGGCCCCTGTGTCCCAGTGCTGCCAAACCTCCCCGGGCCAGTGCGTCAGCGGCCAGCTTCTCCTCTTTCCCCTGAAAGAGGACACGGCGCACTGCACACGTCCCACATAAGCTGGGCAGAGTCAGGGCTAGGCTAGGGAAGTGACCAAGTCCGGCCTCTGTCACGTCCTAAAAACATGCCTATCCTTAGAGAGGAATGCGGCATTCCAGGGAACTCGAGCCACTGCTGAGCCAATGGTTAGGTTTTCCCGTTGGGAAGGACTGCCAGGTTCCGTGGGCAGGGAGCATCCTATCTCTTGAGGGTGGATTTCAAAGACTCGTCCCAAAAGGCAAATGTGTGTGACCTTGTCCCCAAAGGAAATTAATATTCAACACGTTGAAGGCTGGCGATGGGGAAGGCATACGATGGGCCCTGTGAGCAGAGACTCTGTGTGCAGGCTAGGGGGGGCGCCAGGCACGCTCCAGGAACCTGCTTATAGTGTTAAGAAAAAGGGGAAGGCCAGCCTCCTCTTTTTTGCTTTCGATTCCAAGATTATCCCCTGCAAAGAACCTTTATTGCGGAAACCTCATTTCTCTATAATGGTTCCCAAATTTTTCAGAACAAGCGTGAGAAAGAAAACTGAGTTGCAATGACTAGTTTCCTTCTCCCTCTTCTCAAGTGCGTGTGTGTGTGTGTGTGTGTGTGTGTGTGTGTGTGTGTGTTTGTCTAAATAGCCTGTATCTTGCTTTCCCTAAGTTACAGATTAGGTTCATAGATAGCACTTCATTAAATCCTACAGGCAAGATTATCATCCCCAGGGCAGGAACAGTGAGGCTTGAAACCACAGAACTTGCCCAAAATGGCCCAGCTTGGAGGAGTGGGGAGTGGGGGAGAGGACAGACCCACACTCTAAGCCTGAGTTCCTGTGCCCCACACGCGTGGAGTCTTTCCCAGGTGGCAGAGGGTGTCCTGGGCACCTCTGCCGAGATAAACAATGATGTGTGTTTAAAATTTCTTTCTCTGGGGCGCCTGGGGGGCTCAGTGGGTTAAGCCTCTGCCTTCGGCTCAGGTCATGATCTCAGGGTCCTGGGATAGAGCCCCACATCGGGCTCTCTGCTCAGCGGGGAGCCTGCTTCCCCCTCTCTCTCTGCCTGCCTCTCTGCCTACTTGGGATCTCTCTCTCTCTGACAAATAAATTCTTTAAAAAAAATAAAAAATAATAAAAATAAAATTTCTTTCTCTGTTAAATGCCAGGGAACCTCAGACATAGTCTTGATGTTATAATCAAATCGCTTCTTACTATTAATTTGTGCTGATGCTTGCAAAGAAATCCCTAGGAAACCTAAAATATGCCATACATTTGAGCACATTTTATCTCCCATGTATCAGAATCCTCCTAGAGTTTAATTTGGCTCATGGTGTAAACAATTCCTCATTTTCATCCAGAATGTGCAGCATGTTGCCATGTTTTCGGGAAGGAGAAAAATCATCTTAATTTATGTAAAGAGAATTCCTAAAGATATGTATAATGGAGTCTATGATGCGTAAACACCAAATGTGTAAATATCACAGAATTATCTCTGCACATATTGTCTCAGAAATGGAAACAAATCCCTGAGCTGCAAACAGTCACTCAGGAGAACCCTGAGTTTTGTGATTTTGCTATTAATGCGCAGGGGTGGGGCGGTGGGAGGGAGAATTCGGAGAACATCCCCCAAGATCCCCACCCTTCAGCTTTCTCCATCCAACGCTAATCTAGGTGCGGCTGGGAAGGGACTGTGCAGATGGAATTAGGGTTCCTCATCAGCTGACCTTCACACAGGGAGAGCATCCTGGGTTACAGAGTGGGCCCCGTGCCATCCTACGAGCCCTCACGGGCACCAGTGAGAGAGACTTGGCGCAGAGATACCCAAGCAGGAGAGGGACCCCCCTACGTGCTAGCCAGACGCTGGAGGACCGGGACCAGGAGCCACAGAGAGGGGGGGCCTAGACCGGAGGGTCACCCAGCCGACAGTCTGCGTGGGAACGCAGACCCCACTAACTGACCTTGGAAGTCATTCATGCCAGAGCCTCCCGTTAGAAGCAGGGCCCTGCCAACACCCCAAATTCATCCTGTGAGCCTCTAAGCAGAGAACCAGCAAGTTGCAGACAGAAGCTGGGCTGGGCTCTGACCTCTGGAACCGCTGTAAGCAGCAGGTATGGCTTTAAGCTGCTAACTGTATGCTAATTTGTTGCAGCAAGCAATAGGAACCTGATAGGATTGAGTGAGAGAGTGGCCCTGAGCACACACGTGTGCAAAGAAGCAAAAGCACCTTCTCCACCCCAACTCCTTTCTCTTCAGGCTCCTAGAAAAATAATGGAAGTGACACCAAAACGGAAACTGCCTATGTGAGTTCATAGGACTTGCAATGGACTCCCTAGGGCGCTTCTTTTTTACGACTGTCCCGGGCTTTGTGCCCACGGAGAGCCCAACTGGTGCAGAGGGACTGCACACAGATGGAAGGTGAGAAGCTTTTTGGTGTCTCTTACTCCCCAAACTGTAAGCACTTACCATGCGTCTGCACAGGCTAAGTATGCCAAATATAATTTAGAGTATCGATTTATCACAAGTGCTCCTTCTAAAGCAATAATTAACACATGGCAGAGTTCCTCACCACGGCATATTTTTACGTGTGCGCCAAACATGAATTTTCAACATACACACTGCATTTACTTTTCTCTTTCAATTTCTTTTTTCTTTCTGATGGGGAAGAAGAGACTCCTCCTTTGGGCCTTTCATTAAATTAAAATAAGTAACAGAACACAACATTTCTGTACCTTATGTTCCTTCATAGAAGATACACAAAACAAAACTAATGTGTTAATATTAAATAAGCTTACGGTTCTAACACATATTAGCCATTGAGGACCATTGAAATTTGAGTCTTGGATTCGGTAATGACTAAGTCACAATTTAGCTGTCCACTTTAAAGAGTCCACGAGGGACTCTTAAAAAATATCTCAAGCAGATAAAAAGCATTTTTGCTGAGACATGAGGTCTATTGAGGAGCTGTGATAGAAACACCGAGATGAGGCAGAAAATCGTCAATCCCTAGTGTTTCAGAGACAAGCACACACTCACGCTGGTATCCTGCATTAAGAGCTCCTAATTCAAACGCTGGAAAAAAAACCATTTTCCTGGAATATATTGGTTTGCATTTTTTCTGCAAATTAAGATTCCTTCCATTTGAGAAAAGAATCAAAGAAGGCCAAAGAATTTCATAAATAAAAACAGAAGAAATGCCTTACTGCTCACTGAAGAGGAGGGAGGAGTAGGGAATCCCGCCCACACTTGAGGGTGATGTTTTGAAATCCCATTTTATGTACACAGAGCAGAAAGAATGATGGGGAAGGAATATATCCTATCACGGGCAGGCTGCTACCTTGGAGATGGTGTGTGACAGACTTTGAACAAGAACATGGGCCAAATGCAAAACTGTAAAGAATAAAGATATTTTAAGGATAATGTGTCTCTCCCGGGTTCTTAACCTTTTTGGTGACATGTATCCCTTGGGCCAGCTAGTGAAGCTAGCTTTCTCAGAATAATACTTGCAATGACTTCAAATAAAATATATAGGAGAAACAACACAATTTTTAAAATGGACCAAAGATTAAATAGATACTACCAAAGATGGGCACTGAGCAAACAAGCACAGGAAAAGATCCTCAATACCATTAGTCATTAGGGATATGCAAATTAAAACTGCAGTGAGATCCCATTACTCACCCATACCAAAGGCAAAAACTAAAAAAAGGAAAAACAAAAAATTAAAAAAAAAAAAAAAAAAGGAAAAAACTGACAATATCAAATGCTGGCAAGGGTGCAAAGCAACAGGAAAATTCATGCTCTGCTAGTGGGAAAGCAAAGGGTATATCCACTTTGGAAAACAGTTTGGAAGTCTCCTATCAAATTAAACACGCATGACATGCAATCCAGCAAACCCACCCTAATGACTTATCCAAGGGAACTGAAAACCTAGGTTCATATGGAAATTTACATGCACATTTCCAGCCATTTTATTCATGAGTGCCCCAAACTGGAACCCACCCACATGACCCCCAGCTGGGGGAAGATGAAAGACATGGTGGTCCTTCCGTAAAATGGAACACTACTCAGCAAAATAAATGGGATGGACTATCGATACACACCATGGCAAGAATGATTCTGAGATCCGTACGCCACGGAAAGGAAGCCAGACTCAACAGGCACTGGACTGTATGAGTCCAAGTATATGACATTCTTGACAAGGCAAAATTAGAGGGATGGAGAAGGGACCAGTGGTGGCCGAGAGTTAGGGCTGGGCTTGGAGGGTCTCCCTGTAAAGGTGCAAACGATATCAGATGACAGAGGAAGATAATTATATGGAAAGGAAGGGTTACATTTTTTCACCATCTAAATTTACAGACCCACTGAATTTTATTCACAAACTCTCAGGAGACCCCCAGGCTCAGAATTCCAGAGCCCAGACCAACAAATAGGACGGAGAATCCTGTGGCCAAAATGGCTGGTGTTCCCTACACCTTTTCAAGGGGTTCCCCGCTTCAGGCCACAGCTCTCAACCCATGTGACCATGCTTGGCAGAAAACCTTAGGGCACACTTGTCCCGGGGAACCTTTTGAAAAGGTCACGCTACATTAGCAGGTTCTTGGGGGCAGTGACCACGTGGCCTTTCTGTCCCTAGTACCTGGCCTAGAGACTTGATAAATCCCTGTATTTTTAGACAAATAAAATACCTACCTTTGCTGATTTCTAAAAACACCTCAGTTTTACCTATTTGCCATACAACCCTTACTTCCAAGTAATTTGCTTAAAAAACTTTATTGCCGTAATACTAAGGATTTACATAATAATTTCAATGTATAAAGGAATTTATGACTTTATTATTATACAGCATACATTGTGGAAGAAATTAACCTGAAAAATTATAGTTGACAGAACCTAATTACATCAGCCACCATGGATGCAAAGGACCTCCTAATTTTATTCTACAAAGAGTATTAAACGCCTTCCCCCAAACAGAGTGGCTTAGTGTTGTAACCTGAAGTGTATACCAATCCAAGGTTTAATTTTGCTTTCAAGATTAAGCAGTACATGTGTAATTTAAAACTGATTTGAAACAGCAAACAATGTCATCAGGCTTACAATTAATGAGGTTTTGACAACCACAAACAAATTGAATGCATAAATCTACTCATAACAATTGCTATATTTAACAAACATGCCACTTTGCATGGCTATTCAGCTCATTTTCGTTTCCCAGGGTGAAAGCTGATTTGTGCTGACCTTGACCTCTAACACAGCACTCAGTGTTTTTGTTCAGCTATAGAAGTTGGGCTGAAAGCAAGACGATATGAAACTAAATGCTACAATTGTTCTCTGATGTGACATGATGAGTGCAGCCCTTTATCTACCACTGTGCTTTCCAAAATGTTATTTCCAAGGGAGACAGGCATTCCCAGCACATATCCCCAGGTCTGTATTGAGGAGAGGATGTTTACTATTTTTCCCTTTTCATCAGGCAGCCTTGCAGATGGACTCGGGATCAGACAAGCATGCTAATCTAACCCAGCCCAGCAAATGTGTCATACGACCAGAAGAAACAGTTCTCAGTGCACTGAGAGAGACCATTAAAAACATGAAAAAAGAAAATGGATCGGAGCAGGGAAAACCTCCCCCAGAAGGACGGATGGAATCGACTGGAAGCAATGATCATGTTCGCATTTCAGAACAGTTAAAAGAACTGCCCTATCTGCACTAAGTTTTCGACTATTTCCTTCCTGCTCAGAAAGTCCAAGCTCTAAGGAAACACCCAGAGTCCCTTCAATAGTAACCGACGCAATTTACTGAAAGAGGGAGCAGGCCAGGAAGTAGGCATAGGCAAGATACCCAGATACACAAAACAAGAGCAATCAGAGGATGGTTTCTTTATTCAATCAAGGGAATTTTAAAGTTTGTACAGATGCTTTGTTGAAAATGAATGAAAAACAGCAAATCTCCCAAATAAATCTGTTTCAACCATAAATCTGAAGGTTACCACTAATGCAATAATATGAATCTTGAGGAAAAAAAGCAATTCAGGATTACCGTATGTAGGAAATCAATATTCTCTCTAATAGTTTTTGTAGAGTGCATCAATTTTCTTTGCTAAAAAATGATGGTGCTTTCTGTGTTTTATGGCTAAATACAATATAAAATATGGGAAAAGCCACCTAAAAGGGAAAAAAGCCATAAGGCTTCAAATAATGATGGTAATACAATAATAATACATAGTACATTAAAATGCACCAGGTACATAGAATTATCATTCTCCCTCAACAATAAAATTAAATCAGGAGAGTGATTCAGTTTATGCCCCACCACGGAATCAGAATCATCTGTATTATTTTTTTTTTAAAGATTTATTTATTTGACAGAGAGAGAGAGATCACAAGTAGGCAGAGAGGCAGGTGGGGGGTGGGGCGGGGGGAAGCAGGCTCCCCGCCAAGCAGAGAGCCCAACTCGGGGCTCGATCCCAGGACCCTGAGATCATGACCTGAGCCAAAGGCAGAGGCTTAACCCACTGAGCCACTCAGGTGCCCCAGAATCATCTGTATTCTGATATAAGTGACTAAAACACTTCACTCAAAAATGTTAGCTTGTATTTTCTTTAGCTATATACTTTATGCCACGATGTGACCGTCTGAGAATCGTGGTCTGGGAGGACAGAAGGAGGTGCATAAATGCTGCCCGGATTCCCCGGCAGCATCTCCCCCAAAATGTTTCTCCTTTTTGGAGACCCAGTGTCCAGGTCTGGCCAAATGCCCCACTTGGCACGCAGACGACCCCGGGCTGGAGTCCCAGCCCTGTCACCTTCCAGTTACGTGGCCACGAATAACTCATTTCACTCATCCAAGTCTCAGTTTACGAGCCTTAAAATGGGCTGACGCCTCACACTGAAGACAACCCAGTCCCGCTGAGTGAACCCACAACCTCCTCCTGCACCCTCTCGGAGGGGTTGTCTCGCCACCATGAGTGTGATTGTAGTAGTTCAAGGTTCATGTCCTTTGGTAACACAGCCCCTGAAAACAGAAGCCAGTACTTCATTTCTATCAACCACTAACCCCTGTAGTCTCTAGCGCTGGAGAAAAAAGGAGCCGAATTAGTCTCATGTGCGAGAACCTGCCAGAGAAGGCCAGTCCACCCCACCTGCCTGATACTGGGCAAAAGGCAACAAGAACCCTGAATGCACCTGACCCACGGAGGGGTCCAAATGGCAGCCGTGATCACATACTCTCTCTCATCTCTTTATTTCATTTTGAGAGCAGCTGCCCCACCACTCTCCCCACCTGCTTCTAGTTCCTCATCTGCCGCTTCTCTGTGCTCCCGTGGCCATCAGGACCGTCTGGACTCACAGAACCTTGGCTTGGAGCAGACAGTCCAGTCCCCGCCTGGTTTGCCACACCCACCCCGTCCAGGCTCCTGCCCTACTGTCAGCTTGGGACCCCACTCTGTTATCCAGGAAACATGAAAGCAGCCTGAGGAAATGGAAAAAATAAATAAATAAATAAATAAATAAATAAATAAATAAATAAATAAATAAATAAATAAATAAAAATTCCGCTGTGATGTGAAAGCCTCTTAAAGAAGGGGGAAAAAAATGTGCAAGGTGAATCTTCCAAATGTGACTTCCCAGGTATAGCAATGCCTGAATCTTTACCCATGCAAATGCTCCAAGGTCTTACTTCTTTTTTTTAAGATTTTATTTATTTGGCAGAGAGAGAGAGAGAGAGAGAGAGATCACAAGTAGGCAGAGGCAGGCAGAGAGAGAGGGGGGAAGCAGGTTCCCTGCTGAGCAGAGAGCCCGATGCGGGGCTCGATCCCAGGACCCTGAGATCATGACCTGAGCCAACGCAGAGGCTTTAACCCACTGAGCCATCCAGGCGCCCCATCGAGGTCTTACTTCTTAAATTGTCTCTTTAAACAGTTTAGCCTTGCAGGTAAGATAAAATAAATAGAAGCACTTTAAAATTTGTAATAGACCGTACTTCCTTCCAGACAAGAATCAATTACAGCGGAGAAAGGGGAAAAAATAAATAAATAAATAAATAAACAAACAAACAAACAAACAAACCTCAGTGTGTGTGCGTGTGCGTGTTTCACACAGCATGAGAGATCGCAAGCAGTCATCTAGAAACCCAAAACACTTCCTCACACAACAGAAGAGGAAGCTTAAGTGTTGGCTAGTCTGCCTTGAGAAAACCCAATATACGGAGTCTAGATCTTCAAAAATAAAAGGGTTAAGAAGTGATTATTTGTTCTCTAAAAGGATTAGCTGCTTTACAAAAGGATTATCTGCAGACTTCTAAAAGGTATTAAGCTTAGCCAGGGTCTATAAGCCACAAATCAAATCAATGTAACTTTTCAGAAATGTATTAGTGTCATAATATTAGGTACACTTGAGACGGAAAAGAACCCTTGAGCTCAGTGCAAAGCAGGGACGGTGAACGTCTGGGGTCTGAGGGTTGCCCTCACCATCTACACTCTTCCTACTTCCTGTCATCACTTACACTTGCCCAGGCAGGGTCCCACCTGCCGGCCCCACCCTCCACGTACCTGTAGCCACACGGTGGCAGGGAAGTGCTAGGGGCTCCGACCATCAATCCTACCCAAGGCTTCGACTCTTCAGGGTGAGTCACAGATCCAGGGATGCTTCGGAAGCATTCACAGAAGCCACAGCCCCGAGAGTCCGTCGCCAGCCATGCCCAGCAACATCGGTGCCACGGACCACAGGCCACATCCTTACCAAAAGCTTCCGGTGGCCACGCCTTAATTGTGGTTCGGAGCCTCCTGGGCTCCTATCCCTTTTCTGAGCCTTGTTCTCCAGACTTCCGGTTCATTCTGAGAACTAGCCAGTCACGGTCTGTCCAGTTCCTGTTCTCATGAAGTTAACCGTAGTCAGGGTCAGTGTCAGGCTAAAAGCCACAACTCATAAACCCAGGATAATAAAAAGGAGGGTTCCTCACCATCACGTGCTCTTTGGAAAGGGCTGCTCATTCTGTCCTGCGTGAACAGGGCCAACCCGTGTGACCAGTAGGGCACTGCAGCAAAGACACCAGGGCCTCTAAAAGAGATCCTGGCTTCTGCCTGGCTTTCCCTGGGGTTGCTTGCTCTGGGGGGTCATGAGGAGGCTCAGACAGTGCTATGGGTGGATCCACGGGGAGTGGGGAAACAGCGCCCAGCGCCTGCAGCCAACATCAGCTTGCCAGTCATGGAAGTGGGTCTTCAAGTCCCCACCGTGCCCTCAGGTATGCCGGCTTCAACGGGTGGGATGGGGCAAGGCTGAGGGGTCCATTCTAGAGCCCAGAAAACTGCATCAGCCTCGTTCAGAGCAACAGCCTCCAACAAGCCTGGGAATGTGCATTTCCAAGAATCCCAGGGACTCTCTGAAGGCCTCTGCGGAACACGGGGATGGTGCCGACCGGTGCTGGGGTTATCTGGCTGTTGAGTCTTCACAAGAGCTACTCCGCAGCAGGCTCAGCTACGGTTGCGACAACGCTCCCTGACTTCTGGATTTAAAAGGTATATATTAGGGTGCCTGGGTGGTTCAGTGGGTTAAAAGATATATATTAACCAGGAGGATTTTTAGGAAAGATGAAAGCACCAAGGTAAGTGGGTCCGTGCCTTGTTCTCCATGGTCTGTCACCCAGTGGGACCCTGTTGAACAGTCGCCCAAGTTGTCCTGGTTAATCTTAGTTTTTACTGCTTGGGTTCTTAAATATTCCGCGAGCACAGCGAGGGCAGGTGGGCAGAGGGAAACATAAGGGCTGCGGGCTGGCGGCGAAATCCTGCGGACCCGTCCCTCGGCTCCGTGATCTTGGGCCGTGAAAACATGGCGCCCACCTTCCCTCGGCCTTTCTGATGAGAAAAGCCCGGCCCGGGGCCCCTAGGCTTCGTCCTCATTTAGAGCATCCTCATTTAGAGTTAGTTTATCTAACTCCCTCTCAAGAAAAACCCTTCCCCGTTCGTTCTCCGGTCTTCCTGGGATCTGTTCCCACACCCAGCTTCCCAGAGACGTGGCTGCCCCGCGCGCCGCGCTTAAGGCGACGTCCATGCGTCTCGAGAGCGTTTAAACTTCCCCCAAACGTGCCGAAGCCCTCGCGCAGAGACGCCATCCCCCTGCCGCCAGACAAGGCGAAGTCACCCACACGGTTGGCGGGGAGGGCTCGGCGTCCACGCTCCAGAAATCCGCCGAGCGGAAGGAAGGGGCGCCCGGAAGTGGGCGGGACTTCCGGTTCGGGGGTCCCGCCCCCTCCCCTCCCCCACGCGTCCAGCTCCCCCCAGAGATGGCGGAGGCGGAGACGCACCGTGAGAGCGTGCGGACGCCGGGGGAGCAAACTGAGGGTTTCCGAGGGCAGGGGGTGAGGCGCATGGGTGGGCCCGGTGATGGGTATTGAGGAGGGCACGGACTGCCGCACTGGGGGTTCCACCAGTCATGGAACTCGACATCGAAAACCAGCGACGTGCTGTACGGGGACTAACACAATAAAATAATGAAAAAGGAAAAAAAAAAGCGAAATCCAGGAGTAAAACGCACGTGGTTCGGACACCTGTCCCCACCAGAGGTTGCGGGGTGTCCTGAGAGAACTTCCCGAAGCCGAGCCTCTCTACAGAGCCCTTCCGAAGGAGTCCCGAGGCTTTTCGGTCAGAAGAGACGGGCAGCTCCTGGCCTGGCGCTGCGCCGCGCAGACCTGCAGCCGTGGCCCGGGTGCTGGTTGGGGACCCTGACTCCCCGTCCCCCGCCTCGTCACGCCGTGAGGCAGTTGGCTCATCTCCTTGAGACTGGGCAACAACAGGGAGAAAACACTGGCTATTTCTTGGACTAGCTCTGCTATTACTCATTTCAAAAGAATGGCACGCCCGCCGCTCTGCTGGGCCAAGGACACGCTCTCACGGCCTGTGGCCCGGGCAGGAGCGCAGGGTGGGAGAGCCGCGGCCGGTGCCCCGGGCCGGTGTCTGGGGTCGCGGCAGTCACCCCATCGACTCCAGTGTCCCGTCTGCAGGAGCGGGAGCCCGGGGGGCTCTGGGGTTCTGGAAGAAGAAGCCCTAGAGGCGAGGCTGTGAATGTGGAAAACCAGACCGAGGAGGGGGAATGGGAAGGAGGGAGGGGGGCCAGGGAGAGGGCAGGCCCCCACCACGGCCCCACAGCCGCCCTCCCACCTTGGCCTTGGTCTCCTTTGTACCCTAAGGTCAGCAGCAGAGTCACAGGAACACACGCAGGCCACGAGACAGGCGACGGCACTCTAGGAGAAAGAAACCCCACACTCAGGTTTCATCCCTGCTGCTTGCTCCGAGGGTGGCCACTGGGTCGGGAACACCTGAGTGGCAAGAGGGCCCCTGGTGAACACACCCCGGTGGGGATCTACACAGTCAGGAACAGGATGCCGGGCCCAGCAGCAGAGGCCTTCTCCGTGCGGCCTGAAGGACCCGAGGACCTCAGGGCTGCCCACGACGGGTGCCCCCGGCCCACTCACCCCACACCATCTCCACAACCAGCCTTCCAGGCGAACCCCAGGGGCAGACGCACAGACGGACATGGGAGGCCCAGCCCCAGGGAAAGGATGCAGAGCAGGACTTGGGGATTTTGCTCCCCATACCGGGCAGGCCTCCCACTGGTATCGGCTGAACGACTGAATGGACGTAAGGGCATCATGTCAATGACCACGCCGGCCGCCCCCATGGCCAGGAGCCTGCTGGGAGGAACCGCCAGGAAATCCCGGCCTCAGCTCTCCGCTTCTTCAGTTTAGGCCTCATCTGCCCCACGCTGCCCTCCTTTTAAAAGCCACCCTTTGGGGGCGCCGGGGCGGGTGGGGGGGGTGTTTCAGTCGGTTAAACGAGTCTTCGGCTCAGATCACGATCCTGGGGTCCTGGGATGGAGCTCTGGGGCCCCGTGTCAGGCTCCCTGCTCATGGGAAAATCTGCTTCTCTGTCCCTTCCCCCAACCCCCACTCTTGCTCATGCACTCTCTCTCTCTCTCTCAGATAAATAAATAAAATCTTTAAATAAAAATAAAAGCAACCCTTTGAACCCGCCCTCGTGGAGTCACTAGCACCACGTGGCGGGTAACCTGTCGCCAGTTCTCTGCTAGGACAGAAGGGGCTCGAGCAGGAGCTTATAGGACCGTAGGATGCACAGGAGACTCCCCAGGACAGAAGCCTCTTTGGGTTGAGACACTCAGCTGGTTCCTTCCCGATGGCTCCACTTGGATCCCGAGCGTGGGCAGCACCATCCAGAGTGTTGGTTGGCCCTGTGAGGCATCAATGCCGCCCTCCTGCCCACCACCATGGTGGAAAGTCATTCCTGGGCCCGATGAAAGCCCCACCATTCTCCCTGGTGTTGGGATTCCCAGGGGGGCTTTGTAAGGCACGCAGCTCCCCAACCTCGCACACACACATACACGGTGCTCTGGGACCTCCCCATCCATCCTGCGTGACAACCCCTCCCTCCTGGAGCTCTCCATGGCCTCCCCCAGCCCCGAGATGGGGCGTGGGCCCTCCTCAGGTGGAGACCTTTCCCAGGCATCCCAGGTGTCCTCCCATCACCTTGCTCCCAGAGCGAAGCTGGGGTCCCCCTCCCCGTGGGCCCCAGTGTCCCCCACACCTTTCCTCTACCTTGGTGATCACTGGGTCCCTCTGTGGGTTGAGTCCCCGCCCTGCCCTGCCCCCTCTGGGCCTGCATTTCCTCTTTTCCAGAGCAAGCCTAGTGCTACTCTGGCCTCGCATGTTGTTGTATGCACAGCAAGTTCATGTATGAAAGTCCTCGGAGCAGGCGCAGCCAAGAGCAAGCACTCAGGCATACAGCGGCTACTAGTGTCATCACAACTGTGGCTTTATTTACGGTCATGACCACTCCCCACCCCCCCGCACATTGAATATCGGACCTGGAGAAGGGAGGGCTGCCGGCTCCACTATGGGCTTTGTGTCTCCACAGACTTGGTGGTTCTGAGGTCTGAATTTTTAAAATGTTGTTAGGTCCCAGCAAAGTGGTCAGGGATGCTCATTCTGTCTGCCCAGTCCCACCACCTGCACAGACAGAAAGGGGGGCGGGGGGTGGAGGGCTGCTGCAGACCGTGCAGCATTCACACAGTCTACTCCCAGGACCCACCCCAGCCTTGGCCCCAGCCCGGTCTCAATCACCAGAAAGGACGTCACTGATCCCCGCCGGCCACTGGCCATCCATTCAGGATACGCCTTTCCAGGCAACAAATAACAAATCATTTGCTAAACCAAAGCATGCTACACATAAGACACACACATGCAACGGCCTCCTAAGATACTGCGTGGAAGCGATCTATCAAGGAGAAACCACAGAGACGGACGCACAGCCGTGAGCGAGGAACATCTCACCTTTGGGTCCGGCTCCAGGTTAGCGTGCCCTTCCACTGAAATAGACAGCTAAGATGGGCTTTCCTCTCATGGAAGCAGATGCGGGGCCTCTATGTCCTGAGACACACTACCCCCCGCAATGCACAGACAGTGGGGGGAGGGAGGGAGGACATGGACATGGGAGGGAGGGTGAGGGGTCGGTCCACCGAGGCAGCGAGAACGGGGAAAAGAGGCGCGTCTGGGTGGGGACCGTGGTGCCTGCAGCAGAGAGTGTGACCCTGGGCAGGTCTCAGGCTCCTCGTCACAGCTGGTGACACACTCAGACTCTACACAGGGGTGTCAAATTGTTCACCGAACCTCAGAGATGCCATGTAAGGTGAAAAGGGAGAACTGGCTTCGGGTTTGGGTGAACTGAAAAGCTGGTGCGGAAAACATATTTTCCGTTACCTAAAAACACACGAGCAAGGTTATTAAGAAATAACTAGGAATGAGTTTGGACCTGTCCGAAGCCAACGGTGGCCAACCGTGTGGAGCCTCACAAGCTTACTCTTACCCCACTTCTGAGGAGCTGGCTCTTCCCATGACAACAGCCATAATTACATGACCTCGTCCATGTTACTGTGTTGGGAACACTGTCTGGTACCCACGAATGTACAAGGTAAGCCAAGTTTTAATAAGAAAAATTAGAATGGTTAGCACAGTGAAGCATGGACATTGCCCCAGCCAGTTTGAAGAGTTCCTAGTAGAGTCAACTGCCCGTATTCGAGAAGTCCCTGGGGCTCCCTAAGGCACCTCAAACGCAGCCCAAAATCTGAGGCCATCATCACCTCCCAAATCGGGGTCTGGTCCCGATGTATGCAGCCTCCTTCAGCTGAAAACTGGGGGGCTTTGGTCAGGCAAGACTTTCTTGCCACCGTAAAAACCAAACCAAAGCAAAGCAGAAAGCCTAGGTGCACACATGCATTTTCCTACAGAATGACTCTGCCGTCTTCCTCAGGATCTCAGAGGCGGCCATGATGCCCAACAGGTCAAGAACTACTGGTCTATCAAGCAGACCCATGCTCCTCAATGGCTTACGAGGGTTTGGAGAGTCCCAGACCTTCCAGTGTCTTCTCTCATCCCCTCCATCCCCGGGCTCCAGATTTGCTCCCAGAACCTGCGGTTCCCCGGTTACTCCTCACTGATGGGCAAGTGAGGCAAACGCACAGAGCAAGCGCACAGGAGCCCCTCACTCTTGAATATTATAGCCCCATTGGCGGCCAAGACAATATCCTTGAAAACCAAGCCTGTTCTCCTTGGTGAAGTCTGTCTAGAACCCCCTCCTCTGCAGCCTGCATTGCATTTAACACACCCTGCAAGTGATGAGTCCTTGCAAGCCTCCCGTGGATATGGGAGCACCCATGGGATAGGCATTTGTGACTTTCTTTTGCAACTTCACTACTAAACACAGAGTACGTACACCGTAGGCACTCAATACACGTTTAACCTCTCTAACTATCCCTCCTAAATGACCTTCCAGGCTCTGGTGAACACTACACACATTTGGCGAAAACCAAGAAATATCCTTTGAAAGAATTTTGTTGGCTCGCAAGGAGCGGGCCTCGCTTGGCACGAGGCAGTACAAACTTATTAAATGTCTGGCTCTCGCGTGCTTATGTGACATTGGGCCAACATGAGGCCTTTCCTCAAAGGAATCTAAATGGGCAGACGGATAACATCTCCAATGGAAGGCTGAACTTTAGCTGACGTTCGCAACATTAGCAAGAAGTAATTTATTGAATTACTGATGGGCTTAATAAACTGCTGCCACCAGCTTGGGGAGACGGACTGCTGAGTCAGCCTCACTTAAAAATTAAGGATGGGGTTGGTTCCTGTTTCAAAGGATTTTTACATCGAGTACTTAAACATTCAGCTGTTTATGAAACCAAGGCTACTCCTAGAGCCAGAAAAACCACATCCTGAAAAAAAGTGCGCTAATTATAAGGAATACTTTACTAGGAACAATGCAGGTTTAGGGATGACTTGAATTAATGTGGCAGCAAAGGCCAGTTTCTGTTTGATTAGCAAACGTCCACAGGGCAGCCAAGATTGTGGTGGGGGGAGCCTGGGGGGGGGGGGCTTATCTTTATCTGTTTAAGAAGCTGGAATATTCTAATCTCTTCAGAAGAGCATTTGCCTGGATTTTAGTCATTAAAGCAGGTGCCCTAAAGCAACATTTTGTCAGCCCAGATAGAGCTTCTGTAAATCCCTGAATGTAATAAAGAGACCCAAATTTTTTTGGCTTTTGTCCGTTCGTACGGATTTTGTCCTGTTATTGTGGGAGGGCTTCGGCTGCGGAGACTCAGTGTTTGGCTCTGATTATTAGCTCTGTACACTGACGCCACCCAGCATGGCACCTTTTCTCCCTCTGGACCTGCCCTGGGCCTCACTCTGGCCTCTAACTCTTGACCACACACGCCAAGGATCGCCAGCTCCCATTCCAGGCTGAAAGGGAATTTGCATGCCTCTGATGACAAGTATCGAAAGAAAAAACCTCAGTATCTGAGAGCCTCTCTGTGTCCCTCCTGCTGAATCTCTGTCTTTATCGCTGTCTTTCGGTGTGTCTCTGTCTCTATGTGTTTCTCTTCGTCTCTCTGTGTCTCTGTTGCTGTCTCTCTCTCCTCTCTTTCTCTTCTGTATGTACAACAGTGGAGAAGTGTGCTGTAGACTGGAAAGTTCTGGAAAGAAATATGGACATCTGTAGGAACGGTTCTGCTGAATACTGAGCTCTTGGCTTAATTCACTAGCACCTGTTTCTGGAATCTAGAAAGTGAGCCAGAGTATTCTGTAGGAAGGATCTACTTTGGCTCCATGGGAAAACATGGAATCTCCAAAGACCCATCCCATCTTATCTCAAAAAGAGCCCGCCTTTCACTGCCTTTTCCTCCTCTGCCTCCTTCAACCCTTCACCCCGAGTCCCCCAATGGAAAGTGAGTCAGCGCTGGAGCTCAAACGTGAGCCCCCTCTGAAGTCACAGCCTTTCCCATGAAGGGATTTCCACCTATGCCATATTTCACACAACAGAATAAAAGCTTTATCCCATGACAAGAAACCAGACAAGCAGACAGGTGGGGGAGGAGGGAGATTGGCCCCAGGGCCATGACATCAAATCAGGCAAGTGGGTATCCACCTTTGAGGCTGGCCTTTTGAACTGGAGAAGAAAGGAAGACCAGAGTGCCCGCAGTTTAACAAGGAACCTGCTGGGACAGGAGCTCCCACTTCCCCGGGCTCTGTGCCAGGGTCTGTGCCCCCACCTTCCAAGGGCACTCAAGTATGTTGGCAAAGGAGTCGCGGCCAAGTCTGCCGAAAGGCAAGGGAACAGACCCACAAAAGTCCTACTTCAGAGACACAGCCTGAAAAATGCAAAGTCTTTTTGGAGCGAGAAACAAAATAAAAAGGCTTCATAACAAAGTTCACTTCGAATAATACATTGTAATCAAGCAGCCATGGGATGGGACATTCTGAAATCTTGGGTGAGGAGAAAAATGGAACTAATTTGCTCCCTAGTACAAAAACCGGTGACTAATGTTCAGCTAAAATATCCAAATAGATTTACAGACATTAATAACCAAAAATTATGCCTGTGTTTATAGAATGGAAATTAAGTGACTTGCCCTGAGGACAAAGCAAATGTGGCCCAGATCCGGCCAATCCTTTGACTGCAGGCCGGCCACCCCGGGACTCCGGGCGCAGTAGCACGCCACTGATGGACTGGCAAGTTCTGGGCTGGCAAGCTCCCTACGCACGACCTCAATCCAGTGACACGACGACCCTGTCTGGGAAGTGTCACTGTCCAGTTAGAGAGATAAGAAATCACACTGGGAAATGGTCAGTCACTTGTCCATCCCGCTGCTGTGTTCCGAGCCTGGAACTGGGAACCTAGTACTGAAAAGCAAATTCCCGTTGGTTAGATCTGTTGCTGGTACTCAAAGTAAAAGGCTCATGGGGAGAGAGCCCTCTGCAAGCATCCTCCACTCCCCGGGCACGGCCCCCACTCGGGTCTGTCTCTTCCATCCTCCACTGTCACACTTCACGTCCAAGTGCTGGATGCCCGTGAGTCCCAGGCATCACGCAGGCATCCCCCCGCCCCGGAGAGGACCACGCAGCCTCGGGAGCACGGCTGAATGCTGAACACCCATTCCAGCGTGAGCCCACCTGCTGGATCGATTTTAGTGGTGTCAGAACCCCAGCTTGTGGTCTAGACAAGTTTCCTATCAAATCTTCATTCTTGACCCAAGAAACACTGACATCAAACTACCCGTCCAAAAAAACACATCAGACTTTTAGCACATAATCAAGGATCATTTTTTTTCTCCTGCAAATTTTCCTCACCTCCTGATGGAGTTCCTATTTGTTTCCAGACGAAAAAAGACTTTGTTTCATCCTTTTGGTTATCTCATATGATATACTCTCATGGGGTATATGAATCAGAAAGTCTTGATTTGTATTGGAAACATATTTTAAAACAGACATCCTTTAAAAATATTTATTTGGTTCCCATTTCATGGGGAATCAATACAAAAAGTTGTTTGCCTGAAACACAGAGTTAACTTTTTTTCTATTTCATAAGCGTCATCAGCCTTTTTGAAGTATTTGTGGAGTTGAAAGAAAGGCATAATGCCCACATTTCTGGCTCTCCGCCGGGTGCTGTTCAAGTTCAAAGAGGCTGTGAACCACATCAAAACTCCCCGAGTAAAACACCTGGATGGGGCGGACCTTGACAAATGACATTTGGGGAACAGCAGTCAGACCAAGAGAAGAAAAGGAAGCTGGCTTGGTAATCCCCAAACTAGGGCTCTCCCAGCCCGCACCTGGCAGAAGCCCCCACCACCATGCGCCAGCGTCTGCTCGAGGATTAGTAACATTCCACGAAACCCCTGTTAGCTCGGATGTGGCTGGTCCAAAACCCCAACCTGCTAGAATACCATCCAGCACTCTGCTTTGGGGAAAAAATACAGGTGACAAACTAATGCAAAGCTCACCCTCCAAAATAAAGTTCTGGTAGGTCTAGGGTCAGTATTTGGAATACGAGTGTGCAAAATGTACCCACGAGCCACATGTTCCTTTCGGTGTGCAGCAGCCGTGGAGAGTGTGAGGTTGGCCAGCATGGGAGGCACGAGGGGCTCGGAGGTGGCCCAGGGCTGCACTTCCCTCTGTGACAGTAAGCGATGCTGAGCTGTGAATGTGTCACAGCTCTGGAGCCTGAATCCTCCCATCCACAAGCCATTCTTCTGACCCTAACTCTGCACGCCGGGTTCTAGCCCACTCTGCCTCTTGGCGCTGGTTTAGCTCACTTTCGTGTTGTCTCACAGACTGGTTTAATTCAGTCCACGGGCACAAAATTGCATTTTGGCCTCATAAACCACTCTAACGCCCAAGAGCCGGTGGTGCACGTTAAAGAATGGAGTTAGTCTTGGAGCGCAGGTAAGTGGTGACATTTTGAGATTAAAATACTCAATCACACAACATTTACATAATCCTTCAAATTATCGTGCAAAAAATAAAGTTAGCTAGCACATCACACCTTGGTGATTTGACCTAGTGCTTTGGACAGCAAGCAAAATGTATCTATTAATATGAATTCTGACTTGGTTAATTTATTCACTCCACTGGTTCCTAATGCATGCAGTACTCAACTTTAGGGTTTTTAGGGGTTTTAGCCTGACACGACTTACTGAGTGCCAGTCATCTGCCTTATACTTTATACGGATCACCTGTCATTCTCAAAATAGCCATGTGATGTACTGATTACCACTCCCATTCTACAGAGGCGACACTGAGGCATCAAATTCGGAGAGCTTAGGGAAGGTCACACGGGAGCCAGGATTTATGTCAATCCATACCTTAACTCCAAATCCAAACTCTCAAAGACACATCTTCCACCCTAAAAGCATTGGCCACCTTGTGGAAGAGAGAAACTATTTGAAAAAGTCAAGGGGACACAAAACAGAGTCTGGTAAGTGCTCTTACCAGGTACAGTTAACCTTCTACGGAGCCAAAGGTAAGAGAGATTTTCTTAGGTAGAGGGGTCTGGAAGGCTTTGAGGAGCCCGAGGCATTTGAAGCGGGCTGTGAGGTGTGAATAGGAGTTTCTAAGATGGAAAAAAAGGTGGGGGAGATTCAGAGCAGGGAAAAGCATGTGGGCAGGAGTGAGCTACTGGTTCACTAGGACAGGGCCCACCAAAAGAACTGGAGAGGCTCTTGAAACACACAGGGTTTTTGTTCTTAGTGATAATCAAATATTAAGAAGACCAGTCTTTATCCTAAGGGATACATCTGTTCCCATTTTGATCGCAGAAGCTGTTTGGTGTAACTCCAGTAAAGGACTGAGGGGAAGCCTCCATGGCGGTCCCTCCCTGCTCCCGAACCTGCCTCCTAGAGGTCATTTGGAGTCTCAGTGCAAATTTCAGCACAGGCGCCCAGCATCACCACAAGAACCCGCGACAAAGCCCTATACGGACCTCTGTCATCTCTCTGTGGTCCAGGCCAATCCACACGGCCAGAAACGCGCGTCTGCTTGCCGACCACAACGGACATCCACTAAAAAGACACAAATTCATCTGCTTCAGAAGATGAGCTCCTAGAATGTTTCACCGGGTCATCTGCTCATCTTCCCAATGACGGTTACTGACGAGCCCACTGGCAGGTGTTTGGCTGTGAGCTGAGGGGACGATACTGTCCTCAGGGAAACTCCAATCCAGCCTATCTTTCCACAGCAGTGGGGAGATTGGTGTGATCAGATGGAAAACGTGGGAAAACCGTGGGGAAGTGTCCCGCTGGTGGGGGTCGGGGGAGCCACAGGTTTGACTTCGGAGCTGTTGAGTTGGGGCAGCGGATATTCCAGAAGAAATGCCAAGGGGGCAGCTGGGTCTGAGAATTACTGAGGAGTGATTTGGACTGGAAACTCACCTCTGACCTGCCAGGAGGGAGTTTTGATAAAAGGCGGTATCCTGGACCAGGACGATAGCCGTGGAGACAGAGCCAAGCGGACCAATGGAGGCATGGTGCGAAGGAGGCGTATGTTTTGACCAACTGAAACTCATTCCGGCTTCATTACTAAGCACCCGGTAACCGTTGTGGGTTCCTCAGGCATCCGCCTTCCTTAATACGCCGCCCGTGCACCTTCGGCCCCCACCCCCACTCCCACGGCTGCGGCAGCCCCTCTCAGGGGCTGATGATTTGCACACATGTGTGAGAAGGGGCCTCTGTGCACGGCATGGAGATGAGGCTACGCGGCTCCATGCTCACTCTGGGCCTCCCAGGGGTCCCGGAAGGGTCAGGGTGACACTCATTCCCTCATCTACTTCTCCCAGCTAATTTGGCACAGGGGGTCAATGGGATAGGTTTTGGTATGTTTTCAAATCTAAAACCATCGATTCATCCAAGGACCTGGCCTTCCCCAGGCACCCCTCCAGCTCCTACTCATGCCAGCACAGGGGAGTCCAGGTGTTTTGATTTTTGTTGTTTTTTCCCTCGTAGGGGGTACCGATCCACAGGTATCACTAACATGGATGAACAAAGACCTCTGTCTCTGAGGTCACGGTCAGAGGCAGAGCTGTGTCTGGGAAGGGCCGGTTGCCCTCCAACTGACAACGTAGTCTCATCTCTTGGGCCTGTTCCTACGTCATCAGCTGGCCTTTTCCTCCCTGAAGGCCTAGAGCCTGGGCTCAGAAAGCACAGACCCAAAGCTACTTGCACACAAAGCTCGGCCCCGTATCAGTTAGGCCGGGTCACCCCGGCAGTCAGGAGCCGACCTTAGCCACCCACTCCGTCATGCCTGTGTCTTCCTCTCCTTTGACTTAGTGCATGATGACTTTGGGAGACACCCTCTCCACCTCTCCCTCTGCTCACAGTTTCCATGGGAAGGAGTCTATTTCACAGAGACAGAATTTGCACCAATCATGGGGACACAAAGACCTCAAGGCCCCCTGGGTCAAGGAGCACCTGGGGTCAAGAGCCGACCGAACACAGACCCACTGATTTCTAAAACACACCGCCACCCTTGGCTGGTCACCATTCAGCTCAAGGGCTTGCACTCCAAAACACAAGCACAGAGCCTTGCTCTTCTTTCCTTGAGTTTCCCGCATTGGAACTTGGATGGAGAGTGGTCCTGATTCAAGACAAATCAGTCCAATTTTGCAAGTAGTACGTGAACCTTTCTAGAAACGTTTGCAAGGCCAGGAAGGAATTTAGGTCCAGCAAGGTCTGGCAGGGCTCGGCTCTGCCTCTCTACCCGAGGGTTTTCCAGCCGTCCCCGTTTGGTCCCTGGCAGTCCACAGGCGAAGCACCGTGCTGACCTCTGGTCCAGGAGCTCTCACAGGTCAACCACGCCACTGACACTGCAGATCTCGGCGGTCCTGCGTGGGCCCGCCGGGCCTGCCCGCCGCCCGGGGGCTCCTCCCTGCAGCACGTCTGAGACCCCTACCGGACTTGGCGCTCCCTTCCCTGCCAGGGCGTGGGCGCGGGACCCTCAGGGCAGCATCCGAACAGCGGCCCCCGCCCCTCCCAGAGTTGGCGCAACTCCGAGTCACTTTCTCAAAAGGCTCCTGCCTCTACCCCTGCATCGCGTCGCCCTCCAGCACACCCTGTGGGACCCCCACTCGCTCTCGCCCGCTTTCACCTACGTCCTGTCGCCAACCCCTGGCCCCGGCGCCACCCGCAGACTCGCTCCCTGTGTGCCCGTTTCCCGAGGGGGAGCGCGAGAGCTGCCGAGGCGGTGGCCAAGTCGGGCGAGGGTTCCGGGGCGCCGAGGCCGGGGTCGCGCGGTCCCCAGCCTCCAGCACCCGCGCGCCGCGGGGCCCCCAGGGACCCGGCTCCGCAGCCGGCACCCCGGCGCGGCCCCTCCCTCCCGCCGCGGCGACCGAGGCGGCGTCCCCGGCCTGTTCCGGCCGCCCGGGGCGCACGGCCACCGGAGGGGCGCACGGCCCTCGCCCGCACCCCGCACGCGCTCACCTCGGGGGGGCCGGTCCGGTCGCGCCGATCGCGCCGCCGCGGCGGCTCCGCATCTCCCGGGCGCCCGCCCGCCGCCCTCCCGGGCGCCCCTCGGTCCCCGCGGGCGCGAAGGTGGGTGGTGGGGACGCGCGGAGGCCGCGGGGTCCGGGCGCCGCCGGCGCCGCCTCAGCCGCCTCCAGCCGCCCGCAGCCGAGCAGGAAATTTGTCCGGCCGGGTCCCGCCGCCGCCTCCGCCTCCGCTCCCGCTCAGGCTCCGGCTCCGCGGCGGGGGCGGGGGCCCGCGCAGCGAGGAGCGGGGGCGACGCCTGGTGTCCGGCGCGGGGAGCGCACCCCCGGCGCCCGCCCCACCTGGGAGCGCCGTGCTGCCCTGGACGTCCGTTTTCCCAGGCCGGTGCCCCTTCCGGGGGGACCCTGGCCGGAACCCCACAGCCCGGACCCAGGCGGGAACCGAGGGTGACAGGTGTGACGCGCACTTTTACATGCAGGAAAGGCCCTTCCTACCCCCGCCTTGGCCCCGGGCACCAGGAAGTGGCCTGGCTGGGGACAAGCCTTGGCTCCTGCAGTCGGTACACCGGAGCGCAGGGCACCTTGCACCACTTCTGTCTCCAAGATGTAGAGAGAGCCGTGAAATCTCCTGAGCCGGTGTCCTCCTCCTCCATAAAGAGGGGATGGGGTGACCCCGCCGATGTTGAAGGGCTCGATTGTCCCGAAGGCAGGCGGCAAAGGCTAAACACACCTACACACCAGAGGAAGAGCGACTCCTAGGAAGGGTCCGGATCTGCTGCTCTCCAGGGACTGCTTTCCAGGTGACCTCCTGGAAGCTATGTAGGGAGGTGTCAGGGTAAAGAATGTTCCATCAGAAGAGCAGAGAGGATGCATGTTCATTGCTTTGGTGCTGAACCTGTGTGCTGTGCGTGCCCTCCAGGCTGGGCCCAGACCTAGCCTTTCACAGGGATTTTGCATCCCTGCTGTGGGGACCTCACTCATCCCCATTTGTGAATGCAGATGAGAACGTGAGGTCACCGCAGCCCACCGGCCGTCAGTCCCCAAGTCCGCCACCTGCCCAGCTCTGAAATGCCTCTTGACTGTGTCCCCTTCTCTCCTCTCCACTGTCTTCATCTCTCCAGTGATCACAATGGTCCCCAACTCAGACTTACTCCCACACACTCTGTTCTTTCCCTGCCATCCAGGGGGACCCTTACAAATGGAACTGGGTGATGCCAGTCCTCTGCTTAAGAATCTCCATTCAGAATAAAACCAAACTCCTGGGAGGCTCTGCCTGCCTGACCTCTCAGCTGCCCTGAGCGCTCACCCCTGTGCACTGTGCTCCATCCCTTGGCATGACTTCTGTGCCAGAGCCCAGTGCTTCCCCCACCTGGACTCTTCCCCCTTTGCACCTGGCGTGCACCTTCTTACTGACTGCCCCTGACAGATCGCTCAGCACTCCTGTCCTCTGCTACTCTCTCTAAGATGTATTCATTTGTTCTGGGTGGTCATTCTGGCCTGCCACCCCCAAGAGGGCTTTGAGCTCCAAGACGGTCCAAGCCATGCTGGACTGCCTCCCTTCTCCATCTCCTGCTCCTGACACAACCCTGATAGCCATGAGGTGGCTGTGAAAGCATGTGGGCTGACGGATCAGAGGAGGAGGGGCCCCGCACATGCACCAGGCAGCCATGTCTTTAGAGCCCAGCAAGGCAGGGAGCTCCCCAACACCCACCCCCATCCCCACCCCCACCGGGTGCCCACAGGGAGCAGCCCAGGTTGGGAGGACCCAGGTAGGCCCCCCAGCTCTCAATCTGCCTGCTGCGGTGACTGAGGGAGCCAGGCTTGCACCCGTGAAGGCCATCATTTCAAAGCTCTGGTGAGCACAGTTTTGCTTGTTAACGCGGCGGGACTGTGGCGACAGTCTATAATGCAAGAAGAGAGAAACAAGTTGCCTTTGTCAGACATCTGCTACTGGAAAGTCAACAGCCCTGGTAACATGAGGAGGGGCAGATGGCTTCTCTCTCCTGGTAACATCCTCTCTGTTGGATTCTTCCAGGAATTAAGCAATATCCCTCAACTTCTTCCAAAGTCTAAAGACATTCATCACTGTCACACAAAAGCATGTTGGCAGAGGCATTGATGCCAGGGTAGGGCTGATCCCCATACGGAAGCCCCTTGGTCCTTCTTAACCCTTTCTCTTCTGCTTCCCTTCCTTCCTCTTCCCTCCTGCTCAAGGACACTGTTGACACGGGAATCAGTTCCCCTATTCTCATCCTAGGCTTCAGGGACCTCTTATCACGGAGCCACCTTTCTCTTTTAGGACCCCAGGACATGGCCCCTGCTAAACGATCCGCCTTCTGCATTCCTGTGTGATCCCCCCTAGAAAGTGCTCCTGCTTGCTTTCCCTGCACCTCCTCTCCCCCACACCCTGCAGCTCCCTTCCTTGGATAGGCAGGAGGCTGGGGGCAGTTTTCCTGAGACTGCTACTGTGAATCATAGTTAGGCATCTTGTCTTCTGTTTCATGTCTATATCATGTCTTCTATTTCAGGATTAAGGCTTTGGGCTCAAGGTCGGGGTAACCCAGATTGTGCTCCTTGCACATTAAGGG
Source organism: Procyon lotor (assembly GCA_028646535.1). NCBI lineage: Eukaryota > Metazoa > Chordata > Mammalia > Carnivora > Procyonidae > Procyon > Procyon lotor. The sequence continues at coordinate 66,933,408 of CM053617.1, read as the reverse complement.
CCAGGTAGAGGTCAGTGAAAATTAAAAACACTCAGGCCAGAAATGCTCTCCAGGAGGTCAAACAAGAAAGGCAGAATTGTCATGCAGAAACCACATCCGAGTTTGCCTGTGGATATCATAGAGACATTAACATAAAATCACAGGACTTTAGGTGATAAAATCAGAAGGTCTTAGTGATTGATTGGCTACAGGGCAGGGCAAGCGAGGAAAACTGACTCTAGGAGCTATGCCCATAATGAGGAAACACAGGATGGCTATTCTGATCTCTAGAATGTTCCAGAAGGAACAACTCCAATGGGTGCAAAACTTCCTATTTTTACATTACCCAAATATCCTTTCCAAGGTATGCCCAAGTAATGCAGTTATTAAGCAGTGAAATCAAGAGGACGGGATTTTTGCAAGAAGATTTCTCTGCTATCCCAGAAAAACAGATAGCTGCCTCCTCCTTCAAGTGCTCAGAGCATTTTAACTTTTTTTCCCTTGTATTACTTTTCACAATGAATAATATACATATATTATACAGATCCTATGTGTACATTTTTATGAATAAAGACAAATACATAAAAAAGTGAAATACATATATCCTACACAGTGAACATTTCCATCACTCTAGAATGAACCTCCCCCAATCCTTCCCAGAAAATCCCCCACTTGTACCAAACCAGCCCCTGCTCTGATGTTTATTACCTTAGGTAATTTCAACTGATCTAGATCTTCATATAAAGAGGATCATAAATTTTTATGATTTTTAAAAAATTTTTACAGGAATTTTTTACTTTTTTTTTCATGTAGCAAAATTTGGGGGGGCATTCATGCTTTATTACCTATATCAGTAGTTTAGGTATTGTATCTGGTTTCTCTATTGCTTTTAAGACATTCTCCTCATTGTTTTTTAGAAATGTGATTTAGGGGCACCTGGGCAGCACAGTCGGTTAAGCGTCCAACTCTTGCTTTCTGCTTAGGTCATGATCTCAGGGTCTTGAGATCAAGCCCCACATTGGGCTCCACGCTCAGCAGTGTGTTGCTTGAAGATTCTCTCTCTCTCTCTCTCTCTCTCTCTCTCCTTCTGCCCTTCCTCCCTAAGATAAATAAGATAAGATAAATAAATAAATCTTTTTAAAAAAGAAATGTGATTAACATGTATCTTGATGTGGTTTTCTTTGTATCTATCATACTTGGGACTGTGCTTCTTTGTTCATAAGTTTATAGTTTTCATCGAATTTGGAAATTTTTCAGCCATAAATTTTTAAAAATGTTTTCCACCTCCCCCTATTTCGGGGGCTCCAATTATAGGTATGTGACATCTCCTGATACTGTCCTGTAGATCACCAATATTTTAAAACATTTAGGTCCTTCCTCCTCTCTGGGTTTCAGTCAGGGTAGTTTCTACTGCTGTATCTTTAGGTTTACTATCCCTTCACACTGCTTAATCCTCTGTTTCGTCCTCTCAATGAATTCTTCATTTCAGATATTGTATTTTTAGGTCATAGAATTTTTGTTGGTTAGTTTTAAAGTAATTTTTGTTTCTCTGCCAAGATTCCCCACGTTCATTCATCTTTTCCTTTAAATGCTCAAATGTACTTTTTTTTTTAACATTTTATTTCTTTGTTTGACAGAGAGAGAGAGAGAGAGAGAACAAGCGGGGGGAACAGCAGGCAGAGAGAGAGAAGGAGGACCCTGGGGTCATGACCTGAGCCTAAAGGCAGACGTTCAACCGACTGAGCCACGCAGGTGCCCTAAGAATGTACTTCTAACAGCACTTCTAAGCTCTTAGCTAATTTTCACATCGGTGTCATCTTTGCATCCAGATTATTATCCTGTTTCTTTGCATGTCCAATTTTTTAATTGTTTCCTGGATACAACATTTTTAAGAGCCTAGATTGGTTTTGGCTTCTGTTAGGGTTTGCCGATAGAAACCCTTTCTCCAGAGCTAGGGTAGCCCCAGTCCTAAGGCTTGGCCTTTTTGAGGTCTGAGCTGAATGTATGAGGCATTGGACCAGGTGTTTCCCCTCTCGCTGATTGGAACTCCCAGAATCCCCTCCCCTCTCACAGCTGGCCGTGGACCCTCGATGACGCGCTGTTTCATCCTGGGTACCACCCCCCTTGCTCTTAGATGGAAGGACTTTAGGGGCTCCCGTGCAGAATGCTGAAGCTTCAGTTTTGCACAACTTCACTCTGCTTCCGTACCCCCCTCCTACATTCTGGTCTTCCTGGCCGCCAACTCGGATTTCTGTCCTCGGCTCAGAAACGCAGCTGCTCCCGGGTGAGTTTACATCTCCATGCGCTGTTGGGAAAGCGTGCTGGGTGGCACGAAGGGGTTCATGTGCCCATCTGCATGTCCTTTTTCTCTCAAGGATCATGGCTGTCCATTGACCCCAAAAAACCATTTACTGCTTACTTGTTTCTCCTGTTTCATACTTTTTTGATGGCAGGAGGATACAGTCGGTACCTATCACTTTTTCATGGTTGTAACTGTATTTGCCACCTTTATTTCTTTTAAGATTTTATTTATTTATTTGAGAGAGAGAGAGAGTGAGAGAGACTGAGCACGAGCAGGGGGGAGGGGTAGAGGGAGAAGCAGGCTCCCTGCTGAGCAGGGAGCCCAATGCGGGTCTCAATCCCAGGACCCTGGGATCGTGACCTGAGCCGAAGATAGATGTTTAACCAACTGAGCCCCCCAGGCACCCTAGACTACCTTTATTTCCAATACTTATGACATTGGTGTGTAATTATCGACCTGAATCACTTCCCCAGAGGCTGAGTCCCCTTCAGTTTTGCATCTTTAGCACTTGGCAAGCACCTTAAATGGCGCCAAGTGAAAGATTTTTAAATAAATTAATATTACGTACATTAAACATATACGTAACAATTCAGGTTCTGTGTTAGGGGCTGTTCTGATTTGCAATTAGCATATGTGTGAAGATATGTGTCATTTAAATGGCAGTTAACATTATGCTTAAAAAATAGGGAATACATACACACAGCTCAAAATACAGAATGCTTTTAAAAATGAAAGTGAAAAAACGTAAGTCTTGCTTTTCCCTGTTCCCCAGACAACCAGTTTACCTCTCCTGAGACAAGGTCAGTAGCCACTTTCTTCTCTATGCTTCCAGAAGATCCTAGGCATTTACAAACATATATACCTATGAATCTCCTGCCACCTAAATTGTACTCTATGGATATTTTTCAGACTCATGCCCATTTTAATCACTGAAGTTGATATGCAGATGCACCAATATTTGATATTGGAGATGTCCAATATCATATTGGAATATCCAAGAGCATATTGGAATATGCTTCTGTTGTAAGCCACTTAGGTGATGCCCAACTCTTTTGTTTTTGTTTGTTTTTTTTTGTTGTTTTTTAAGATTTTATTCATTTATTACAGAGAGAGAAAGAGAGAGAGGGCATGAGAGGGAGAAGGGTCAGGGGGAGAAGGAGACTCCCCTCTGAGCAGGGAGCCTGATGTGGGGCTCGATCCCAGGACCCTGAGATCATGTCCTGAGCTAAAGGCAGACGCTTAACTGACTGAGCTGTCCAGGCGCCCCCCCCAACTGTTTCCTAATACAAAGATGCCATAAGGAATATCCTTGTTCCTATGTCATTCCCCACATAGGAGAGTATGGGTGAGTAGAGAATACAGGTTGCGGTTTTTTTAATAGATGAAAAATACATTTTTTGCGTGTGTGTGTGTGTGTGAGAGAGAGAGAGAGAGACTCTTCTGGAAACAAGTTTTCACATATGTAAGTATGAGGGCAGGTTAGGGTTCCATTCCCATTAACAAATACCATTAATTACTCTACTGCCTACTACATTCATTTGATTCAATCCCGTAAGTAAACTGATGTCTAAAACTCGTGGCTGATAGCATTGGAAGACCAAATAATAAAACAGTCTCTCACAGAAGTTCTGAGATGCGCTTCAGGTGGTGTCCTACCGCATGGAAAACCCTTCCATTCCTCACGTAAAGATCACAGTCTCTCAGAAATGTTTTTACTCTGGCAAAAGTGTATTTTTTCGCTCAACTCTTTGAAAAAACATGAGACCTGCAACAGATTTTCAACAAAAGGAAACGACTCCATTTCTTCATTTTCACCATGAAATGCACAGAACATTATCAATTATGAAATAGTTTATTATCCGTCTAGTTTTTGCCTTGTATATATTTTCACTTTGCTCCAGGAACTGAGGGAAAAGTTGGGGATCAGATATAATGCAGCACTGAGCTCCTAGGGAGACACTCGGTAAATAGGATATAGTAGCTCTTTCTTATCAGTGGTTGAAGCAGGATAAAAAAAAAATTAAATATTTGATTCCTTGAGGCATTGCACTGGTAAGAAAGGCTTTTATGTATTTAAAAAAAAAAGATTGCACCTTCAATGGAAGATTCAAATCATATCAAGGCAGTCTTTCTATGGAAATATCTCCAAAGTACGTGTGAACTACGTGCATTTTATAAGAAAAGCATACATGGACATGAATTAATTAAAAAGAGTAAAATCCTATCACACGTTCTAGAACTTTGTGTGCCACGAGGTGCATATTTGTGATTAAAAAACAACAACAACAATGCTCACATTTAATGACCCCCATGATAAACAGAGAAAGGAATCAGCAGCTTCAAATTGGAGTAAAAAGGAAAAAAGGTTAACAGCTTGTCCTAGTGCTTTGAGGCCACGCGGAGGGCATTTCCTCCTTCGTATCATCCAGACTAGCATTTCCCAAAGTGAGATCCCGTATCCCAGGATGTCAGAGATCTTACTTCATATGCAAATTACATATTTATTTTCACGTATTAGGAAACTATTAATGGCACACCGCTTGAGATTTTGTTACAACTAAGCTCATGTAAATCATGTCATAGTCGATTAATTTAGACACAATTCACTTAGATAGAAACGTTAAGGATGTAGAGATGCTACTGTGAAAAATCATCCGAGTGGGGCTGAAATGACCGACCCAGAGCCACCTGCAGGCTGCGGCTCCGACCTCCATCTTAGATTTGGGTCTGGTGCTGCCCCTGCCCGTGAGGGCTTTGTGCCCCAGACTCTGTGCTCTATGTGCAATGGCCTCTTCCCTCTGCCCCCTCACCCAGCCTTGGTCTGCCTTTATGCAGCCCCTCCCCTCTTCCTGGAGGAGGGCCAGGCCTAAGGAGGCCAAAGAGGTGAGGCTGTGTCCCTGACACACCCCTGGGTGGCGGGGGTTCCCAAACCTCTTTGGAAAAGGTTCTGGATTTGAAGCAGGGTCCCAGGTTCTGCCTCCTTAAACTCCAAATGAGTCAAAGGCAATCCCACTAACAAAACTTCTTCCCCTGAACTCTAGGCCTGTGGGTATCTGACAACATTCAAGCTAATAAAATACCAACAGATTTCTAGGGTAGAGGTATGCGGGGGATGTTGTTCCTTGTTTGAGGGGTTTTTGTTTGCTTTGTTTCGTTTTGTTTTGTCTTATTTTGCAATAACTTGAAGCTGACAGAAGTTCTGGACAAGGAGGAGAGTCTGGGAATCAAAAGCTGAGGCTCAAGAAACACAACCAGCGGATAGAAACTGAGCATGATGAGGTGACCGTGATTGGGGCCCTGTGGCAGGTGATGCAGGAGGCTGCCATCGCCCCAGATTCACATGAGCTGAAGCCAACTTGACTTGGGTCAGAGCTCTAGACCTTCTTTCCCTCCTGGATGCATTTGGAGAAAAACCAGATAGAAAGCCATCCAGCCCAAAAGTGAAGCTTAGAGAAGATACCAACCAAGTACACCCAGATAAGGCGAGCAGGATGTCAGGGAGAAGCACTCAAAAAAATCCATGAGAACAAACCAATGATTGGACAAGACTGCCCACTTTTAGCATAAGCAGTGAAAAAAAAATGCTGAGGGAACTATGCGAATATATAGCGAGAGGAAAATACAAAGTAAACCGTCTTCAGGTCAGAAAACACTCAATCCCATGAACAGAAGCAGTTACCCCTGCATACACTGTGCTATGTAACAACTTTTAATAAGAAGAATTTTATGGAACAAGGAAGTAATAGATAATAAAACAGCCGAGATGAGATGAAGAGGAAATTTCAGAGCAAAGAAAACAAATTAGAACTCCAAACCACACAATTTCAGATTTACATATTTCATATTTTTACATAAATTAGAAAAAGACTTGGCTGGAAGACAAATTATCATTATGGAGGGAAGTGACAGTGCGTTCAGAGGAAAAAGACAAGCCACTAAAGCAATCAGAGAGAAGGGCGGGTCAAAGATAACCCAACTCTAGAATAACCAGTGTGCCTGTGGTAAGATTCCAGCAAAGGGAGCTCAAGACTCACAGAAATGGCACAGGAATGTATCTTTACAATGCACTGCATGGGTAGAGTGAAATAGAACCCGTGAATAAAAAGAAAAAGAAAAAAAAATTATACAGAACAATCTGTACAAAACGTATCCAGGTTACCGACGGACTAGTTTTCACAAATGAAGACTTTTGGACCTACGCTACTGAGACAAGTAAGTCCCAATCAGAAGCAAGAAATAAGGCTGACCCCAGGCTCTTCCACAACTGTGTTCAATGTCAAAAGACAACAGACCAACATGTGCAAAATTCTTAAGGGAAGACAATGTGGCAGCCATGTGGTCATTCAAAAATAAAGCCTCCTTTGACCATAATGGAGTAACAGGGATCAGACTGGCCCTCCAGCCTTAAGAAATCAACGGAACAGGGGGCCTGGGTGGCTCAGTCGGTTAAGCATCTGCCTTCAGCTGAGGTTGTGATCCCAGAGTCTCGAGATCGAGTCCCGTGTGGGGATCCCTGTTCAGCAGGGAGTCTGCTTCTCCCTCTCCTTCTACTTCTCCCCCTTGTTCAATGCTCTCTCTCTCGAATAATTAAAAATCTTTAAATAAAGTAAAATAGAGTAAAATGAAAAGAAATCAGTAGAACAGAAAATGATATACAAAGGAAAGGTATCTAGACACCAGACATCAGGCAACACAGGGCTGTGATTCCTGAGAGGACACTGACCGCTGCCCCAGGTAGTTTCCAAGGAAGAAGGGAAACCATAAAGAGCCCAGGGAGAGGGAAGTGAGGAACTGGAGAAGCAAATGTGGCTAGAACTGGTGGTACAGTCCTGGTGGAGAGAGGGACCTGTGGAGGGATCCCTTGAATCTTTGGTTGAGTGCTGATCCGCACCTGTTGAGTGCTGATCCACACCCAAAAACACCTGTCTTGGGGGCCAGCGAAAAGACCCACTAAAAAACAGGGTGACAAACCCTTCCTGAAGCTTATACAGAGCTGGGAAGAAAGGCCTTGTCACAGAGAATGCAGAAAGAGACCCACACAAATGCGGTCGTCTGATTTTCAACAAAGATGCCAAGACAATTCATTAGGAAATAAGCTTTTCATGACATCAGCCTTGAACAGTTGCGTATCTACCTGTGTAAGGAGGAGCTTTAGACCTCACTTCATAGTATATACAGAAATAACTTAAAATATACAGTAACCATAAATTTAAGAGCTTCTAGAAAACATAGCAAGAAAAAATCTTTGAAACCTTAGGTTAGAAAATATTTTCTAAATATTTCATCTGAATCACAATTTATAAAATAGAAAAGTTGGTAAGTATAACTTCACCAAAATTAAAATTTTTTTCTCTCCCAATTATAAGGGACTGATAACAGTGGGTGTTGGAGGAGATATGCAGCAACTGGGACCACTACACTCACGGCTCGTGGGAGCACACGTTAACACCGCCCCTTTGGAGGACATTCCATCAGCTTCTTCCAAAGTTAAATGCATGTGTCATATGGCCCAGCAGTTTCTTCCCTTGTATTTATCCAAGAGAATGGAAAAAAAATGCCCACACAAAGACTTGTACACAAATTTTCATAATAGCATTATTCATCATCGTTGATAACTTGAATCCACCCAAGTGTTCACCAATGGCTGGATGGATTAACCAATTTGTGGTACTTAGATGACTCTCAAAGCAAGCCAGACACAAAGTATTATGTACTGTAGTATATCCTTTTTATGAAATTCTAGAAAAGGCAAAACGGTAGGGATCCAGAAAAGTCAATCGTAGAATTGTTGCATAGGTAAATTGTATAGGTAATGCGGTATTTCCTAAAAGAAAGACCAAAATTTAAAACCTTCCTAGCCAGCCTTTTCTAGCACTATAGACAAGAGAGCTTTCTCATATGTTGCTGGTGGGATTATGAACCGGAGACCAATCTGAAGGCCTGTTAACAATCTCTGGTCAGACAAGTTTATATGGGCAAAAAAATAACAATACTCCAAATGTCCAAAACAGAAAATTGTTAAACAAATGAGGGTAAATCCATAAAATGGAGTAACATCAAGTGACATGAAACGTTACAAACCTTTATATAAAGTGGCTTCTAAATTGACTCGCACAGAAAATATCAATAAAATAGAGTAGATATTGTAAGAACTACATTCTCTTATCAAAATTATAGAAAAGTAAAAAAATAAATAATGAAAAATAGAAACAATCCTATCATACAATCATTTTACAAACTTATGCTTCAATAAGGAAGAAAAAAACTACATATCAGTTTACAAAAGATTCCACATAAAAACTGTGGGACTTGGCCAAAGTCCTATATCGAGAAGAAAACTCAGTTTTAAATACTTTCATTATTAATCCAACAACAAAATAAGGAAATGAAACATTTACTTCAGAAAATTTAGAAAGAGAGAACCAAATTAAATGTAAGGACAGAAATTCAATACTGACAAAAATGACTTTTAATGTTAAAAAAAATAAACCCAGGGGCCCCTGGATGGCTCAGTGGGTTGAAGCCTCTGCTTTCAGCTTGGGTCATGATCTCAGGGTCCTGGGATCGAGCCCCGCAACCGGCTCTCTGCTTAGCTGGGAGTCTGCTTCCCCCTCTCCCTCTGCCTGCCCCTCTGCCTGCTTGTGATCTCTCTCTCTCCATCAAATAAATAAATAAAATCTTTAAAAAATTAAAAAAACCCAGAAGAATGGATTATATATAGAAAGGAGCAGCGAAAATGGAAATTGCTAGTTTGGGTGACCCCCAGAGTCCTCATTGTCACACTCCCCTCAGGAACTGTGAAATAACCGTGTACCCTTATGGAGAACATCACTTTTACATTTTTAGGGAAGCTTAAGCTGGTCTGAATGTGTAGACAGCCTTACGACTTTAGAGTTGAGATATCAAATCCAGGAAGCACAACATGTAAGATAGAAATATTTGACTGACTTCATAGACCTTTTTAACTTTAGGCAGCAAAACATCCACAAAGATATAAAAAAACACAACCCCTACCAATATGTGAAATACAAACCACAAAATGAATATATTGACATATATATCATGTATGTTGACACAGGTTAATCCTCACTGTACAATCATATATAAAAGAGCATCTCTGTATTTGCACAAAGTTCTGTTGACAGGTCCAAGCTTTCTGCTGGTCTGCGCACACGTGTTGACTCCACAGTTCTGTGTGTAAGAATTCATCGCAAAGGGACACCTGGAAAGGCTGACAGAATTGAACATAGAAGCGGCAACGTCACACGATGGGTACAACTGTGAAAAAGTGGAAACAGCGAAAATGTTCCCCCGAAGAGATATGTGTAAGTAAATGATGATTACTTGGCATAATGGCAAATTTGCCCCACGACAAATCGTTGAGATGGGTAACAGTGCATTTTAAGGTTGAACATAAAGTGGAATTTGGTTTTAATATGAGTGTAGGCATAGACACAAAGATGCGGGGGTAAAAATCTCTGCCCAAGTATGGAAAGAATTACTTCTTCTAGGGTGAATTTTTAATTACCTTTGCTTTCGTCTTTATTTTCATTTGTTTTATTTGATATATTTTTTGTAATGAGCATAGCTAATCTTCGTATCATGATACAAAATTATTTCACTCTGGGAAATGGGCTCAGGGGCGCCTGGGTGGCTCAGTTAAGCATCTGCCTTCAGCTCAGGTCATGATCCCAGGGTCCTGGGATTGAGTCCCATCCTGGGCTCCCTGCTCAGTGGGGAGCCTGCTTCTCCCTCTGCCTGCCGCTGTGCCTGCTTGCTCTCTCTTTCTCTGACAAACAAATAAATAAAATCTTTAAAAAAGAGAAAAAGGAAAAGGAAACGGGCTCAAAGGAAATAACTACTGAAACTACTGAAATAACTACTTACAAGTATAGTCAAAATAAAGACTTACTTGGAAAAAAATCGGTTTTCCCAATAATATATAATGTTGTGAAAATAGAGTGAAGCATGCTCATTCAACTCCATAAAGGTGGGGGGTCGGATGGGTTTGAATTTTTCTAAAAAGCAGATGAGCAAGGCGAGCCATAGCATCAGGAAAAGTCCACATGCTTTGACTCACTTCCAGAAATCCAAGGCAGGAAATTCCCAGAGATATGGACAAGGGTTATGGAGAAGGATATTCATACATATTTTTTTAAGTCGTGAATTAAAAAATTCAAAACAGCATACACGTCCACAACAGGGGAGTATTTGTTCATACGTCTCCAATAATTCATTTAACAAGTATTCACTGGATGTGTGCTCTTTGCTAGGCCCTGGGGTCTAGTGTTCAGTCAAACAAACATGTCTCACCTCCTGAAGCCCATAACCCAGTTCCTCGGATGGGAAAGACAGACGACCGACTCATTCCAGCACACATAAGTTAGATGTTATTAAAGGAAACACAGGACACAAATGTGCATGTACACTATCACTTTATAATCAAAGGATGCAATAAGAAATGAGTGCAGACAAGTCGTGAGCATCTATTTACTGTCTTGAGAGGTGACGTGCTTGCCAAATGGAAGAGAGTCTCTGAGAGACAGAAAGGACCATTTGTAAACCACTAGCCACTCAACAGGGAGGAAAGAGAGGCGGCACGAAGACCTAATGCAAGAATGTTCAGAACCATTTCCTTCGGAGCACTAAGGACAAAGATGGACCCTCCAAAGTTCTCATTTCAAATGTGCAAATATGATCTGGTTTGGAGGAGGAAATTGGAAAGGTGCAGCTCTCTAACAAGGTCTAAAACTAAGGTCAGCTTTGCTCTTTCCATTTCACAGCGTCGTCAGCAAAGCCTTAGTCTTTGGAGGTTTCCTCTTTGAACTGTCATTGGGGTCCCGTCTTTAACAGGTGAAGCAAGTCTACGCTGTTGGCTTCTAGAATCCGCAACATGGTGGGAGGAGAGGCCCTCACGTTTTAGGGATCCTAGTCCTGACGTGGTAGGCTGAGCATGCTTCGAGGGCACGTGACAAGGAGTTATAAATTAATTGTGTGATCCAGGAAGTCCCTAGGAATACCGTGCCTGCCCCTTGTTTCCGCTGGCTGGCTGTCACCATGGCAACCCCTAACCCCAGACCAAAGTTCAGCTGCTGTAAATCTTTATGACCGTATTCATAGTCCAATGTTCCTTGAGGCATTTTGTCTGTTGAAGAGCAAGCTTTTATATTTTACAAGAAGCGTTCATTCGACTCCATTTCTAAATACTGGACTCCAAATGATAAGGTCCCAACATAATACGAAAAGATCGTTGCTTTCTTCGTTTACCGTAGGACCCCTACTTTCCTGAGAAGATGCCTACGACGCAGAAGACACTGACGTTCTTAGCGAGCTTTTTCACAAGCTGCGGGGCGTTCGTCGTGGTCTGCGCTATGCTCGGGACCCAAGAATGGGTCAGCAGCAGAATTACCATCAGGGACTATTCTTCAAATGGTAGCCTCATTATCATCTATGGACTCTTCCGTGGAAACAGTCGTCAAGAATTCAGTCACGGACTTGAGGAATCCAAGAAGGACTTTGGAGGTAAATGAGAAATCAGTTTGAGTGGGTCCAGCGAGACTGCATTAACTGGGGAAAACTCGTGCCGTCCTCTCTCTGGGCCAAATAACTATTCAAAAATGATCTCCTTGTAAGCTCTGAGAGGGCTTGTAGAAATGAACATGTATTTTTAATCTTGAAAATTCACCCACATTATTCTTTCAGCTTCCCCGGTTGTGGTTGTGTCTGTTAGCATCACAGTCTAGATAATTCTGGCAGACGCTCTGCCAAAGCAGCGTCACCAAGTTTACTGACAAGTAAATAATTAAGTAAGTATGTCTAGCGGGAATATGGTATCCAACACCGGAGGATAGTAGGAGCAGTATTTTTAAGAGTATTGACTACAGATTTTTATTTATTTTTTTAAAGATTTTATTTATTTATTTATTTGAGAGAGAGAGAGAGAGAGAAAGAGAGAGAGAGCAAGCGCACGAGCGGGGTGAGGGGCAGAGGGAGAACCAGATGCCCCACTGAGCAGGGAGCCCCACACAGGGCTCGATCCCAGGACTCCGGGATCACAACCTGAGCCGAAGGCAGATGCTTAATGACTGAGCCACCCAGGTGCCCCTAAAAGCAACATTTGTCGGCTACTCAGCCCCTGGGATGGACTTGGCATTGAGCAGGGCTGTGCACGGGTACACAGGCATTCCCAGCCGTGACTCGGTCATTTCCAGCTGACTTATAAGTGTGCGTCATTTTCTATCGCATCCAAATGTCCTATTTAGTTTGCGTTGGAGCCTTAAGCCCTAAGCAACGTAGTTGTACGTCCAAGTTATGAGGTTTGTCTCGTAGACATCAGCCGAAGCGATGTCTCCTCCGGCTGTCCGATAACGGCACACACCTCCTCCCGTACCTGCCTCGGCTTCCCGGGAAATCAAGGAATATGCCCCTCGCAGCGACCCGCAACCAAGACTTGCAAACGTGCAGTCACACGTTCAGTATGAGAATAGCATTTTCAAACCAGAATGTGTACGAGTTCCCGAGCCTCCAGACACACTGAAAAATTTTTTAAATGTGAGCTAACAGCCGGTGAAGTTTCTGATTTTCATGCTGTCTGCTTGGAACCAGTTTGTTCCCATCGTAGCTGCGTGGCTTCGGGGAGAGCCCTCATGACCTGTGTCAGCAAAGCTCGGGGAGGCCAGGGAAGGTCCAAGCCTGACTCTGAAGCGCTGTGCGAGGGAGCTGGGTGGGATGGCGTGGAGATGGCAGGGAGGGTGTAGCCTAGAACAACCCTGAGGGCACAGGGCCAAGTGGACCCCGTGGTGCCATATGGCCTCAGGAAGGAGGCACACTATTTGCATTTGCTTTGCCTGGCTCCCTGCTTTGATCCTTTGTCACCACAGGCCATGGTCAACTCTCTGAAGTCGCTGCCCAGTATCCAGGTGCTGTAGAAGATAAGCCGCCCCCCCATCAGAAGGGAGCACCCCAACTTGCTCTGGCTGATGTCTGCTCAGGGCTCCCCAGAGCCTAGGGGGTGTTCACTGCTGAGGGGTTTAGCAATCCCTGGACTTGGAACATTTGTAAACAGTTCTCTAGGATAGGGGAAAGTCCTAGAACTAGAACCCCGTGTATTATGGGGTTCAGCTGCCCATGGATGTTTTCCCTGGAGCGCAGGACCAGAGACTGAGGTTCCGGCTGCTGCCCTGCTGGTTTCTCTGGACCACATGGGCTCATCTCCAATCAGAAACCGATCGCTGGGAGCAAAATAAAATCCATATAAATGCCACTTCCTTCCCCAGCAGTGATGCATTAATGTTTCCATTTAAGACATTAACATACCAGCTTCTTGCCCAGGATGAGGTCACACTGAAAATCTCCAAAGAGGCGTGAATATCACAAAGCTCTGCGCTATTTCTGCATAGGACTTATCACGTTAAGCCAATTTGGGACGATTTTGAGACGGCGGCACAGTACCAAGTGACCGAGGCTGATTTCAGAATCCAGCCACCAATAGGTGCACTGGTGGGGAAGATAATCCATCAAACCTGGCAAGGAAAGTCTCCAATATGTGATTAGGTTATGGGGCCAGCTCCGCCTGACCAGGAGATCTACCTGCTTCATCGGGTGGCCTCTCGGTCTGTCCAGCATCCAGATGAAAAGTTACAGCCCCCGTGCCCACCAGTAAACACTTGGCTTTGGCTACTGTGAAAGTCCTGGATATTGAATTTCAGTCCAAAACATTTCCGCCGAGCAGCTGCTCCGGGAGGGAGGGGTTGGGACACTGTGAGCAGGGACAGTGCACGGCTCCTGGGCTTGGTGAACTCACCGTAGCTTCCTCTTTTTTTTTTTTAATAATTTTTTAATTATGTTACGTGAGTCTCCATAGTCTAGAGAAAGGGCCCCACCAGTTCAATCAGGCAGTGGAGGTCGCTATGACAGCAAGGGGGAGTTTCACCCCATCTGCCCGCCCAGCCCCCCACCCACCAGTCCCTTTTCCCCGCCTACCCGTTTGTTCTCAGGGGACTCGAAATGGCACTATTGGCCCAAGATAAAAGAAATAATTAGAATAGTAAATCTGTTGCAAAAATCAATTAATTGCAAGGAGACAAACAAAAGAGGCTCGTTTCTTCCTTAGTACTCCGACTCACCAACCCCACGCCCCATTCACCTGATGCTTTTCCAAGGTGGGGCGACTTATTATCTGTCCCCAGAGACAGGACCATGCTGGGTGGTGGAGGTCAACAGGGCAGAAACGCGCTCCCCCTCCTTCTCCATGACAGAACCCAGATAAGTTTCCCAGAGGCTGGGCATGCCAGCTGGGACTTCTTGGAAGACCTCAAAGGTTCAGCTTCTCAGGGGCGTTCTGGGGTCCACGAGTGGAGGGGACCACCAGGTCAGGCTCTCTGAGGACCAGGTCCTTGAGGACAGGGCGAAGGCAGTTCCCACCCACCCTCAAAACCACCGGCTCTCTGGCACGGTCTGAGTGAGGGCTGACGGAAAACCAGAGGCAGGAAGACCCGATGGCAAGTGGCTTCCGAAGGGTTAAATCTCCAGGCACAGGAAGCGCTGCGATGTCGAGATGACCAGTTTCTGTACCCTGCCCACTGTCCCCAGCACATCTTCTGCCTCCCAGCTGCGGGGCGCCGTGGCCTCTTTCCTGAGGTTGCTAGAAGCCGGGCAATTAGTTCCAATTGTGAGGTGGTTTTCCTGATTCCAGCACTTGGCCCTGAAAAGGAAGGGGAAAGAACGGAATGTATTTGCTAATTTTGTAGGCAGAGAGCAGCTGTCAGATGCTGGGCGGGCTTATTCTGTCTCATTCTTGCTAACCTGCCCTGAATTTCCAGCTTTCATTGTCTGATTTCTGAGCCGGGAGGGGGCTGAGAGATACAGCTGTCGTTACCTGTGCTGCAGGCAATTCAGATGATGGACTAGAATTTTAAAAGACGGCAGTTAATATTAAGATAAATTGTTGCACTGATGCAAAGGAAAGGATGAGTCAGTAGGCTCCAAATGGATGCCCTTTTGGAAAATCGTGTCTGTTAGGTCTTACCAAGAGTCAAATACAAAGCCTAAGCTAATTGTCACTTTCTAGGCTACTCCGAAAAAGTAGGATGTTCACCATTTGCAAACGAACATCCATTTACAGCTTTTAGCAAGTGTAGAGAGCAGAAATATTCTCTAGGGCACACCAGAGATGACATTCTCCCCACACCAAAATGTCTATTTTCTAGGTAAGTATCCACATTATTTCTTATGGGCTAAACCCAGAGTTTATTTGGTCCCCAGCCAATTTCTGATTAGAGCTTCAGCTTTCCTCCTTGGTGGCCTGGGAGGAACAGGGTGGGTGACCTGGGAAGAAATCCTTCCTCATGGGGACGGTCGGAAACCTCCAGACGGGTGTGTCCTATTTCCCGTTTTTCCTTCCTCCTCCTCTGAGGTCATCATCCACTCCTTCCAAGACAGATGTGCGCCGCGCTGGAGAATCCCCCGACCCTGGCATCCCCACGGTGAGCTGAAGAGGGAGTCTCAGCCTGAGCTCAGGGCCTCCAGAAGAGCCCAGCCCACGCGGTTCCCCGGAGGGCAGGGGGCCCATCAGACCCCAGCCTGCCCCGCCGAGCCCATGGCTGGTGGGTGGCAGGCAGGGGCACGTTTTTAGTTTAACTCCATCCTTAGAGTTCTTCTGTGGGATGCACCCCGTGGAGGGCTGCGCTCAGGACTCGGCCCAACCTGTGGGTCATTAGCAGACGGTGTGAAACAGTCGGGTCATCGCTGGGTCCCTGGGAGCTGAACTTTGCTCCCAGGCCCGCCTCTCACGGAGGAGCAAAATGTTCTCGGGCCAAGGGCGGTGACGTCATCGGGTCCACGTTGCTGGGCTGATAGCTCCCCTCTTCTGGCCTCTGTGTCCTCCCAGGGGGTTCCCAGGGACGCGTGGCCGCTCCTGCAGGGGCGGCTGCAGGTCTCGGCCTCTGCTCCGCTCTCCGCCAGTTCGTTTCTGTAGCCTTCGCTGTGCCGAAGTCGTAGAGATGCACGTTTGGGCCCAACACAGCGAAGAGCTATTTCTTTCTTTCCTTCTTTCCTTCTTTCCTTCTTTCCTCCTTTCTTTCTTTCTTTCTTTCTTTCTTTCTTTCCTTTCTTTCTTTCTTTCTTTCTTTCTTTCTTTCTTTCTTTCTTTCTTTCTTTCTTTCTTTCTTTCTTTCGTGTGTGTGTGTTTGTGTTTTTGTTTTTCCAGTTTAAATTTTAGTTAACACGCAAAGCAATGCTGGTTTCCGGAGTAGAGCTCAGTGACTCATCATTTCCACAGGACACCAGTGAAGAGCTTTTAAATAATGAAGGCGACTTGGCATGAAAGGGACCACCCTAGCAAAGCGAGGGCCCCTGGCTGCCGGGACACACGTCAGGAACAAGCATGGCTGTTCCTACCCCCCTTGCCCCCCCAATGCACCAGGGGCCCCTCCCGTTCCCAGGGACCCTGTT
Source organism: Procyon lotor (assembly GCA_028646535.1). Taxonomy (NCBI): domain Eukaryota; kingdom Metazoa; phylum Chordata; class Mammalia; order Carnivora; family Procyonidae; genus Procyon; species Procyon lotor. The sequence goes on along the minus strand of CM053617.1, from coordinate 66,916,676 downwards.
TTTTGGAGCACTTGGGTTCAGAGGGAGTCTGAGATAAGCAGCCCCCAAGCAGCGCTCTTTGATGGCCTTCCCGGTTTCTGTTCCTAAAGCTGCTCTGGCGAGGCTGGGAGTGGCCCCCACTCTCCCCCAGGGCCTGGGAATCAGGAACGGAAAGAAGAAGGCTTTTACTTTCCCTGACCGGTTCTCCCACGCCCATTGCAGTTCTTAAGTTTCATGGTTCCTGGTGACGTTGGCATCTTACGATCCCGTAAGACTTGGCATCTTACGATGGAGTCTGAAATCTTTTCCCTGGGCTGCTTTTGCTGTATATCGTTGTGGTTTCACAGAACATCTTGGTAAACACTTTACTTAATGTGGTGGCAATCACTTGAGGCCCTGGAACACACCGCCAGCCTTTGGGGACGTTTTATAAAGGCACGTCTGGGTTACCGGTGGGTGTGGGGACAGCATGCCTCTGGCGTGTGGTCATCTGGTGTTGTAAACAAAGGAGCGGGCAGGGCAGAGGAAGCCGATGAGCAGGGACAGTGGCTGGTTGTGGTTAGAAACAGGAAGACGGCAAAATCAGGAACTCATGGCTACCGGCCCAGGGCATCTGTGTTCCGTCTGACACGATTGTACATCCGTGTCTGGGGCTTCTTTGCACGTAAGAAATAGACACATTTTACAAAATGCTGCTTGAGCTCAGGAATGGAGGTTGGGAAGAATTCTGATGGTTTAGCCACAGGTCACCTTCTGCATTTGAGCCACATGGGCGCTGGGTCCTCTCTGGCTCCAGGGAAGTGACGTCAGGAAGTGTGACCAACACCTCACTGGCACACACAGCAGTCATCTGCTTGTCCCAAGGCCATCTTCGGCTCCCAGCTACCTGGTCACCTCCATCAGCCCCTCCCCACCTGGCCTTCTGTGTAATGGGCTCACCTCCGAAATCTCCCGGTGTGCCAGATCCTCTCGGTCACAGGTTTTCAGTAAATGTCCCCAAGGGGAAGCACAGTAGTGCTCCGAGCAAGGGAGCACCGTCCATGGGGAAGAGTGGTGATGCCCACTGGCAGACCTCTGAGGCCGGAATGCACTGAGGAGGGGTGCCCAGCCCTGCCGCAGCTTATCAAGGAGGGCACCCTCTTTTCTCGGGGAAATTAAAATTGGGATGGAGAGCCAGTTATCCAAAGTCCTGTGGTTACACGCATTCAAGCGGGGAATGAGATCCTGAGGTCCTGCCCCTTGTTGCACTCCCCGCATACCTGCGAGGTGCCTCCTGCAATTCCCAACCCCCAGTGCCCGGGCTGAGAGCATGTGGGGTAGCTCTCGGGTCTAGGACCGGTGCCTGCTTTTTGTGCTATGTGCTTACCACACACTGCTTTAGTTCTAGAGAAATTGAACAATTCTTCCCAAAAAACGCTGCATTTGGTGGCTGTCCTGCTCCTGGTCCTCAGCCTGTGCACTTCGCTGTTCAGCTCTGGACTCACCTTCTACAACAGCATCAGCAACCCCTATCAGACGTTCCTGGGGCCCGTGGGCGTGTACACTGGGAACGGACTTGGTGGTGAGTATCCCGGGGGACACTGGGCGCTTTGGATGATGGGCATGGCCTCCGTGTCCCCATCCCTCTGCTGCTCGGCCCCACGCATGAACGCACATGATCCTGGGGGAGCCACGGAAATTATGCAGACCTAGTATGTGCCGAGTTGTGTGCTGGGCCCCAGGGTTTATGTTCGTAAATCTACAGCATTTAGAAGCATCTTGGAAATAAAATGGTTTTAAATGCCCTGGTGGAGAGGCAAGGAGTGACATGCAGACAGGGGTTAGTGTTAAAATATATAATGGACACGTCTTTGCCGCGGAGTAGGAGTATCGAACGTAAGGAGTTAACCACAATGTTCCTAACTTCATGAAACATTCACTGTTGCCAACACAAGTCCTGCTGTGCGCTTAAAGTCAAATTAGCTTCCACATAAGGTATGGAAGTGCACACACACACACACGCACGCATGCACACATACACACGCACACACATGCACACATGTACGTGCACCCACATGCATGTGCACATATACACACGTACACACGTGCACACACACGCACATGTGCACATGCATATCTACTCTCTTCACCCCCAAATAACAGTGTGGGTTACAATCCAACCATGATGCATCTCTAGGACTGGCCCACAGAGGGCCACAAAGAAGGTCATCTAGAGAAACCGGGGCCCACACCCTTCTTGTGGGTGACCTGTGAGCTCCGGGTGACTATGTGGGGTGTGGCTCGCGTACTCTATCCGTATATTGGTCAAGGCCAGGGTGGGGGTGCAGTGTAGGTGGGCAGCAGACCCCAGCTTCGGTCCCAGTGTGTGGGGCTGTCCCCGGGGCATCGCGAGGCTCAGCGGCAACCGTGAATGCCCAGAGGCATGGCCGAGTGGGGGGCCTTTGCCCTGCCACGTGGCCGGAGGTCTTCTGCCCTCTCCCGCTCTCCACCATGAAAACCTTGAGAAAGGACCTGAGGAAGCCTGTCCCACCTATGGGATGACTCTGGAGGTGGCTTCAGGTCTGGGCCAGGGAGAGGGTCTTAGCAGAGGCCAGGGACTTTCAAGCAAAGGGAAGGTGGTCTGGACATTAAGGTGTTGGGAAGCCTGGAGGACGGCTCTGGGAGGCTTCCTCTTGCCTTCCGTGAGAGGCCGTCCCTGCACAAGCCCCGGGCAGGAGGTGGGAAGAGATGCCGGCTCTCTGCGCTGTGGCCGTCCCCGGGGGGCGCGGTGCCGGTACCCTGCCGGTAGCACCTGGCCTTCTTCAAGCTACTGGTGGAGAGGATTTGAGAGCATGGATGCATCCAGGCCAGGTGGCATGGATCAAGGGAAGTCTGCGCAACTCGCTGCTCAAAGGGGGATGCTTTAAGGGGCGCAGTTCATAATCATTCAGCCAGGCGAGCGGTGGGACCTGGGACCGCAGGTCTGGCCACACTGCATGCTGGCTCCTGGGCTCTGAGGATTTGGGGTCTGGCTGGGTTAGCCACACCCACGCATGACTTGCCCTTTCCTCTCTTCCTGTGGTTTTATAACCCGGTGGTAAAAACAAACAACCCGCCCCCTCCCCCGTGTACTGGGCGTCCGCTGTGGGGTGCTCTGAGCCCCCAGACGCACCAGCGGTCAGCCTGAGGGACTCGGTCACAAACTCAAGACATCCTCTCCCGAAGGCCAGGCTTCTCCCCAAGCTATTTCTAGGATTAGAGCTCACCTCAGTCAAACCAAAGGCAAGACTCCTCAGCACAATTGCCAGGGTTAAAAATGGATTATTTTAACTTTTGCTCGTATAATTCAGCAGCTAAAGAAAGTGACGGCTTCAGGGATGGCTGGATCCAGGATCTCAGCCCAGGCTGTCAGAACTCTGATTCCCTCCAGGGCTTGTCTCTTGACTTTCCCAGCGATGTCTCTGGTGTCAAGGAGCAGGCTGGGCCTCCTAGAGGCAGGATGGCTGCCAGCAACCCCAGGAAAAAGGACTTCTTCTCCCCCAAGTCTGACTTGGCCTGGAATTGTCCTTCCCCACCCCTGGAGCCATCTCCATGGCCACCCGTGGGGTTGAACTCACCGGCTGACCCACCCAATGGCTGGGATGCCCGACCCCTCAGAGCTGGGGCTGGCAGCAGCCCCAGGAGGAAAGTCAGGTTCCAGCCCCAAAGGAGGCTTGGACGTGGGCCTGCAGGGACAAGACTAGACCTCGTGGCCCCACTACGGCCCTCGGGGCTCAAAGCCCATTGCTTCACAAGCCCTGTTTCTGCAAGCCTGGAGTTTCCAGCTCTTTGTCTCCACAGTCGAGGATAAGCTGACTTTGCACGTGGCAGAGGCTGATGTGTGTCTGTGGAGGAAAACAGGAAAAACCCGAGGCCGGTGGCCTTCCCCGCAGTCCCCGCCTACTTCTAACAACAAAGAATCCTCTGACAGGGAGAGAGCTTTCCTTTCCCAGCTTGGGGCAAATTCCAACACACAGAAGGGACTGTCAGGTGGGCAGAGAAACAACCCGAAACATCCAAGGGTAAGGAGGAGGTGTGCATTCTGGCAGGGGTCACGGGAGATCTGTGTGGCGTTGGACTTCACATCCGGCCGCCTTTGGACGCCCCTCCTGGCTTCTTGATCCCAGGGCTCTGAGAAGCCACACTTGGGCCCTGAGTTTGCCTCGGTGGACTCCCGATTTTCTTCACATGAGCTCTGAGTGTGCAGAACGTACTGGAAACTCTGTTTAGCTGAGGCTCGGCCTGCAGAAGTCTTTTATGCACAAAGATGCCATTGACATCCTTGCTTTGGGTCATCTTGGCTGGAGACTTGGTCCCCTTGGTCACGCTGTCTCCGGGGCTCCTGGACCAGAGTGGAGTGCTGCAAATCCTTCTTGCGGCTGGATTCGAACAAACTCCCCTTGTGTCTGGGGAAGAGGACGTGAGCTTCCAGCGTGGTTCGGAAGGAACAGGAGCAGATTCGGCTTGGAGGAAAACACAACAGCCTCCCAGCTTCCCAGGCTCCTGTGCCCTCGGACCCCAGCCTGCCGTGGCCTGACCCTGACCACAGGGGATCTAACCGTAGCCCGAGAGAATGTTGGGGCCTGACAGAACTTGCAAATTGTTTGAGCTTGGGCCCAGGAACCCAGAGGGCAGAAGGTGATGGGGCAGGTCACATGGCCCGGTGGGGACGTGCCAGGCCTGGAGACAACGTCCTGAGCCTTCAGGAGCTCCCCCTGCTACCATGGGGCCCCTCCATCCCTCTGTAAAGCCCCGTCCCAGAGATTTGGAGAAGCCGGCAGGGAGAGGCAACCCCTTCCTGTGGGGGCTCAGGTCGGCCCTTGTCAGCAGCGGCCCCTCCCGACTCAAAGCCAAGCCTGTCCCACTGCGGAGAAAAGTGTGCAACCCTGTGCTCACCCTGCCCCTTTGTGACTCAGCTTTTATGAGAAACTTTACAAGAGCATAATGAAGGACAATTAAGGAGTGTGAGACACCTAGAGCATCAGAGGAAGGGGCTCTTGTACGTCCACATTGAGAAGTAAAACCATCAGCCTGAGCACGGAAATCTGTCATCGAGGACAGTTCGAGCGTTCTCCTCACACAGAAGCCCTCACGCCAGGGCTTTGGAGGGTTGGGAAAAGTCTCTGGGTGTGGGTGGTGCCCAGAACACCTGTCTAGTTGTGGGCAAACATTCTCAGAGCCGGGCAGCCGTCCCCTCCATCAGCTCAGAGAGGTCCCCGTGCCCTCTGGCCACTGCCGCCTCCCCAGCCCAGCCCCATTCGAACCAACCCTGAATCTATCCTTTGCCTTGGTCAGGCTGATCCCCTTTGAGGGAACAAGGTCCAGAGAAGTCCCGGGGGCCACGTGGCCAGAGCCTTGGAACCCAGCTCTCTGACTCCAGAACTCTGTCCTCCAACTGGGCCAAGGTGACGGTCCAAAGTCACTACCAAGACACACTCTCCAGGGGAGGACATTGTGAAGAATAAAGAAAAGGGGGGGGGGGAAGAAGGGGAAAACAATCAGACAGTAAACAAGTTCTCTTCTCACACAAGTTTAGCGATGAGACCTTTCCTGGTTAAACGCCATACTCCACCTGCGGGCAGAATGGAAGTCCAGGCTCTAAGCCAGTGTCTGAGGCTCTCCGGGGTGGTCTCCTCCTCTGTAATCAGTGCTCAGGACCCTCAGAGAGGCTCCCCACGGGCCAGGTCCTGTCTCCAGATCCCAGGGGCTCCGAGCTCACTGCCCACCCCACCCGTGCATCTTCCTGTAGGCTGCTCGTCTGTATGCAATGCTCTGTGCTCCGAGTCCTTGTCACCCATCCAGTCCTCTCTAGAAGGACTCTCCTGTCCGCTCATTCTCAAGGTCATTCCGCACATCCCCTGCTGCGAGGACTCGAACCGTATGCTCGCCCTTGGCCGGACCCTGCCCTCCATCTTTGAGAGGTTCATGCCTAGAAGCTAGCTCGTGGCTTACACTTGCTTTGCATTCCAATACTTAGACCACTGTGACCCCCCTACCCTGGTGTAGATATTCCATATGTGCCCAGAGAGCACAGGTTCCATTAAGAAAGAAAGGGACAGTAAAAAAGGTATCACCATATCATTTACGAGACTGAACCTTCTTTCCAGCTCTCTTCGTTTTCGTGGCCATGATGCTGTTCCTGGGGAACACACAATCCAACCATCTCTCAGAGGATCTGGCCCAGACGCTGTACCCGCTGTACCCAGCAGCCGCCTACGGAGGAGTGACCCACAGCTATGGGTACTCATTCTGGCTCGCGCTGCTCGTCATCCTTCTGAGTATTATCTCCATGGTCATCATAATTTCCTACCAGAGAACCAGACACCAGCGAAAGCAGGAGCAGAGAAAGCCCATGGAATCCGCTCCAAGGGATGGGATTTTATTCTGAATCCGATGTTGTGTGGTCATTAGGTCTATCCGCTCGCACGTCAGCTCCCGAGCGGTGAGAGGCTCGCCTGTCTGGATGATTAGCGAGGTCGAGGGTGGCCCCGATGGACTGTCATTTTGTGATCGTTCTGTATCTCATGACACTCTGTAAGTGATGTCGCTCTGCCAAGGGCTCCTCCCACTAGGTTGGGGAAGGTGAAGGGGAAATCTCTCCAGTCTACGCAGCGTTCAAAGCGGTAGAATGATTCTGAGGCTATGGAAACCCCCCACCCCCGGCCCGGTCTCACTCTCTAAGACAATAAAGGTTTGGGGTGCGCACCTTTCCTTTAAGTAGCTCAAAGCACTTGAGCACCTAGGAGCTCCGTCTCCTCAGGAGGGACCAGGTACTTTTATCCCACTGTATGAATGAAGACTTCCAGGTACAGAAGGGTTCCACACTCGTCTTTTCAGCACCAGGCGTTGGGGGCAAAAGTTTGGAATAAATGCCCCAGTCCTTTGGACCCCTGGTTCCTGACATAATTCAAACCCAGTGCGGGTAGAAGTGCTGATATAGGACCTTCAAACCCATTTTTGAGGTTCCAAGGGGCAGATTTTTGTATGGAAGAGACCAGGAGGTGAGAAGATTTAAGAAAGATAAAAATCATAGGCCTCTAGTCTTCGCGCTAAGGAGGCTAAATGTATTTTTGGTTTAAAAGGATTGTGGTGAACCAGTCCAAAGGGAAATGTTAACGCTGCAACACGTTCTAGGAACCAACCCTTTGCTGTAGGCACAGTGTAGTTGGTCAGATGGGAGGGGATCGATCGGCCAGCAGTGAATTCCAGCCTGGCCGGAGGCCTAGAACACTGGGCTGGGTTGTCCTCTAAGAACAGGAGGGTCCAGTTGGTTTGCAGACTCAAAAGAACTCCATGGGCCACCAGGAAACTTTTGAAAACCTCCAGAATGGATTAGACCTACTTTGCCAGTGGGATACACTTCCAGAAAATCCCCTTTGAGGATCTTTTGTGATCGAATATCCCACAAGCCAGCCAGGTCGAACATTGACAGGGTTCTGAAATCATGACTCATCACGTCTCGATTGAACCAAAGTCAAACGGAGCAGAAATTTAGTGTAATTTACACTCTTAGTGTGATTTACAAAGCAGCCGCTCTTTGGACAGAGAGATTTCCTTTATGAAGCCATTAGGGATTCACAACTTCTCATCTACTATATTTTAACAATCTGTCTGAGAGTTAATATTCTTCATTCAAGAAATGCCCTTTGAATGCATGTGATGTGATTAGCAGTGTGCTAAGGCGGCCGGGCTTACTGTGGAGAAGGCAAGATCGACATTCCAAGAGCAGCTATTAAATCCCACATCAAACAGGGACTTAGTCACCAGACTGTGCTCATCCTCTGAAAGGTCAGTCCTCCATAACCACCCACCCCAAAGTCAAGGTTACTCTAATAAATCAACTTGTTGTGAAACTTAGAACATATTAAAATTATGATTCTCAACAGTGAAAATAGTTCTAACTTCTTTGAAGCTAAAAACATTTATGTTCTTTGAAGTTGGCCCTTTATATCAGATTTTGGTAGTGCGGACAAAGTAATGAAGGAGGAAACGGGTATGGGTGACAAATCCGTGCAAACGACCGCTGAGTAGTCAGGGGCTCACACCCCGTGTTAGTGCAAAGGACAGGACAGGATATAAAGACCACATTTGCTCATCTCAAAGTTCGAGTAAGCCCTTGGTTTCTTTAGGGGACAAACTGTCTCAATGCTTATATCACAGATGACCTTTAAGGAACCATTCGGAACAGGTACCGGGAAGTACGTTTTCCAGTTCTGGAGATGATGAGCTTGACTCTCTTCCTGTGTCTGAAGGTAGAAAGTAAGGAAACTGTGTGTGTGTATTCCTTAGAAATTCTGTCAAGGAAGAACAAAGTTTGCAGACTACTCAGAGACGCAGACGTGACTTCATAAAAGTCCATTACGTTTGCTGTAGTGGAATCACATAAAACACCATTTTCAAAATCTGAACTATTCTGTGGAATTAGAATGTTTCAGCCGTCATGATACAACCCCTTAATTAATCCATGCGGTCCTATTACGATGAGCTGGGCGACAAGGTTCATCCACATTTGCAAAATAAATAAATCATATAGAATACTGTACTCTTCAATTTTATAAGAACACAGAGTCTATGATGATAATTTCAGGGAAGTTCCTTCTCTACATGAATGTCTAAGTGATGGGTGTCCCCCTCCCCCCAGTGAAGCTGATGTTTGCAAACCACAGCGGGAGGCAGGGATACCCTCCAGGTAAGCTTTGCTATCACTGCTCTAATTTTATTTGATCATCTCAAAAAAACCCTGTGGATGAAGCAAGGCAGGAAGCATCGTTCCCTTGGATGTGACATTTTTCAGGGTCTCCTAGCGCTCCAGCAGCCGGCCCCCCTCGGCCTCGCAGGAGTGGCGGTCCTGTGAGTGACCCACAGCCATAGAGGTAGACCTGTCAGCAGCCTTCTGCCCCCTCTCAGAAGGCCCGGGAGCGCGCAGAGGCTGCGAAGGGCAGGCAGGGGGCTCTCCGGCCTGAATCTCTCCTGCCCAGTGACCTTCGTCCTTCTTCAGTGAACCCCCCGAGAGTGCAGACTGGGAGCCGGGTTCTCAGCTGCCTGCAGCCTGAATAAGGACGTGGGCATGGCCCGTGTGGGAGTGGATTCTTCACAGGCAGGAGCCTTTCTGATTCTGAATTGCAGCCTGGAGAGACCGAGCCTCGGTCCCTGAGCCCCCACTGTGCTCTCCTGACCCTGGCCCCCAGCGCCCCCTACCCCTGCTGGGGGGGGCCATGGACAGGTAGATCCTTCAGCCCCCGTTGTGGAAGGTGGGTCCCTCCATCACAGCCCGTTCCCTGTGCTCACCCCGAACACCGCCCAGGGCAGGGAGAGGCTGCTGGAGGCTCCACTTGCAAGCTGCCCTGGGACCCCGGAGCCGGCCCCGATGCGGCCCCTTCTGAGCTTCTGTGTGTTTTCTCATGACTAAAAAATAAAACATAAAAAATAGAAATGACCATAGGGGAAGGACGGAGAGGAAATTCTGGGGGCGGGGAAGCTACTTAACCTCTGAGAGCCTCATCCCTGTTATCCGTGAGATGGGCCGACAGAAGCCAGAATGGCTCTCGGGTTGTGGGAAGGAACCCTGACAAGGTGTGCAAAGGGCTCCCGGCCCTGGAGCGCCGGCAGCCTCCTCCTCCATCACGGACCCTTCGGTACGTAAACACTGTAATCAAGTCCCGAGGGGAGCTCACGCTGCCTCCCTGAGCTACCACAGGCCATGCAATTCTCTCGCTCTGTGAATGAGCAAGCGACAAACAAATTAGACCCAGGGAAGCTAATAAACTTGACCAGGCATCGAGGCTGGCAAGTGGCCAAGCAGAAGTCAAAGCAGGCCTTGGACATGTATCCTTTTTTGCCTATATTTGACTCAGTTTCCACAAGCATTGTTTGTATCGGGCTGGTGGCCCAGGCCTGCGGGGGTGGGGGAGGAGAGGACATATGGGGACGACTGTGGGAAAGGAGCGTGGCTCCCACAGAAACCGTGGCCTCCTGCGTGTGCCCAGCACGTTTCACCGCATGTGTGAGTCCCACGGTGGCTCTCGCTCGCTCAGCGTCAACAGGAGGGGCAAGCTCAAGCAAAGGGCGCTGACCTTCAGCAGGGCTGGGTGCTAACCCGAGCTGGAGGGGGGTGCGGTCCGGGTGGCAGGACACGCCCTGAGGAGCCAGCACATCCTGCAGCCAAGGAACTTTGTGCTCCTAAAAATAGAAAGAGAGCCAGTTACTCATGAAGACCGGGGTCACTGGCTCCTACAGCTGTGCTCAGGGAGGAACTGATATTGTGGGAAGCCTGACACGTGACACGCCCGGAGTGGGAGGCCCCAAGAACACCCACATTCTGTTCCTGTTCCCCATGCTCTTCCCGGGGTGTGTTCTCACTGAAAATGAGCTACGCCGGCAGAACTAGCTACTGCTACAGCACGTTCGTGTTTGCGCCGGGCTTCAGGTCACGAGAGCTTTCTCTCCTAAGGGTGTCATCGTTTCGTCGAAAAGAAGAATTTGATTAGAGGTGCATTGCCTTTTATGACTCTGAGTTTCAAAGACACTGCTTTGAAAGGGAAGGCTCCCCCTACCGCCCACCTCGCTCCTTACCCCGAGGGTTAGACTTGTAATGTTTAACCAGACGCTCTGTGAACTGCTCCACTCCTCTGCTTACCTTGGAGCGCACTTCTCCAGCAGAATGTCCAAGCGGCACGCCGCTCTTCCAGAAGGGGGAGTTGTAGCTTTTCTGGTTCCACACGCAGCAAGGGGGAGCTTAGGAACGGCTGGGTTGGGGGCCCCGGGGCTCTGCTGCAAGCAGCAGCCGCGGCAAACATGACCGTTCCCAGCGTGCCCTCCCCTGAATGCTCGCCAGGAGGCTCACCGGATCCTCACCGCAGATGCATGGGCTGGCTTATAATTAATCGTATTTTTTTAGGCAATCAGGAGAGGCTGAGCAGAGGTTGCATCCTAGACCTTCAGCCCAGGTCTCCTGAGAGGTACGTGGCTGGGACCAATAATCTTACAGGGGCACCATCCTTCGTAGGAAAGGGTTGTAAGAAGTCTCAAGTGCACCTCCAAGCATTAGACCTTGGCCTCCACTGGGCGTCCCCCAGGCATGTGGCATTTGGGGTGAACCGAGTCTGCTGGATTCTCCAAGTGTTTAATTGCATAATCATTCACCTTTGATGAAAAATTTAACCATTTTCACCAGACACTGTACACTGCGTGCCATCTTGTACTTAGGATAAGGCTCACCTCGTGCTGAGGGACCCATCCCAGCTGTGAGCAGGGATTAAGTATTCCATTAAAGGCGGGCAGTGTAGTATAGAACATGCTTCTGTGTTCAGAGACCGAGGTTTTAGTGAAGACACAGTGCACAGATATTTACTGAGTGTCTCGTTGACATCAGGCACGGAGCAGGAGCTCAGGACCCTGCGATGCACGATAGGCACGGAGCCCCAGTGCGGCCAGACAGACAGACAAGTGCGCCATCACAAGGTGGCTTTCAAAGCACGACCTCCGATTGCCGCGGGAGCATCCCAGTGGAGACCCTGAAGGCTTCCCCGAGAAAGTCATGGCCTGCGTTCTTCTCCAAACTCTGTGACCTTGAGCAAGGACCACAACAGACTTTGGAGGGGATCTAATCCAACCCGCTGGGTCACACGGAAGAGTCAGGGAAACCAAAACCTAGTGAGCACGGCTTTCTTGTCTCTGCTTCCTCATTGGAAAAATAAAAATAAAATGGGTAGAAGAAGATTTAGGAACCCCTAAATTCCTTTTTTCCCTTTTTATTTCATGAAGTTGGTTTTTTAAAGAAACATATGCACAAATATCAAATGTGCTCAGGTCGAGTTTTCGAGTATGGAGGACCCCTGTTGACAGGTGCGTTACAGAGAGTGTTCTTGTAAAATTTTATTTTCATGAATGCTTTTATTCCACAAGGGACATAATGAGCCTACTTGGTGGGAGCTTACTTTCCTGCACAGTGTGGTTGAAATGTTATCTTCAGCTTTTGCCTAACAAAAGCAATGAATGAATGATGACAATCGGTACGATGTGAAAAGTTCATTTTATGTTCCAGAACTGGGGGTCTTTGAACAGAAGAAGAAGAAG
>CM053617.1:66881207-66904104 GCA_028646535.1 Procyon lotor | reverse complement strand
AGGAGAAGAAGAAGAAGGAGGAGGAAGAAGAGAAAGGGGAAGAAGAAGAAGAAGAAGAAGAAGAAGAAGAAGAAGAAGAAAAAGAAGAAGAAGGAGGAGGAGGAGGAGGAGAAAAAGAGGAGGAGGAAGAAGGGGAAGAAGAAGAAGAAGAGGAAGAGGAAGAGGAAAAGGAAGAAGGAGAAGGAGAAGAAGAAGAAGAAAAGGAAAGAAAGGAAAAAAAGTCTGTTTTCCAGACTCTTCTTTCATTTTTCACTAATGCTTAGGCGCCAAGAGCCAGTGGTACATGTGCTGCTCAGAAATTCCAGGTCATCCCTCTGGAGCTTCATGGCTTTTTACTGAGCATCCCAACCACGGACATCTCATGGCCTCCTTGGCAAGACTTTCAGAGCTCCTCTCTGACCCAAGCCAATTAATGCCACACCAAGTGAGAAATGGCCAACTCCAGTGTCACCCAATGTAATTGTCTAGTGTAATGCCTCCATGAAAATGTGTCCATCGTGGACTTGCCCAATCAAATAAAAACTTGGGAAGAGTTTTGACAGCAAGGTAGGTGATGCATCGTCTTTGGAGAGGGTTGTAGAGGTTGGTGGCATTAAAGATCCTGAAAAGCTTTTGTTTACTTAGGTTGATCCTGCCAATATTTACATTAGAAATTAAAATTGTTATAAGTATTCACGATAATATTTATTTATTTAAAAATCGATAAATGGGGCACGTGGGTGGTTCAGTTGGTTAAACATCTGCTTTCAGCTCAGGTCATGATCCTGGAGTCCTGGGATCAAGTTCAATGTCAGGCTCCCTGCTCAGCGGGGAGTCTGCTTCTCCCTCTCCTTCCTTCCACTTGTGCCCTCTCTCTCTCTCTCAAATAAATAAAATCTTTAAGAAAAATAAAAATAAAAATCAATAAACACATTATATGCTAATATATTTTAAGGAAAAATGTGAAAAACTTTAAAACAAAAAGTGTGAATCTTATCTGTATCTGGCTTAATAGAAGACAGCTGGCTTCTCACGTCGGCTCTGTCTTCCGTCTGTCATGACAAGTTATTTTGAATCTGACCACACATACAGATACAGTCAGAGAAGTCTTTTTAGAAAAGCATAGATATTCTTCTTTGATACTACAGCAAAACTCGACAAGGGGTCATTGCTTAAAGGTCAGTTGTGATGTGAAATCTCAAACTACATGAGCAAATTCTTCCTTCTCTGTTACATGAAAACATTGTATCGGTCTCTTGTGCTATGAATGGACCTCTCAGCCATGCATGACTTTGTACCATCAAATGTCTTTAAATACTGGTCACTTAAAAAATACCAGTTCTCTGAATTATGTGGATCTTCCAAAACTTGATAAATTCATTACAAACATTGAAAATTCACTTTTGTAAATGCTGCCACCAATTTCATCCGAAAGATCTCTAAGAATTGGGGAGCGCGTGAGCTCAGCTTGGCAGATACTGCAAGTTTTCCAAAATTCCAAACTTCACTTGAAAGCTCAAATTTTATCATTGGCAACAAATACCGTCAGTTGTTTTCCTTGAATTGACAGATTCCCTTTATTCATTTGGGAGAAAATGTTGCCAAGCACGCAATGCTGAATAACCGTAGTAGGTTAGTCATTCTTCTAAACAAAAATGGAGTTCCACGAAAAAGGCAGCAGAGCTCACGATTCAACGAATCACACAGTGTGTGGGGGAGAAGAACACACGATGTCCAGTGCAGTTTGAAGCCTACACCTTGATTTGTGCTGACGTGTAAGCAATTTTACTCACCATTGCTTTTCCACCATCAGTTCAAGTATCAATCCAGTAAAAAAAAAAGGGGGGGGCCCTGGGGGGCTCAGTGGGTTACAGCCTCTGCCTTAGGCTCAGTTCATGATCTTGGGGTCCTGGGATCGAGCCCCGCATCGGGCTCTCTGCTCAGCGGGGAGCCTGCTTCCCCCTCTCTCTGCCTACTTGTGATCTCTCTCTCTCTGTCAAATAAATAAATAAAATTTTAAAAAAAGGCAAATAACGTCCTTGTATTATAATGAAAATAGTTCTGACCTCACAGACCGCGTGTGGGAGTCTCAAGAACCACCAGGAATCTGGGCTGCCCTTTGAGAACTGCCTCTATAGATTATTTCCCATCAAGACTCTACCAGTTGACTAAAACTTATTAAATAAATGTCACACACCTGATTCTGGTCTTTCCATTGAACAGGTTTCAGTGTGGGATTGATTTGAGAGTTGAAAGGGTCTAGATCTTTAAGACCAGCTTCTATTTAGTTTGTTGCTATTCACTTCCCAGTAGGTAAGTGTCTTGGAGCCTTTGGGCAACGGCTCCTTCCCTAAAAGGTGATCCATGGAGGCCAGTCAAGAATCCAAGTTAGTTCGATGACCTGGAGGCTATATTTAAAAAGCACTGAAGAGTTGCTCATTGATTTAGAGAAAATCAACTCATTATTTCATGGGTCCTCAACAAGGAAGTTTGAAATCAACATTTCCAATAGGTCTGGGGTGCATCCAGTCTATGGGGCCCACACTGTCACTGTGCGGGTCCACCTCCTCGCCATTGTCAATCTCTGTACCACCCCCGAGGCCCTGCTCCGTAAAGTAGAATTAACTTTCTTGTGGAGGGCTTCGTGACGTTTTTACAACAACTCATATTTTTGCAAAGTACTTATAATCACAATTCCTTTGTCTTAAAGAACTGGCCTGGAATTAATGGGAAGTATGCTTAGTGCTGTAGAAGTCAGCTGTGCTTCACGTGTGGGACCTGATTTTAGGCTTTAAAATCACAAGCCAGTTTCGGTTGGAGCAGATGCTCCCTCTGGGAGGTTCACCCGAAGACCTTCTAGCGTGAGATTTTCATTAGTTCTTGAGGGAAATCTGCTTCTAGAATGTTGTCCGAAGGCTCTGGCTTCTGTAGGCTTTGTTTTAAGCCAAGGTAATCCATAATCTTCTTTATTTCTTTTTTTTTTTTTTAAGATTTTTATTTATTTGACAGAGAGAAACACAGCGAGAGAGGGAATACAAGCAGAGGGAATGGTAGCGGGAGAAGCAGGCTTCCCGCCGAGCAGGGAGCCTGATGCGGGGCTCGATCCCAGGACCCTGGGATCATGACCTGAGCCGAAGGCAGACGCTTAACGACTGAGCCACCCAGGCGCCCCAATCTTCTTTATTTCTATCTTTAAATGCAGGAAATGAAGAAAACAAAGACAGGACCATTTTATTGACTCCTCAAAAGGCAGAAAATGTTTTTAATGTCTCTGAGCTGGGTTTTGAGTCTTTAGGCCCTTGATCTTGGACATCTCAGCCTCTGCTGCTTCAGCCTCCGAGTCTGCCAAACTTTGTGGCGGCGGCCCCGAGCTGACCACGATGGGCTCCTTGGACCCGCTCACGGAAGGAGCCACGGGGAACTTGAGCAGAAGGCAGACTCAGGGGTAACTGTCTTCCATCAGCACCAGTGGGTAAGTAGCGGCAGGTGCAGGACAGCAGTGAACTGGCCAGTGACCGTGGAGTGGGGTGGAGGGAAGAGGCAAGGAGCTAACCCCAGGCGTGTATCTTCTACGTGAGGACAGATTGTAGCAAAGAAGGAAGAAAAACCCTCCAGGCAGGTGGGCGGTCAGCCACGTATGCTGGATCTGGAGGCTGGCATATACTCCCCTGTGTCACTTACAAGACATCTGGCTGCTGTTATCTGTCCCCAACGGCTGAGCCCGGGGTCAGGGAGGGCAGCTGGTGCCCAGGTCCAGAGAAGAGAGCTAAGGGCTTTCAGCTGTGAGCCCGTGAGGAGGGCAAAGCACAGGGCTTGTGCCTGCCTGGGGCCCAGTTGGGGAAGAAAGGACATCCAACAAGATCTTCCAAAGGAGACTAGATATCCTGATCATGACCAGCTAGACATGAGAAGAGGCAGCCACAATTTCTGCGGGACCACGATGCCAAAGGTGGTGGCAAGGGAAGCATTTTCCGTTCATCGTGGCTCCTGCGAGTCACCTTAGGAATGTGCTGACTGGAGGTGTGGAAATAGCTGATTAGTCCACGTGCTCCTTCTCCCTGGGAATCTCCGCTGTGGGGCACAGTCCTGCTTCCTTGCCTAAGACACTGTCAGAGAGAGAGAGGCCAGCGGTAATTCGGGATGTTCACAATCGGCCTGACTTCTCCCAGACGTCACGTTCTGATGCCTTCAACCAGGTCGGCAGGAGGCCGAGCGCCAGGGACAGCTGAGGCGTGCCAGTCCCTGGCGCTGACCGCTGGCGTCTGGCCCCCACAGAAGGGGCCCACCGCGCCCATGTGTCCCTCCTGCGCGGGAACTCGGGGAAGGTAGCAGTGTGGGCCCACGCTCTCCTCGTAGGACCTGCCTGGTGTGCCCTCCCTGCATCCCCCCGAGATAATACCCCAGCTTCACATGATGCGGAAAGTGCCCAGGGACAATCTCCGCTCTGCCTCCCGCTCGTGCACGGATGGACCCCCAGGGCCCACGGAAGCCCCACTCCCAGGGAGATGAGCGGCAGAGCCCTGCGGGTGGGCAGGCTCTCGAGGGTCCGGGTACGGCTGCGGCCCGTGTCCTCTGTCCCCGCCGGTGGGAGGCGATGGGCGCTGTCATGCTTTTCCAGTTGAAGGCAGACAGTGGGACCAAGAGTGTTCTTTGGAAAAAATAAATAAATATAATAAAGAGAAACAGGAGATATTTTTTAAAAAGTTTTTGCCAGCTTTGGCACTCACATACCGGGAGCAGTAGAGTGGGGTGCTGACCATCTGGAATTTGGGGTTCTGCTGCCCTGAGCGAGAGACAGTTCTGTCCCCAGGAGCCTGTGTCCCGTCCTCGTCCCTGGGAGGTCCCCGAGGAACGCCCCGGGGTTCCCTCGTGCTGGCCCATCTCTTCATCCGGGAAGAGGGGGGAACAGCAGGCCCTCCTCAGACCCTTGTATGTTGTACAAGGTTCCTTGGGACAGTCCCTGGGAGGCCTAGCCCACAGCCAGCCCTGACGTGGTGGGCCTCTTGTGATCAGGGTGTGTAATCATGAGAAAGCACCACAGCTGCCCAGGCGAGTCAGCGAGCCCCCGCCCACCCCACCGTTGACTCATTTCCAGATGGGTCTCTGTCGGAAGCAAGGAGTGGGGGAGGGCTGGACACAGGGCCAGGTGGGGCCGGGCTCTGAGAGGCGTCCAGGGCCCAAGGAGGAGCCGATTGAGGACGGTGGAAAACCATAGCTCTGACTCCTTACTGGGGAAGACCCAACGTCCAGAGGGTCTTCCCTCCCTCCATGCTGGTGGTTTGGGGGAGGCTTTGGGGCCCCGGGGGCAGAGACACAGGTCACAGGAGCTCTTGGGCACTGCGAAGCCCTCACTAAGCATCGTCACGTGATGTCCTCGTGGACTTTGTGGGGAAGTCTTGCTACGGGTACTGAGTGAATGACCTTCTGTCTTGGGAAGACAGCTGCTCAGGGGGCTCTCCGGGCTGGGGACATGGGGAGGAAGCTGGGGGCAAGTGTGGGGAACCCGCTCACACCCCAGCTTCTCCTTGAACAACGCATCATTCCCCTTTTCTAGGGTAGGCAATGCAAAAACACTCTGTTAAGCAAAATACAAGCAACCCATTTTTAGATAACATATAAACACACAGAAAGTAAAGACAAGGGGCACCTGGGTGGCTCAGTCGTTAAGCGTCTGCCTTTGGCTCAGGTCATGATCCCAGGGTTCTGGGATCAAGTTCCGCATGGGGCTCCCTGCTCACTAGGGAGTCTGCTTCTCCCTCTGCCCTTTACCCCGCACATGCTCTCTCTCTCTCTGTCTAATAAATAAACAAAATGTAACAAATTAATTAATTAAAACCATTGAATTGAATGCATTCATGGGTTGAATGGTATGTGAATTTTATCTCCAATAAAGCTGCCTAAAAATCTGCCATATTCTTCTGCAATGTTTTCACACAAAAGAAACAAAATACTACTAAACACGTAGAAATCCCCTTTCCGTCCATCTTGGGCTGCACTCCCCTCGTCCTGATGCTGCCATGAGCGAGGATTCCCTTCTAGTCCGCTTGGGGTCACTGGTCCCTGTGCCCCATGCCCCCTGCTTCCCTTCCTCATGTAACCACCACGAGAGCTCTGAGACCCTGGGCCATAGCCACCTCCATTGGACGGAGGAGCAAACTGAGGTCAAAGAGGTCACAACTGAGCTACCCACGGTCGAAAAGCCAAGGTGACCAGGGCCAATGTCTCTGGCCCATCTCTGTTACAAACCCAACTTCCATCCCCCATTTTCCCAGCAAGCTTCTTTGGCCCAACCTCACAAGTGATCCCATCGATCTGTGTCCCTGAAAAGAATGTTGCGAATAACATTAAACACGAATACGTTGCGTGCAGAAATCCCAAAGCATCTTTGGCATTTTGCAGGAAACATTTTTATGGTCCCAGGGTGATTTTATAAGTCCTTGTCTAAAAGGTGAAAAACCGCTATTCTGAACAGCTCGAGCAGACGGTCTAGATTTCTTAAGCAGAACTCAACTAATTCTCACGTCCCAGACCTGCAAATGTCACAAATCTCCCTACAAGTCTTGAAAATGTTACTACTTTTGTCGGCAAAGGATGAAGAAGGATGAAGCTTTATATGTCAGATACTCCATCGTGGCCGAAATGGACCTTCTCGGAGCCATGGAACAACTACCAAAAAAGGAAGAAGTCAACAGATAAACTCTTCTGGAAGGCCGACCGCAGCGAGCCTCAGACCCCTGCCCCTTCCCCCAGACGCCCCGCTGTCACTACTCGCTCTGAGAAATCAGCCACTGAGCCCCTGGTATGAGCGGCTGAACCCCCAGCTTACCTGGGGCCCCAGTATCTGCAAAGTGTCATCAGAGACATGACGAACAAGGTCCGGCCCTTGCCTCCAGTGTGATGTTCCGTATTAACTGATGTCAAGTTGTTTCTTATTGAAAGCCGGCCCATAACAGTGAAACATAGCAGGGTCGTTTCACACCCTTTACACGCAGGAACACAGATGCACAAGTTCACCGGGTGCATCTCAGGCCGCGGTGAGTGGTGGATGAGCTACTGGCCAGAGAGCCAGCTCCGCCTGGGGCGATCTAGGAGAGAAGCCCACTGTTACGGGTTGAACTGTGTCCCCCAGAAAGATATGTTGAAGTCCGAAGCCCGGTACCTGTGAACGTGGCCTTATTTGGAAAAAGTCATTAGAGACGTGATTAGTCAAGAGGAGGCCGGACTGGAGGAGGGTGGCCCTTAGTCCAACACAAGGTGTCCTTAGAAGAGAGAAATCTGGACACAGAGATGTAGGCGGACCACAATTCCATCCCGTCCAGATGCCGGGACAAGAGAGAAGGTGGGAACAAGGCAGGGATTGGAGTGGTGAGACCACAGCTCCCACGGTCCTCTGCGGTCTCTCTCCGAGAGGCTCTGTCAGTGACAGGACACAGAACTGAGTCCCCTCAACCTCCTGACTAATCGCAGGGTGTAAGTCGAGGGTCCAGACAAGTACCCCCAGGCCTGTGGACGCTGGTCAGCTATTTCTAGGACCCCAAGAGGCTCGTGGAAGGTGCCCAGGTCCTGGCCCCAAGGAGCCCCCAGCCCTAGGCAGCCCCAGCCCCTGCAGGACCGTCCCGATGCTTCCTGGTCCCCACAGCCTTCTCTTTCCAAAATCTGGTCCCAGGGTTTGTCCAGGCCTCTGAGACAAGGCAGGTGTGAGCAGCCAGGCAGCTGCGGGAGCTTCGGGCCTTCGGCCCCTATGATGATGAGGTCCCTGCCCTTGACAAGCCTTTATCTGGCAGGAAGCTCCCTGACCCTGAACCTGGGGCCTTGCTCACCTTAGCGGTGCCTATGCAGCAGGTCCTGAGAGCTCCAGGCGCGGGTCTCACATCCAGGCCCAGGGACAAGCAGCTGCCGGAGGTCCAGGGATCCCCGAGGGTGGTCACTGGAGGGGCCTGGCCCCATTCTGGCCCTGGTGCCGAATGCCCACCACAGGACCCATCCTGTGGGCATCAAGTAGAAAGCAGATGCCCGGGGGAGCCACAAAGACAAACAGGAGGGGCCCAGAGCTGCCCAGCATGACTTGCTAGGAAAGCAGAGATGGCTCACTGTCTTATGGTGGTGCGTTTCTGATAACTGGTCCTGCCCTGGGGAGGCACCCCGTGGCCGTGGCTGTGGCTGTGGCTGGGCCCGGCTGGCGGGAAGGCTGTGGGATGGGGCGGGCACAGGGCCAACTGTGGCTCGAATGAGTCCATGGAGGATGAACGAGTGAGTGCATGTTCAGGCGGGGTGGAGGGAACTGGGGGTGTCAGAGCACAGATCTTCTCTTTGCAGCCCACCGCCCCTCATCATTCCCCCCCAGCCCCCCACCCCCACAGCTGAGGAGTGACAGCCTGGGGACTCAGCAACGACCCAGGTAGGATGGGGGGCGGTCAGGGAACCTGGCTTTGCTCTCACTTGGTCAGGGTCTCCTGTCCTGGTCGGGCCACGCTGCACCCCCCTGCACTCCCCAACCCCAGCTTGCTTCCCTGTGCACTGAAGGGGCTGCCCTACACCAGGACTCAGCAAACGATGTTTTGTTCTACCTGCTTTTGTAAGCAAAGCTTCCCTGGAACCCTGCCGCGCCCATGCTTTAGGCAGGCTCGCTAGCTGCTGTGGAGTACCGGAGTACCGGAGTACCGGGAGTACCGGAAGTACCAGGAGTACCGGAGTACCGGGAGTACCGGAAGTACCGGGAGTACCGGAGTACCGGGAGTACCGGAGTACCGGGAGTACCGGGAGTACCGGAGTACCGGGAGTACCGGAGTACCGGCAGGGTGGAATACCTTGTCAGACAGCCCGAGGGCCAAAAACCTGTAGTAATTTACCCGGCCCCTGCTGGAGCTCAGCCCTTCTCAACAGGAGCAGCACCGCCCCCTTGTGGGTGATTTGGATATTGCATGTCTGATGAGTCCATGTAATACAATAGCCCTTGCAGTATCTTCTATAAATACAATTGCCCAAACGTTATTTGTACACCCGAGACTAATATAGCATTGTAGGCCAACTGCACGTCAATAATAAAAAAAAAGAAATCTTGCCAAAAAATAAAAAGAAACATGAAAACTTGCCATTTGCAACAATATGGATGGAACTGGAGGGTATATGCTAAGTGAATGAAGTCCCACGAAGACAAATACCATATGACTTCATTCATACGTGGAGTTTAAGAAGCGAAAAGAAACGAGCAAAGAGAGAGAGAGAGAGAGAGGCAAACCAAGGACCAGACTCTTAACTCGAGAACACACTGGTGGTCAGGATGGAGGGTGGGGAGGGACGGGGACATAGGTGATGGGGATGAAGGAGTGCGGTTGCCACGATGACCCTGAGTCATATATAGAATTGTTGACTCGCTACATCGTGCACCTGAGACTAACACAACCCCGTATGTGAACGGGAATCTAAATAGAAAGGTAAAAAAAAAACTACGTTTTTAGTTCTTGCATTTCCGCTTTATATAGAGTGAAGGCATCATACTTACCTTTGAGATTTGGAGCCCAAGCAGGTGACAGGCTCTCTGGACGTCGTCGGAGGCAGTGGAGAGGGTTTCTTCCACAGCAGGGCGTCTCAGACCTCGGGACCAGACGCCCCATCAGCATCAGTGCGGCCGTTTCAAGGAGTTGCCACTAGAGGGCAGCATAAGCCCGCGCGCGGCTGGAGCCCCGGCCACGCACCGCGGACCACGCAGCGCCCCCGACTCCGAGAACCTGGTGGCCTGGTCCTGAGCTCTCAGCAGGAGTCACGGGCCTCGGAGCGGGGGTCGGAACCGCGGAGGGGTGATGCTAGCCTCCGAGATGGGGAAGCAGAAGGCCACCTGCCTGTACTTGGGTGTCCCCTGCCCCCCACTGTGTTTCTGGAGCCGCACCTGTCCTCAGAGAGCTCCTTCAAATAGAGCTCCGTCTTCCCCATTCCCTCCTGCTGTCCTCGAGGACAGCACATTTGTGTGCTCGTTTGTGCTCGAGGATGCACATTTGCACCCTCGAGGTTCCAGGAAGTCAGACAACAAAGAAATCCGCCCATTCAGCTAAACTGACCGTTTCTCCAATTTATTTAACATTAGGGTTCTTTGTGGGAGCCTGTGTGTGTGTAACAATTATTTACTCCGCGAAGCAGGCATTCGTAAATGCTGACTGAGCATTTTGGGGTATTGCTCCTTTTTTTCTTTTTTTTAAGTGAGATTTTGTTCATTTTCAAGCCATCTTTGCTGGTAATGGGCACTGGTTTCCCCAAGTAGGGTGCCTCTGCCCTACAGGACTGGGCAGACGCGGGGTGAGGGCAAGTGGGGCTCGGGGATTCTAGGTGCACTGGGATTACATCTGTCACACCTCTGGGTGAGTCTGCTTCCCCTGGTCGCTGGGTCTCCCTTGGACCCCTTGTCTGGGGAGACTGTGGGTTACGGACGAAAGCAGCCAAGTGTTGATAAGTATCGCCCACGAGAGTTATTGAAGAAACGCAGAGGCCCCAGACCTCGGCTCTTCCTCTCCATCTGAGTGGACGGCTCTCACTGCTGGACCTTCTGGGCGGAAGGCTGGGGGGCCCAGGGGTGGGATCCTCCTCTCCTCCCCCTGCCCCGCAGTCCGAGAACACGGTCCCCTGCAGTAGGACGAGATCCCTGGGTGGACAGGAGGAAACGCAAGCCCTGAGCAGCTGGATTAACCTCACTCCTCCGTGATGCAGAAGGGCGCCCGGGCACTGAGTCCCGTCATCATTAACCAGGGTCCCCACACTGATTTTTGCTGAAGTCCTTTTAAGCTCCACACCTATTGCATCCTTGTAGATTCCGAGTGTTGGAAATGCCCCTCCACGCGACCTCACCCACGGACCCCTGACAACCTAAGCTACGTAATCCTCCTACTTTGTGCTGCTCCAGGCCCTGGGATCAGGCCCCCTCCCTCATGCAGCCCTTCAGAGCGCCCTCTGCTGCACACCCTCTGCATCTCCTTTGCATTTCTTTTTCTTTTCTTTCTTTCTTTTTAAGATTTTATTTATTTATTTGACAGAGAGAAAGAGATCGCAAGTAGGCAGAGAGGCAGGCAGAGGGAGGGGGGAAGCAGGCTCCCCGCTGAGCAGAGAGCCCGATGCGGGGCTCGATCCCAGGACCCTGAGATCATGACCTGAGCCGAAGGCAGAGGCTTTAACCCACTGAGCCCCCCAGGCGCCCCTCCTTTGCATTTCTTGGGCATCGCACCCATCCCTCCCCCAGGACAGGCTGGGAGGGGGGGTTCCAGCCCTGGATCTTTCTTGCACAAAGTGGATTAAATTAAGCATGCATCGCTGAAATTATTTGCCTCCCCTGAAACCAGGGGATGACTGAGCAGAGACGTATTCCTTGCAGCTGCCCCAAAGCAGCCGGAGCGCTGATAAGTAGCAAGAGGATGGTATTCAGACCCACTTTGGGCAAGTGACTCTAACGTCCTGTCAAGAGCAAGCACCAAGGCACTGGGCTCTCCTTCCCAGGCCCCTTCCCCTTCCCACCTGGCCGACCTCCCCTTGGATGGGTCCCACCTCATGCAGGGGGCACAGCTCCTCTGGGCCCTCCTCCCCTCCCTTGGCAGCTCTTCCCCCCTCGGCCAGGTGTGTCTCCTGCACTTCCCTATTTAGGGACCCACGCATCTGGGTCCTGCCCGCCCTTCCCCGTGCCTTCCTCTGTGTCCTCTCCTGTGGCCACAGCTTTGTCCCTCCCTCCTGCACCTTCTTGGGCACCCCCGCCAAAGCAGAGGCTGGTCACCTCTCCCTCCTCTGGAACATTTCCCAGCTCGAAGTGGGAGTTATGCAAGTCTCTTCAGAAGGTTCGGCCAAAGAAGTCTTGGGAAGGTGAGCCTCCCTTTGCACCCTCGACAGACCCCAGCCTGTCGGACCTGCCTCCTCTTCCCTAAAATGATCTCCTCTGTCTCCACGAGCCAGTTTTCCGTGTCCTCCGGGGTCCATTTTCAAGGCAAGAGTCTCAGAACCTTCCCTCCTCCATCAACTCCCTCGTGTGGCACCCGCTGCCCTCCTGCCTTCACCCTGCCCTGCCCACTGCCCTGCTCTCCCCACAGCCCCCTCACCCCTGCCTCCCACAGCCCCCATCCCTGTTTCTTCTGCTTGTCTGGGCTCCAGCCACTGGGGGGTCCCCAGTACTTTACACTGTCCAGGATCAGTTTCCTGGCCTGCCTGCCCCTCCCTCCATCTTCCTGAGCTTCGTGGCTGGATGCAGCCCCTGGGGTGCCCCTGGGGGCTCTCTGGAGCCTGGACCGTCCCCCTTGTGTTTCTGTAGGCTGCTTCCTCACGGGCAGGCCCGCCCACCCCGCAGCCTCCCAACGCTCTGGACTTCGGGGACCTACCGCCCTCACCCCCGCCAGCCAGCCCAGCCCAGC
Organism: Procyon lotor; assembly: GCA_028646535.1. Lineage (NCBI taxonomy): Eukaryota > Metazoa > Chordata > Mammalia > Carnivora > Procyonidae > Procyon > Procyon lotor. The sequence goes on along the minus strand of CM053617.1, from coordinate 66,891,748 downwards.
TGTGTCCCACTGCCTGGCCACATCCCACGCTGCCCTGGGGACAGAGAGGGACAGGCGGGGCCCCCGAATCAGCAGTCAGGGTTCACAGACGGCACTTCTGAGTGTGTGTGCTCTGGAGGCCTGGTTCGATGCTCACACTCAGTTGTGAACTTCAGTTTGTTCATCTCGGAGACGGGAGTCGTAGGAACCACTGTCTTGAAGAGCAGCAGCCACGGCTGGACCCCCGGCTCCTGAGCAGCGCATCCCAGCAACAAAGCCCCAAGGGTCCTCCCATCCCCCACACACATGGACACCCCTGCCTGGGGCCGCCTCCGCCTAGTGGGTCTCGCCCTCCACCCCCTGCAGGGCTTCGAGAAACAAGCTCTCTGGCGGTGGAAATTGGGACGTAAAAGTTCATTGTTTTATTGGGCAGAAGAACTACCACCTGCCGACAGGATTTGTTTTCTGATTTATTTTTCACTTGGTTTTCTGACTTATTTTTCACTGTCCCCGGCTCTGGGGGGAGGATCTGTGACCCGGCCCCGCTGGAGGGCTGACCCAGTGAAGGCCACGCGGCTCCTTGTTTGATGATTCGTTCCTTGTTTCTAAAAGCAAGTAATGAAGAAGGACCTTGTGAAGCTGGGGATTTTCCCGAAGGAAACGCTGTCGAAGGCCCTGCGGGTCTCCCCGGAGCTCCCCGGAACTGTGAGCCGCTGTGGCTACTGAGTGTGATCTTCAGGTTAGTGGGAGGCTGGAAACCTTTTTGCATTTTGAGCCAACTTCCGTCCGTCCGGGGCCTGGCGGGGCGGGAGGGCGGTCACAGGGGCCCCCTTCCACCCTCTTCCCCTTTGATGGGATTACTGGGGCTGCTGGGCTCCATTTCAGCTAATGGGCTCTGACCGATGGCCTTGGGCGGGGTCGGTCCAGAAGCACCCAACAGCCTGAGGGAGAAACATTTCTTTCTTCTTCTTCTTGAAAAATGATTTCTGGTTCGTTTACATTCTTTCTCAATAGGGATCTTCTGTAAATTTGCTGTTCTTGGGAGAATATCAGTCTTTAAATCAGATTATCTTCCTCTCACTTCCTCTCAAAGAGAACTCTAGGAACGAAGGTAGATTCTTTTTTTTTTTTTTCCTTTGGTGTCCTTCCTGTGGGTGTTCAATGTCTGCATTTGATTTATTTAAATTAACACGGGGCTCAATTCTATAAACAATGTCCCCTAAGGGGCGAGCACTGCGGTAACGTAGCAGAGCCTTATTGGAACGTTGGGCGTGGAAATGACATTGGCTTTTCCTGTCTCTCCCAATATTCGGCGTACAGTGTCTTGATAAGTTTATTATAGCCCATCGTTATTACATATGTATATTACCCGTATACATTATATATAATCTAAACAGACGGGCTCAGGAGCTCTGGCTTTGAAAAACACAAATCTGGGGTTTGGTTCCTTTACCCTAAAATCTGCGTTCCTTTGTTCCTCGAATCCATGTGCTGTGACTCTCCGAGGTCCCCGAGCTGGCCCTGGAGAGACGCGAGGACTGTCCCCCACAGAGGCTGTGCGCTCGTCCTTCCCCTGGTCGGGCCTCTGAGCCTGAGCCACCTCCCCCCAAACCCCGCTCCTCGCCTCGTCACCGAGACGACCTGCCCGACTTACTCTGTGTCCCTCACCCCTCTTGTCTGAATCCCTGGCCCTTTATTTTCTGATTTGTCTGATTTCCCCATCTTTACCTTCCTTCTCTAAAATCGAAGTTCTGTGAGGGCAGACGCGGGGCGGAAGGCACCTGCTACAACCCTTCTTCACAGTTGATGCCCCGTTACTGCTGGGGGGGGCGGTGGGGATGAGAGAGGACTTGGGGTCCGGTTCAGGTTGGCCCTGCGGCCCCTGAAGCTGGGTGGGCGGTCTGGCATCGCAGCCCTGCCCTGCCGGCCGGGGGTGGCTGGTGAGTTGCTCCAGAGACCACTGCCGTCCCTGCCGTCTGCAGGGGTGACGGATGCCTCGGGCAGGGGTGAGGGCTCCCAGGACACCCGGCTCACGGAGGGGCACCCTTGTCGTGCAGCGATGTCATCGGCGTTGGCCGTCGGCGCCTGTAAGCCCCCACCCTCTGTGCACACAGATATGGGGTCTCCTTCATCTCTGTGTCCCTAGGGTCCGGCAGAGCAGGGGGCAGGCGGGAGGCCCCGTCAGCCTCTGTTGATCCAGTGCGTGTTTGAGTGGGGGTCCCGCGGCAGCCCTGTCTGTGCGCCGTGGGGAGACGGGCTGGGCATCGCTTCGAACACAGCCGGGGTCTCCCAGCAGAGCTGCGTCCTCCCCACTCCCAGAGAGCCCGCGGGTCCACCCGAGGGCCACTGTCGCTCCAACCCTCTGGTGACTCCTGGGGGGCACGTAGCCCGGCGCGACCCCGCCACCCTGCCGCCGGGACGCGCCTCCCAGCTTCCCGTACAGGTGGGACCTGAATAAAGATCATTAGAGAGGGAAACGGGCGAAGCATTGCATGCTGAGCGAAGTATAATTCAACACCGCTGAACAAGTTGTCCATGTACCGGACACTGGGGTTTGAGAAGAGAATGTGGGATTTCAGGAAGATTTGGGGGCGCAGACTGCACCCCCCAGTTCCACCATAAGGAGGTGCCCTACAAAGGAACGCAGATTTTAGGGTAAAGGAACCAAACCCCAGATTTGTGTTTTTCAAAGCCAGAGCTCCTGAGCCCGTCTGTTTAGATTATATATAATGTATACGGGTAATATACGTATGTAATAACGATGGGCTATAATAAACTTATCATGGACTTTGCATATGTAATCGTGAGAAAATAAGATAACACACACATATACCCACACTATACCACGGTCCAACTGCGCTCTTAGGTGCAAGATTTGTTTAAAATGTTTAATTAAAAAACAAGGTTATCCTGTATTGGTGATGGGCTTCCCTACTCCTAATCCAAGGACCAGCAGATCTGTGGCCCAGCGTGTAAGCCCCCACTTAGATTAACTTAGTGTTGGTGGAATGTGTCTACTACCTTTTAGGGTGGACCCCCGTGGTCTTGAGACAGCGGAGGGGACAGTTGAGCCACAGACCAACGTAGAGGGGGAGGGGAGACTAAGTCAGCAAAGACAGGAAGACAGAACTGACGGGCTCTCGAGTGGATTGGAGAGGAGGCAGGACGGGACCCCATCCTGGTTTCTAGGGGTGGGGGAGGCGGCTGGTGGGGGCCCTTCACGTTGCCCAAGGAGGAACAGGCCGGGTCCAGTGGGGAAGAGCTCACTTCAGGACAGGCACTGGTTCTGGGCATTTGGGACACGAGAGGGACCCTATCCAGGAGCCAGTTGGCTATGCCGGTCAGGAGCCTTGCAAAGGGTCTGGCTGAGGCTTGGGAGGTATGTATCCAGGGACAGGGAACAGAGGAAGACCCTGGAGGGACCAGGTATGCTGGGAAAAGCACAGAGCATGACAGGAGGTCAGGCTGAGGGCTGAGCCCAGAAATCGCCAGACCTCCTCCCCCAGAAGGGCCCCACATAGGCCTGGTTCTGGGGTGAAGCTACCAGAAGCTGCCCCAGGATACTCTGTCCCTGAGTGGGACCTGCAGCCCCCACAGGAACTTCCTGGTGCTGGGCGCCTCCTCTCCCCTGACCTGGAAAGATAAAGCCCGAAAATCCCCCCAGATCAATTTCAATACCCGGTGAGCTTGGTGCCCAGTGGATGAATGACAGGCCTTGATAGGGATCTGTCCTTGTTTACCTGTCAACAGAAACCCCGCAGGGACTGAATACCCCGCTAATCTCTTCCTCTGCTGCCCCTTCATTTAAGCAAAAGATAACAGGGATCAAAAGGCCCCAAGAGAATTGAGAGGCACATGGGGCTTTGGCCTTTCCCAAGGGACAGGACTTGGGTACCTGGAAACCACCCCCCAAAGGGGGCTTGATTCCAGGCCCTGACCTGCGCCTCTGAGCCCCAACAAGGGTTAGTGCTGAGCCCTGGTGGTGGGCACATGAACACGAGCACAGACTGTCCTGTTTTCCAGAAGAGGATGAAGATGTGGTTTAGTCCCCGAGCAATTATGACTGTGTGCGCGTGAGAACCAGTCTACCAGGCCACACGCTCATGAACCTGGAGGTGGTACCACTGGAGACGGTGGGGAAGGAGAAAGCCAAGAGCCCCTTAAGTTGGCAGAATGCCTTGTAGGATGTGCTTGGGGTGGGGGCTCCGTCTTGTAGGTCTCCAGGCTCCGGGGGGCCTCCCCAGGGAGCCCTCTGTGACCTCCACCAGCTGGGACACCCTCTCTTCCTTCATCAGGGAGCAGAGAAGACACGGGGAGGGTTTGCTGTGTCTCAGGGACGTCTCTGCTGGGCTCCCCATGACATGGTCCCACGCCCTTTCATGTCCATCCCCTGTGGGGGTCACCCCACTGAGCTGACTGGGGACCACCTCACACGGGGCAGATTGTCCTGCTCGTGAGCAGGATGTCTTTCCACAAGTGAGACTGCTGGACGCAAGGCCAAGTGCGCTCGGCCGAGGCTTCCCATGGCTGAGCCAGGTCACCCACGACGGCTTACAAACTCTGCCAGCTCCTGGTTGGACAGCGGCTTGGCAGGGCCTCTGGGGACTTCGCCCGGGAAACCCCCGTTGGGGGCAGTAGTTGCTGGACACGGGGCACCCCTGCCATTTTGCCTGTGATCTGTAGGTCTGGGGGTCTGGGGGTGTGATCGCCCGAGCCATTGGGGTTTGGAGGTAGGGACTCTGCTGCTGACCGGTTTCAGCCCGAGGATGCCCCGTGTGGGAGACCTAGCTCGGCTGCACGTCTGGGGCACGGGACTTCTGACGGTCCGCCAGGGATGATGACCCATCCGCTTACAGACTTCCAGCCGTCATCAGCCTCCCGGACCTGGGGAGACATCTCACGATTTCAAAGATGTCCGTCACCTCTCCAGAGCTTCCGACGGAGAATTCTCACCCCTGACTCTACCGCAGAGACCCAAGGAGCCACACCTCCAGACCCCAAGGGCAGGTCCTACTCCCTCCCTCCCTCCTGCTTGCAACCCTGGAAGCCCATCAGCACCGCCACCCCTGCCGTCCTGAGGACGTTTCCCAGCCGAGCCCTGGACTCCTGGTCTGTGCGACCGAGATAGCACCCCGGCCCCAAACGGCCCCTGCAGGAGGGTGTTTCATGACCCTCGAGGGTGAGGCTTCATCATCTCCTAAAAGCAAACTCTTTTTTCATTCTCGTGGGAGATACCACCTTGAGGATGAGATGATATTTACAATCAGGCCCCAGCCCTCCAAGCCCTGATGTTAGCGGCAGTGAGATCAGCAGACGGAAACAGGTGTTTACAGAAGGCCAGGAAGCGACGGGCCATCTACTGGAAAAGAGGAGTTTCTGAATTGAGACTTGACCGGTGGAGAAGCCCTACTTCTAAAATCACTGCGCCATTTGCCCAGAGATGCCGCCAGCTCCCAAGGAGCCTTCCTATGGATCGGACAACTGGAGCAGGGTTCGCGGCACAGAGAAGGAGCCACGCCGAGAGGGCCCAGGACTGGGATTGGGCCTTGAGTCTGGCCTTGGGTCTGCTGGCTGCCAGGCCTGGACCCTTGGGCAGGTCAGTGCTGTGGCTCCCATCTGTTTTCCTGCCATGTTCTCGTCCGGTTGACACCAATAAATTAAAATAACGATGAGTCACAACAATCACACGGCACTTCTAGGGTGCCAGCCCCGCTCTAAGCATTTTACATATGATGTCGTACATGAGGAATATTGCACACGTGCTCTAATTATCTCCATTCTCCAAATGCGTACATTGAGGCCTGCAGAGGTCAAGCAGCATGTGCAAGGTCACATGGCTCCCTAGGTAGGAGCAGAGTGGAGAAGCACCCAGGCTTTCTGCAGGGGTGTCTCTGTGAGAACCACAATGACAGGCAAGGGTGGGATGACGCTGGGGTGAACCTCTGTCTGATGTCTGTCTCCACCCCTGCTCGCGGCTCGCTCCGGTGCCCTTATTCAGTGTGGCGCCACCGCCCAGGCTCTACAGCCCCTGGTCCCTCCCCAGTGACCTCCTGTTTGCCTTGAAAGCTATTGATCTAAACTGGCTTCATCACCCCAGGATCTGGTCCAAACCACAACGAAACAAGCTCATTCCTTCTTCTCGCCTGTCTTCGGAGGGCAGTGGCCCTGAAACCAGCCCCAGGGGATCCGTAGAACCTCAAAGCCAGGCGTGTGGTCCGTGGCTGCCCACGGGGAATGCAACCCATAGGATGCCTTCGAAGAAAAATTTTTGCTTGCAGTCAATGCCCTGAGCCAAGCGTTTGCCCCAAATATCCTCAGAGCAGGAGCTGCCCTTGAGAGAGCATCTCTCCTCCCCAGATGGGTTCCCGGGCTTTGGGCTCCGGAGCATTCGAACTGCTGGCCCAGAGTCTGACCGCCCCCCGTATGGAGAGCTCGTGTTGGGGGCTGATGTGCTCTCGAAGGCGTGCGTCCCAATCCTGGGTGTACGATCCGAACACATGTCCTTTTCGACAGTTCTCAGGTGCTCCCGTGGGGCCGCCTCCCGCTCTGCTCCTCGGACCATACCGACTGAAGGAGGTTGCCGGGGCTCCAGCATTCTTTCCTGGCTCCATGTTCTGGAAAACTTGCCTGCCTTCCCCTCGTTCACTTTGCTGAGTTGAGGAAGCCTCGTGCTACAGACCTGGGTGCTGGCTCCCTAATTGTTCTGACACCGACTGGGCGTAGGTGAGCTCCCAGCGTGGGAAAACCCATCGGCCCACGGATGCCGTTCTCGACTCTTAAAAGGCTTATGGAACCAAGCTCCAGCTGAGTCCCCCGGGGAACGAAGTTTTATTTATATAAAAAGGTTTAGAAAGCAAACCCAGCTTCAGCTGTGTGAACGCCCCCGGCCCCCCAAGCCCTAACAGACAGCTGCAGTTAGCACATAAATGGCTTTGGGACGAAGAGCCAGGGAGTCTCTCCGATGTCCTTATCGACCTGTGCTACTTGATTTACCTGGCCGCCCGGTGAAAGGCCACATCGGGGCACCTAAGATCAGCCCCACAGGAGAACCTGCCAACCCTCCCTTATCAATCTCCATTTGTCTTTCACAAATGTGGAAGAACCACTCAGCCTGGGCCTCCAGCTTACCCTGCCCCTCCCTGCCCCGGTGAGTGGTTTTTAGAAGCCCCCTCAAAAAACAAAACAAAACAAAACTTTTGATGACGACTCCTCGCATAATTTCCTAGCTCGCACTCTCCTGCTGACACAGTGCGATGAAAATAGTCCCTCTTGTTCCGAAAATATCAGGCCACTCCTTGTTTTAATCTTCAGGAACTACACCACAGTTCCTATTACAAATTGGGAGACAAGGGACGTTTTTAAAACATTTTAATCTATATTTAAGAATATCATAATTAACATATCCTAAGAGAAAGATCTATGAAGCCAACATTTACAATTCCATGCTCTCCTGAGCAAAGATCGCTTTACTGAGATGAGATGTTAATAAGACCATTTATTAGGGGCGCCTGGGGGGCTCAGTGGGTTAAAGCCTCTGCCTTTAGCTCAGGTCATGATTTCAGGGTCCTGGGATCGAGCCCCGCATGGGTCTCTCTGCTCAGCGGGGAGCCTGCTTCCCCCTCTCTCTCTGCCTACTTGTGATCTCCCTCTGTCAAATAAATAAATAAAATATCTTTAAAACAAGAGCAAAAGCCAATGTGCCATCCAGAGTGTGGCCTGGCAAGGTGAGCGGGCGTGGGGTTGGGGGGGAGTCCCTGGGTCCGCGGGAGGCCGGGACGCACGTCTGCCGCCGTGTAACGGGGCTGACTGCCTTTATTCCGATCAGTGTCAACTTTTGACAACCCACATGGTTCCTCGAGTCCTCTCTTTTCCTCAACAGAGATCTAGACAACTCCGTTCCGGGAGGCTCAGCTCCGGGGAGTGGACTGCGTTTTTTCCATCAAACAGAAGCCATTCCATCCTCCGTCTGGGTCCCAGCTGTCCCGCACGCCCCGCTCCGATGGCTACTGCGTCACTTGTCCCCATAGAGGGCGCAGATCGTCCTCCTCAGACGCCCCCTTTGTGGGGCCTGTGCTCCAAGAAAAACAAGTCCAGCGAAGGAGACATTTTCTTCCTTGAAAGGGCGACTGCAGCCAGGTGTCCAAGGACCCATGTGCCGTATAGTTTCAGTAGGACAACTTCCTCAGCATTTCTCGACTGCTGTCCTGAGGATTTGACAGGCTTGTCAGCAAAGGAAGAGCAGACCAACGAGAAAGTCCGGGGGGTCCTTTGTGGTGCGTCTCCTTCGCCGGAAACCGATCACCACCAACCTCTCAGGTCAACTGTGCTTCTGTCCGCCGTCCTAAGCCACACCGCCAGCCTGCAGAAACGGGGAGGAGTTGGCCTTCCCTTCCAGACTTCTCCAATTAAATGCAATTTTGTGATTTGTAAAATGTGTGTCCCACTCAGTGGAGGAAATCAGATGCTGCTTCATCTCTGCTCTTCTCCAGGCTCTCGGACGAATGTGCCGAGGGGGGTCCTCCTGCTAAGAAGGCAGAGTATTTCCCTTTGCACAGAACCACCTGGTGTCCTTCTCTGGCACTAAAAGCTAGGGGACCCCTGGGAGAGTCCCCAGGAGCACGGACTACAATGGCGGTGAAAAATTAGTCTAAATTACTGAAAAGACACATTTTTGCCATCTGTCAAGTGACACTTCAAATATCTTTACATTATTGTCTGTCTCTTAAAGTTTGGCTGCTTCAGACCGAAGACTAGGTATCGAACACCAGAGAGAAAACGGACTCGGGGATCCTGTCTCCAGTCTGCGTGAGGGCTGACATCACGATGTTCTCACACACGCGTCCCTCGTGTGTGTTTCTGGTCTCCTCGGGCGGTGGCAGCTTGGAAGGGCTCTGACGGTGGCTCTGCTGTCACTCCCCGCGGAGCCAAAGGGGCCCGTGTGTGCGTCCCTGCGTCCCTGCAGCATCTTTACTGACGGAGGGGCTGGGACATGGGGGGCGGCCTCATTAAAAGCAGGCAGCTTTCGTGAGCATCTCCCTCGCCGCCTGACCCCAACGGCAGGTGGACGGTGGCCAGAGCCTGGGAACTAACTGTCTAGCCAGCAAAGCCAGGAAGTCCCGAGGTCTCTTCCAGCAGAAGTTTGTGGGCAGCTTCATCATTTTAGAGCAGAATTTCTAAACTCAGCACAGCTGACATTTTGGGTCTGAGGGTTGTTCGCAGGGGCGACTGTCCTGGGTTACAGGCTGTTCCCACGTCCCTGAGCTGATACTCACGGGATGCTGGAGCGTTGCCTTGCCACCTAAGTCGTGATGACCAAAGACACGTCCAGATATTGCCACGTGTCCCTGAGGGGCAAACTCACCCCGAGTGAGGTCCACCGTGTAGAGACCTGTGTGCATGTGTGCATGCGTGTGTGTGCGTGTGTGTACATGCGATGGGAAGTTACACGGCCACACGCCTACCCCAGAGAGCCCTCCATGGGGGCGGTTCCAAGCCATCTGGTACTTGTCTAAGGGACAGTGGCTCTCAGGACAGTTTCTCTTTTCCTGTTTACTGTACAAAACAGGTGCACAGCTGGCGTCTTGAGAAAGATTAATCAGATCCATCTTGAGGAAGTTCTGCTCACTTTGCCCTCAGGGTTCTGCCTTCTGCCCTCTCGGTACCTCTCCTGGACCCCCACCCGGTCCAGGAATCTCCGGGACAATGGTGACAGGAGCTCTGACTTCAGAAGATGCATGAGCTCAAGGGGCTGTCTGGGCCATTCCCAGGCCCTGCACCTGGGTCCCCAGCCTCGGCCCTGACCCGCCTGGCTAGTTTCCCGTAACCCCTGACACCACTTTCCTGATCAATGAGGGAGAGTTTGCCCCGGGGCTCGGCTCCTGCCTTCACACCCTACATTCCCCGGGGATGTGGCCGGTTGGCCCTCTCGACAGACCCGACAAGGAAGGCTCCGGGTCGCCCTTCCCCAGGCTCCCGGCCCCGAGAGCCCTTGCGCTCCTGAGGGCTGTCACCACGGATTATGAAGCTGTAAAAGGTTAGCACGGAGCAGGGAAACTGAGCCTGGGATTCAGTCAGGACCACACGGGGAGTGGGGGCAGGCTGGCCATGGTAGGTGGCCTCTTGGGTCTCCCTCTGGCCTCCACAAAGCCGGAGACTGGCGCCCTCTACAGATGAAGAAAGGCCCACTGAGTGTTTCCCTTAGCCTCCCCTCCCCGCGGCATCTTCTTTGAGGACCAGACCCCAGAACAGAGGGGAGTGAGCCATCCGATCTGGCCTTGAAGACGGAGCTTCACAGTGTGTAGACGGGGGTGGGGTGAGGGAAGGCGGAGAGAAGGCCCAGAGGTATCCCCAAGGGCTTTTCTCAATGATCCATCCAGCACCGAGCTGCACATCGTAGGCTACTTGTCTACCAAGCATTGTGCCAGGCACCAGGATGCAGGAGCTCAGGGGCCGGGACCTCAGGGTGTGTGGGTAGGCCATCAGCTCTGGTGCTGGGCCCCTTGTGGACCTGGGGAGACAGACGGAACTGGCCTGTCTCTAAGGACCCCCCCCCCCCCCCCCCC
>CM053617.1:66828096-66874318 GCA_028646535.1 Procyon lotor | reverse complement strand
CCATCAAAAAGAATGAAATCTTGCCATTTGCAGTGATGTGGCTGGAGCTAGAGTGTATTGTGCTAAGTGAAATAAATCAGTCAGAGAAAGATAAACAGCGTTATGATTTCACTCATATGTGCAATGTAAGAAACAAAACAGATGAACATACGGGAAGGGGAAAAAAGAAGAGGGGGAGGGAAGAAAACCTTAAGAGATTCTTAACTATAGAGAACAAACTGAGAGTTGGTGGAGGGAGGTGGGCATGCAAACGGGCTAGATGGGGGATGGGCACTGAGGGGGGCACTTGTGATGGGCACTGGGTGTTTTATGTAAGTGATGAATCACTGAATTCTACTCCTGAAACCAACGTTGCACAGTATGTTAGCTAACCAGAATTTAAATAGAAATCTGAAACAAAAACAATAAAAAAAACAGAGAGTTCTTGATGACTTTTATAACCCAGTCACGTCCACTAGGTCCATTCACTAGAAACCAGTCATTGGGTCCAGCCCACACTCAAGGGGAGAGGAGTTAGTCTCCAACTCTTGAAGAGGGCAATGTTAACAGATCTGTGGGCATAGTTTAAAACCACCACAAGGATAACAAATTCTTAAGCTAAAGAAATAAAGCTCAAACTGATGGGGTTTTGCTCTTCAGCCAGAGGGTGGGTGCATGTGGGATCAGGATGCTTGAAGCTATGCCTTCCAGGTGGCCGTCCCAGCCTCTTTGAGAGAGAAGGTGCTTTGGGGGTCCTGCAGGGGTATCTCTGGAAACCCTGGACTGGCAGGAGTCTTCCGCATTTTGGCTTGGGCTTTGGCTTTGGAGCTGATCTCCCTGCCGCGGGCACTCACCCGGCGGCCACAGGGCGGAAGGCAGTGGTACGAGAAGGACCAGGCTGTTCCACACCTGGGATCCCCTCCCTTCAGGCTCTGGGGAGCACATGACAGGGTAAGGGGTCCCCAGATTCCTTGATGTATGTGGGAAAGGGCATTTTGAGGGCAGCTAGCGCTTGAGAGAGAGAGAAAAAGGGAGCAGGAAGTTACAGAGCCCAGGCCTGAGGACCAAGTCAGGATGGTGGAGGTGAAGCTGGGGTTCGGGGTCCTCACAGACTCCTGGAGAGAGCCCAGCCTCTGAAGCTGATGCGCTCAGGGTGTGCGGAGGGGGGAAGCTGGGAGAAGGTGTTTCAAAGGGCCTTGAAGAAGATGGTATGAAGTTCGGATCCTGCATTCTTTTCCCAACCCCAGCAATTCTGCCTCGGGGGGGCCTAAGCTGCCCTGCAAAGCCCCGTACAGCTGCGTCCCAGCAGACGTGCTGAGGAGCCCTTCCAGGTGTCCCTGGGGATAATTATATTCCCATTTTACAGACAAGGAAACAAAGGCACCGGAAGCCAGGTAACTCAGCTCAAAGACCAGTTCCTCAGGGAAGCCTCATCTGAGCACCTTGGATGGTGAGTGGTGTCCCAGTCAGGGCACCCGGGTGGCTCCATCGCTTAGGCATCCAACTCTTGGGTTTGGTTCTGGTCATGACCTCAGGGTCGTGAGATCGAGTCCCGCATCAGGCTGCATGCTCAGTGCGGAGTCTACTTCAGATTCTCTCTCCCTCTCCCTTTCCCTCCCCCTCGAGCTTTCTTTCTCTTTCTCTGAAATAAACTTTAAAAAAAGCCCTGCCCCTCACCCCGTGACAGGCTCTCCTCTGCCCAGGCAGAGGGAAGTAACTAGACAGGGCTGTGTGACCTCGGTGCTAGGAGATGGGCCTCGAGGTCCTGTGCACCGCTGCTGCCCTGGCCACGTGGCTCAGGGGGGTGATGGAAAGAATTAAGAAAATGGGTGAACGAACAAATGAATGAATGATGCTTTGAGTCAAGGTTAGATGTTGCATTTCTGCACAGCAGACGGCGGGCCCAGGGGACACACCTCCACATCCCTTCCCCCGGTGGAGGCCAGCCCTGGCTTCCATCATCTGGATTTGCAGGCTGGGCCACCATCAAAGCAGAGATAGACTTCGCTCTGGAGACCTGGGGGTCTTGGGTGGACGAAGCACTCAGACTGAGAACAGACAGATTAATTCTCATCAAATCCTTTGTGTCCCATGGGGCAATGTGGACATTCCAGCATAAATACAGCATGAGGGATCAGCGGTGCCCTCACCCCTCCCCTGGCCTCTCCTCCTGCCCCATCCCCAGCTCTGCTGGGTCTCATGCAGCGGGCCCCCACACAGCTGTTACCAGGACACATGGTAGCAGGCTTTCCCAAAACCACGCCGTTTATGGTGTGTCGTTCGAAGGTCGTAAATGGTATTTCATGCATCTGTCCACAATGGGACGTTTTGATAAAACACGTATCTAGATATTGCTTATGAAAGAGCAAAATTGCTTCATTTGATTGCTTCATTACTCAATGATGTATATGGCAAATGTAACATATTTTGAGCTATTTTTTTTCTATAATAATCATTTATCATATGAGACCCCAGTATAATTGTTGAGTATGTTGTGTAAAATTTACGATTCACTTGTGAATTTAAGTACTGCTTAAACTTTTACTGCCGATTCCAAGTGCTACTGCCTCAGCAGGGCAAGCTTCCTTGAAATTGAACTTAAGACATAACCGGGGATGACAGAAACCCCAGAAATGTTGTCTGTTTGGGCATCACTGTCAGTAGATTACAAATGATGGAGAAGTCTTGGAGTAAAATACAATCTGCAGTTTTCCTGAAACGAAGCTATTTCCATACAAGTGTAATACACCTGTGGATTACATATATATTAAAAAAAAATCTACGGGTTAAACAGTCATTTTGCCGCTCACCCAAATATTGCTAGCCTATCAACAGAATACCCAGAGCTAGATAACTAAATTCAGTTATAACCCATAGCTGGTTGGCTTTCAGACATATACCACTGTAACTTCCCATGTATTTTTCTATTTTGTCATCATGAAGATAAATTTATCAGAGCAGGAGGAAAGAGCACGTTTTATTTAACAATTTGTTGGCTTGACATATCCCTTTACAAGAGAGCGGTCCTTCACCTGTGTGCTTGACCTGGGCCTCACGGCTCTGTCTTCACCACCCGCCTCTCCTCTGGCCACTGATCCCATTGCCTTCCTCACCCCCACAGGCCCTGGAAGATTCTGGCTCCCCACTCCTGCTAGTTACTGGGGCCTCAGCCTCCTTGGTGGTCTCATCAGCCCACTGACACCTCCATTATTCCCCCTCCTTCCTTAAATGGCTTTCAAATCCATCTTTTTTAGTGCTCCACCTGCTTCTTTCCAGAACCTTGACCAATACTCCTGATGTGTTCGCTCCGTCCTCAGATGTTGTCTTGGTCTTTCCAACACGCTTCATTTTCTTCATAACATGACTCCCTCTTGACAGCATAGGGTCGGCATTGTTATGCTTGTTTCCTGCCCTAGACTTCTCTCTAAGGGTAGAGGCTTCGATTTGTTCTCTGCTAGAGCCCCAGGGCTAAAAACAGTGCCAGGCACATAGTAGGTGCTCAGGAAATATTTGTTAAGATCGAATGACCTTCAGTGAAGTAATGTCTCTAAGAAGAGCACGACTCTAAAAAAGTCCCAGCATTGGCCCAGGGCATGCTACTATACGATAGTCAGTAAAGGCTGAGAGGAAGGACACATTTCCAAAGGACCTAGACTCCCATCGGTCACAGTTGACAAGGCTGAGATGACATCCAAGGTGCCAACCAATGCCTGGTTCATGGTGGACATTCAATCTCCATGAGCTCCTTGGGCATCCCTTTGTTAAGAAACAGGTGGAACTTCTAAAGGCCCCTTCCCACCCGAATTACTCGTTGTTAGATCCTCTACTTTAAGATGAGGGGCAGGATGTCAAAACTGGCAAGGTTATTAATTGGCTAAGAGGAGGAGTATAACCTTAAACAGAGAGAAATACTTTGCGGCTCACGAGTGCTCAGTGTGTCAATTAAAATGAGAGTTGCCTGATGTTGTACTCACGCAGATCCTGAGGTTTGTTTCTTTTTTTTTTTTCTCTCCTTCTCATAATGAGCTGCCAAAGACTGTGATATACAATCACACAGCAATTATTTGGAACCTGCCGCCCAGTGAACCCAGTGTTCATTAGCTAAAGGGATTCTGCAAGAAAATGGATTAGGTTGTGTGAGGGTCGGGCTGGCTGCGTGAGGAACCCCCTGATCTCTGTCATTCAAAGGAGAGTGAGGTTGGCAGCCCCACCGGGGGGAATCGCTACTTGGCCACGTCGGGTGACAGGGACACACTTCACGGCTGTCAGGGCGGCCGTGGAGAATGAATGAGTGTTGTCGAAAGGTGTCAGGAGGTAATTAGTAGCCCCTCGGCTGTCTGTAAACAAACATTTTTGATGCATGCCAGGAAGAGAGGAAGCTATTTTGGTGATCAATTCTGCACTCTCAGGAAGCGGAATGTAATTACGGGGTCTGATCTACAGGCTTCATCATGCCAACCCCGAGTGCGGGTGGAATGGGCCCCCTCCCGAGCTGGCCGCTGTCTGCTGGTGGGGGCTTGCTGCTGCCTCTCCCTCCCTCTCCCACTGCCTGCCTCTCCTCTCCCCTTGTGCTGTTGTGCTGTGATTTTATTTTTATTTCTAAAGTTTGAAAAGTGGCTACCGAGAAGCCTATCTGAGTTGATAAACCTTTACTGAGCACCTACTATAGACTGTCGTCTATAGCCACGTGGGGGATGCAAAGACAGAGCAGGACAGAGGCTCGGCGTCCAACCTCTCAGAGCTTCCGGGGGAATGAGGAACTGCAAGAGACACAAAGGTTAACAACAAGACAATAATACTTTACATTTATTTAGTGACAGGCTCTAGATCAGCAAATAATAAATATAAAATCAAAGTAATGACTAGGATCTTGATAGTACCCACAGAACACTACGAAGTACATATTGTGATTGTCACCATTTGAGAAAAGGGGAAACTGAGTCCGGGCCGTAGGCAACTTGCCCTACGTTCCTCTCACCCTCTTGTTTCCTAGTCCCCGAGCCAAAATGGCCTTCTAAATCTGATGCAGGGGGTACGCAGGTGTGGGTGCAACCCACTCGCAGGAGAGGAGAGCACCAAGGGGGCCAGGGTGTGACCGTCCTGGCCTGTGGGCTCCGGGTTATGGGATGGGCGCCCCTCTTCTGGTTGCTCGTGCCTGCTCTGCTCACCTCGGGGGCTGGAGTCCATCAGCGGAAAGATGCGCCCAAGCCATATGGGGATCTGAGAAACTGTTTCAGCAATAAGGCTCAACCTTCCCAGGTTATGGTCCCCTGAAAGTTTGGGGGGCATTTAACCTTCTGGCTAGTGCCCCCCTTCCTCCCCTCATCTTAGCAATGCAGTATCTCCCGGTGGCGTCTAGCTTCCCGAACAGAGGTACTCCGCTCACAAAAAGCATCCACACTCCCACGCCGGTCCACATTCAAACCGGGGTCTCTCGACGGCCCACCGCAACAGCCCTCCTATTGCCTGCGTCTGCTTTGCCCGTCGGACGAGGGCTCTAAACCAAGCCCACAAGGAGACGCACGGAACTGCAAACAAAGCGGACAGCTGTCTAGCACGGAGGACCCAGAAGGTCTGTGTGGGGAACACAAGGTTTTCATTTCCAAAGATACTTGTGGGCACCTTCCTGGGGCTGTTGTCTTTGCACCAGAAGTTGGAACCGAATCCAAGACTCCGAGGCCTCCTGGCTGATGGATGCCTGAGGAATCCTGCCACCCCAGGGACCGAGGAAGTGAGATGTGTCTGGAGTGCTGCCGAATGCTCCTGGCGTTCTTGCTAACCCGCCACTTTATCACGTGGGAACGCGTGGGAAGGGCTGATGAAGACTGAGTTTCTCAAAGGAAAGCAACTGCTTCACAAACCTCTGCCCCAGGAGGTTTGGTGACGAGACACTTCAAAAAGTTAGCATAATTCTCAGCACATAAAGGCTATGTTTCCTGACCGCATGCCAACCCCCCAAATGCAGTAATAAAACGGTTTCCCCAAAACCTTATTTGACAAAAAAAAAGCTTTTATTATTTTTTAAAGATTTTCTTCCTTCCTTCCTTCCTTCCTTCCTTCCTTCCTTCCTTCCTTCCTTCCTTCCTTCCTTCCTTCCTTCCTAATAATGTACAGTCTCAAGAATCTTCCAGCAGAGGTCACACTTGCCTGTGTGATGATGGAAGGTATTTTTTTTTTTTTATTTTCGAGAACAGAACTGCTTGTTCTGGGCTGTAAATTTCCGCAGTGTTTGGAGAGATGCCACAGTGGCACGAGGCCATGGAGAGGTGTAGGAGACACCCTCGGAGCCACCGAGGCGCCAGTCAGCTGAGCATCACACATCGTGACAGAGAGGACAGCAGCCATACTGCCACTGTCCTCGTGCCCGGCACTGGTCCCTCACGCTGCCATTTGTATCTGTGACTCATGATGGGGGCCCCTGAATATTAGCCTTTCCCTTATCAAAACCTCACCGGTCCACAGATCGCAGGGTTTTCGTGAACCCCTCGGGATGATTGCCTGGTTGTGGCAGGATTCTGCATAAGGGTCTAGACTCACCAACAGCGACCCACGTGCTTCCAGTAGGCAGGGTTGTGAAAGCACCATGCTTACCGTTAGTTAGAGGGGCCTCAGGGAGGGAGGGCGAGGCCCCGGCAGGGCTTGGAGAGATGGGTAGAAATCGGACTGGCGGAGGGGAGAGGAAAGATACTATCACTCAGGAAGAGTCTAAGCAATTTGCTTGAGAAGTCAAGTGGGTTGTCTTTTCTGGGCAACAGTCCACTGGCTTCCAACACTAAATACCACCTAGAGAGCTGAGATTCACTGAGTGCTTCCTAAATCCACTTCTCTGAGCTAAGTGCTTTCCCCACGTGTCTCACGTTGGTTCTATAGTTGGAGAATCAGGTTAAATAGTCTGCCCGAGATTGTGTAGCTTCTGAGAAGCAGAGCCCACCCTCAGACCCAGATGTCAGATTGACCAGACGGAACTCGTAACTGCTACCCTTTGTAACCTCCCTCACAATATAACCAGGCTCACAACCCAGTCTCTAACTTCACTGTGACTGGTGGACACCACTGGTGTCTCGCGTGCGTAAGACAGGGCAACCTGAGTTCACGGTCAACTCCATCAACACCTGGTTCCTTTCATGCTTTTACACGCAATGCACACACACAGCTACCAACGTTAACCATTTAAAATGAGCTCGAGATGAGCTTTCTGGAGTTGGGTCCTTGCGCACTTGGCTGGTAAAGATGTGACGTCACGTGTCTACAGACTGAAGGTCCCGGGGCCTCGAGCACCAATAACACTCTGCTCTGTACTTCGTCCCCGTTTCTTCATTCCGCATAAGCTCCAGCACCTCCTGACGGAGTTTCAATCACATGGCACCAAGGAGACACGGGATTATAAAGAATGGCCCTTAGCTATCAGTTGGCGGGACAGGAGGAGGGTGTAGTGGTGACACGGGAAGTTCTATGAGCTGCCTACGTGGTGAAGCACAGGCCCGATTTCCACCCGGACCCCACGTAGATTTCCGAGGTGACCCACGGTGTCTCCCAGTAACCACAGTGCACGGAATCGGGCTCACGGCAGGTCTGAGAGGGCTCATCTCAGAGCTGCTGTCACAGAACCACGCGTGTCACCAGACGTGAAGACACAGGTGTGGTGCTTCTAGAGGCCCTTTCGATGTGCCTACAAGGCCAGAGGCCCAGACAGAGCGCACCTCTGCTGCTGGTAAGGCTTAGCCTGGATCCTGCGAGAAAGAAACAGGTTCTCCCTCAGAACCTGCCATCACCCTCACCATCACACCACCTCACATAAAGGGACACTGAGTGAAACATGAATGGTTTGCAGTGAGATCTGCCTGGAGCCCCATTAGTGACTAAAGATCCTTCTGTCCTCACCCCTGAAGCCTTAAATAAGAACCCCTGGAATTATTCCTATTTTTACCTAGGTGATCTCCATATAGCCATAAAAATCAAGATTCTGGTTGGGAATGGGAAATTCCCATTTCCCATTCCATTTCTGGAAATGGAATTTCCATTCCATTTCTGGTTGGGAATGGGAAACTTCCCATTCCCAGAATGGGAAAAACAGGAAAAAATAAAAAATAAATAAAACAAAACTGTCTTCCTGTGAGTTTGTTGTAATGGGGCCCATGTGTGTATGAGAAAACAGACAGACCCTGTGGACACAATTGAATGGATATTTCTAATCTGTGTGTTTTATGCTTTGTGCACATTTTATGGCTCAAATCGCTGTCTAGCCTAGGGAAAGAGCAAAGATGGGAAAGGCGGTAGAAAGGAGGGTGTGGACATTTTTTCACGTGTCTGTGGCCATTGGATGTCTTCTTTGGAGAAGTGTCTGTTCATGTCTTCTGCCCATTTTGTTTTTTGGGTGTTGAGTTTGAGAAGTTCCTCATAGACCTTAGATACCAGCCTTTATCTGTAGTGTCATTTGCAAATATATTCTTCCAACCCTTGGGTTACCTCTTAGTTTTGTTGACTGTTTCCTTTGCTGGGCAGAAACTTTTTATCTTGATGAAGTCCCAGTAGTTCCTTTTCACTTTTGTTTCCCTTGCCTTTGGAGACATGTCTTGAAAGAAGTTGCTGTGACCGATGTCGAAAGGTTATCACCTATGTTCTTCTCTAGGATTTTGATGATTCCTGTCTCACACAGAGGTCTTCCATTCATGTTGTGTTTACCTTTGTGTAGTGTATGAGAATGGTCCAGTTTCATCCAATTTTCCTAGCACCATTTACTGAAGAGGTTGTCTTTTTTTCCTTTGGATATTCTTTCCTGCTTTGTCAAAGTTTAGTTGACCATAGAGTTGAGGATCCATTTCTGGGTTCTATTCTATTCCAATGCTGTTGGTGGGAATGCAAACTGGTGCAACCACTCTGGAAAACAGCATGGAGTTTCTTCAAGACATTAAAAATAGAGCTACCCTAGGACCCAGCAATTGCGCTACTAGGTATTTACCCCAAAGATACAGATGTAGTGAAAAGAGGGGCCATATGCACCCCAATGTTCATAGCAGCAATGTCTACAATAGCTAAACTATGGAAGGAGCCAAGATGTCCTTCAGCAGAGGAATGGATAAAGAAGTTGTGGTCCATATGTACAATGGAATAGTACTCAGCCATCAGAAAGGATGAATAACTACCATTTGCATACACATGGATGGAACTGGAGGGTATTATGCTAAGTGAAATAGGTCAAGCAGAGAAAGACAATTCTCATGTGGTTTCACTCATATGTGGAACATAAGGAATAGCACAGAGGACCACAGGGGAGGGGAGGGAAACTGAATGGGAAGAAATCAGAGAAGGAGACAAACCATGAGAGACTCCGAACTCTGGGAAACAAACTGAGGGTTACAGAGGGGAGGGGAGAGGGGGTGGGTGGGTGATAGGTGTTAAGAAGAGCACATATTGTGATGAGTGCTGGGTGCCATCTGTAACTAACGAATCATTGATCACTACATCAAAAACCAACAATGTACTATATGTTGGCTGAATAAACATAATAAAAAAAGAGGAAAAAAGAATTTAAGAAGTGTTGAGTGATTAATAAAGATAAAGGTTTTTTGCATATGTGAAAAAGACAAAAAGAAAGGAAGGCGTGAGTAGATGTGTCTGGAAAATTAGTATCTTGGCCAGTCGTGATCAGAGGCGGACTGCTCTCATGCAGGGATGTCAACTCTTTACAAAGGTCCAGCCTGTGGTGGACACTTAGTTAACGTTTGCTGAATAAATGAATAAGCGAATGAATGAATACATGAATGAAGGAACAAAAATTAGACTTTAATCCTACCTTTAAGGATCCTGTAGTTATTTCCTATCCTCCATTATAGATCCTACATAAAGAGATCCTGTACATACAGGTTGGCTCATTAATAGAGTAATCCCGAGCAAAGCCTGAAATACTGACTAGAAGGGGAGACGGGATGGCCCAGAACCCCGACCACGGAGACTCCCCTGCAGCCCCTTTGTGTGGAGCATGTCCAGTGAACGGAGCCTCGGACTCAAAGTGCCCAGACCCTTTGGAATCATTCATTTAAATCGCTGTGAAGGGGGCAGGCCTGTTCTTCAGTCGAGAACCCCTGCTCACCTAGAGCGGCGTGAGGAGCTAATCTCCATGGGACGCCAGGTCACTTTGCAGGGACGTCATCTGGGCCAGAGTCCCTGACCAAATGTGTGAACCTCCCTAAAACCTCACAGCAGCCCCCACCCTCACTCTAAATCCTGGGGACCGTGCTCTGAAGTGCCAGCCGAGCGTCTCTCCTGAGATGGTTTCATTTTATTGTGATGAACACATCCAACACCTTTTTGTTAAATCAGAATTTGTTGACTTCCTGCACTCCCGTTCACGGTTCTCCACGGAGTAAAGTTTAGGGAATGTTGAGACTCAGCTCTTTTCCACAGAAACCCTGCTCCTGGTAAGGCACCCTTGCTCTCAGGGCTCAGATCCCAAGGCCCTGGGGTCCTGCTAAGACATTTGAGAGCTGAGGGCCTGGAGCAGGGGAGACGAGACAGGAGAAGCCTGGGGTTTAAACTTACATTGTATGTCCTGCTGCTGGTGGGGGGTCACGCCTGCATCCTCCAGAACTTTTCGGTCCCCACAGCGGGGTGCGTGTCATGCAGAAAATGTTAAAGGAATTACGCTGTGTGCTTACAGAGTCATTACATGGATCTTGGGGAAACCAAGAAATTGGCTTTTATTTTATCTTCTTTCTTGTGCTTCTCTCATCGGTGCAAACATGAGATGACAGTGAAGGTAGGTACCAGCCCCAGGAAGAGTGAGGCCACAGGACACAGATCCGGGTGTGCTCGTACGGGTCTGAGTTAGCTTTATCCACCGAATCTTCCAGAAAATGACCAAAGCAGAAAATGGCTCATTTTTCAGTTATTTGTAAGAGTCCAGTCACACACTAACTTACTCTATACCTTCTTCCTCCTTTGAAAGGACTATTTTAGGTTTTTCAGACTATTTAGGGAATAATGGCCATACCACACTGTTCGCTCCACAATTTAACCCCTGAAGGTTTTGCTCAGTAACTGATACCACTGAGATAAAAAACTATGTTTTCCTCATCGTTTGCTCCTGAGATGATACAGTCTTTTCAGAGCAAACGGACATTTCTTCACTCAACAAATATTTATTGATAACCTCCTACATGCTGGGAATGAGGTTAGGTGTAGACAACTAGTCCTTGTCACCATTAGTCCTTTAACAGGAGGAAAACACAGTGTATCAGGCAGCAGTAAGTGCTGTGGAGAAAACTAAGCAGAGAAGAGGGTCAGTAGCCCCCTGAGAAGGTGACGTGTGAGATTCAATGGCCGATGTCCCCATCAGCATGTCAAGCCTCCTGGATTGGAGGAGCATCGGCATTTGGACTCTGGATTGGAGTAGATGCAGGTCTGAGGTGCAAAACCAATAAAGGGCTAGGGCTCGAAGTGACCTTACAAACCCTATTGTCCAGCCCCATTCATTCCACTTGTGGGGAAACTGATCCCTGAAGTGTGGAGCGAGCGGTGGTGTCTCGGCTCAGCCTTGGGACCTGAACGCAGTGCTTCTGACATAGATGTTTCTGTGTAATTCCCTCCCACTCCCCTCCCCCCATAGTTATGCAGGCTGCTTATAGGGCAATCTCTAATCACCGCTGCAAAGCAAAAAGCAAGCAGGCTCCCCCTGAAACACGGCATTGTCTCAGACCCAGAAGTGGCTAGAATTCTGCGCTGGAACCTGGGGCCATCTTCCCCGTGGCAGTGACATCCAGGGGCTGTTAGGCAAATCAATTCACCTTTCACAGAAGGTCCAGTGCACCCTCCCCCATGAACCTGTCACATAAACTCCCACTTGTCACACTCAGCATTGACCTTGGAGGGGGAGGAGAGTTATAAATAGAAAACCTTGCGTCCTTGTCGCACCCTGCCTACCAGCCCAAGCGTCTGTGGCCAGCCAACATGGGTCACAACGTCAAAAGGGCTGGCTTTTCTTCTCTTTGAAGCCTTATCATGCACGTCAAGTATTAATTTGATGCCTTCCTGCCATCTGCTTTGAACAGAGTAGGTGCAGAATTTGACGTGGCTATGTAACTGAGATTCTTCTCCTGGAAATGTTATGTTCTACAAAATGGGGTGTCATCCACGTTGCATCAGGCAAGCTCGCAGAGCCCGGGGGTGGGGGCTGTCACGAAATCTTTGAGCAAAGTAAGAACATATACTCCCATCCATTCATCCAGACAACTCAGGGGTCAAAAGAAGACACCCAGGGGCGCCTGGGTGGCTCAGTTGGTTAAGCATCTGCTTTCAGCTTGGATCGTAATCTCAGGGTCCTGGGATTGAGCCCCATGAGGGGCTCCCCGCTTGGCAGGAAGTCTGTTCCTCCCTCTCCCTCTGCCTCTCCTACTGCTCATGCTCTCTCTATATAAAAAGAGAGAGAGAGAGCAACCTTCTCTCATACAGTGAGCTTGTACGATGATAGTAGTCCTAGCATACTGGTCCAATCATCTTAATTCCATACGTGTCTTAGACACCGCCACTGACAGTACAAGGAAGAACAAGAGAAACGAGCCCCTCACCCTCTACGGGGCTTGCACAGCACAGTGCTTCGGGGAAGGGGCTCAGGTCTCAGAATAAATGGCTATCGGACAGCTTGGTAACTGTTATAACTGTGACAAGACACAAACTCCGCCGCTGGGGATACCGAGGAGAGGGGACCAGCCCTGCTGGGCTCGGGGTCAGGGAAGGCTTTTCAGAAGAGATGAACCGGAAGCTGGTCTGGAGGGACGGGCGGGCGCCCATCAGTGCAGAAGGAGAGAGCAGGCACTCCAGGCGGCGGGAACACCAAGCAGGAAGGCACAGGGTTGTGTCAGAGCAGGGGTGGCGTCGGAAGCACAAGTCATCGCACGCGGCCAGAGTGTCAAGTTCGGATGGGAAGGTGGGGCGGACAGAGCTACAAGCAGACGGGGCCCCTGGGAAGGGCCTGCATGCTCTGCTGAGCTTTGGGGAGCGGGGCGTGGCCCCTGCACCCACCCCCCTCCTGGGAAGTGAAGCTCATCTCGGGCTGCCTGTGGCCCAGCACAGGGACCTGGAAGTCTGCACTGCGTGCGTGCAGATGGCCGGGCGTTCCCCTTCGTTCCTGGGATCCTGGTCTCCGTTCCCCACACCAGAGAAGCAGATTCACAGCGGCTCTGGAATTGGGTGCGTTTTCGGCCCCTCTTCCAAAGCCGAGCGCTGCACACCAGCTCCTCCGGGCATCAAGCAGCCTGCTGGGCTCCTGGCTAATTGCTGTGATATTTATCATTACAACAGAGAGACAGGGTCCATCTGAGGATCAGACCGGGCTCCGCAGCTGGGGGCGTCTGCTCAGCCTCGTGCCCCTGTCTCCACATCATTGTCCGCTCGGTCACTGGCAGACAGAGCTAATTGGGAGCCGGCAGCCGGGTCAGCTTTGCTGGTCCCGCGACACTGCCAGGTCGCTCCAGTAATTTCACATGAGCTCCAAAGGGCAGCGTGGGGTGGTTTTCATCTTCTCTGCAAAACAACGGAGCCCTTTGAATTTGTCTTGGGCAGGAGCAGAGGGTGGGCGAGGAAGCTGCCGTAAATGTGACAGACAGACCTCCCTGTGGCTCCTTCGTGCGCTCCTGGATGCTGCCTGGACCGGGGACAGTTAGGGATAGAAACGAATTCTCTCCTTCCCTCTGCTCCTGCCTCGCTTTGTGACTGCACCTTCCACGGGGGAGAGCAGTCAATTAGACCACGGCAGAGAAGCACCCCCGAGCTTACCCCTTTTCAGGGAAACCGAACATAACTTAGAGTCCCTTCGCGTAAACCTAACTGCAGGTAACTAAACTCGTTGGGAAAAGAAAAAAAAAAAAAAAAAAAACAACTTGTTTACACTATTTGGAGAGCGCGGGTTTCGTGGCTGTAAATTTTAAAAAAGGAATCTTTGTAAGAGCTTAGAATGTAGGGGTGTCTGGGTGGCACAGTCCATTAAGTGTCTGACTCTTGGTTTTGGCTCAGGTCATGATCTCAAGGTCGTGAGATCGAGTCCGGCACTGCGCTCAATGTAGAGTCTGCTTAAGATTCTCTCTCTCTACCTCACTCTCGGCACCTACCCCCTCTTCTAAAATACATACATACATATATACATACAACTTTAAAGAAAAACAAAACAAAACCTGAGAGTCTATTAAAAAGCACACAGAGGATGGACAAGCCCACAAACACTGGCTCAAAAAGACAGGCCTGCTTAGCAGGGAGCATGTGTGGAAGAAAGGGGTGGCATTTTTAACCTGTGCATGGAGAATCGCAAATACGGGTAGCGGTACAGATGTCCCAAATCAGCCAGTCAGCTCTAGACTATCTACTGAGGACAGAACACGGCATTATTGTTCAGGATTAAAATAAAAACAAAGTATCCCTACCCGGTACCAGTAGGAGAATAACCCTTTCTACAGCAACATGTTCAAGTCCAAATGATGGAGTGCCGTGCAGGTCATGCAGTGGGCAGTGTCTAGAAGGGGCTCTGACCAGGGGCTGGCCGCCGGAGACGCAGCATTCTGTGGTTCCCGGGAGACAAGTAGACCGTGCAGGTAAGAAAGGCTCTGGGCCTGGGGAGTGAGGCCCCAGGGCCCTGCTAAGGAGTTTGCTGGGGGCAAGAGGAGTCTGGCCAAGCAGGGACCACGTGGCCAATGATGAGCAGAACTCATCCCAGAGAGATGGCAAGAAGTCCGCAGGCCTCCCACGGAACCCGGGCTCTGAGCAGACTGTCCATTTCTGCATGTGCATCCCACCGGCTGGAATCCAGAATAATGGGTTCCCAGCTCCCTCCTCGCTCAGAAAAACCACAAGGCGGCAAGTTACGATCTCATCTCCTTAACTGTGGTCCCCTTGCTGCTCCCTGGCTCAGTCTACTTCTGCATTTGGTCCCCAGATATCTGGGAAGGAAGGCCATCAGAGTCTCTAGAGCAAAAACGCATCTTTCTGACTCTCCGACTAACCCAGTGTTCTGAGCACAACTTCTGGAAACTGAGGTCCTGCCTACGCCCACCTGAGGTGACCTTGGGACGCACCCTTTTGTTTTTGTCCTTCGGTGTTGACAGTCAACAGTAGAGAGTTGTCCCAGCTGTTTAGAATATCAGTGAAGGCAGGTGCCTCAGTGTTATTTTGGCCAGTGTAGAAATAATATTTACTGTAAATCGTTCAGGTTGCTTCATATCTTCTAAACCCATTCGTAAAGGAAATGGGGATCCCTGCCGGATTGCAAGGTTACATCCTAGAGAAGCGACTGTGTGGGTCCAACTCTTCTCTGTCCCAAGAGCTCCTGGCATATGGTCAGGAGAAAGGAAGTCTATGGAGAGCCCAACCCCAGTGCCATTACAGGGAATCTCAGGAGCTGCGTAGCCTCACACTTCAGTTTCCAGAGAAACCCTCAATGAAGAAGGGAAAGCGTGTGGAGCTGCCTCTTTGTCGTATCGGAGTTCACACTGCTCTAATTTTGGGAGGATTGTTTTGTTTCTGCCCCGGCAATGAGACAATGTATTGGTGTTTACCAGGCTGCAGGCTGTGTCAGAAGCTCAACTGTGGTTACCGTGGCAACCAGATGCCCGGGCATCTCTCTGCAGCACCACCTTGGCTTTGCCTGAACCATTTCCCAAAGTGTCTGGAGAGCCGTTTCCCAGCAGACATTTCAACCTGACATTGAACTTACAGAGCTCCTGCCAGAGAACTCACACAGAGTATGCATCTTGACTCAAGAATGCTCAGACTGGGGAATTTTGCCCAAACAAACCTCCACCCCCTGCCCTCCAACCCCCCGGGTTGGGGGGAACCCACATGCACACACACAAAACAACAAAAAGCAATGGTCAGTGCAAAGCCCATGGAAATCTAACTTAGCAGGCAGGCAAGAAAAAAAAGGGTCAAGGAGTTCTCCACTGAAGAGCCATGAGTTTGGCCCAAGAAAACAAGGAGTCATTTGTCACATATCCTAGATGAAGTCAATTTTTAAAAAATATTTTATTTATTTATTTGAGAGAAAGAGAAGGAGAGAAAGAGCACAAGCAGGGTAGGAGCAGAGGGAGAAGGAGAAGCTGAGCAGGGAGCCTGACGTGGATCTCACTTCCCAAGATCCCAAGATCATGACCTGGGCCAAACGCAGATGCTTAACTGACTGACCCAACCAGGTGCCCCTAGATGAAGTCAATCTTAAGAAAAATCCAAGAACCAGCACAAGTCCTAAAGCCTCTGCCACAGCATACTGAAACCCCCGAGGAAAAGCAGGAGCAGCTAGAAGATGAGAGAAAGTTTTTAGGCAAATAGTGAACAGATGATGGCTTAATTCTTGGTAGAAGCTCTAGTCTTTAAGAAGACAGGCCTAAAGAAACAACCAATGTTGGAGAGGATGTGGAGAAAGGGGAACCCTCTCAACCTGTTGGTGGGAATGCAAGGTCATGCAGCCACTTTGGAAAACTGTGGAGATTCCTGAAGAAATTAAAAATAGAGCTACCCTATGACCCAGAGATTGCACTACTGGGTATTTACCCCAAAGATAAAGATGTAGTGCAAAGAAGGGGCACATGCACCCCAATGTTCATAGCGGCAATGTCCACAATCGCCAAACTGTGGAAGGAGCCGAGATGCCCTTCAACAGATGAATGGATAAAGAAGATGTGGTCCATACGTACGACGGAATATTACTCAGCCGTCAGACAGGATGAATGCCCACCATTGGCATCAACATAGATGAGACTGGAGGAGATGATGCAGAGTGAAATAGGTCAAGCAGAGAGAGTCAATTATCACATGGTTTCACTTGCTTGTGGAGCATAAAGAATAACATGGAGGACATTGGGGGAAAGAAGGGAAAATGAAGGGGAGGGAAATGAGAGGGGGAAACAAATCATGAGAGACTATGGACTCCGGGAAACAAACTAAGGGTTTTGGGGGAGCGATGGAGGGATGGATAAGCCCCGTGATGGGTATTAAGGACGCTACGTACTGCGTGAAGCACTGGGTGTTATACAAACAATGAATCGCAGAACGTACATCAAAAACTAATGATGTACTATATGGTGACTAACACAGGGAAAAAAAAAAAAAAACAAACGACATGGCCTAGGCTAGCTACAGCTTGTGTGAAGTATTAATTCTGTGACTTTGAAGAGTCTATGTGACCTCTCCGTGCCTCGGGTATTTTACTGGAAAAGTGTGGCTTGTAATTTTAACTCCTGCAGACATTTGGGAGGATGGAGCACCGCGGCGTGTGTGAGCACCGCATTCCTGGGTCTGACACACGCTCAGTGCTCAGTGGCCTCCCTGGCTTTCTTGTTCACTGCTTATTGGGCATTGCCGGGTGATGTGGACACTCCGCGGAATGTGTTTCAAATCATACCTCAAGGAGGTGAGAGCCCGATGGGGAAGGGTGGTAAATAGGAGTTTGTCTAGTGGGGACGCGGTGTGACCAGTGTGAGAGCAGAGAATAGACAAGCTGGCCAACCATGCCGGAAGAGCTGGGTGAGGCTCTGGAGGGGGTGGCCCCCAGGCTTGCCCTGCAAAAAGCACAGGGCTTGGGGCACCTGCGTGGCTCAGTGGGTTAAAGCGTCTGCCTCTGGCTCAGATCATGATCTCAGGATCCTGGGATGGAGCCCCGCATCCGGCTCTCTGCTCAGCAGGGAGCCTGCTTCCTCCTCTCTCTGCCTACCTGTGATCTCTCTGTCAAATAAATAAAAAGCACAGGGCTTTACCAGAAGGAGACGTAAGTGGAGGACATCCCTGGGCAGGATGGCACCGGAGCAGAGGGTGGGGCTTCTCAGTGCACGGGTTTGGGGGCTGCTGCCGGGGGCGGCCACCCAAAGCCTCCTGGACGGCTCCCTGATCACCTTGCGGATTGCGGGTGGGGAGGGATGGAGGGTGCTCAGGGACCACGGACTGTCCTGAGACTACGAGTGTGGTTTGTCTCCCCAAAATCAACATATACTAACCACTTGCTTCTTTTTAAAATAGCAGTTTGGTTAAGGTAGAATTCACACACACACACACACAATACAACTCATTGAAAGCGTGCAGTTCAATGGCTTGTCGAAGCCTCACAGGGTTGTGCGACCACCACCATGGTCAATTTCAGGACATTGGTGTCTCCTCAAAAGGAACCTCCTGTACTCACTGGCACTGACTCCCATTACCTTCCCACCCTCAGCCGCAGGCGGCCACTAACCTCTTTCCTTCTTTATGAATCACATACATGGAATCACACAGTAGGTGGCTTTTTGTGCCTGGCTTTTGTTACTTCTATCATGTAACTGTTTGAGTGTGTATCACTATGTTATTCCTGTTTATGGCTGGATTATATTCTATGATATGGATATGCTGCCTATGCATTCGCCAGCTGGCGAATACTGGGTTGTTTTCTCCTTTTGGTCATTAGGAATAATGCTGTTCTAAGTATTCACGTACACGTTTTTATGTGAACATATGTTTTCATGTCTCTTGGAGATGGACTTAGGATAGAATTTCTGGGTCATATAGTAACTCTGTGTTTCACCATTTTAGGAACCGTCAGGCTGTTTTCCAAATTGGATGCTCCATTTTATGTTCCCACTCTCCGTATGCAAGGTTCTGTTTTTTACCCTATCCTTGCCAATACTTATTAGGCTTCTTTCTATATTTTAGCTAGCCTAGTGGGTATTAAGTGGCATCTCATCGTGGTTCTGACTTACATTTCCCTGATAGCTAATGATCCTAAGCTTCTTTTCATGTGTTTACTGGACATTTGTACATCTTCCGTGGAGACATGTTTATTCAAATCCTTTGTGCATTTTTCACTGGGCTGTCTTTTTATTGTTGAGCTTCGAGTGTTCCTTATATAATCCAGACATTAGTCTTTCATCAGATATGTGGTTTGCAAAACTCTTCTCCCATTCTATGGGTTCTTTTCATCCTTTAATGGTGTCCTTTGAAGCACAAAAGTCTTTTGTTTTGATGACGTCTAATTTGTCTATTTGTTCTTTTGTTGCTTGCTTATGTTTTTGAAACCTAATTATAAATGGCTTTGAAATTTCAGATAATTCAGCCCTCTGCATACTTCTGATGTACATGGGTAACTGACCGTATTGTCTGGGAGAGAAAAAAGTGCTCAGAGGATGTCAGCTGTAATAATGGACACGATAATAATATAATAATGGAGACAACAATATTCATTAATAGCAATTATAATTACTATACAATATTAGACAAGTTACTCAACTTTCAGGACTGTGGTTTTTCTATTTAGAAACAAAAAAGTAAAGAGAAAGGAACTTTCAGTTTGCATGCATATTATATGTTAGGCACTGTGCTAGGTACTTAAAAAGATAGATGAGAATCATGAGTCTCAGAGACATTAAGTAACCCGCTCAAGGTCACACAGTAAATTGTGGAGCTGGAATAAATTTGAATCCAAAGGGATTGGCTCCAATGTCTGTGGTCTTCCTGCCATCGGTGTAATCCATCATCATACAGCATAAAAATGTCTTGAGGACAATTTCATTATAATAATATAAACTATTCTATTAACAACACAGAGGATCAAGTGGTTTGGTAAAAACTGAAAACAAAACAATCAAATATAGAGCCTGAAAATGTGAGGTTATGGAATTTTCCTCTTGTTCCTTGCTAGCTGAGAATTGACGAAATGCCATTTGATTAATGATATGAAATTTGCCTATACGTGTAAATTCCAGAGAAGAGCAGTATAGAGGGGCTGCCGGCCCCGGGTGGTAGAAAGGACGCAGGGAGGTTTAGATGTGAATTGCATGATATCAGGGGTGGAAAGCCCCCCAAAGTGTCTAAGTCTTCTGGTACCCCATTCTGCAGACGACTTGGTTGGGGGGCAGCCTGAGGGATCTCTCCTGCACCCCTTTGTCTCTGGCATCAACTTGGTGATTTCTCCACAAGGAATTCATTCTGAGAAGCCATCGCAGTAGTCCCCAGAATAAAAAAAATACATTATTTTGAAGCACGGGTTGAAATTGCATATTGGCAGGAATCGAGTGCTGGAGGACCGTGAGTTTGATTGATTACGAGAGACAGTCTCTTTTTGAGGTGACGCCATCACCACGCACGTTAACTTTGCTGCTGATGCGTCTCTGTCAGCGGGATTGGAAAGTGTGAAGTATTTGCACAGCTTGAACAGTAAGAACATTCGTATGAAGTGATTGATTCCCTCTCCGCCTTGGGGCACTTTCTGTTCTGAGTGGTAAGGAAATATTGAAGGTCCCACAGCCTCCTCATAAGGCTCCTTGTCAGGGCGACACAGGCAATCCCTCCCGGCCTTGAGTTCGGGCCACGCCTCTCTGTCACTGTCCAGGGTGCCTGCCCGTCCTTCCCCCCAAGCCAGAGGGGGAACAAGAGTGTGGGCTCCTGGGGCTGCCGGACAGGTAATGCCACCAAGGGCTGGCGTTCCCTTGCCTAGAGGGTGGAAGTGCGATGGGCCGGGCTGGGGCACTCTTCCCAGGGGGACCCCAGTGGAGCGATGCCTCAAGTTTCCTGTGCCTCCTGCACCATCTGCCTGCTTCACTGAGGCTGAGCCAACGGCAGAGTTTTGCTTTTCACGTTTCGTTTCTCGTTGAGTTCATAAACTTCCCTGTGCTTCTGGGGAAGCTGCCAACTTCTCTAGTGGAACAACCTGCCTCAGCAATTTTGAGTGTGATTTTAGCCTTTGGACAGAATCCCCAAGAAGAAAAAGTTCCCAGGGCTGCCTTTTTCTTCTGAGAAACAGCAGCAGTTTCTCTGAAAAATCCACTTCAGGTAAAACAAAACAAAACAAAAATAACCACAGAAGTCTGAAAACTGTCACTTTAGACCAATGAATGCCTGTCCCAAGTCCCCAGCTCTCCAAAGGCCACATCCAAGGCATTTACTGAAGGGCACTGGGTGGTTTCCTGATGTGCTCAAACAGCCTTGGGGCTAGAGGTTCAAGGTGGGATGGGTGGAGGGCATGGTCTCCCGCCCACTTGCAGGCAAGGACGTCCTACTAACCCAAGCCCTCCTCCCCCGGGGCAGAGGGAACAGCAGGTGTGTGTCATCCTTGGGCACTTTCCAGTGGGAGGCTCTGCACTGCCCTTGGACAATATGGTTCCCCAAGTCCCTGTCAGGGGCCCACTATCTCCCCACTCTTTCCATTTTTCCATAGCCCTATGTTTAAAGCAGACATATCTGGTGCCGTAATTCAAGACACTTCTTAATCATTGATTATTTTATCAACCAGTTGGCATCCTTCAGAGATGAAGGAAACTCATAAATAATATTGTCTAGTTCTCTTAGTTTTAGAAATAAGACTCAGAGAAGTCGATTTTGGTTCCAGCTACACAGCTAGCGGATGGCAGAGCCAGAAGTAGGCTCCATCTCCTGAGCCCCACCCAAGGTTTGCTAAACCAAGACAGACTGTCTCCATGTTATATTGTAAACAGTGGCTGGTGGGAGTGTGGGGGGGGAGTGGAGAGGTACATGGTCTGGACAAAGTGGAGTACTATTAAAGAGGTTGGAAATTCAGGGCCAGAAGAGAGGAGGTGCTTTTATACCAATCAGTGTTCTAGAAACTTCTTCACCCCCAGACCTAGAGGTAGAGCATCTACAGCTTCAGTTATGATTAAAGGAAAATGTAAGCAAGGAAGACTTAGCTTACACTGAAGAGATATATGGCTTAGCTGACCTTATTCACACGTATGTTCCCTCTTCCCCACAACCTTGATTCATGGTGATCAAAGCCTCTTCCTGGGTGGGCTCTGTCTTAAATCATAAATCTTAAATCACAAAACGAGCATGTGGCTTTAGGGTCTGAGAAATTGCCATTGCTTTGGCCATTTTTATAGGCACACGAGTTACGGTTTGTGTCTAATTCCCTTCATGTTCGGGCATTTTCTAGAGCGAGGATAGAGATAGTGTTCCTTCACCTTCTGTCACCTTTTCACACTATGGATTCGGCATAGAAGTTTAAGGAAGAGCAGAAATCCACCCTAAGCATGGAAATTTTCTCAGGAGTGAGGCTGCCCAATATCTTGGACTTAGAGAGAACACTATCCATGGAAGCGAGAGACTTCTCTTTGTCCTCCAAGTGCCCCAACTCAGGCTCAGCCAGAGGAGAAAGCCAATAAATGGCATCGAAAAGTGAAAGCTCGAAGTCTTTCAAAGACAAAAGTGCTCCCCATTCTTGGCATAAGTGCCTATGGGCATCAAGTTTCAGTTGAAAAGTATCAGTAAATAGCATTTGCTTTGTAGGTAAATACTGGCTTAGAAGACTGGGTGTACAACAGCTGGTTTGCTCTGGTTGCATGCAAATTGCTAATGAAAGTGCAAGCCAAGGGCTCTGAGTGGTCAAACAGGGCTAGCATCCCTGGGCAGAGCTAGCCCAGACAGTGTGTGTGTGTGTGTGTGTGTGTGTGTGTGTGTGTGTGTGTGTGTTTGGGAAGCGGAAGTAGAATTCAGGTTATTGTTACCCTGGAAGATGAGGAGAGCCTTCCTGCCCTGCCCCCTTCTATGTCTTTCCTTTGTTCCTTCCCTTATCCCTTCATCAATCACTATGCAGTATCTCTCCAGGCCAGGCATAAAATGATATCTGCACCATCTTCTCTTTGCCAATACAAGTTGGATCCAAACCCGAGTGATATGACAGCAGGATTTGCATATCACCGCTTGTCACCAAAGCTCCAGACACCAAGCAGAGTGCTTCGTGGGTTAGATACTCACCAAACATTGGAGGAAGGAATGAGTGAATTGTTGAGCCGTCACTTTCTTGAAGATACAGTGGAGCTTATACTGGGCACTTTTGCTGTGACACAGCACCACAGAGTTTGGGTGTAAATGGACAGCGTCTTCATCACTTGTCCCCCCTCTCCACTTCCCAGGCAGAAAAAAGAGGAGGAAGACAAGGAACAAAAGCAAAAAGGCAGCACACAGTCTGAATAGACCCCCTTCTTACCCTAATTTTAAGATTTTTCAAATCTTTACCAAATTACTTCTGATCATGTGTCTTTGATGGGAACTTAGTTATAGGGCTACCACCTTTCCATGGGATGATGGGAAATGTAGGTTTCTTTTCTTTTCTTTTTTTTTAACCAGGTATATCACCAGCACCCTCTCCTAGAATAATATTGAGATCTTGTAGATAAAGAAAGAGGAGAGACTAGCTACTATGAAGGGAATTAACTATCTCCATTTTAAAATAAAGCATTTAATTGATGAATATTGCAGTATGAAACTCTATCACCAGTATACTCAAAGTATATAATGTACTAAACTTAAAAATATATGAAAATAAAACTTTGGGGATTTTTGTCATGATTCGAATATATATTCAAAGAAAGTTTCCAACCAGTTGAGAAATATTGCTGGGCGTTTTTAGAAGGAGATATTGACTTAAAAAACAAGTTAGAATTTTAGAAGTTCTTCAAATGCATGATACACATGCATTATGTCTAACTTATTACATTCCATGTGACCTCTTGCTTGAAAATTATTAAAGAAAAGAAATTTGTAGCAGAATACTGTTGGTTAAAATGGTCACTAAAACTTGAAATCCCAAACTTCAGCCCAAAGGTGGAGTGATGTGGCAATAAGGAGTTCTCTTCCTGTTTGTGTGTTGACAGCATCATTTTTATCTTAAAAGTTGTGCTTATTGAAATTTGTATGTATCATATAAAAATCCCTGACATAAATTCTCCATTTAACCATCAGCGATTATTTAGACTTAGGCTTTACAAAATAGCATAAGAGACTATAATACAATGTTTTAAAGAACTCATATTTGCTTTTCTTTCAGCTATTTTGAGTAATTGAAGTTTTCTTATACAGAAAACGCATTCTGATGACACACTGTGTTTAAGACTCAACTAGCATGCACCGAGTGCCTACTCTGAGATGGACGTGTGCTAGGTTCTAGGAATATGAAGGTGACCACAAGAAGACCCTGCCCTGGAAGAGCTGGTCATGATGTAGGCAGTAACGCAGTGAACAGAAAGGCTCTGATAATGGCTAGCATGGCATTGCACAGGAAGGCTCTATAGTATTCCAGGAGCCTCCAGATGGATGGTCCCCAGTGATTCTTCATGGCCTATCTTGCTGTGCTTGATCACTATGTGTGGGTTCTCTCCTGGTACTTTGGCCAAAGCTAATCAAACCAGAAGTTGGTGCATGAGCAGGAGGAAACCATCCATGGAGGTTTCCTACCAAACTCTATGGTGCTCAGAGCTTCCCTTTGGGAAGTGATATGAGAGGCAGGAGGGTAGATGGTGCTTAAGATAGAGGTAGGGGGAGAAGTAGGGTAGCCTGAAGTTAAAAGTCTTATCCATCTGGCTGTGACCCTTATGAGTGCATGCGTGGTTTAACCGGCAAATAACCTTGAAAATACCTGCACGCTTGGGCAAATCAATCTCTAAATCTCAGTATCCTCATCTGTACCACTGGTGAGGATAGTACTTTTCTCACAGAGCTGTTGCAAAGATTCAGTAATGTCGTAGCATTACAGTGTGTATCACGGCTTCTGGCTTGTAGAAAGGGCTGAGTGAAGGATAACTTGCCTTCAGTAGGAATGCTCATGGAATAGAAGAAGATGAGTTATATGAACTCATGTGATGTCCAGTGATGCCAAGTGACTCACTGCTTGAGATACGTGCTGAGCTTGATGTACATTTCTGTCCTGGATACAAAAAATTTGGAAGGATGAATAGTTGAAGAGGACATGGAATATCTTCCACCTTGCCAATGTTCCTAGAAAATATTGCAGCAAAATTCTACTTAGTGATATTTTTGGATCAGAAAAGGAATGCATGGATTCGTTTTAAACAACTAAAATCATGTCAAATGGGAAGAATATGTAACACAATAAGAAATTTATGATTGAAAAGTCTTTTACAATAATAAAGGTACATTGTATAATAAGGCTGTAACTGCCATAAGTCTTTATATACCAAACAATACACAATATTATTAGCATCAACATGCATATAATATATAATAATAATAGCACCACTATGCGTAAAATGTAAACTCCAAGAAGTAAAAGAAAAAAGTGGACAGAAACATAATAGCAGTGGGAGTTTTCTCTAATTTCTAACAGCCTAACACAGACCTAGAAGACAGAAAACAATAGGTGATGGGGGACCTGGGTGGCTCAGTGGGTTAAAGCCTCTGCCTTCGGCTCAGGTCACGATCTCAGGGTCCTGGGATCGAGCCCCGCATTGGGCTCTCTGCTCAGCGGGGAGCCTGCTTCCCCCTCTCTCTCTCTGCCTGCTTCTCTGCCTACTTGTGATCTCTCTCTGTCTGTCAAATAAATAAATAAAATCTTTAAAAAAAAAAAAAGAAAACAATAGGTGATATGGACAACATTAAAACATAATGGATACCATTACCTAATACATATATCAAACTTTACTCCATTCTACTCATGAATACAACTATTTTGTCCAGTGCTTATGGGGCCCCATGAACAAATACTGACTATATCTTAAGCTACAAATAACATCTCAATAAACTCCTTCCAAAATGTAGAATGGATTCAGACCCTCTGAGATAATGAAATATACCTGTAATCTTTTAACAGAAAGCCTAAAAGCTCTAGGAAGCAATAATAAATAATAATACAATAATTAAAACTTCAGAAAAATTTCTCAATTTCCATTACTGGCAGAGAAATAAAGTGATCATGTGAATCTCTGCAGATAACAACATAAAAAATGGGTGAAATAAAATAACCAACTATTTAAAGATGCTGGAAAGGATCCAAAAGCAAAACAGAAGCTAGAGAAGTTTAATTTCAAAAGACTGCAAGTGGAAGAGATAAAAATTGTTTGTGGCTCACTGCAACAAGGATGCTGATCCACCCCAAGGCTATGGCTGTAAGAAATGGTGGTTGGACAAAATATGATCTTACTTCCAGGGAACAGAGTTCAGAGCTGGCTGGGAAAGCAGCTGAAAATTGAAAGTGGAAATTATGGCAGTACGAGAACTCTGATAGTATAGACCCTAAGTCAGAGAATAAACTCCAAAACTCTGGCTGGTAGTTGAGCACACAGATGTAGGGGAAAGCTCCTTGAAAGGCAGTAAGAGGACAAAGGAAAATAGATTTTTGAGAGATATGCTATTCAAAACAGATAAGTGAGTTCGATGCTTTTTTTCTCTAAACAGCGTGTGTTCTCCAACCATGAGACTATTGAATGGCAGAAAACTGGAGCCCAATGAGCTTTAAGTTTCAGAGTATAGAACTCAAATCCATGAAAGCAGCTGAAAATTAGAGAAATTCTAAAAGCAAAGAAAACACAGAGAGGTTGGCCCTTTTAATTCCTAGCTGACCACCACATTTCAGAGGCATGGGGGAGAACTGTAGGGAACCAACCTGTGCAGGGAGCAGAGAGCAGCATGAGAGCAGACACCAGACGCCTGCTAGCAGGAGATAATATTTGCAGCTTGAAGCTAGACAAAAGGCCAATAATCCTCAGAATATGACAGAATCCAGAGCCATTACCACACATCATTTACATGGCCCAGTTTTTAAGCAAAATTTACTAGACATACAAAGAAACAGGAAAATGTGACCCATACTCTGGAAGAAAAGTGGTCAATAAAAATAAACTTTAAGCAGAATCATTTATTAGAACTAGCAGAAAAGACTTCAAAGTAGCTAAACTTTCCCCTGCTTGCACTCTCTCTCTCTCGCGCTTTCTCTATAATAAGTAAATATAATCTTTTTTAAAAAAGATTTTATTTATTTATTTGACAGAGAGAGAGATCACAAGTAGGCAGAGAGGCATGCAGAGAGAGAGGGGTAAGCAGGCTCCCTGCTGAGGAGAAAGTCCAATACGGGGCTTGATGCCAGGACCCTGAGACCATGACCTGAGCCGAAGGCAGAAGCTGTAACCCACTGAGCCACCCAGGTGCCCCTAATCTTTTAAAAAAGAGAAAATATTGAAGCTAAAAAGTTCAATACTGAAATAAAAATTTCCTAGCTGGCTGCAGTATCCCTTTGGAGATAGCAGAAGAATTTAGTAAACTGGACAATGGATCAATAAAAATGATCTAATCTGAGCAGAAGAGAAAATAATATAAGTAGAGAAATTAACAGAACACCAGAGACCTATGGAAAATACGAAGTGGCCCAACATATGTGTAATTGGAATCACAGGAAAGAAGAGACAGAAAGGGGGCAGGAAAAAAAAAATCTTTTTGAAGAAAGAATGGTCTGATCTTGGGCTAAAATAATATTTTACAAATTAAAGGATCTCAATAAACCCCAAGAAGGATAAACACAAAGAAATTGTTCCTAACTATGCCATGGACAAATTGCCGAAAGCCAAAGATAAAGGGACAATCTTGGAAACATCCAGAAATTAAGAAACGCATCTCGACAGAAGAATGATGGCTGACTCCTCATTCAAAAAAATAATAAAATAATAAAAATAATAATAATAATAATAACCCCTGTCAATTAAGAATTTGATATCCATTGAAGTTATCCTTCAAAAATGAAGGCAAGATAAAAAAAAATTTTTCAGATAAACAAGAACAGCAAATCCATCAGAAACAGACAAGTTAACAAAAAAACGCCAAAGAAAGTTTTTCAGTGTTAAAGGAAAGAGCACAAATAACTTGGATTTACTAGAGGAATAGAGAGGACCAGAAATATGTGGGCACATATAGATATTATTCATGTGCTTTTTCTCTCGACTTTCTTAACAGATGTGGGACTTCTTAAAGTAAATGTGATAATACTGCATTGGTGGGTTTACACATCTATAGATGTAACCTGTAACAATATCACTGAGAATATACATGGGGATGAACAGAAATGTACTGATTTAAGCTTCCTATATTTTCCCTGAAGTAAATCAATATTAACTCTAAGTAGTTTGATATAAGGTTAAGACATATGTGGTAATCCTTAGACCAACCGATAAAACATAAAAAATGCAAAGAGATAGCTATAAAGCCACAAGATGAATAAAAACAGAATATTAAAATATCTGATTAACACACATACACGCGCACACTCAGTAATTGGATGATGGGCGTTAAGAAGGGCATGTGCTGTGATGAGCACTGAGTGTTATAAGCAACTGATAAATCATTGAATGAATGATGTACTATATGTTGGCTAATTGAATTTAAACAATTTTTCTTTGAATTTAAATAATTTTTAAGAAGATACATACTTCGAGTACATTCAGTAAGACTAGGAGTTAAATACTAAATAGAGACGTTCTGTGAAAACTTTCAGCAGAAGTGGCTACCTTAATATTACACAAAATAAATTTAAAGATAAAGGATAGTACTACGAAGGAGGATATTTTGTGCATCAAGACCATGTAAGCTAACTTTTTTGGCCGTGCAAAAACTTTCCTTTGTGACATTAAATACATCAGTCGTTTTCCTTACTGATTCTGGTTTGGAGTTTTGCCCACTCAACCTGTATCAAACCGTGTAGACAAAATCACTCATGGTTTTCTTTTTTTGTCTCATACATATAAGGTTTCATTTTTTGCACTTGCATCTCTTACTCATTTTCACAAACATTTAAACACATCCAGTACTCGTGAGACATTTTGGCCTCAAAATGTACACAAGGTCTTGAATCAGTGTAACTGAATCAAACTGATACTTGATAGTTAACAATAACTGTATGTTCAGTCGGTTCTCTTGTGCATTTAATTGGTCAATAATCAGCATGAAATGTTGAGGGCATAAAAGGAAAATTCTGTAAATATGCTCTCTTTTCACCATCCAAAGGGTGGGAAATTTCACAAGCGTGAAATACCGCAGGCCCCTCACAGCCTTCGCTCGGGTTACTTGAAAGTCAGCGGGAAGTTGCAGGGGCCATGGTTTGGACATGGATCACTTCTGGAAAAGACAGAGCTGTGATTTTGTTTCCCAGCATGATCATGGTCATTGCGTCCTTCCTTGTTATTAGGAGCTCTTGGACTGTCTCTCTTAACCACCCAGCCAGGGTGATGAGCGGCTCTGTGCTAAGCCCAGCCCGAAAGCATGAAGACAGGTCAGGTTATAGGGTGGTAATGAGCCAGGCAGACACACCAGTAGGGGGTAAGGAATCTCTGCAGAACCTCACTTGATTCCAAGGGCTTTCCATGCCTGCCTTTGCGCTGCTATAATTTATTGATGGCATTAGCGGGATCCTGGTTAAATTTCTCATTTTCTCAAGTTAATGTTTTTGTCTTTTCAGAGAATACTGTCCCTAGGATTAGAATACACATATAGATGTTACACATACCTATTTTATCTGTCTTCTATCTTTCTTGGCTCACAAGTCAAGATTTATGGCTGTGTTGTGTCTTTTGAAAACTAGGTTGATTTAGATATTTGCTGTTACTATCAAGCACTATGTATAAGTAGTACGTATAAGCCTATTTGTAATGTATGTGTAAATAATAATACATGCGTATGAACCACAGCTCCTGTGATTTGCAAGTGTTGGGACACGGGAGGAGCTTGAGGTGTGGCTTGCGCCAAGCTTGGAGAGAGGGGGTGTTCTTGGAATATCCTCCCGTTAATACAAGGCTTTACAGACCAGTGCACAAATGTCTAATCTAGTGATTATACTGGAAGCTGCTGGTGGTTCGTCTTTGGGAAGTGGGCCTCCCAGGCAGTGAGAAGGGCCCAGGAGTTATCCTCTGGCTTAGATCAAAGTCCTGGGGTGGCCTCATCACTGCTAAATGGTCAGGTAGGGACCAGCCGCTGAGACTGTCAGCCTCGACTTCCCCATATGAAAAATCGTGATTAAAATAATCTGTCTCCCTTAGAGGCTTGTGGGGCTCAGATGGATCATTGATAAACCACGGGCAACGTGGTTTAGTGCTCGTGGGAAGATTCAAGCCAGATTATTTGGGCTCAGACCCCAGCTCCACACTTAGGGCTTGTGTTATTTTGGGCAAGTTATTCAACCCTCCTTGTGCCTCAGTATCACCATCTATAAAGAATCAATAATCCCTGATTCATAGGGTGTGAGGGTTCCACAAATTAGTAAAAAAGAAAAAAAATAGCATGAGGTCTGGCACCTGGTGTGTTAGTTACAATGATCACAAGTGGAGGAAGTTTCAGAGATGGTCTACAATCGCGGGATAATGTCCCTACACTGTGTCTCCGCCAGGTGCCTTTGTGTATGGTTCCCCATTCAGTCCCCACAGAAAGCCTGCCAGGTAGCAGGTCCTTTATCACGGGGGAGCGAGACGCCAGGGAGCTCAGGTCCTGAACAATTGTCCCAAAGTCATCCTGATGGTAAACACAGAGCCAAGGCATGAAGTCAACACTCACGCTCTCCACTCTACCATAATTGTTTCCGAAAGCAAGTAAGCACCCTACTTCCACATAATCCCTTCCTCTCTAGGTCAGTCCCTCTCATTGCCATAAGCATCCACTCCTTTGCTAGTTGGCCCTCAGTCGAGTCCTAACTGGGGGGAGGACTTGGCCCCTGCTTATCCTTCGAGCCTCTTCATGCCCACAAGCTGGGTGCCATGCCAAAGAGGCCTTCCATTTCCCTGAAAAGTGCCAACTTCTCTCTTGCCTCCAAGCCTTTGTGTGCCCCTGCTGCCTGAACTATTCTAATTTCTTGTGCAACTTTTGGTTTTTTGTTTGTTTGTTTAAGTAGGCTCCACACTCAATATGGAGCCCAACACAGGGCTTGAACTTACGACCCCGAGATCAAGACCTGAGCTGGGATCACGATTCGGACATATAACTGACTGAGCCACCCAGGTGCCCCTCCGCTTTTTATGTAAACAAAATGATAAGTCACAATGAAACGCAGTCAAAAGGCCTGGAAAATCATCTCAAAGACCAAAATTGATTTTAGGTTTGTTAGGGGCTGTGCAAGAGCCCCTCTGCAAGAGAAAATAGAAAAGGAGACAGAATATTCATCACTCAGTGGGCTGAACTCGAAAAATGTTTATCTGACTGATCAGGTTGGAGCAATGGACACAGGAATAAACTTGGCTCTTCTTTGTTCTTTATCATTAATTAGGGATTCTCTTTTGTGTTCCTTGACATTCAGTGTGCTACAGAAATGGCTCCTGGAAATGTCAAATTATTTTACTGCAGTCTGTTTTTATTTCTCAGGAATAGAACCTTTCAAGCAAAGGCTTATGTAAAGCTGGAAAAACATGCCTTAGAGAAACCACATGAAGTTGTGAAAGGGTTGCTTACAGGATCTCAGGATGTACGGGGGTCGTTCACAAAGATGCCTGTGATGATGGGGTCAGATTAGAAATAAAGGCACCAGACTCTTCCCCTTTTCCTCTTTTCCTCTGAAATTGTGACCCTGGAGCCCCTAGCGACAGGAAAATGCAACCACCCCCAGCAGATTGCCTCTAATGTGTCTGGTGGTTTTGAATGTAAACTTACAAGATGGATGTCTCTCTTCTATCCCCTACTCTCACCCTGTGTCAGGGACAACTTCCTGAAGCTCCCAACTGTCACTCCCAGCATCTGAGGCTTAGTCAGTGCCTACCTGCTAATGAGGGTGTCCCCCAACAGCACCCCAAATGCATCCAACCCTAGTCATGTGTTGAGTGAATACTGGATGAGTTGGCCATATCCTTGGCCAAGACTGGGCACACTTTTCCTAAAAAGGGCCAGCCAGGTGGTCAATATTTGGGCTTTTCCAGCCAAAGCCTCAGCCCCACAATCTTCTTTGTTTTTGTTTGCTTGCTTGTTTGTTTGCTTGGATTTGTGTACAACCCTCTAGAAATTTAAACATCACTCTTAGCTCAGGGCTACACAGAAGCAGGCCACAGCCTGGGTTGGGCTCATGGGGTGTATCCAAGTGATACTGTGATGGAAAATGCAAGCATGTGCCCACCTTCAAAGAGCAATGGGGACTGTGCTGAGTCATCTGCAAGAGGAAGTCAGGGCTGTGAAGATAAAGAACAGGTTAAATCCAGGGGGGCTTCCTGGAGGATGTGAATGCTTATGGAGTGAGTGGGGTTGTGAGGATGACCAGAGCGGGTGCACCAGCGAAAGGGTCCAGGCACAAAAAGCTGTGTACGCAAAGTCAGTGAGGCAGGAGAGAAAAGGACAGAGTAGGCCCAACCGGGTTGCATGGCTGGACCCTATACGCTGAGGCGTGTGAGTGTGGCCCGAGGAAAGATAGAGACCTGTAGGAGGTGTCAGCAAACTGGGTTTAAAAGGAAGAAGAAGCTACTGAAAGGTGTTCAGCCAGCTGCCAGGAGTCATGAGCCTGGGGCCTCACAGGTGGCTGGCTGGACGGAGGCAGGGGAGGGATCCAGAAGACAGAGGGTGAGCCTTGCACTTCTCCACTGACCTTGAAGTTTGTCAGCCCCTCTTAGGTAAATTAGAGGCCAGTCAGGATGTCTGGGAGGTGGTCCCGTCCCAAGCCCTCTCCCTATAAGAGGATTGTTTGGGGAGGGGGGCCTTCCAAAGAGGAATCAAGCACCCCCTCTTCCCTATCAATTTAGAGATGGAAAGCAAGTTTCTACTAATACAAAGGGAGTGTCCAGGACCTCCTCTGGGGCCCAAGTGCTCTTAGCATGGACACTACCCAGCGAGGCACTGTCTCCACCAATGCCCCCTTGTCCTGTGTTCCATTTTCTGGTGCCCCCAGGATATTTCCAGAGGTGAATGAGGTGACCTCTGCTTTGGGAAGCCAAACTTGGCCACAGCACGCACCATGAGTTGGGAAGAGAAGTGGCTGGTTAGGGCAGAGAATCCACCGAACTTGAGTTGATGTCTTAGTCACCTTCATTCATTCAGTTACCTGGCCATCCATTTGTACCTGAAATGCAAGGTGGCCGAGGGACTAAATCTTCTCTTTCTTGCTCTATTCCATGCCACACAGCCTCCGTCCCGAGTGCTGCAGTCATTAGCCAGGCCCAGGCTGGAGAGAAGAGAGCAATTCAATGATAATGACTCACATTCATTACTGAGAGATAGTAATGATTCAAGGGAAAATAATGACAAATTTCTCTTTCCCTCGAACAAGGAACTTTGTGCCAAACTGGTGTTTGATGGTGCTTGAAAGAAAGCAGGAGGTCATTAAAAATCTTCTCCCAGTTTTGTATTCTTAGTATAAAACTTTTAAAGCATCAGGTTTATAATGAATAAAAACGTACAGACTTCTGGATCTTATATGAAATGTGCAGCAATGTGCTTGATTCAGCTGAACCTTCCTCTGATTATGCTTTTCGGAAACGTATTCTCTCCAAAATTATAGGGTTGTCAGTAGGATGCCGAACTGGGTACAGGAAAAGGATGAAGTCAATACTGCTTCACATTCTGTACTCATTAGAGGGCCATTTGCACCCTTTCTGGGAGAACAAAGACCCTGGAGAGAGGCAAAGTTTATGGATGACTCTATGACGGATCAGATAAAGTGGGACCTTCTTGTCATTTCACCCTATGGTCCCTATAGGTGGTGGACCCGGGCTCTTACAGGAAACACTGTTTTCAGTCCCATTGTTAGAATGAAATAGTCCTATTTGTAAACTCCAATGAAGTTGAAACAGGGCACCCTTGCCCCATAGAGCCTTCAGCTGGGGAGGGAAAAGAAATAAGACCCTCTACACCTGCTCTCTGGGGCCTCGCCTGATGGAGGGAAACTGGGTTGGAAGGACGAGAGAAGTAACCTTCAACTTAAGCGTGACCTCAGTCATGCCCTGTCATCAGCATA
The DNA here is from genome assembly GCA_028646535.1 of Procyon lotor. Taxonomy (NCBI): domain Eukaryota; kingdom Metazoa; phylum Chordata; class Mammalia; order Carnivora; family Procyonidae; genus Procyon; species Procyon lotor. The sequence continues at coordinate 66,840,690 of CM053617.1, read as the reverse complement.
CGGCATACCCCAGGTTGCTCCTTGAGGTGTGTATTATCACTGTTTAGACAAGCAAGGAGATGGGGAAGGCTAGTTTTCAGGCAGTACAGTGGAAGGGGGCTGCCCTAAGTACTTCACATAAATTCAGCTTAAAAGGTTTTCATAGTTAGGGACTTTTTATTTCCACTGTTTATCAAACTATCTCTAAGTAAGAGCTAAGGCTCTTCTTCAGAGAGACGACATCTGGAGAAATAGTTTCCACAAGTATTTTCATTTTTTTCTACATTTTATCCCTTCCAATTTCAAGAGAACGATAAAGCTTGATCATATAGGTAATCGGATCAGATCTTTCACTGTAAACCTATTGAAGCTTGAAGTTCAACATGATGATGATTCTCAGCTAAATATTTGTAACCAGCAGGGTGCATTTAGGAAAGGAATTTTGCCTAGGAAATACCCTTCAGAAGCTGTGGTGCCCTATCAGCTCCAAATGACTTCTGCTGATATTGATGCTGAAGGGTGGTTCAATCTGGGCCATGGCAATGCCACCCAGGGCCCAGGGGGGGAGTAACAAACAACAAACAAACAAACAAACAAACAACACAAAGAAACAGTATTTACCCAGCATCTGACTGTTGGCTCCTTACTCATACAAAACCATGGACAAAATAAACACACCTGTGAAAATTGCCTAGACCCAATTGGAATTGAAGTAAAATTAAAAATATATATATATGAGGGGCGCCTGGGTGGCTCAGTGGGTAAAAGCCTCTGCCTTCAGCTCAGGTCATGATCTCGGGGTCCTGGGATTGAGCCCCGCATTGGGCTCTCTGCTGAGCGGGGAGTCTGTTTCCCCCTCTCTCTCTGCCTGCCTCTCTGCCTACTTGTGATCTCTGTCAAATAAATAAATAAAATCTTATATATGCATATATATGAATGACATTGGAATTAAAATATTAATTCTCCAGAAATGTTGTCATGTTGCCAGTAACAGGTTTCGATGGCAAAGAAAGAATTCCAGCTCTGGGCCTGGAATGAAAAGACCCAAGCTGTTTGGCATGGGCAGAGAAAGTACAGTAATGCTTTAGAAACATCTCAGCTTAGGAATAAAAAGGGGGGAGGGGATGGCAGGCAAGGTAAGTACAAAGTAAACCCTTCTAGTGTCTTCCGGATGCCAGGGACAAAGCCGCATGCTGGGTGGCCGAGAAGCACAAGTTCTAGGTTTTTCTTGCAAGAAGGAGATGACCAACTGGGGAAAAGACCGGTAAACAATTAAGTTTCAGTATGGTGAGACAGGCACATGGGGGCAACGGGAGCCGCTGGGAAATGAGCGATTGTGTCCCGTTGGTGGCTGAAGGGGGCCCAGAGAAGGTGCCCTGACATGACATGTGATGTGAACACATTGCCACCATATGACTTTGGGGGACATTCATTACCTTTTGTGCATGTCACATATCACAGAGATGCTCTTCAGCTAGATTCATGTGTCTCGAGTTTCTGGTTGTCTTTCCAGAGACCACAGTGTAGGCATTAGAGAGCTTTCCATTAGACAAATGTTTTCATGGAAGGGGTCTTTTTGGAAGCCACAAAAAGTGCCTGTGTGCAAATGCAGAAGGACAGAACCACTGATTGAAATCTGAACTGAGTGACTGCTCCACCAGTGGATCTAGGAAGAATAAGTAAGATTCTTGTCATCTCAGCTAAAAAGACCAGGCACAGCATATTTCCAGAGACTGCAGCCGGAGCTTGGACCCCAGAGGGGTCTTCTTGGGGTCACAGCAAAGACATGGGAGCCAAGTTTCACATAGATGAAAATTCTAGCTCCTTAAGCCTTTCCCTGAGAAGTTCTCCAGAGTGGTTAACCTTGCTCCTTCTCCCTTTGATCAAGTATCGGTGCCATCTTGAACTTGATTTCTGGTTCTTTTTGAAATCAAGACTATGATTAAAGCCACCTCCTATTTCAGCCTCTGCTACACTTCTCTGTTTACCTGATGGAACCTCAGTGATAAGAGGTCATACCTTCATCCCCACACTCCCTACATCTGTTTGCTGCCTCCATACTCCAGGTCTTTGCTCACCTAGTTTCTGCTACTCAGCTCATGTGGAGACTCTCTATTCAACCTTCCAGCGTCCATGAGTAAGGACTTCTCATAAGGAAGGATTCTTGGGCCGTGCACAACCATGTAGATGGATATAACCCCATCTCCCAAGTCATGGCCCTTCTTGATTTACTTTCTCCCTTCCCAACTCGCCTACAAGCTGCTTTTGTAGGGTTCCAAGTATTTGCTGATAGAAGAAATATACAGACCTTTTCATAATTTTTATAAACTTTATGCAAGCCCCTCCAAAATAATAACATCAGTTCAGTCAGAAACTAATTAATCTGCCTGGTTTTCCCCCCTCTCAATTATTTAAAAAATAACATGACTCCAGCTTAATTAACCAGAAGCTGCTGTCTATTGTTTTATGAGGCGTGTCTGACTCAATTTGAAAATGCATTAATGGAGAGTTTGTTTATCCCACTATTTTCTTCCTCAATGAATACTCAGAGTTCCTTCAAGTTGAGTGTTAAACATTTAAGTCAAATAATTTACTCAAGAAATGAAAACGAGCAAACATTGAAAGATGCATGGGATTCTGTTTACTTCTCCTAAGCTCTATTATTGGTTAACACAACATTTGACTGTTTACCTAGTGTGTGTCCAGTGAGACACTCACATGGCGAGTGAGTGGGGACAGACCTGGAAATCCGCCAGGTCACCTCCAGGCCTGGATGAAGAAAAAGTCAGTGAGAAGGGCAGATTCTTCCATTCTATAATAGCATCTGTGGGATAAAAATTTTAAATCAGACATTTCAGTTTTCATAGAGGTGCTTGGGGCAGAAGCTAATATTTATTCCTTGTTATCCCAGCTTGTAAGACAGCAAGAGGTGGATGAGGGATATGTGCTCTCAAAAAAAAAAAAAAAAAAAAGAAGTCACATCTTTTTCCGTGGAAGAGGGAAAAATATTTGAAAATATGAATAACCGCTCCTTAGGCTGGGTAGGCTACCTTTTCCATAGTACGTTAGCATAACAAAATGGCGGACTGAGTTGAGAAACCTAGAATCTGGGCGTGGTTCTGCCGCTAACAGCAAGTTCCACTTGGAACACACCATTTGACTTTTTTCAGTTTTCATTTATATTATCATGGCTGGAAACAAATCGAACAACTCCATGGGTGAACGCTGGAAGACAGATAATGGCTTCTTGAAGGACAGCGGTGAGAAACATTCTGAAGATGAGTCAAGACGGAGAAGACAAGAGCCCCATGATTACTGATGTCTGCTGTAGAAGGAAGGAATGGAGTGACAGGTGCAATGTATTAGCCGTCCCTGGGAGAATGATCTCAAGGGTCTTTCAGGCTCTAAAATGCTTGAATTTTTACACTACTTTAAGCCAATGTAACTTTAAGTTTTTAGTTGGAAAAAATTAGTTGAAGATCTTTGACGCAGGTTTTTAGGTTTTAGGTGGGGCCTCGGTGTTTCCGCCCCACTGCTTGATGCCAGGACTCAGACTCGAGTAAAAAATCTATCCCTGTCTTCATCTGGAATCTTATTGATAGTCCTCAAAACTTTTAGGGACACTTACTCATCTCCTTTTGTTATCTGCCCCTAAGTCCTCAGCACCTTCCCTTTTGAGACCATTTCCTCCTTCACTCCTTCACTCCTTCACTCCCTCTTTACTCCTACCTCTCGACAGGTTGACTTCACCTTTTGCTTCTCAGAGAAAATAGACTCCTGTGGGAACTAACCCCTCTTCCCCAACCCGTAGCTCCTTCCCTGGAGTCTCAAAGGAGAATGTGGCCTTTGTCCCCTCCAGTTCAACTCTTCCCCACTCCTGAGCAGACTCCTGCTTCCTCTCTCTGCTCTCCCCTCTCTGGCCTCCATTTTTCCCTTTGTCCTGCCTATTGGCTCTTTATCTTCTGCATCTGAACCTGCTTCCATTAAACACCAAGCAAAATGAAAACCAATTTGACGTCCTCCTCCCCTTTCCTCTTTGGGATCAGTATTTTTTTTTTTAAAGATTTTATTTATTTATTTGACAGAGAGATCACAAATAGCAGAGAGACAGAGATGCAGGCAGAGGTGGGGGGAAGCAGGCTCCCCATTGAGCAGAGAGCCCGATGCGGGGCTCAATCCCAGGACCCTGAGATCATGACCTGAGCTGAAGGCAGAGGCTTTAACCCATTGAGCCACCCAGGCACCCCAAGACCAGTATTTGAAATAGTTGTCCACACCCTCTGATCGCTCACTGCTGCCTTGCCTCCCAGTCCTCCAAAACTGTCTGGTTCCTGTCTCAGTGCTGAAACTCTTACCTCTAAATGATTTCTACTTGGAACACCCTGGACTTGAGGTACGTGGAGTCATCCATGTGCAGATATCCATGAGGCAGTTGGATATACATGCTTGGAGCTCAGGAATGATGTCAAGTGTGAAGAAGCAGACTCAGACAACATGTGACCTTTCAGGAAGCAATGATGCAATAGTCACCAGCCAGGGAGGTCCCAGGAAGCAGCTGGCATTAAGGCCTGCAGGACTGGTCCTCCGAGTGCAATCAGCACTTCCGGGTAACATGGCAGAAGAGACTGAGGCATTCATCCTTCCTAGGACTGCTTAGAGAGCCACCTCTTTTTCCTTTTCTTCTTGATCTGCCTTGTTAATATTTTGCCCAATTTATTTACTTTTTTAAAGAACCCACACTTGTGGGGCACCTGGGTAGTTCAGCTGGTTAAATGTTTGCCTTTGGCTTAGGTCATAATCCCAGGGTCCTGGGATCAAGCCCCGTGTAGGGCTCGCTGCTCAGTGGGGAGTCTGCTTCTCCCTCTGCCTGCCACTCCCTCTGCTTATGCTGTCTCTCTGGGCCAAATAAGTAAATAAATAAATAAAATCTTTTAAAAATAAAATAAGTACATAAAATATCATAAAAATAAAAAACCCACAGTTGGGTTTGTTGATTGTCTCTATTGTTTTGTTATACTTTTCACTAGTCCATGCTTATCTTTCTGAGTTCCTTCCTTCTTGTTTCTTTAACATACTTTCGCTTTGTTATTACTTTTATTAAACATATAACTCAATTATTTTTTTAAAGATTTTACTTACTTATTTCACAGAGAGAGTATGAGGGAGCTCAGCAGGGGGCGTGGCAGAAGGAGAGGGACCAGGGGCTCAGTGCACCCCACTGAGCAGGGGGTCTCGATCCCAGGACCTCAAGATCATGAGCTGAGCTGAAAGCAGATACTTAACTGACTAAGCCACCCAGGCATCCCATAACTCAATTATTTTTATAGTCATTGTTTTTCTAAATAAATTCATCAAAAATATATAATGCTAAATATTTGCCTTAACAATCATCTCTCAAACATTTCATAACTGTTCATTTTGATTTCCTTTTTAACCCGTGACCATTTTTAAGAATTTCAAGAATTTATTTTGATATCCAGACATTTTCTTAATGATATTTTATTGTTGGTTTCTAATTTAATTGGCTTGTGGTCAGAGAACATGGTCTATGTCACAAAGTTCTTCCATCATTGTTCAAATTCCCCACTGAGATCTAGCCTGTGGTTAATTTACAAAGTAACACTTGCGTAAAATGCATACCATCATTTTTAGCATATGGTTCTAATTATCTCTGTTACAAAATGTTGGGTAATTTCAATGTCCAAGTCCACAATGTTGCTAATCTCGGGGTGTGTGTGAGTGTGTGGTGTGTGTGTGTGTGTGTGTGTGTGTGTGTGTGTGTGTGTCTGTTTGAGCTAGGTAGAAGTGGGTTCAGATCACTTATTCTGTGAATTTGTCAAATGTGTCTATTTCTGTCAGTTTTTCTTTACTAAATTATGAGAAAATATGATAGGTTGTTTATATTCCTTGTATATCTTGATGTGAATTTATTACTATGTAGATCTATTCTTTACCAATATCAATATGTTTTCACCTAAATTCTATTTTGTATTACTATTCCTATTCCAGCTTTTTCTTGGTTAGACTGGGACTGCTATGTCTTTTTCTTTTTTCACTTTTAATTTTCCTCGAGGTTTATTCTAGGTATATTTTTAATCAGCCGCTGTAAAAATAAATCCAGTCTGCTGTCCTTATTAGAGCCGTTTAACCATTTACATTTATTGTAGTTGATCACATATTTGGGCTTATTTCTATATCTTATTTTGTGTTCACACTTAACGATTCTTTTCTAGTCTCCTTTCTTATTATCTGATAAATCAGGTGTCAACAACTCTTCTGGAAAGGATGTATTTTTGATACTTCTAGAACAAATTTCCAAGAACTTTTTGATGACCTTCAAATTATAAAACATAATTATAATAGAACAAAATTGAGGACAGAAGCTAATAGCCTTAAGTGAGTTTATTTTTTTCTGGACATTTCCTCGGCACATTTTTCAGCTGCTACACTAGATACAGTTTAATTATTTTATCGTGAATTAATGGCTTTCCTTACCTATCTGACAAATGAGACAATCAGAAACACCGTGACCACAGCCGCATTTTCATCTTACTTTTGTGAAGAAATTTTGCTGTGCCAACATGCCTGTTGGCAGTTGTCTAATTCTTCCAAGCATCGCTATCCTGAATGAGGAAGTGCTTAGTCTAGTAATTCTGATGTAGTGTGCGTACCTTTAGCACAGGTGGTGTGTTCCTGTGTAATACACATGATGCCTTGCCATGGAACTCATTACCAAATACTCTACACTACCAGGCCTTCAAATTACAACATTTGACATCTACTCTTCTCTTCTTTTGATATAATGAGTATACCACTAGTGGTGGAGAAAAAAATCTTGGAATGTCAACATAAATGTTTCTCAAGAGGCGGCACAAGGGGCTGTCACCAGGATTGGCAGTGTGGGCTGTGTTAGTGGTGACCACGTCCAATGCAGCTGGGGTCTGTGGTGAGCACATAAACAAATGGGCGTGCTGTGTTCAGTACATCTGTATTTATGGGCACTGAAGTTTTAATTTCATGTAATTTTCACATGTCATGAAATATCCTTCCTTTGTGTTCTTCTTTAACCAATGGAAAAAAACACTCTTAGCCTCTGGGCCACACAAAAACAGGTGGTGGGTCAGATATGATCAATAATTTGGAATTTCCTACTATCATTCTTTTGCCCCTTCCATCTTATCTGGAAGCTATAGATCATATCATATCTATTCATTTAGTGATTTCCCTTAATTTTAAAAATCACATCTAATAAATTATATTTTATAATACAGAGAAGTAAGTCATATTTAATTTTTTAAAAGCACATGTCTATCGAGTTGTGTTTCTTATAAGAAAGTCAAAAGTTGAGGCACCTAGGTGGCTCAGTTGGTTAAGCAGCTGCCTTCGGCTCAGGTCATGATCCCTTGGTCCTGGGATCGAACCCCACATCAGGGTCCTTGCTCAGCGGGGAGCCTGCTTCTCCCTCTCCCACTCCCCCTGCTCCTGTTCCCTAACTCGCTCTGTCTCTCTCTGTCAAAAAATAAAATCTTTAGAAAGTCAAAAGTTGATCATGTTTCTGTATTTTAAAATCATTGTTACTAAATTACATATTTATACTTATATTTATATTTATATTTATAATAAAGTCCAAAGTTGGTCATGTTTCTGTCCTGTGCTTGATCTTTCACAAGAATGGGACACAATGGATTCAATTCTCAAGAGCCGAGCTTGAGGACCAGAGACACTGAGTTTCTCTGCCACGTCCATCTGCTACAGGAAAGGCCATGCAGATGATGGGAAGATCATGGACCAGGGTGTCACATGCCTGTGGCTTTCAACTTTGGTCTCCCGCCCCACCCACTTTGGACAAATCACTGAACCTCTCCAAGTCTTAATTCTCTCCTTTGTGAAGCTTCATTAACAATATCTCCCCTGTGTATGAGCTTTTAGCAGACACGGTGTCCATGAAGCCCCTGCTCACGGAGGCCTCGATAGCAGGTCCCCATCGTGACTTTCACTTGTGCCCAGCCTGGTGCATCTCAGCTGGGTTCATTTCAACTGCAGGACTCTGCACTTCCACACTCAAAAGACCGGCTGTACACTTTTACTCTCCTAGGGAGAGTTCACTCAGTGTCTAAGTGTTGTATCATTATAAAACATTTGATTTGGTCACCTCTAGACTCAATGTGTCCATTTCACAATGGCCACCGCACCATGTCTGCTTTGGTAAAAGCCTGGTCCAGCAGGTGGGGAGCTGGACAATCTGTCTCAGCAAAGGCTCATCTTTCTACACTCGCTTATGCTGACAGTCCTTTTGACTAAGGATGCCCCATTAAGCCATCAAAGGCGCTTTGAGGTTGCTGTATGAATGAGCCCATGCGAAATCTGAGCCGAAGAGTGGGGTCCCTCCTGAGAGGTCAGAAGAATGTGGTAGCATCCATCTTACTAGTTGCTTGAAAATGTATGACCTTTTCCTGCTATAAATCTCATTTTAATTTTGTGCCTGCAAAAAATGCATAAATATAGTTATGTGTACCAACAGATTCACATGCTCAAATCCTGGAAATGAAGAGGTATTCCCGGCACTGATGAAAAAGAAATCTTGTTAATAAAAAAGTGTAATTGATGTGGATTCTTATATTTCGTAGGTCTCTTACATATCTTTCATTTGTGATGGATACCAACCAGGGCACAGCAGAAAAAATGAAAGCAATAGTAAATGACCCCCCAAAAAAGTTTGAGGGCAATAAATCTCTGAAGAATTGCATAAAGGAGTTAAAAAGTACAAACTTCCAGCTAATAAAATAAGCTATGAGGATATAGCCTATGCCATGGTGACTGTAGTTAATAATAATACTGTATTGTATATTGGAAAGTTGATAAGTTAAAAGCTCTCATCGCAAGAGAAAAATGCTTGTTAATCACACAAGTTGATGGATGGGAACCATACTTATTGTACTGATCATTTCATAAGATATACAAATATTGATCATCATTTTGTACGCCTGAAACTATATAGTTACATGTCAATTATATCTCAAGAAAAGAATTTTATAGCAATGATTGTTTAAAAGTTTTTCCTTCCTTCCTTTTTGTTTAATTTCTTATGCTATTATGTTTAATGTGACCAGTTGTTTTGAATAGTCCCCAATTAAAATACATGATGGGATTTATTCTTTTTAGCAAGAATTTAAAAATTAAAAAAAAAATCAAAGGAAGGATGTAAATAAAGCAACAAAGCAGTTGTGTTTCACTTAGGATTACCAAAAACAGCATAAAGAATTCAGCACCATACTTTTCAAGAATCCTGAAACAGAAACCTTTCATTAAAGTATTAATTCTACTCTCTCCTGAAGTCCATCTCCCCCTACATCGACCTGCCCTCAGGCTTCCTGGAGTAAAGTGGACCCAGCAAAGCGAGGTCCAGTCAAAGGAGCAGGTGGTTTGGTTCAGGTGCAGAAGTTAATGTACGCCTTAGGCAGAGCCAAACCGCTGGTGCGTGTACTCGTGGGGCGAGCCACAGTGATGGATTGCTGCAATGGATTAGGGGCAGGAGACAGGCAGACCTCTGAACACTTGCAGAAGTAGACAGTGAAAATTATCTATTGCACGCACATTCTTTACTTCTCCCCATCTTTCAGTCTTGTTAAGCTCAGACTCTGCGGAAGGAACCCAGAAGCATGACATAATTCCTATCCTCAGATTCTTCCTGCCACCTTGGGAGCTAAACCTAGTTCTGGACAAGGGGATTTCGCTCTAGGGAGAGCAGAGGTGGAAGGGAACAGTGGCCTGAAAAATGCCTGGGCATCACTGGTATTTATGGAATCATCCTTCCGGGAAAGACTAGGTGGTTAGGCTCCCATCAAAGGTGTGGCCACCGAGAGTTGCTTCATTCTCTGGAACATCATTGGTGTTGTTCTGATGGCTTTCATTGTCCATGTGAAGCTCATGTGCGCTCCCCGAAGCTCACTGGTGTCTGAACTTCCCTACCCACGGCCCCCTGCTCCACGCCTCCAGTGTGGGTCACTCTGCATAAGGGCAGTTGTTCTGTGCCAGGGTTCTGTGCCCATCATTTTTGTATCTGGAGGGTCCAGAAAAAGACCTGACCTTATATATAGTGGAATCTGGTCCATCATAGGGGACAGTGGTCAGGTTGGGGGTTGGTTCCTATGATGAGATGGGGAGTGTACAGAAAGCTTAGGGTACAACTACACGCACTCACATACTCATTCACTTATTCCTTCATTCATTTGTTCTTTAAACTGCTGCCACCTGGGTGTCTACACTGGGGTTGTTACTATAGATTAAAGCAGGCATGCTGCTCCCCACACAGACTACAGTCCAGGGCAGGGGTTGGTGGGGATGCAGACCATCCAGGAACTGCAACAGCACAACAGGGGGACACCTAACTTTGACTTTGGATGCTAGGGAAAGACTCTTGAAAAGTGAGATCCTTCTGGAACCTGAAGGATGGACTGGGAAGCAGAGAAGTCAGGGGCAGGGGGTAGGCAGTTTCCTGGTGACACTGCTCAGTGTTATCTGCAGCCTCTAGGAAATAAATCACTTACTAGACTAATTTCCATATCAGTAAAATGGGGATCATGGTACTTGCCTCACTGGGTGGTTATGGGGCCTCATGAGATAAATGTCTGTTAAGCAGCTAACAGAGGCCTTATCACCTTGATAATCAATTGATATCTGATGGATGGATGTGTGGTTCTTAGGGATCAGAATCTACCCATCAGTTCAATTTGCTCTATGTTAAAGCAGGGATACAATTCTGAATTTTTAAATGAAAATCCAACTTGATATACTTTTCATTTACCCCGTGACCTGCATGAAACTAAAAATATTTCAGTTCTTTGTGTTCAGCCACCGATGTTCAAAGAAATAAGTCAATTTATTGCAAGTGCCAGACAATTTGCCTTGAATAATGTTGTTTAGCAAATTTTATATTAGATTAGAAGGGGAAGAGTTCCCAAAAATCTCAACTAATGGATGCAAAGACTCACAAAAGGAATTCATACCCAGGAGCCCTGAGGAAGGACCAGCTCTGGTCACAACAATAGCTGTGTCCCATCAGCAGATGATAGATCTTCTAGTAAGAGGACAGGTTTTACGTGAAGGTTCCTGAATGAGGGAGCAGACTGCACTGGCTCTGGCCTGGGGCAGGGCTCAACTCCTGGCCTCAATCACAGTGAAGTTATAAAACCGTTATCAAACATATCCCATAAAAGTTATCAAACATATCCTGAGTTAGTGGAGCGTGGAAAACACAGTGAGGTGTATTTAAAGACAAAATGCAATCATTGTGTGTTTGCAAATAAAACGACTTACTGACTAGACTATAAAGTCATCATTTTGGAGCCAAATAACCAAGATGCAGGCTGGAATTACTCCTTTATCGCTGTCTCGCCCGCTGGAAGGAGGTCCTGGGAAAGCAGCATTGGGCCCCAGCAATTCGCTGCAGGTGAATACAAATCTGTACAGTACAGTACAGTACATATCTGGCACCTGAAAATATTTATTCAAGACGCTGCATTTTATTAGATGTATGCGACTTGGCCCTTACTGCAGTCTGTGACATTCACACGTGTTTCTCTCCATCTAAAGTCAAATCCTGAATGCAGATGTGATATTCACACAGTATTAGTTGAAAAAACTGTGCCTTTCCTATGTCCGTCAGGCATGACTTTTCTCTTGAGGATCCTAGCCACAACATGGCACTATGATGTGTGTGTGTGTGTGTGTGTGTGTGTGTGTGTGTGTGTGTGCAGATCTGTGCATATGAAGATGCACTTCTGAGTATGCGCCATAAGAACATTGCATGTCTATCAAGAGTGCTTTCTAGCTCTCATTACACGAGCTTCTGGAGAGCACTCAGCCCATTGGCTCAGCTTTTCTATCAGCACAATGGCAATGAACTTCAGTTTCCCGCTTCATTGAAGAGTTATAATAATTACTGTAAAGTTATTTCCTTGAATGAAAAATGCCACTTGGATTGCAGTGGATACACTTAGGAAATTAAAGACTGAAAGTTGAACCTTTATATTCCAGGGCGACACGGCTAAAATACAAAACTTTTGTCCATCATAAATAAATGTACTCAACGTTTAATCAATATGTAAAACGTAAACTCGTATCTTGAAATCCAATGCTCACCTTTAAAACACTAGTTACTACAGTTTGAAAAATACTTTTAACATATTTTGGAATTTTCATCACGGATTGTTCTTTGCCTAGGGATTCCTCTTCACCCATGACAAACGTGCTTCCGAGGGAGACTATAGTTTATTATTACGTTCTCAGATTTTCAATGACCTGAAAATTTCCACTACTGTTCCGTAATGGAAAGAATTCTACAAACCTGATATCCTGGCAGTTTCAATTCTTTCCCCTCTGAAGTGGGAGACACATTGTTTCTATATTTGCAACTATTTAGTAACAAAATGTTTACTTAGGGGAAGAGTATTTCAATGGCATACCATCCTGCCCCATCACATCTCGCAGAAACACTTCTTTTGTCAAGGCTTACAGTTGTTTTTAAAATACTTTGGAGGGGCGCCTGGGTGGCTCAGTAGTTAAGCGTCTGCCTTCGGCTCAGGTCATGATCCCAGGGTCCTGGGATCGAGCCCC
>CM053617.1:66797484-66827596 GCA_028646535.1 Procyon lotor | reverse complement strand
GACTGTTCCCTGTGGGGCCAAATCACTTCCGATGGAGAATTCCTGAATTCGCTAAAGATTGTGTCATTTTTGTCAGCCGTTTGGATGTCCTTTTCTCTAACTCAACGTGTCCCAACTGAATTCATCATCTTTCACACAAGAGCAGTGACAGCAACCTCTAGCAGCTGGGAGTGGCCCCCGACTGACAGTCGTCAGGGGAGCAGGAACTCTAGTCCTCTAACCACCAGGAACTGAGTCCTGTCAGTAACAGCAATGACCTTGGAAGAGGGCAGGGCTGCAGAGACAGTAGCCAACACTTTGATTTAAGGCTCAACAGAATACCCAGGTAAGCCTTCCAGACTCCTGACCTACAGAATGATGAGCTAATGAAGGGGTATTGCTTTAAGCTGCTAAGGTGTGGTAATTTGTCACAAAGCAATAGAAAACTTAAAACAAAGGCAAACAGGGCCATGTCATTCCAGGTCAGTGACCCCCACCCTTTGCAGTGAGAAGGAGGCTCCCACTTCTCACTGAGCCTGGACCTCCCCAGGCGTGGCCCTGGCCCTATGCCCTTACTTCCCAATATCTCTGGTGTGGGACTCTGCGAAAGGCACATCCAATGCTATTCAAGGCTGGTTGGCAGGACCCAATGACTGGAAGTGTCTACCCAACTTTTTAAAACATTCGAAATTGGAGAGAACTCAACCTTTTTTGTCTTTGAATGGATCATTTTAGCATCCAACCTGTCCTTGACTTTTGCTGTTCTTATCTTCCAAAGGAGGCTCCAAATTTTGGAATGATACATGGATTTCTAGTTTTTCACTCTAGAAGAGGTCGGGTCGGGGGCCACTGTGGCCAAGAGCTCTGGTGGCAGGGAACCCAACCTTGGCCCCAAGCCACAGACCTTAGGTCAGTGATTCCACTTCCATGTTTTCCCCACCTGTGCGGTGCTTTGACATACTAGGTTTCTTGATTAATACCATAACTGAAATTTGCTTCAAACTCTTGTCACTGAGAAAAAGCAACATTAGGGCTCTGCAGTTTGCCAAAACTTTCCTTGGGGAACGTAGAGGGTGAGAACTTTACCTACAGATTGACCTGGATCCAAGTGTTGGCTCTAGTCCCAAGCACACCTGCTAGCCTCCTCCAAGCCTCAGTTTCTCCATCTGCAGAATGGAGGCAGTAGTGCCCATCTTGTAGTTATTATAAAGACTATCTGAGTTGATACATGTAAAATATGCATGAGTGAGTAGTTGCTATCTAGCCTCTGTTGGCATTCTCTCTTTCAATTAATCAATCATCCACTGGTCTAGAGAATGAATCTTACATTTAGCTTTGGTCTCCCTCTATAAGTTAAATATACTCAGTTACGTTCTGTCTGTTCTTGACAGATAACTGAAGAAAGGCTTTATTCATGAGAATTTTTTCTCCCGATATACTCCAGTTTCCTTCTTTAAGGAAAAACCTGACTATACTTAAATATAACATTTAAGTAGATGACACCTCACTGATTTTTCAACTTTTAAATTTTGTATATTTTAACTTTTATTTTCACCAAGATCAAATGTTGAGCTCAAGTCTGTAAGTTCTGGCTGCATTTGCTTCATCTCTGTGCATACGGGTATTTTGTTGTTGAAGCCTTTAAGTATGAATATAAACCTTTTGATTCTTTGCTCTTAAATGTATCATCCATCTTTAAAAAAAAGACATTGTCTTATACACCATCTCATAATCACAACTAACAAATTGGCAGTAATTCTATAATATTATCTAATACACACTTCATATTGATTTCTCCAATTTTTCCTAAATAACTTTTAGCGTTTTTCTTTTCTTTCTTTTTTTTTTTAAGATTTTATTTATTTATTTGACAGAGAGAGAGAGATCACAAGTAGGCAGAGAGGCAGATGGGGGCGGGGGGGGGGGTAGGAGCAGGCTCCTTGCTGAGCAGAGAGCCCGACGTGGGGCTTGATCCCAGGACTCCAAGATCATGACCTGAGCCGAAGGCAGAGGCTTCAACCCACTGAGCCACCCAGGCACCCCCCTAGCCCTTTTCTTTTCAAATAAGAATCCAATGTACCAATGAGAGCTCTCATTTATTAGTCATGTCCCTTCAGTTTCTTTTATTCTAGAATAGGCTCTACCTTCTGCCCTCTGCCCCAAAGTTTTTATTTAAAGTACTGACTTGTGGGAGGTCCCATAATCTGGATTTGCCTGATTGTTCCTCTGGTATAGGTAACCTTGTTAACATAGTTCTTGCACTTCCTTTACACTGGAAATTAGGTTTCAAGATTGATGTAGATTCCAGTTAAGTGGTTTTACCCCATCATTTCAGCAGGCACACGATGCCAGGTTGGTCCTCTCTCACTGACTGAGTGTGGTCATTGGGTTAAGGGAATGACAGCTAGATCTCTCCACTGTAAAAGCAATTAGGAACTGATCTGTGGTATGATGCTTGAATACAATAAAAAAAAAAAAATCCACCCAGTAATTGCACTAGTAGGTATCTATCCAAAGGATACAAACGTAGTGATTCAAATGGGCACTTGTACCCTGATACTTACAACAACAATGTCCACTATAGCCCAAATATGGAAAGAGTCCAAATGGCCATTGACTGATGAATGGATAAAGAAGATGTGATGTACATATATAAGGAAATATTGCTCAACCATCAAAAAGAATGAAATCTTGCCATTTGCAGTGATGTGGATGGAACTAGGGGTATTATGCTAAGTGAAATAAGTCAGAGAAAGACAAATACCATTTGATTTCACTCATATGTGGAATTTAAGAAACAAAACAGAGGAGCACAGGGGAAGGGGAGGAAAAATAAAATAACATAAAAATAGAGAGGGAGACAAGCCATAAGAGACTCTTAACTATGGGAAATAAACTGAAGGTTGTTGGAGGGGAGGTGGGTGGGAAGGGTTAACTGGGTGAGTGGTATTAATTGGGTGAGGGGTATTAATTGGGTAAGGGGTATTATGTGATGTAATGAGCTCTGGCTCTTATATGGGACTAATGAATCACTAAATTCTACCCCTGAAACTAATAATGCAGTGTATGTTAACTTATTGAGTTTAAATAAAAAATTAAAAACAAAAACCAAAATCTAGCTCCCCAGGTAAAAGGATCCCTAGGTAGGAATTTCTACTGATCTTATTTTCTGTTGGTGGTGGATGCCTGATTCACTCTATTGAGGGTTGCAACCTGGAAATTTCCTAATTCCATCACTCCATTAACATTCGTTGATAACTTTCATTTTTCTGTAAAATAGAGCTTTCTGTCATCAACTTAACCATAATTCCTATTAAAAAGACAAAAAAAAATGTTTCTTTCCCTTTATTGGTCCATTTTAAGAGTAAGGTGTTGGTAAAACAGTCATCCTAATTGGAAACAATAAGTTTAATAAGAGAAGTTTTTTTTGAGTATCACTATGGAGTCAGGATTTTTTTTATGTACCTTATGGTTTAATAAATTCTCATTATATTTTGTGATGTCTTATCTTGCACATCTCCTGGTACGAAACATGTCAATTGGTGTAGTTAGGGTGGCAAATAATGGTGCTTTTTTTCCCTGTTCATTAGTCTGGATTTTTTCCTAATAATTTTTTTTAATAATGAGTATGCCTTGTCTTCATTGTTGCCCATAAACAGAGCACAAACTCCAGGAAGCTGAGTTAAGACACTGAAGTCACCCTCTTTGTAACCACATGGTGGCTTTGCTTGTTGATCATTCCTCTTGGGAGTGTTCCCGTCCCTAATTATGTGACTGTAATGCCATCTAGTGGGAAGTTAGGGTCTATTTCCTCTAGACCCATTTGATACGAAAAATCCCGCATTTGTGTACCATAATAGGGAGCTTAAGTTCCATTACTTCTGAGGAACTTAAGCTTATGTAGCGACACTTAAGTAGTGAAACAGATAAGAGGAAAGAAATATTCAGAATCCAGAGGCATCACAAGGATATTTTTGAATAAAATTTTTTGAGGATATAATCTTTCTTCGAGAAAGATACCTACAAAGTGGATAAGTCTGTTCTATCATAAAATATTCTTTTATATGTAAATTTTTTTAGAAATTAATTCAATTGACCTTTTTTTAATTAGTTTCAGAGGTAGAATTTAGTGATTCGTCAGTTGCTTATAATACCCAGTGCTCAGTGCATCATGTCCCTTCCTTAATGCCCGTCACCCAGTTACCCTATCCCCCCACCTTCCCTCCAGCAACCCTCAGTCTGTTTCCTAGAGTTCAGCGTTTCCTAGGGTTTGCCTCCCTTTCAATTTTTGACTTAAGTTTCGTTCCCTATATTTTTAAAATTTGAATTAAAAATTGTAATGCCAATTTTCATGATAAGTTTATTGATATTTTTTTTAACAAAATCCTATTAAATACACAGGACCTTTTAATAGGTATAGAAATTTTATTTTGGAGAAAGAGCTGCTGAAGTTAAACACCGTGAATATCCCCTTGATTTAGAAAGAAAAAGGAAGAAGAAGAAGAAGAATGTATTTGGAATGAATGTAAAGTTTCACTGATTATTCAGCTAGGTGCATCCACTTCCTAGTTGAAGGCAGGAAGTGCTTGGGGACCAACAGACCTGAGTTCCCATCAGGGCTGTTCCTTTCTCATGACAGGTGACCTCAGCAGGGCAGAGCCTTCACCCAAGTTTCACATGTGAATGATCAGGTCTGTAAAAGAGAGACCTGCTTTTTATAACTCTTAACTTGCCAACTGTATGAGCACCTGAATCCTATTTTTTACTAGGAAATGTATACGGTAATATGCATGTAATAGACCAGGGTAGAAGTTAGGATGCTCTTGACTACTAGGGCTTTTTGACCCCTTGCTTGCTGCTGCCCAGATGCGATTCTGGCTACATGCTATAATGATGAAATGTCGTTATAGGATGTCAAAATCGTTTTATTTTTCAATGTCTTATCATTTTTTTCCCTCAAGTTTAAGCAACGTCCCCTGATTTCTGACCACTGTGGTTCAGTCTTGACTTGGGCCAGCACAGGCAGGCAGACAGAAGGGGCTGGGCTCCTGGCTCCTCCTCATCAGGGAGGCAGGTGGAGATGATGTGAACCACGCAGGGGAAGGGCACCGTTTCTCCAGCCGTGTCTGGTCGGTGCAGGTGCCCCAGAGAAAAGATTGCTACTGCTCCAGAAATGAAGAAGTCCTGAGTGGTTTTCCAGATCTTGCTGTGGCCCAGACTGTCTTTCACTGTTCTGCCCCAATGCAGAGCATGAGCCAAGAATTCTTGTGCCGGGAACCACACGGCCACGGGAGCCCACACTTTGCCTAAGTGGCAAGGAAACTAGCATTTAGGAGCATGGACCCTGGAGGTAGGCAGTCCTGGCTTGCAATCCACTTCTTTGCTCTGTCCCTTTGCCTAAGTTAGCAAACCTTTCTGAGTCTCATCATCCCAGTGGGTAATCTATGTAATATCTGCTTTGCTGGGTCATGGAGGGTAAGTGAGATAATGCATGTGAAACACCTGTTTATGACTCAATGCGTCATTATTAAAGAGTAACTGTTATAAATATCAAAATAATTGTATATGACTATATTAATAATGTAACAATCACATTTTATGTTTTATCATATATGTTGTTACATGTTATAGAACACAATTGTTATATTAATATGAAATATAACATGAAATATATATTACTTATATATTTAAAAATAAATTAAATTAAATTAAAATATTGAATTAAAGATTTAGTATATCGTTTAATACTAATCTGTTAAATTTTATTTGTTTACTTATTTACTTACTTGGTTTTCTGGGACACCTGGCTGAAGGAAATGAGGTTCCAATTTCTACATGATGATTGCTTCTAAATTGGTTCTTAGCTTTTGCCGACTTGACATGTCAGTTAGATGAGTCTGAGTTTTCTTCCTCTTGCTGCAGTTTCCAGGGATTTTTCAGAGGTTACCCCCTTGGAGTTTGCTTGTTTATAGCATTTTTCTTAACTCTTGGATGGTGGACAGCACTGAATATGGGCATGTCTGTTAAAACAGTCTGGTCCTTTGACTCACAAAGTTCAAAAATTCCAGAATGCCTAGGAGGAGAAAACTTGTCTTAAGGAAATTAAGATACTGCTTGGTCTTTTCTACTATTCACAAGTAAACTGGGTTTTCTAACTATATGACTGAATGAAGAACAGAAGCCTATCAGACCGTAAGTGTGTCTTATTAAAGATCCAGGTATGTTTATGGTGTATTTATGAATTATAATAAAGATGACTGCATATTTTAAAAAAACTTTAGGATTTCTGCAATTTTGTCAATTTCGTATCTTTGGGGGATGCTTTCTGGAGCAGACCGGTACCCTCAGATCACACCCTCTGATCTCCATGGACTTCATCTGAAGGTTCCCTGTGCCCACATCGGCTCCAGCATTGTCTATGATGATCTGGAATTGATGGAGAGTGCACTGCCTTCCAAGGACTTCCCCCGAATACTTGGCCATGTGAGGCATTGCCTTCTTCCCAGCCAATGGCTAAGCATTTGCTCAGTTTCCATCAGATTCTCCCAGGGCCTGGTGGAAAAGAAGTAATTTTCTCAGCATTTGATGACTATCCCTTGTGTCTTCAGTTACCTTTGGAAAGCTACTCACAGAAGAGCAGCTCTGCCGACACGGAGGCAAATGCCCAACATCTGTTGAGTTTGGTTGCACATCTGTAGAGAATTGCATTAAGGAAAAATGAAACCCATCTAATTACAAGACGATAATTAGCTGTGGGTCTCTCCAGGCGCAGTGGAGCAGGGCATCGGTTCAAGGTTGGCCCATGCACCTGGAGGCATCACCGGGGTGGTGGGATCCACGCACCTACTTAGTTTGCGAAGGATGGGTGGAGGAGTGGGGTTTCTTTGCCCACCCAGTCTACCTGATTTTGTCCACTTCAGAGGGAGGAAGGCCTCGGGCCAGGGAAGCAGAGGAATCCCCAGCCCTGCACCCTGGACATGCCCCTTAAACTTCCCCAAACCTCAGATTGCTGTATCCACAAAACATGCCATATCTCGGAAAGGTTTTATGAAGGATTTAAAAAAAAAGAAAAAAGATGTCGTAGAAGTATTTGCAATGTGCCATGCAAGGTTGCAGTGGGTTTTTTTTCTCTACAGAAAACCCTTCGTTGAGAACCAAATAGATACACTCTTTAAGAAGTTATGTTCAATGAAGCCCTTCCAAAACCAGAAATACCTTCTTATCACTTATTTTTGAAAGAACTATTTTTAAAACGAATTCTAGCCCATTGGTCTATTTCTCCTTACATATCAGTGTGGTTACAATGATCTGGGCTGGATTTAAAAACAACACGTATTGAACACAGTGCGAGATATCGGCGGCTGTAGGCCTTCATACTTCTGTCCTTCTGGACGTCTCTATGCCCTTTTGTTCCACTAGGACAGACGCCTTCGGAGGCAACGCTCCTAGCAGAAGCAGGCTTCCGGTCGGCTTCTGGCAACTCAAGGTTGTATCTGGCAGGTGCACGTAGGGAGTCGCCCTGTTGGCGCGGTGCCTCCGCCGAGGCGCAGCCACAGGTCAAGGGCGGAATGGGGAACTATGGGAAGATGGTGGTTCTGGCAGGGCATTTGCAGCCTTGGCAGGTGCGCTGATGTCGTCCCCCAGAGCTGGCCGCGCACAGACAATGGTTCCTGGAGCCCTGCTCAGGAGAACAGAGACAGAGGAGCAATGGCTCCAGCAGGGAGTGGCAGCTCTGTGTCGTCGTCATAATACCTTATCCAACGGTTCCGTCACCAGATCCCTGCATGAAATCTTCCCCGCTTGTGATACCTAAAGTAATGTCTGTTTTCTTAATTGAGCAGTGATACTGCCAGGGAATTTTGGTCCTACTTAGAGGATTATTTTGCGTTGCTGGGATCCTTTGAATGGTATGATCTGGAAGCCGTGCTATCGGCAAAAAAAATCATAACGCATCATATTTACATGTGCTTTGGGGCAGCGAAACACCCTTACAGAGGCGATGCCCTTTGAGATTTTCCAGTGGTCCAGGAGGTAGGAAAAGTGGGTCACCGTGATGCGGGAGAGAGCACAGAAATCAGGAAGGGGTGGTTCAGGAAAGTGTGACTGTAAATCTCCTGATTGAAGGTTGGCTCTGTCCAGGGCCTCGGTACAGAAAGTCCTCCCGGAGAAAGCCCTCCTAGAAGGGGAAAATGACTTCCTCATTTCAACTTTATCTCTCTCTTCCACCTTTGGTTGCGCAATGCCCTTCTGGATCATCTCTTTTTCTCAAAGCATGTCCATGATCATCCTTTTAAGGAGGCGTCACCGGCATAAACATGTGTGTGGGAGGCAAGGTTATGCCAGTTCCTGTGATTTTTTTCCCTTGGCCACGCTTCATAGTTCCTATAAGTTACCAGAAGGGCTTGCGTTAATGCTTTGTCAACAAGGATTTAATCAACACCTCAACTGTATGCCAGGATCTGTGTTAAGTCGTGCAGGCATGAAACTGCCTAGAAGGAAGAACACTAGTGAGGAAGGACCGAAGCAAGCGTCTAAGTGCAGTGCAGGACACAAAAGGACAGGATGATACAAAGGCACCATATTGGTTCACTGTGGAGACAAGATATAGGCAGGGTTGGGAGGGCAAGAAAGTGCGTGCTTGGAAGGAGGTTTGGGAGGGTGAAGGCTCAGTGACAGAGCAAGCTGGGACAGAAATTTAGAGAAGGTAAGGATAGGTAAGCTTGTTATAATAACATGTGTATGCAGTATTTTCTCCTCTAAGCCAGAAATTGTATAATGTCTCCAAGCTAAACAGAGGGTACACGTGCCTCAGAATGTATCAAATGTATCAAGACTTCTTCCCTGGTTCAATGTGTGTGTGTGTGTGTGTGTTTGTTACTGATATTTCTACAGAAAATTCCACGAGTCAGATATACAAATTGACAAATTTTCAGAGTGAATTCATCCATTCACTGGTACCCAGAAGGTTACAGCCCATTAGAGAACTCCAGATGGCCCTCCTGTCCTCCAGCCATGGGCGCCCCCATGCTGATTTCTAATATGGATGAGTTGTGCCTGGCTTTGAACTTTATATGAATACAATCATTAATTTGTGCTGCTTTTGGTCTAGATCTTTTCATTCAACATTTCTTTTGGTGAAATTCAGCTATATTGTTGCAAGTACTTATAATTCTTCTTTTTTTTTCTATAATACATTCTGTTGTGTGACCATTTTATCCATCCCTCCTATAGGTGGATGTTTATACTGTTTCTAGTATTTTGGCTATTCGATATGGTGCTGCTATGAATATTCTATACAAATCTTTCGGTAAGGATACATAGGACTTTCTAGGAGTAGAATTACCCACTTATAGGATATGTGTATGTTTAGATTTATTACATGTAGATACTTTTCTAAAGAAGTTCCACCAATCTCCATAACACACCTGCATAAGGGTTCTGCTCTGGTCCTCATCAACCCTTTAGATGCCCAACTTATTCATTGTATTGACTCAGTACACTTTGAGTGGGTGGTAAGTGTAAGGTTTTGTCTTTCGGATTTGTAACAGATAGGTTCATAAACAAAGTATCTTGCCCTGAGCCTTACTAGTACTGGCAATGGGCTTTGTTTTGTGAGATGCCACTGAATTTTCAAAGCTCTGACATGTTCTTCCCTGAAAGCTCATATTTCTGAAACCAGAGCTTCTTTTTATAGCTAACATAGGTCTATACTCTGACACAGACCCAAAATCCAAGTTCTAGGGGGAAAATGTTTCAACATAAATGAGAGATGTGAACAAGAACTTTAGCAAAAGTGAAATGTAAGACTTGAAAATCTAGCTGTAAATGTCTTCCAAACATTACTCACTGCTGCTGCCGTTCTGACATGAAAAAAAGAAAGGTCATGAGCACATTTTAGAGACTTCAAATTGTACAGGGATGGTGGTTAATTGCAAGATGGTGGTTAAAAACCATACTGTTTGAGTTTGGGATTAATTAGTCTCGAATCTTCTTCCACTGTGGTTTGTAAGTAATCAAGTTACTTAACCCTGCTAAGCATTAACTTCTTTATGTGTTAAATTGGGGTTAAGTTAGCTGTGACTACCTCATAGCACTTTAAACACCAAACTCGTTAACTCATATAAAAGCATCTAGCTCAGTAAACTGACACTCAGTAGGTTTTCAGTGTTTGTTAGCTAGGACACTTTCCTTTTGGTGGATTACTAGATATTCTGATATCTACTTTTTTAATTATAATAATGAACTTCAATATGTTACTTTTTATCCTGTGTTTTGTTTTTGTTATTAAAACAATGCTCGTGATGCTAAATGGGTGAAAGCAGAACATAAAGGTCTCCTTCCCCACTTCCTTCCCTATTCCACAGAGGTGACCACTTTTGATTTTTTCTGTTAGGCATTCTAAAGTTTCCTCCATATTTCTAAAGTACATGCTAGTACTCATTTTCTTTTTTTAATTAATATTTTAACCAAAGTAATACAAAGAACTTGCAGCAAGAACTTATTTGCTTTCCTATCCCCCTACCTATTCTGCTCCATAGAAGTAATAATTTTTAAGCTCTATTGCCTGGTTTTTAAATTTTTACATCTACATTTAAATAATATGCAGATATTGTTATTGCCCAACTCATCAATTTTTAGCTTTACCTATTGGCTTCATAAGAGATGAGATTTTGGTTCACTTACACCTAATCCTCCAACACATTCTCTGAGTTTAGCATCTTTTTTTTTTTTAAAGATTTTATTTATTTATTTATTTGACAGAGAGAGAAATCATAAGTAGGCAGAGAGGCAGGCAGAGAGAGAGGGGGAAGCAGGCTCCCCACTGAGCAGAGAGCCTGATGCGGGGCTCGATCCTAGGACCCTGAGATCATTACCTGAGCCTAAGGCAGAGGCTTTAACTCACTGAGCCACCTAGGCACCCCTGAATTTAGCGTCTTTTTTTATTAAATTCATTCTCAGTGTTTTATGTATTTTATTCTGTAACTATCATTCACTGCTGACCAAGCAGAATGGTATGATTACATTTTCTTTTATGTAAAATGTTATTTTCTCAAGAGTTGACGATTGCCTCAGTTTTTAAAATTTACATTGTTTTCCTTGAACATCTAAGTCTTTCCTTACCTTCAATATGTTCTACAAGGCATATAAGTACAATTCTTTACAAAGTCTAACTTGTCTGATGATAAATTACCTAGTTTTGTATATATGTCTGAGAAATCATCTTTCTGACGTTCTTCTTTTAATTTCTCTAAACCAGACTTCCTGCTCTCTGTTTTCATACGGACTTTCCTTTGCGATTATCCAGGGAATTTCTTTTTCCTCTTTCTTTCCTTCTTGAACCTCCTGCTTTCTGGGTCTCATATATATCTTTTTCTTGGATTATATACTTTTTCTAAGGTAGAGCATTTCTTGTTGCTTCACAAGAAAGGGTGATTGGGAAATACATGTTTTTGAGAATTTTATACATTGAAATTTCTACCTTCACTTTGATTAGTGGTCTATTGGGGTATAGATACATAAGTTGGAAATTATTTTTACATAGATTTTGAAGATTTTTTTCCATTATACTAGCTTCAAAAGCTGATGAGAAGACAAAGTTATTTGAAATTCTGGATTCCTGGGTTATGGTCTATTTTTTTCCTCCTTGGAAGTGTTTCAGGTCTTCCCTTGCACATCCTAGACTGATCCACTATTTTCTTGTCTTCTCTGTCCTATTACTCCTCTCTTCTTACTGTTCTACTTTCTGGGAGAAGTCCATGACTTTATGTTCCATTTGTTCTATTTTTGTTTTGTTTTAGTTTTCATGGATATTTTCAACAATTTCTTTAACCAGAGTACCTCCTTATTTCTTGCCTGTTCCTTTCTTGTTATAGCATCTTGTTCTTGTCTCATGGTTGCACAATTCTCTTACATCTTTTAGGATATTAGCTATAATAATTTTGAAATTATCTGTTGTCTTTCTTTCCTTTGAACTCATTTAAACTTTTTTATGTTTTAATCATGTTGATCTTTATCTTTACTGTTGGAACCGATCATTAAGGGTCTAGTGATTCTTGGCTGACCATTTGTATTTAGGAGTGAGGCAATAAAACAGTTGGTCGGGAGCTTGTGTGTGTACACACACATGCACACACATGTGCAAAACCAAGGCAACTTTGGCGTTGACTGCTGAATGTCAAGTCAGAAAATAATATGGAGGCAAATTTCTTAGAGGGATGCCCGAGTACTCTGCCTCGGTACAGAGCCTACGTGTGATATTGCGGGCCTGGGAGATGGAAGGACTCTTGCCTCATTGTTCATCCTGTAGAATTTCACTCAGTCTCCCTGTTTAGGTAAGACATCTCCCTCTGTGCTTGATGCTCTTGAGTCTGAGACCCTCTGGTTTAGTTGCTCGAGAAATGAAATGTTCTTTCTTTTATGAGCATAGGGTCTCAGAAACACTGGATAGGACCAGGCGGTGTAATTACTCTCTTATATGGATGTTCAAGCCATTCCTCTATCTTAGTCTCCTGCGTCATCCCTGCCTTTCTCAGTAATTGGTACTTTCAATTCTCAGGATGCATTGGCTTGCTCCTAATAACACGATGAGCCTAATATTTTGTAAGGATCAGCAACGTTCGCTAATTACCATAAGACTAAAAGTCCTTTATGCATTTGGGGACTCCACTCTCCGCGGTTACTCTGCCCAACCCCTGCCTTAAGTACCTGCCCCTCCATCCCTGCCTATCCAAGCTTTAAAACCTGTGCCAAGTTACAGTAGTGACCAAGCAACTGCTGAAATCAGATCTTCTGACCCATTCCTGTAAAATTGCTGATCTAACATTAGACCAAGACCCACCTGAGTTAGGATCCAAAGATCATTTTACCATATAATAATTTTGTGTGGGAACCAAAAAGTATATAGACCTGAGGGTCTGTAACCTTCTGTTAGGGGGCGATATAATTCCCAGACACTTGGTGTCACAGAGGAGGAAATGGGTGGAAAAAGAATCCCTCTTGTGCTTTAGGGGAAGAGTCTTGTCTAATTCTACAGCAGGGCACAGCAGGGTGCAGATACCGGAAGACCTCCTTATTCCAAGGAAGCAGCTGACACAGGCTTCCAAGCACTTAATAGCCCAGTCGGATACTTTTGTGGGGTCATTACAGCGTTTGTCCTTCATGGGAAACCTCCCGCCCTGCCTCCGCACAGGCAAGGCAGCCTCGGGTAACTTAATCTGCAAGACACCTTAATTGATGACACAGAAGACGGGGGAATGGATGGCTTGAACCCCGACACCGTTTAATCGCTCACTCTAAGAATCCCTCTTTGTTGGTGAGCTCACGTCCCAGATGGCAGGACTCTTCAACAATTAATCACACAAGTGGGAAAAATAATTAGGACCCTTATCAAGACAAAGCAAGATGGATACAAAATTTCTTTCAAGAAGTTACCAGGGGTCCAGAATTTGCCTTGAAGGAATCATGGTTTCATTTTCCACCTCCCTTTCTATAAAAGCAAAGGTACTCAAGTTACGAAATATGAAAGACAGCCTCAGCCCGGAAAGAACAACCCAAACCACCTTTGAACTTTGGCAGTATTAACTTCCTACCACGTGCATGACGGAATTCTGCCGGTAGCTTCGGCAGCCGGAACGTCCCCAACCCACCTCGATCCTCTGAAGAAGGCAGCAGTGACAATGGTTTAGTTGACAACAGCGTCATTTCTCAGACAAAGGTCACAGGCTTAGTCTTTGCCGAAGCAAGGTGGGTGTACCTTATTTGGCTCTTTACAAAACTGGGGCTTCCTGGAAAAAGCGAACGGCCATATCATGTGTCCTATCCAGTGAATGATTGAAGAGCTGTCAAAAACCAGACCGGATCCTTCTAGTTCTGATTTTATCTGAGGCTTGATTGAAAAGCGCATATGTTGCCAGATGGAGGGAAGTAGCCCTAAAGTTCTGGGCAGTTTCCCATCCCTTGAAGAGCAGGACATGTCCCCCACTGCCTTGTGGATGTGGAAAACCAAGTGATTTTTTTTTTTTAACAACAAGCTCTTTATTTATTTATGGAGTGTTGTTTCTGCACACTGTGTTTCAAAGAAGGGCCCATAAATATTGTATAATTCCTTTAAATAATGAGTTACATTTTTTAAGCAGGAAAAATAGATACCAAAAACGTGTCTCTTATAGTAATTTTCCTGGTGACTAAATGTATGGGGAATTGCGGTGAATGATGATGTAATCAGAATGCATTTTGTAGGTTTAAAGACAAGTGTTAAAATATGTTTCTTCATGGATTAGTCACATTGGATAAAATTATTTTTAAAAACGCCTATAGTAATTCTCAGTGTAAGAGGTCGTTGCTATTTTTTCTTGGATTGAAGTCACCAGAGAGCAATTTAAATCAAGTTCGTAGAAATTTGCTCTTTCCCAAAACTGTGGTTTTAAAAACGTCTTGTACATGTTTCTAAAGTGGAGAGGCTTTTCATTGTTGATTGATTTACATGCTATTAGTGGCTCCTTCGGAAAAGAAATAAAATGTCTCAAACTGTTGGGGCACTTCTCCCTCCTCCGTGGAAGGTTCAGAGAAAAACAGGCAGTAGAGGCGTCTATATTAATGTGTATGTTCAAAATGAACAGACAAGTCTAATTTTAGGCCTATCAACCTTGATAGCTCCTTTTTAATCATTTGAATCTGAACAGATATGCAAATACAGGAATCAGAAGTAAAGAACTCACCGTTTAGAAGTCACTTCAGTGCTAAAATTGCTTGAGAGGTGCATAGATTTTAATTCGTTCATTACTCTCTGATCCCAGAAATCTGTGGTTCTATTAAGAACGGAAGCCAGAAATCGTCTATAATGTGCAAATCCATATGAATGGCATGCTTGTCGGTAATGTCACATCTGAGAAGCCACAGATGTCCCCTATGCAGCTTCCTAGACTAGCCTGTGAATAGAGTGTGGCCCGCTTTTTGGCACAGGGAAAGTGAGGGCTGATCAATACATGAAACTATGTAGCATCCTCCTACGAAAGTGTTTGGTACATGAGATGGTTCTTTTAAAAACTCAGTAATAGAGTTCTTAAGATTTGAACTTCTCTCATTTCTCTCATTTCCAGATCAGAATCAGTCCTGTGGTTTATACCAGTTTGGGAATAGTCGAGGCCAACGGTAATGCCAACAGAGGCGGGAGAAGTCCAAGACGTATATTCCCTGGGAACCAAAGGAGGCTCCAGATTCTATGGACGTGTATAACATTAAGGCAAAGATAACAAAGCATGGGGTCAGGTGAGCCCTACTTTATTTTCTGGGTGAAGCAGGACACCGTGTGGCTGGCTAGAGTCCAGAGGCATTTTCATTAAATCACGGCCTCTCTCGGAGCTCCTGATGCCCGGGATACGGCGTCCTACAACTCATCTGTCTTCCTGGCCGGTGAGCCACTGTACGATCAATTTCTCTGCAAAGGATGCTCGTAAAATTTTTCAGAGGTAACTGCAGACCTCTCATTCCATGAGACATCATGCGGTGATGCCTTATGATCAATGTTTAATCGAAGACAGGAATTAAAATATACAGCCGAGGCCCGCCGCGGTGGGAGAGGCGCTTCTGGAACGTTGGTGCAAGGCAGACACAAAGCAGGTCCAGCTGGGATGCTAATGGTCCTGGCCATTTTCATCACGCGGCTTCTATGAAATGACTTCAGGCTTCATTTGATACATCCTCCCCCTCACTCCTCCCACCCCACTCCACCCAGCTGGGCCTCGTGTTGCGAACACTTCCCATTAGCGTGAACTTCTAGCTCAGCTGGAATTCTTGGGCAATCGGGCTTGAACTCACCGGGCAGGAAGGCTCAACCACCCACACAACGAGCAGAACACTTGCTGGATGCCCAGGAGGATGTTCTGTATTGTCCCCAAGTTCTAGGACAAAGAGGTCCTTTCCCCCACCACCTCCTCTAGGACCTTTAAAAACAGGAGAGGTGTAGGAGTGGCTGGCAGGCACTTGGAACATGCCTTCAGATTCCGGGGGGCTGATGGCTCATCAGTCGGTCCTCTGCTTAGTCACGGAGAACCCCGGGCAGAATTCGAATGTTTCAGTACTTCCCCCGGCCCGCCGCAAGGGCACGCGTGTCTGTCTGGGGTCAGGTTTTCCTCTTGTTTTATGAATAATGCTGTCATATGGGGCAAGTTGGAAGAGTAGAGCAGCAAAGCACTCTGACTTTGAAGGGAATGCAGAGGGACGGAGGTCTTGCTTTAAAGGCCAGAACCTGAAAGTACCCAGGGGACAGATCAACGCTGTCCATTTTAGAGTTTCTCCCGGTGTCCCCTGCATGATTTTTCAGTAAGCCCTGGATTTGGACTCTTGCTGCCCATTCCAAGTGGCCGTGGTTGGAGCGTCCCTATGGTATGGACTGGCTTTATCTGTCCCCAGGTTTCCAACATTAGCCCATGGAAGTTCTAATGGGGTCATTTCTGGCAAGTCCTCTCATGCACTGCTGGATGACACTTGCTTTCCCTTTTTCTTTTCCTCACTCTCCTCTTCCCTCCCAGGGGTGCACGCACACGGAGTCGTACTTTCGATGGAGGCCATCTGGGGCCACATATTCGTTTCTGCATACTGTCCAACGGCTTAATCTAATATGTCTTCAAGAGGGGAACTCTCAGGTCATGGCATCGTAGTTTAGATGGGTGGGCAGGCTGCCCGGTACCCAATGGACCCCCTTCCGACTGTTGAATACTCTCTGCGACATGCAGGTAAATACTTGTACAGACAGTTGCCTAAATCATTATTTATGGGATGCTTGTGATCTACCGTTATAGGAAATAATGAAAAGTATTCTCTCTATATGTTAGTATTTCAGAGTTGAGTCAATCATTTGCATTTCATTTTGGAGGTAAGTTTTTTTTAAAAGAGTAAGGAGATCTATGTGTAAGTATCTACCACCATCAATTGTCTTCTGAGCCTTTATGTTGTACTTCAGTAATATTGGCATGTGGATAAGTTACGGTTAAGCTGTATTTTTAAAAAGCGAGGTAACATACTTTTTAGTGAAAAATTAGATGAAATATGAAGTGCATTTTTAAAAACAGTAGTAGGATAAAACTAAAAACATGTGCACATCAATTTATAAATACACATACATGTGTATAAACACATACATATGCAAACACATGTATTTGCATATACATAAATGTATTTGTGCACATATAGTTTTTAACAAAATATTTCTATTGCTTAACATTTCAGTTTCCTGATTTCATAGGGTTTCAGTCATCAATCACCGTTGCAGGGGTGGATTGGTTTCTTAATATCCTCCTATGGGTTTATTACATTTTATTTGCTGCTAGTGAAACCTTGACTTATTTTTCTCATGGGGCTGGGTTTGAATATAAACTTAAAGTATTAACTATCGACAGGGAAAATGGCACTCATCCCCCTCAGATTTCATATACACTTTTATTTATTTTGTTTGATCTCGAATTCCTTTTAACTCTCATGTTTTCACTCATCCTATCAAGAAGTAGTTTTCATTTAAAAATAAAATTTCTCTGAAGGTTTCTAGCTAATTTAGCTGCATATTTCCCAGCCTCTAGGTTATGCTGTCTACTGGGAATCCTTCTGCATCTGACTAAATGTCAGCAAACAAACAAACATCTTATGCTGGAATGAAATACAGCCTCTTAAAATGCACACAAAACTCAATATTTTCTTTAAGTCTGTAATCTTTTAAAAATGCTTTTGCTCTCTATTTCTAATTTCTAGCACATTTTCATCTGATTTATAGGTTTGTAGAGCCTTTGTCATATTCATTTACTTAGTGAATGAATTTATTATGGTTACATCGAATTATTTTCAATTGAACTTTGATAATGATCATTTACTATGATTGAAATATACTCAGATCTTTTACTTTTATAATATTAGAATTATTTTTGTTACACTTAAAAAAATAGGTTTGGGAAACTTAATCGATGTTATTTATAAGGGAAGGCAATTGGCCGGGGACTCCAGAATAGAGCTCTTCTCTCCAAGAGGGTCATCATCGTCTTTCCGTGGCAGAAAGCTCTGAGAGCAGTATCTGTGGCCCACGGCGGAAGAGAGGATGGGGCCAGGAGTTGCCCCACAAACACTGTCTGCAGAAAGGAGTCACGTGACTCAGCCAGACAACCTTAATGGCCATTATTAAAGTGAAGAAATGGATAAAAATGTTCACAGAAGTGCACTATTAAAGTATAATACATTTAAAGTAATTACTCCTCAAGAGTAGCCCTAATAGACGTTAATGTGTTAATCGAGGTCCCGATAATGAACACAGTTTGGCGATGAAAAGGAGAAGAATGCACAATGGAGCAGTAGACTGACAAAAGGATCGCACTCAAAAGGTAACTCACGATCCGACCATCCCCTCTCATAATGGCTCTGCTTTCCCATGTTTCGGATCTCCGGGGTCAGCTGCGGTCTGGAACCAGATGACCCTTCTTCTGAAATAAGAGCAGAAGGTCAGTAGTGACTTCATGCTGTCCCACAGTGCCGGGGCCATTCACCTCCTTCATCTCATCATGTAGACATTTTATCATCTCATATCATCGTTAGAAAAAGGGCAAGTACAGTATAATAAGATATTCTGGAAGACCGACCACATTCACATAACTTTCATTATAGTATATTGTTATAATTGTTCTGTTGTAAACATCTTACTTCCCTTAAATAATAAGTTTTATCACAGGTATGTATGTATAGGAAAGAACATAATATATGTACCAGACAGCTTCAAATATCCGCTGGGGATCTTAGTACACATCCCCAGTGGAAAAGGGAGGACTTCTGTATGATATAGGTAAACACTTCAAATAAATAGGGGAAAGGAAGGTTATTTATTAAAAAGTATAACTAAATTCTACACTAGAAATTAGAAAAAAAAACAAAATAGAGAATAAGAGAGAGGAGGACAGAGAGATTTCTATTTACTTCTTACATCATGATCACTTCTAAACAGATTGAAGAGTAAGCTAAATAAAATAAAATAAAGCCAAAAAAAAAAAAAACCAAAAAAACCTTACACATTGAATTTATTCAATTTATAATCTCACAATTTATAATTTATAATCTCACAATGCAGAAATCCTTTTTAAGCAGGGCACAGAACTCGAAAGCCGTAAAAGAGGGGCACCTGGGTGGCTCAGTGGGTTAAAGCCTCTGCCTTCGGCACAGGTCATGGTCTCAGGGTCCTGGAATCTAGCCCCGCATGGGGCTCTCTGCTTAGCGGGGAGCCTGCTTCCCTCTTCTCTCTGCCTGCCTCTCTGCCTACTTCTGTCAAATAAATAAATAAAATCTTAAAAGAAAAGGCATAAAAGAAAATTGAGAGATTTTATTACTTATAAAATTAAAATTTCAGTATGGATAAAATATCTTAAGTAAAGTCAAAAGACAAATGACAAACTAGGAAGAAACATTTGTGACCCATATGGCAAATTATAGGCTAATTCCCCTAATTTACAAAAAGGTCATAAAATCAATGAAAGAAAGCCAGATAACCCAATAGAAAACTGAGCAAAGGGAATAAACATGGAGTTTATGGCAAAGAAAGTCTACTGACTGATTAACTCAAGAATATCTTATGCATAACTAAAAGAATGCAAGTAAAAGTAATGATACAACATTTTAGAATCTGAGTGTTAAAAATTTGACAGTATCCAGTGCTAATCTAAGTGTGAAAACTGAAACTCCAGTTACTAATGGTCAGAATATAAAATATAAAAAATCAACAATCTTCAAAGAAAACTTAGGCTAATTTTTAGAGGGCTTTATTCTAATATTTTAATATTTTAAAAATATGAACTAAAATTTCTGCTTTCAATAATGGTGGAGTAGCTTGCTTTAGACATAATCCACATATAACAATTATAAAATATTTTCAAATAACTATTTGAGTATATTAAGAAGTGTTCAAAAGAAGTCAGAAAATGGAGAGGGTTGAATGTTAAAATGAAAGAAATGCATTGAGTGAGATTTGCTTTTATGCAGCCTTTTGCTTGAGGTCACCCACCTTCTTCACCATGTGAGGTAGCAAGAAGTGAAACAAAAATCCACAGATTCACTGCATGAACATTCAAAACATAGAATTCAGGCTTGCAAGGGTAGCTGAAAATGTAAGAGAGGATATCCTGAAATAGAGAGGGGTACAGAGGGAAGAGACTCAAAATCTGAACATAAACTCTACTCAAATGCTTGACTGATTCCTGAACTACGTATACTTGGGGGAAGACACCAAGAGGCCAGACAGCAACAAAGGAAAGATTGAAAGAAAATGGAGTGGGAATTTTAGCTTCTGCCCACCCCAGGACGGAGTCTGGAGTTTAATCTATCCAAGTTTCTTGCATGCTGGGAAAAACATTAACAATCTTGAAAGAAACATAACAAAATCCAGGGTTCCCACATTGCTCAACATACAATAAAAAAATTACTGCAGAGAGGAGGGAACAGGAAAATGTGACTCACAATCAAGAGGAAAGAAAGGCGATAGAAACTGACCCTCCTATGTGACTTAAATGTTGGAATTAGTTTGTAGGGATCTAAAAGCAGTTATTACAGATACTTCAAGGACTTAGAGGAAAATGTGGCATTATGACTGTACTGATTGGAAATCTTGGGAAAGAGATGGAAACTTAAAGAAGGGCAAAATTGTAATTTTAGAAGTGTAAATAATACTACCGGAAGTATAAAATTCACAGAAAAGGCTTCACAGCAAATTGGACACAGCAGAAAAAGAATCACTAAACCTGAAGATAAATGAAGAGAAATTATCAAAGCTGAAGAATGAAAAGGAAAAAAGCTTAGAAAAAAATTAACCTGGGGGGCACAGTGGATTGAACATCTTGGTTTCAGCTCGAGTTTTGATGTCAGGGTCATGAGACTGAGCCCCAAGTCAGGTTCCACAGTCAGCATGGAGTCTGCTTGAGATTCTCTCTTCCTCTCCCTTTGTCCTTCCCACTCATGCTCTCTCTTTCTCTAAAATAAATAAATTAATCTGGAAAAAGAAAAAGAGAGAAATTTAAAAAATTTACAGACCCTCAATGACCTTTGGGACAGTATCAAGTGATCCAACTGATCTGTACTTAAAATCCCAGGCAAAGAAGAGAGAGATTGGAGCAAAAAGTATTTGAAGAAATCAGGACTAGCATTTCCTAAATTGACAAAATCTTAAACCTGTAGATCCAAGAAGATCAACAAATGCCCAGAAGGATACATACAAAGAAAAAATAATCTAAGTACATTATAGTTAAATTGCAGAAAACCAATATAAAAGGAAAATATTGAAAGCAGTCAAAGGAAAAAAAAAACATTTTTGCAAGAGAACAATAATATAAAAACCAGTCAACTTTTCATCAGTATCAATAGAGGCAAAGAGACAATTGGATATTTTTTAAGTATCAAAAACTGTCAGTCCAGAATTCTGTGAAAATGTTCTTCAAAAGGAAAACAAAATAAAGATGTATTTAGATACATGAAAATTGGGAGAAATTTTCACCATCAAAACTGCAATATAAGGGGCATCTGGGTGGCGCAGTGGGTTAAAGCCTCTGCCTTCAGCTCAGGTCATGATCTCGGAGTCCTGGGATTGAGCCCCGTATCGGGCTCTCTGCTCAACAGGGAGCCTGCTCCCCCCCCCCCCCGCCTGCCTCTCTGCCTACTTGTGATCTCTCTCTCTGTCAAATAAATAAATAAAACCTTTTTTAAAAAAAACTGCAATATAAGAAATATTAAAAGAAATTCTTCAGGTTGAAGGAAATTATCACATGGGAAACAGTCTGTGAAAAGGAATGAAGAGCACTGGAAATGGGGGTAAATAGATTTTTTAAGATTTTATTTATTATTTGAGAAAGAGAGAAAGAGATAGCATGAAAGAGCATAAGCAGGGAGGAGAGGAAGAAACAAGCTCTCTGCTGAGCATGGAGCACCAAGTGGGGCTCGATTCCAGGACCCCAAGGTAATGACCTAGCGGAAGGCAGACACAGGACTATTTGAGCCATCCAGGTTGCCCCTCTTCTTAACTTCTTTAAAACACATGATGGATTAAAATATTAATTGCAACACTGTGTTGTGTGGTTTCTAGTAGAGTTCGATGTAATATATACATGACAACGATAGCACAAAGGATGACAGATCATGGGCAGGCTGTCTCTGAATACACATCATTATGAATAATAGGGCTTAAAGCAAAGAAGAAGGCCCTTTCTGGTGCCTGGCCATCAAAGCTTGGTAAGCAGGGTTTGGGAAGGAACTTAGCCTCCACTGGGGCCCTTGGTTGGACAAAATTGTCCCATGTGCAAACCGCCCAACTGTACACAGAGATCCTGGAGGAAGCTATAGTAACCTAGAAGATGGATATGACTCTGATCAAGAAACTTTATTTCAGGGTTTTTTTTTTTTAATATATTTTTTAGCTCTGATTCTTTACTCCCCCCTCAGTCATCTGGTGGTTATGGGATTTGGAGCAAAATATTTAAAAGCTCCTTCTTAACTAAAAAAAGAGAAAGTCTAAATATGACTTTGGCGGAGTTATGATCACTGGGTTTCCTGCTGCTTTTCTCTGGGTGAAAATGCCTGCGAGCATTTAGGTTTTCGTGTCTTTTTCTTTTCTTTTTTTTTAAGTAGCAGCTTTATTGAGATATTATTCAGGTGTAATTCACTGATTTTAATTGTATGATTCAATGGTTTTTAGTAAATGCAGGATTGTGCAATCATTGCCACAACCCTGTACCCTTTAGCAATCACCTTGCAAGCTCTCAGCTCCACCCCCTAGAGAACCACTAGTTTACTCTAGATCTCTATTTGCTTACTCTGGATGCCTCATAGAAAGAGAATCATAAAATATGTGCTCTTTTCTGACTGGTTTTTTACACTTAGCATACCTTTTTCAAGGTTGGTCCGTGTCGTGACATGAATCAGTACTTCATTCCTTTTTATTGCCAGATAGTAGTCCATTGAATGGATATACCACAGTTATTTATCCATTTGTAAATTGATGGGCATTTGGTTTGTTTCCACCTTTTGTGTCTTTTGCATAATGTGGCTATAAACATTCACGTACAAGTTTTGCGTAGACATGCTTTATTTCTCTTGTTTACTATCTGGGGGGATCTCCAGGCTGTTCTTTGAAGAGGCTGCACCATTTTACACTCCCACGACCGGTGTACAAGGGTTCCAATCTCTCCACGTCCTTGCCAACACTTGTCATGTCTGTCTTTTTTGATTCAAGCCTTCGTAGTGGGTAAGTGGTTTTGATTTGTATCTCCCTAATAATTAATGATGTTGATCATATTTTTATGTGCTGGTTGGCCACCTGTTTATCTTCTTTGGAGAAATATCTATTCTGACCCTTTGGCCATTTTTAAAATGGATTCTCTTTTCATTGAGTTGTGAGAGCTCTTTATATACTCTACATACTTAAAGACCTCTCAGAGGCAGGTGTATTTACTAGGTAATAAGGAAAAGTAACATTTTATGAATACTATCATCTATCTACCAATCATTTATTAAATCTCTATACCTATCTGAAAACATAGGTATGAATGTACATGCATATATCTTGACAAAACAATGAACAATATTTAAAAATTTGAACTTAGGGGTTACATTTTGCCAAAGGATCGTTTGGGACACTGCCAGCCACACACCAATTGAGGTCTTGTCTCCCAGCCACACATACCCTTTTCTCTCTGGTTTGTGATCTAGGGCTAGGACTCTGCAGATTTGTTTAGCCCTCTGCTCCCTGTTGGAACTGCTTCCAGGTGGTACTAGAGGGAGGCAGCAAACCTAGGGGATAGAGAAGAGGCAGCTTCCTGTGCCCATCTGCATTATTTTGTTCCAGGAGGAGTTGATTCCTGTCTTCAGTTTTTCCAGCATCTAGACAACCAGGCTCATCATGTTGGGGATGAAGCCCCACTTGGGACACCTGCCCCACCAAATAAGCAGTGACTGCCTTCCTCAAAGGTCTGGGTCCTAGCCCCAAAAGGACCCTCCTCCAAACTTCTAAGCCTTGACAATTCCAACAGCTTCCATTTTTTCCCCAAGCTCTATCCTTTGGTATTTATTTTCTTCCCCTTTCAGTTCTATAATACCTGGCTGACAATCCTTGTGTTAAAATTCTCTTGCTAATATAACTGGAATGGTTGGGGCACCTGGGTGGCTCAGTGGGTTAAAGTCTCTGCCTTCGGCTCAGGTCATGATCTCGAGTCCTGGGACTGAGCCCCACATGGGGCTCTCTGCTCAGCAGGAGGCCTGCTTACCCCTCTCTCTCTGCCTGCCTCTCTGCCTACTTGGGATCTCTCTCTGTCAAATGAATAAATAAAATCTTTAAAAAAAAACAACCAGCTGGAACGGCTTCTGCCTCCTGACCAGACCCTAGCTGATAGGTAGGCCATCTGAATAGTGGGTTGAATTTTCTGTTTTCATCTTAGTCCTCAGTCTACTTGCCCTGTTTTCGTGGACATCAGGGAGACAAGATGTCTTCCTACTTCTCTTGATTCAGCGAACAAGTGTGGAAGGAGTGAATCGATGTGAGATTGGGAGTAGGAACAGAGCAGCCATCCCTGAAGGACTCTGTGGATGGTCCCTGACTTGTAAGGGGTTCGGATGTGAGAAACCTCCCAACCCAGAAGGGGTGTGAAGGGACTATTTGGGATCTGGTTAGAACGAGATGTGTGGCTCTCTGCAGTAATGGGTCATTTTGATGCTCCTCCCATGTAGCTTGGATGGGGGTTGGACTGAAAATCAAAAATAATAACTAACGATCTGATTCTGGTGCACATTCCCACCACCTGGGTTCCTTTCCCATCTGACCCCCCACCTTTGCTTGCCATGCATCCCTCTTTGAATTAGCTTTCATGGAGCCACTGGGGGTCTTCAAAACTGCAGTTCTGATCGTGTTATTCTCCTCCTTGAGAGGTAAGTTGCTTCTGTTGACACTTAAGACAAAACCACAAAGCGTGCTGTATCCTCAAGGCCTTACTGCTTGGTTCCTAACCACCACTGTGACTCTGGCTTTGTCTCCAGCTCTTCTTGCTCCCTTCCCAAGCCCCAAATATATTAGTAACCTCTCAGCTCCTTAAAGAAAGCCAGCAGGTTTTCCACCTGTGAAGGCCATCTGCCCAGGATGCTCTTGCTCCAAGATTTACCTACCCAGTCCTACTCTTTCTTCAGGTCTGTTTAAAAGTGACTCCTTAAGGGGCCTGGGTGGCTCAGTCTATTAAGCAGCCGAATCTTGATTTCGGCTCAGGTCATGATCTCAGGGTCCTGAGATTGAGCCCCACGTCAGTTTCTGCACTCTGTGGGGAGTCTGCTTGAGGACTGAGTCCATGCTTGAGTCTCCCCCTCTCCATCACCCTCTCCCCACTCAAATAAATAAACAAATCTTTTTTTAAAAAATCACTCTTCAGAGTAGTCTTTGCTGATCCCCTTCATAAAATAGTCCCCCTGCTATCCTCATAACACCTGTCCTTCTTCTTGATAATCTTTATTATAATTTATAACCAGGTATCTATTTGTGTGTTTATTATTTGGGTAATATCAGTCTCCTGAAGGAAGAATCTATCCTCCTGTGGTTGGAGGCATGGTAGATAGCAAATGAGTGAATGAACAAATGAATGTACACATGAATGGATGAATGCATGAGGTAGATTTAGACCCCTTGGAAAAATCTAGAGGTGGCCCATCTGCCTAACAGTGCCAGGTTTTAAGAACTGACCAAGTCTCAATGGTTTGAGTGTGGACAGAAATGGGTCTGGAGGCTTCCCTCTCCCTGTGGGTCTGAACATTCAGCCCCGTTGTCAATCTGGTGACTTCTGGTGCTTGATTCCTCCCAGCAAGGTGATGCAATTCATGCCATGGCCTTGATGTGCCCTTTCTGAGAGAACTAGCAATCAGTTTGTTTCCTGATTACCTTTATCCCCCATGAATAATTATTAATGCTATTATTAGATCTAAAATGTGACTAATAAACAACTCTCTTGAAAGGCCTCTTATGTTACATATAAAGATCCTCAAGGTGCTATTGACATTAGGTTGACAAGGCTAGGAGCACTTCATAGACTTTCTTTCAGGATTGGAGAAGGAATCAGGTTCCTTAAAGGGGGTTTCTAAGATGTTGGTCCCACAAGGTTCGTTAGTGATAAATTCTGATATCTGAAATAGGGGGTGTGTTGGACACATGCTGAACAATGGGCCCAACACTTGGCAGGTGATTCCTCATTTAATCTGTACAATGATCTAATGGGTTGTCAGTGACACCATCATTGCCTCTTTGTAGGTGAGGACATAAGCTGAGTGGAACTAGATAGTTTGCTGCAGGACATGCAGAAAATATATGGTTGAGATGGCCAGGTCAAGCATAATCCAGACCATGGTCTCAAAAGCAATCTTACTTCTTGGACTTGAGATAGAATTCCATTCCCTGACACTATGGAAACCCATAAAAAAAAAAAAAATCTAGACATGATCTTAAGGCTCAATAAGGCAATGTCACAACCTCTCTTCAATCACATTTCAAAATGTGGGCTGTTGAAGAAGAGTGCCGACCACACCCACATTTCCTGCAGTAAAGACCCCCACATGTTCCTCCCCATGAGATGTGCGCACAAGACCCTCACTTTTGGCTCAATAGGCTAAACAATCATTTTCATCAGCATTACTCCTTACAAAGTGCTTAAATGACATAACATTAAAAAACTCAATTCTTTTCTTAGATTTTTGTGTTTTATAATCTATTGCTCCAGGAAACCATGAAACCTTATTCAAAATAGGTCACTGCTTAAAAAGGGGGAACGAAAAGCACCTTCTCCAAAAAAGACAGCTGCCACGGGCCTCGGTCAGTCATGGCCCCGTAGGAGAGCAGGGCCTGGGTGTAAAGAAAATCAAGTATATTAAAGGTAAGATTTCTGTATTTAGAGAAGCATGAATTTTGGTGATGGTACAATTAATGAAATGCTCTGGAAACTAATTTCAGTATCAGGGAAAGCAGATTAATTCTTTTCAGCATTGTGAGGACATTAGGGAGTCAAGGAACCTCAGAGCTTAAAGCGACATTAGAGATAATCTCGCCCAATATGCTCATTTTACTGATGAAAAACCAAGCAGGATGATTTCCCACTCGCACACCTGATTGTCTCTTTAACACATAGCTCTTCTGCAGATGGCCAATTCTAATTTTTATCAAGTAACAATGGAATAAAAATGGCAGAACAGGAGAAAATTGTCTTGAATTCAATTTCTCTTAGCTCATGGCCTGTGTTCAATTCAGCTTTCCCTTAAAGCAAAAGGGTCCTGGGTTAGTGCTTTTATTATGACCAAAGCATCGGGAAAGATTTTTATACTGTTTTTGGAAGCATTTTTTTTTCAGAAGCAACCCCGCACCCCTTATCCCGATGATCCAGTGATTTGTTGAAGGCAGATATATATCAGAGAAGCCAAAGCAAGCAGATCTGAAAAGGCACAAGAGAAAGAAATCATTTTTTGCCCAAATGCTACTGATAACTTCAGTAGATAAAATTTATACTACAAGCATTTTTATTTGCAAGGGAGCCACGAAGTCGTTTATATGTTTTTTTTTTTCAAGAAAAAAATACCTTCAGAAAAAAAGTTGATTGAATATATTACATGCGTTGAAGTTAATATTTAGAAACTTGATATTTTCTGTATTTAAAACCAATTGCCTCACCTACCATCATTCAGAATGATTCATGGGCACAGATAAACACATTAAGTTGTGGGGTTTTTTGGGGATTTTGTTTGTTTTACTGTATATCATAGTGATCAGCATTCTAAGAGCAAAACTAAGTATACAGAAATTCCAAAGCTAGATTCCATTCCTCTCGTTAGATTTTTTTTTTTTTAGTGCGGAAAAAAAAAATGTTCTCATTTGATGCCACATTTAATTTGAAGCATTTTTTGGCTTCATTTTCAATTCCTTGTCAGAACTATGCATTACAGAGTCATTTAAAACAGACCTGAGCTGGGCAGTGACCAAATAAATTCATTCCAAGGAAAGAAGATCTATTGTGCTGTGCATTTTGGAATTATACCTTTTAGCTCATATTTTACCACATGCTGCGTAACTAGTAACAAGCCTCAAGATGTATTGTACTCTCGGGCATTTTTTGAAGGGAAAAAAAGTCAAGGACATTACTTGCCAGAAAAATGTTTTTACATGAGGCAGAATACATTGGTGAAGTCCCACAGAATCTTCCTTTTCATTAACAGCATCCCCTAAAAGCACTTGGCTAGAGTGGTGCTCTCTCCCTCCCCGTTGCCTCTCTCAGCGCTCAGAATGAGTGCCAGGGCTGTGGGTCATACCTAAGAGTTCCGGGTACACAGGCCACCTTCGTTTAGAACTGAAGTGCTGGATATAGGAACTCGTATAGAAGGGCTTTCAGGCTCCATCTCTCCCATATCAAGCTGCCTCAAGCCTGCATACCGCAAATGAATTCCAAGGAGAGAAAAAAAGCTCAATTTTCAGTCCCGTTGAATCTCTGGCCTCTTTGTAAGACCCACAGGAGTGGTCTTACAGTCTCCTGTAAGATGCAGGAGAGCTCCTCGACAGGCTGGGGGAGTTTGGGTGCATATGGCGGCCTCCCGTCCAATGGATGGTGACTGGGTTCAGGAAGGGTTCCTGGTTGTCTACATGAGCAGTGTTCTGTCGCTGACAACTTGGGGAACTTTCAAATAATCAAGACATCTCAACAAATGCCAAACAGAGAAAGGAAGAGAAATTCAATTTTAATACATTTGAATTTTAGCAGGCTGATGGATAGGAACAAGTGGCACTGGGGGTTTAGCCCACAGAATGTTAGATCAGGAGGAACATCGGAAAGTACCCACGGCTTCTACCCCATTTCATGAATAAGCAAATGGATTCCTGCATAGGAAAATGATGAAGGTTACATAGCAAGCTTGCCTCATTTGAGTAAATACTAACTTTGTTCAACACTGAGTATAAAGGCTTGGACCTTTTCCAAGTGGTAGGTACTAGATGTATTACATCCAGTCCTGGAGGCACAAGGACGGGGTCACAAAAACTGACAGAGTCTGGCACATAAAATGAAGCAATGAGTTGGGCCAATATAGATATACCTCGGGGATACCGCGGGTTAAGTTCCAGAATACCTTGATACTACAATAAAGCAAGTTGAATGACTTTTTTGGTCTCCCAGTGAATATCAAAGTTATATTTACCCTCAGCTATAGTCTATTGTGTGCCATAGGGTTATGTCTAAAAAAGCAAGGTACGTATCCTGAATTTGAAAATACTTTCTTATTAAAAAATGCTGACTATTAGGGCACCTTGGTAGCTCAGTTGATTAAGCGTCCGACTCCTGGTTTTGGCTCAGGTCATGATCTCGGGGTCCTGGGATCTGACCCTGGGTTGGGCTTCACGTTCGGTGGGGAGTCTGCCTGAGGATTCTCTCGCTCTTCCTCTCCCTCTGCCCCTCCCCTCAATGCCCCCCCAACTCTCTCTCTCTCCTCTCTAAAATAAATAAATAAATCTTTGAAAAATGCTCATAATCATAATCACTGATCACAGGTCACCATAACCAATAAATGAATCATGAAAAAGTTTCCAAAGGAAAAAATTTCACAAATTACTGAAATGCGACACAGACACGAAGTGAGCAAATCCTGTGGGGAAAATGGCACTAATAGACTTGCCCAATGCGGGGTTGCCACAGACCTTCAATTTATACAAGATGCAGAATTTGTGACGTGCTATAAGGCCAAGCACCATGAAGCGAGGTCTGCCTGTAGGAGGCAACTCTTGACCTCATGTCACCAAGGAGCAGAGGGTGGTGAGGATTTGAGCAAAAGAAGGTGCTCACACCTTCTCCAAAAAGGACAGCTGCCACGGGCCCCGGTCCGTCATGGCTCCGTAGGAGAGCAGGGCCCGGGTGTGACTTCCATCTCCTTCACGAGAGAAGCCGGAAAACCAGATGTGTGAGTCAGAATCTAAATTTTAAAAATGTCAGTAGTTACTGTGATTTTGGATTTTGGTGGAAGTCGATCAAAGCGCATCCGCAGGCTAAGAAGGTTCCGCTCGTGAGCTGCAGCTGAAGACTTCTGGCAAGGAGGCTGATGTGAACTTGCCTTCCAGAAGCGGCCGGCC
>CM053617.1:66772398-66796984 GCA_028646535.1 Procyon lotor | reverse complement strand
AGAGAGATTTAGTACAAGGAAGCAGGTGTTTCCACACCTGGGTGCAAAGGTTCACAGAAGAGGAATTAGAGAATGTCACAGGAGCTCCTGTTTTCAGGACACTGAGCTCAGACAGCTACTGCTGCTCGCACCTCTTAAGCTCTGTGTCCTCATGACCCAGCCGAACTAGGGGAATAGCCCCAAAGCAGAATCAAGCATGGCATCGGTCCACCTTCTGTTTTCCACGTCTCATGTGAGTGCATCGTGCATTGAACTGCTGGGTCCTCGTCTGCATCCCCATTCCTGGCTGCCAGGGAGTCTGGGAAAGCAGAGCTCTTACCTTCGAAGGGTCTGCCGTGAAGAGAGGCATGCTGGGAAGTGGGCACAGCTGCACCCCGGATCCCGTCGGTACCATCACACTCCCAGTACCAAGACCCGTGCATGGCACGGGCAAGGGCTCAGGTACTCCATCGTGAAGGGATGTATTAGTAGCTAGGCCTCCTTTTTGAAGGTGCTTGTGGCTTTCCTAGCAGACAGGTGCAAAACAATCTACAATAAAAATAAAAAGCTAATGAAATAATCTCTCAAGGCTGTACAGCAGAAGTAGCGACTCTCCGACTAGAAAGACAGAGAAGGACTTTATTAAGCATTATTACTAATCATATGGAATACTAAAAGATATTTAGGAGTGAATTACTTGTGGAGCATCAGGGATAACATGGAGGATATTAGGAGAAGGAAAGGAAAAGTGAATGGGGGGGAATGAGAGGGGGAGATGAAGCAGGAGAGACTGTGGACTCTGAGCAAGAAACTGAGGGTTTTGGAGGGGAGGGTGTGCGGGGTGGACAAGCCCCGTGGTGGGTCTTAAGGAGGCCACGGATGGCATGGGTGTGGTGCATGAACAATGAATCTTGGAATACTGAAAAAAATAAATAAAGAAGCAAACTCAGACAGGTGTATTTATTGGTGGGTCCACTTCCCCCTCCCTGAAATGCCATAAAAGCAAAATGCTACCTGCAGACCATACAGTTGCTGATAAGTTTTTGTTCTCTACTGCCCCCACAGATGCCTTTTGGGAA
Organism: Procyon lotor; assembly: GCA_028646535.1. Taxonomy (NCBI): domain Eukaryota; kingdom Metazoa; phylum Chordata; class Mammalia; order Carnivora; family Procyonidae; genus Procyon; species Procyon lotor. The sequence goes on along the minus strand of CM053617.1, from coordinate 66,795,926 downwards.
ACCACCACGCGTACCAATTCCTTTTGCTGGGATTCAGTCCCACCAAGGTGAACCACTAGGTGACTTGGGATGACCAAAGCATTGCTTAGGCTTTGCTGTTGTGACACACATGAGACACAGAACTACTAGACAATCTTGGGCCAGGAAACTTCTCTTCTGTTCCTTTGTTATGGGGGGACTGCCTAGGTGAAGGAGAGGAGGGTACTGGATTTGGGGAAAGCTGAGAGAAATGTCGTAACATCCCAGCTTATGGAATCTTTGGGAATGCATACTCTCTAACATTGGTCTTGGGTGGCACACTGTTGGGGAGACACCAACATAAGTGGCCAATTCTAATAGTCTTCCAGTGAAATGCCATGATGGGTTACTCCAGTCAGTCATCAATGGAGGAAGCAATATTGGTTACAGACTTGGCACACCCTGCAGGAGCGAGCCACTGGAGCAACAGAAGTGAAGATCCCGTGGCAAGAAAGCTCAGTTTTTCTGTGGAGGTACTTGGTTTAATAGGGTTTTATTTTTTTTAAATTGGAGTAAAGAGAACATTGCATAAAACTTACCATTTTAACAATTTTTAAGTGTACTTATGGTAGTGTTAACCCTGTGTACATTGGTATGCAACGAATCTCTAGAACTTCTTCATCTTGTAAAACAAACTCTACACCCATTGAAGAGCAACTCCTTACTTCTCCCTCAACCCAGCCCCAGGGAACCATATTCTACTTTCTGCTTCCGGGAGCCTGGCCTCTCCTAACTGGGCAGCTAAATTGCTTCCGAAAGGACTGTACCAATTTATAATGCCACAAACTAGCATTGCACGAGTAGATCTCTTCCTATTAGGTACAGATACAATCTATCTGTGTTCCAGGCTTTGAACCATCCTTGATTTCCTGGGACAAATCTTCCTTCATCAAGAAGAATTATTCTTTGAATGCATGCTTTAATGTCCTTAATCAGAACTGCACAGTGGCTGACTTCCTTTGTCATTATTTTTGCCATGATTGCCATTAGAATCAGCGATGCCATCAACACTCTATTGTGTTAGCGGAAGAGCGGGGTTCTCCGAGTCTTCAGCATCCTGTTGCTGGGGAGGGTCTGAATCCACGGATCTTTGTGGATCTGTTCCCTGCTTTTCTTAGTCTCTGCTTTATTCAGAGACTAGATGTGAAGTGAGCTCCAGCAGCCTGGAGTGGGACCGGCCATGGGAAAAATTGGAGTGAGATCAGTTGAGAGCTAAGAAGAGAGGGATGGGAAGCCGAGGCTGCCGGGGTAGGATCATACCAATGATCCTGGAGCCCTTTCTAATAGTTCCATAGAAACAGAGTGTCTCTCTCAGATAAACTGAAGCAGCAAAGGGTAGCTCCATGTTTATCCTGAGTAAATTCACGTAGAACATTCTCTGTGATCATGAACCCAAAGCACCCTCCGAGAGGTCAGCCATTCTGGCCTGGCTTCCTTGGAACCCATTGCAGCTTAGGGATCCTCTGGGCTCAAGTGCAGGAAGGGGGCCTGTTCCATGTGAACTTGGAAGTGGAGATGGAAGCCTGGAGAGAGACCTTGAAGATCAGCTCCACCCACAGAAGCACTCGGAACTGTTAGACCGTATGCTTCTTCCTTTACTACTGGACCTTCTGTGCAGTGCCTCCTTCACGGCCATTATATGCCTAATTCAAGGCCAAATGGAGATAAATGCCTCCACCCTCGTAGATGTCGCCGAAAGATCTCACCTCCACTACAAGAGCAATTATGTCCCTGAAGAAAATTTGTAGGCCAGACTTTCCACTTACTGTGATGTGATGCTTCTACCAGTCTTCCACTAACTGCACTTCTTATGATGAAATGCTATGTTTTAATTAGTTCTTATATATATGTTAATCCAATTAGCAGCATTTTCACATGAGCGTGATGAGTGGAGTTCCGCTAATGAGGTGCACATGCGCACACAGACGAGTGAAGATGATCGATGGCCCCGCACCTGTGGCGAATAAAACATTTGACAAGCAATCTTCTGATTTTAATAACATGAAACATTTTAGGGAGGGGAAACAGGGAAGAGGATAAATCTATTTTTATAGAGGAGAAGCAATGAAGTACCCTGTGAGAAGGCCAAGTATGTGTTCAATAAGATCATCATTATAGGTGATTTCAATTATTCCAGAGTAATTGGAAAATCTCTAAGGTATCCTGCGCCACAGCTTTCCTAGGAGAGAGACATGCAGAGCAGAGCTTGGCCATCTTGTGATTCAGAAACTCCTCGGAGCAAAATTCCACATTCCTCACCACCAACCAAGATGGTACCTGCAAATTAGAATTAGCCAAGACACCAAGGTCAAATAGGGCTGCAGATCTATTACAAAGATGACAGGAGGTTTAATTTAAAACCGGTATTTCTCTCTGCTCCTAGGAAAGTGCCTTGCTGGCTGATTTTAAAGTTGGTGGAAGACTTCCAATCGCCTTCCAGGTTATCCAGGCTCTTCCTGGAGCCTTGCTTGCATAAGTGGGGCCATGTTGAGTAATACATCACTGGTGTGTCCTGTGCAGGTTATTACACTAATATATCATTAAAGCAACAATTTGCTTTGGTGATGGATGGCATAATAGACCTTGGGAGGCACAATTCACTCAATGATGAACTGCCCCTCACTCTGATATATACTCACAGTACTGTTCACCGGGTCCTTTGTGAAGGCGAAAGGACAGACTTCAGAGTAGATTTTGTTTAAAGAAGGGCAACTGAAGCTCTTAACAGTGGAGTGTTCCTTGTAGATCAACTCAGAATATGATTTGTGCTCTAATTGTCAGGTGGATACAAGGACAAAAGCTTATAAATCTAGCATGTGGCTAGATCCTAAAAAGCCAGGGTCTTGGGTAAGCTGTATTAAGTTTTAAAGGGAGTGTCTCCTTTAGGACATGTACGTCCCAACCAGTAGGGCAACAATGGATTATCTTTGATTTTCAACGAATGCATTGCTCTTGGTGTCCTGTATGTTATTTTGAGAGCTATAGCAGCCCTATTTTCTAAAAGATTAGGTCCACTCTTGGGTAAGTAGGATATTCCTAAAAGTCAGACTCTCCCAATTGTAAGTAGGGTTTGATTTCTGCCTTGCAATCTGTGGATTACAAGCAGATCCAACTGAGTCCATGAAGAGGGGCTTCTTATGTCTACATGGGCGTCATTCACATCCGATAAATCTTTACTATTCATTAACAAATGAATTAGTGGGATTTAATGTATCAACTAATCAGATTTCCTCAAATCTATGCATGTATTTTTTTTTTTTTAAAGCTAGTCGTGCAAGACCAAACTGGGGTCATCTTTTCAACTACCTTTGAATATTGCTCTACTTTAAGAGTATTTCAGTGAATAGCTATAATGAAATGTATTCATATATTGACCTGTACATTTTCAATCATCACTGAAATGATTAAGATTAATGGTGACCTCATCTTATTAGAGTGTTTTAAATTCTGAAAAATATTCACATGAGTGTCCAATCCTTCAGGCGCTTCTCACATCAACTTGTCACATAGGTGAGCAAGTGTAAGGATTCCCCCTTCACAACAAAGGAAACAGATATGTGAGGGGTTAAGGACTTTGTCCTTAGGGTCAGAACCAAGGTTGGATGCGTGCCTGTGAGGCAGCACATCCTACCTCTATCATGTGTCCACTGTCTTCACCCCGTGAATCACTTCCACGTCCCTGCAACCCAGAACATTCTCTGGAAGGGCAGTTCCCGAGAAACCAGCAGCAGCATTGTCAAACAGTCATGCATAGAGCTCTTGGGCTGCAGCTACCTGAGTTATTTCAGCTGAAACTGACATTTCTGAAGTCACGTAACCAGGAAACTCAACGGACCTAAAGAACCTCCAAGTTGCCAAAAGCACCATCCAAGTGAAACACCTGCTGATCTAAAATCCATGTTGACTCCAATTGGAAAAATATTCTTTTTCACTTAGAAATATTCCTGAAATTGGGAGCCTGGGTGACTCAGTTGGCTAAGCCTCTGCCTTCGGCTCAGGTCATGATGCCAGGGTCCCGGGCTCAAGTCCCGCATCGGGCTCCCTGCTCATCCTCCCGCTCGCTCTACTGCTCCCCCCTGCTTGTGTTCTCTCACGCTCTCTGTCAAATAAACAAATAAAAAAAATTTTTTTAAATTGTTTTTAAAGAAATACTCTTGAAAGTCGACAGGCTAACACAGTCTCATTCTCAGACCCTCAGGGAGAAGTAATGCCTAACTCTCAGCCTGCGGCCCTGCTTCTGTTTAATCAAGGGTGCGTCCAGGGGGGCTGTCCCCCCATTGCTCCACGTCTCTGCCTGGGGCTGCCGGTCCCTGCTCGGCATCGTTGCCCAGGTAAGCTACTCCTGCTGGCCCACCGCTCCAGCCTCTCAGCATGTCTGGGGGTCCACCCACTGGAGATGAGACAGTCCCCCCACATGTGACAATCTAATGTCACCCCAGCTACCCTCTGGTTCCCATGTTGACAAGAGCCAGGAGATAGGCCGGCCCCACCTTTGCTTGTACCTCCTTGTCTCCTTTCTTGGACATACTGGCTCTTGGGGATAGGAACGTTCAAAGTCAAGGCCCGCAAAGGCAGCCCCACAGCCTGGACCATGTGACTCCCTCTGAGTGTCCAACGACTGCAGACACCAAAGTTTGGTTCAAGTGGTCATTTAACTGACGGTCCCTTAACATGCGATATCAAAGTATCACATGCTCGCAGCCCAAAGTTACAGAATATTCATGAACCGGAAGGGGTAAGGCCCCTGCCTCTGCATCCCTTCCAGCCCAGTCTCAGGGATTTCCCATTTGGGAAATGGGATTCCCAACTGGGATTCCCATCCCATTCCCAGGGATGAGCTCTTGGGGTGGTTTCTGTTCTGGTTCTTTCCGGAGTTACCCTCATCGCCCGAGATGACCCGCATATACCTCTGCTTCCTGATACACTGACTTTAAGTATTTCGTCTATTAGACTTTACTTATAAGTTCTTTTGTTATTCTATAATGGTTACTCCAGGGATCATAGGTGTGTTATTCATTTGTTACAATCCACCCACCTTTGGCGCTTTTAACACTTTGTGGACAATTCAGTAGCCCTGGGCCTTTTGATCTCATTCCCTCTCGTCCCTTTGTGTTTGTTGTCATCCGCTCTCCTTCTGTATATGCTCCAAATGCCATGTGATGTCGAGGCTGCTTTACACAGATAATATTAACTTATATTTACCCCATGCTTGCCTTTCTGAAGCTCCCCCTACCTGCCCCGGGTCTTTGTTTCCAACCAACGTCATTTTCCCTCAGCCTGGAAAATTCTCTAGTGTTATTGGTAATGTAGTTCTGCGAGCGATGGAGTCCTTTAGTTTTTATTTGTCTAAAAATGTCTTTATTTTGCCTCATTTCCCCCTTCAATTCATAAAGCTTCTTCTTCTGTCTTTTAAAAAATTGATTGTTGCATACAGTTATGTGCATACATCTTAAGTGTATAGCTTGGCTTTTTTTTTTATATGTGAACCTGATCCAATAAAATATAGAATATTTATAGTACTTCAAATGTTTCCTCAAGGGTCCTCCTGGTTTCTAGTTCCCCCAAAGGACATTGAGATATGTTTTGTCTGGTTTTGAACCTCCTGGAAAGGAATCCTATGTCCTTTTATGTCTGACTTCTTTCCCTCATAAATATCAATATGGTTTCTCTCCCCACTGTTGCCTGGATCTATAGGTCCTTCTTTTCATGACTGTGTGGAATCCCATTGTGTGGAAATTTATCTATTTACTCTTGATGAACATTTAGCTGGTTTCCAGTTCTTAGCTATTATGAATACAGTGGCTATACACGTTTAAGTCTTTTTCCCAATGTTTTAATTGGGATATCTTTTTGTTTGTTTGTAGGAGCTCTTTGTATATTTAGAATGAAAATTCGGTGTCAAAGATATGAACTGAAAATATCTTCTCCCAGGGTGTGGGTCTCTTCTGCTCTTTGAATAGCATCCTTTGATGAGTAACAGTTCTTCATTTTAATGTTAGTGCTTTTGTATTCTGTCTAGGAAATCTTTACGATATTCCTTTATGTGTTCTTTGATTTTTTTTTTTTTTTTAATTTTGACACAGAGATAGAGAGTACAAGTAAGCAGAGCAGCAGGCAGAGGGAGAGGGAGAAGCAGGCTCTCCACTGAGCAGGGAGGCCAATGTGGGGCTAAACCCCAGGACCCTGGGATCATGACCTGAGCTGAAGGCAGACACTTAACCATCTGGAGCCACCCAGCGCCCCCTCCTCTATATATTCCTCTAGAAGCTTAATTGCTTCACCTCTCATATTAAGTTCATGATACATCTTGCATTAATTTTACATATAGCATGAGATATGGCTCATTCCTTTCTACATGGTTATCCAACTGGCATATTTCCCCTCTGAATTACAGTGGAGCCTTTGCCATAAAAGATGTATATGGATTTGGATATGGACACAAATCTGTTTCTGGACTCTGTTCTGTCCCATTTTATGGGACAGAATCTTTGTCTCTCTTGTACCAATACCACACCTGTAATGCTTGGTTAGGTTTTGTATCTATGCTATACTGAAAAAGTTTAAGTAAAGTTAATATTTTCTCTTCTATAAATGCTTGGAATTGTTCACCAGTAAAGCCATCTAGACCTGGAGTTTTCTTTTTGGAAAGGTTTTAAATTATGAATCCAGGGTATTTATTATGTGAAAGGTGGTTTGATTTCTATGTTTCCTTTTGTGAGTTTTGGTAAATCTTGTTTCATGAAATCTGTGCACATCATCAAAGTTTTCAAACTTATTGGTATAAATTGTTTATATTTTAAACATCCATAGCATCCTTTATGACATTTTTTTTGCCTCTGATACTGAAAACTTATATTTTCTCTCTTTTTTTCCTAGATCAAACTTGCTAGAGATTTGCAAACTTATTAAAAGAAGCAACTTTTGATTTTGTTGATGTTCTCTGTTGTGCATTTGATTTCTATTTTATTGATTTTCATACTGATTTTTGTTACTTTTTTCCCTCTATTTTCTTTGGGCTTAATTTACTGTACTTCTAGCTTCTTGAGAAGACAGTTTATATTATTTATTGTCAGCCTTCTTTCTTTTCTATCATGTGCCTTTGTAGCTAAAATTTTTTCTCTGAACAGTTTTAACTATATTCTACACATTTCGATATATTTTCACTGCACTTTAGTTCAAAGTATTTTCCAGTTTCCATCGGAACTTCTTTTTGACCAATGGACAACCCATAAGTAGGGTGCTCAGTTGCCAACTCTTTGGAGATTTTTGTAGTTATCTTTCAGTTACAAGTTTGGTAAAATCTGCATAAGAGAGTTTTAGATCTTTCAGATCCTCACCAACCTGTAGTATTCTTAGTCATTTTTATTTTTAGCCATTCTAGTGGATGTGCAGTAAATCTTAATGAAGCTTTTATTTTAATTTTTTCTGCTGACTACTAATGTTGAGCATCTTTTTATGTGCTTACTGGCCATTTGTATATCTTCCCTGAGATGTGTCTATTTAAATGTTTTGCCCATGTTTTAAATGAATCGTTTTTTAATTATTAAATTATAAGAGTTCTTTTTATATTGTGGATACAGCCACTTTACCAAGTGTGTGTTTTGCAAATACTTTCTTATTCTGTGACTCATCTTTTCATTTTCCTAATACTATATTTTGAAGAGCAGAATCTTTTCATTTTTTTAAAGATTTTATTTATTTATTTATTTGAGACAGAGAGAATGAGAGGCGGGGGAGGCAGAAGGAGAAGCAGACTCCCTGCTGAGCAGGGAGCCCGATGCGGGGCTCCATCCCAGGACCCTGGGATCATGACCTGAGCCGAAGGCAGACGCTTAATGACTGAGCCACCCTCCTCTTTTCATTTTGATGACACACAATTTACCTAAAATTTTTTTAATGATTGTTGCATTTTGATATATTTACCCCCAGTCATGAATTTTGTAGCCGTGGCTGCTATGTTTAGATCTGTGATGCAATTCAAGTTAATATTTGTGAATGTGTGAGGTAAGAATGTTGTTTCATATTTTCGCATGTGGATGCCCAATAGTTTCAATACCATTAAAAAAATTATCCTTTTCACATTGAATTTCTTGGGAACTTGTATCAGCAATTAATTGGATATATACCTGTGGGTCTATTTCTGGACCCTTCCATGCTGGTCTCACCCCATAGCAATTTCAGTTTGTCTTGATTACTGTAGCTTTATAGTAAATCTTAGGATAAGATTCTTCAATTTTGTCCTTTTACAAAATTATCTTAGCTATTCTAGATTCCCTACATTTTTTTAAAAAAATTTTTAAAGAATTTATTTACTTATTTGACAGAGAGAGACACAGCGAGAGAGGGAACACAAGCAGAGGGACAGAGAGAGGGAGAAGCAGGCTCTCCACCAAGCAGGGAGCCAGATGAGGGGCTCAATCCCAGGACCCTGGGATCATGCCCTGAGCTGAAGGCAGATGCTAAACAACTGAACCACCCAGGCACCCCAGATTCCCTACATTTTGATATAAATTTTAAAATCAGTTGGTCATGTGGCATTATATTTCAGACTGTTGAATTCAAATTATGAATATTTTATTTAGCATTTACCAATCTGCATAGATGAGTTATATTGATCTAATTTTTTTCTAAAGTCAGGGTTTAGTATTAAAGATATGCTGGCTTCATAATAAATTAAGATGTGATCTTTGGCCCTGCGTTTCTGATAGAATTTGTGTAATACCAGCATAATATTTTTATTAAATGTTTAATATAAGTCGTCAGTGAATTCATCTCAGCTTAATAGTCAACAAGACCAAAGCTTAAAAAGATCCTTCTACCTTCTACCTGGAAATTAAGAAGCCATCTATAAAACAAATATTGAGTGGGTTGCAAATACAATCAGAAAGTACAGAATCTGAAAAATAATGAAAACACTGTGTATCAGTTTATGTGGAACACATTTGAAGTGGTGATAAGTGAGGGACAGGCGAGGCTAGGAAGGGAGAGACAGGTAGGAGGCTATGTAACCAGGCTCACAGGAATCCCAGATGCGGAGCAATACTATAGACAAGATATTAACCAGAGAGAAGGGAACATAACAAATCCACCTTGTTTGTTCTAAATGTGAGATATTTTCATAATATTTACAAATCCACCTTGTTTGTCTTAAAGGTTATAGACAAGATATTTACCAAGTTCCCTAGTCAGTTTTCTATAAAAGACCGACCATAAAATCCCTCAGTGGCAACCCAGTTGGAACCCATCTCACTCTAGTTCCTTAATTTTTCTTAACTTAGGTATTTGTTCTCTGGTTGTTGTTTTTCATGGTATCTTTTGCCTCCCACATAGAACAGACAAGATTCAAAATGAGCTTACTCTATTTTCTCTTTCCCTTTCCCTGTGTCTTCATTTTTAGTTGCATTATCTTTACTTCATCCAAACATATAACATGTGGATATTATCTTCCAACCTTTGTTTTGATCTTACGTCTATGGTTAAATGTTCACAATGAATGCTCCTGCTGCTTCTCCCCTGTTTTCCCTTGGTAGGAGAAAACTCGTTTTCTAGTACATTACTGAGGAAAGACCAATGGGTACAGAATTCCCTGCATTCATGCATGTTTAAAATTGTTGTTTGGTTTTTTCCTGTGCTTTTCTTTAATATTTGAAGGACAGACTCAAATTCCTGGCTCATAATTTCTTTCCTTATGTTTCTAAAAATGCTGCTCAATGTTATTTGGCTTTGCACACTTTTTTAGAAACCCCGTGCTACTTGAAATCTTTTGCCCTCACAGATAGTTTGATCTTTCTGTTTGAAGACCCTTCGAATGTGTTTCTTTACCTTTAAAATCTAATCATTTTCCCTAGCCATGAATCAGAGTCCACCATTCTGGATAAATTCTTGCAGGTGCTCATGGAGCTCTTCCTTTATGCAGACTTGGGTTTTTTTTCTCCTTTCAGAGAGTTGAACTGAATTATAGTTTTAAATTTAGTTTTGGTTCCTTGCCTGCGGTCTGACTTTAGGGGCACCAATTATACATATATGAGATTTTTTGCCTGGCTTCCATTTGAACCACTTTCCCTCTGAACATTTCTTCTCCTTCTCTTTCTCTTTTATTCTCACTTTTTCCTCTCTGTATTTTATACTCTAATTTTCCTCTATGCTTGTCATCACATTTTTATTCAAATATTTTCTCTCTTGGGCTCCATGAAATGGAGCTGTCATTTCTGACTGATTGATCTGTGTCTTGCATCTCTTTTCTAAGTTTTCTCCATTCTTGTTTTATATCCTTTTTAATTAAATTTTTAAAAAATTCTGTTTCATGGTGATTTTCCATATTCCCCAAATGCTTGTTTAATGATATTTAATTCAATTTAGGGTTTTTTTCTTACATTTTTTTCCTTCTGTTTTATGGTTGTTTGGGACGCAGAGGAAAATTGTTTTCAGCTGACATGCTGTGATTTTTATTTATCTTTATTTATTTTTATTTATCTTGGGGGAGTTTTCAGAGTAAGGTTTCCTATGTTTCAATCCTTTGTGCACACAGAAGTTTGGGAGGATTACAAAAGCAGGCTTTTCCTACATGTTCTACAGTAGGTGGTGTCTTCAGCCGTCTTCAACGGCTGACTTCTTTTTGGAAAGAGTGTGTGCACACTTTGATTTTATCTTATTTTATTCCATTGTGCAGAATCCCCAAACTTCCTCCCTTGCTCCCTGTCTTCTGCCATCCCCCAGTCCCCAGAATCTCTTCCTTGTTATCTTTTTCCTTCAGAAGCATTACTTTTCAGACTGGCCATACAAGTCCAGGCAGTGTTCTTATCTACAAGGATTCTTTTTCAAGATTTTCACACTTACTGTGAACTTGCTATCTCTGAGGATAATTTGTCTCAGCCCCTTTGTCCTTTCCTGTGCAGCCTTCTTTTTTTTTCAGAGACTTTGCCGATTCTCTGGCAAAGGTTTGTGGTAAAAGTTTGAAAGATTAGTCTGCTGGATCTTAATGTTTCTTTTTCACACTAATTAGAAATATTCAAAGTTCTGTGTTTTTGTTTTTTTTTATCTTTTTCCAGAAAGCATGGGATTTGTGCGGTTTAATTTGGAGTTCTTGTTGACTGGTAAAGTTTGTGGTGAATGTGTGGAGACCTTATATTTAAGTAGTCTCCTTGGCTACCTTGGTATTTGGGGTACCAGGAAATCCCCTCAATGCAGATTTTTAATTCACATTTCTCCCTTCTTCAGCTTTGTCTCTTCATGCAAGGTCATTATATAAGGGAAAAATTGTATTTATAGAATAAGTGAAAAGACATTTCTTCAGAAACTGATTTGTGTTTTTGTTTAGTTAAGACTTAATTAACATATAATATACATTCAGTTGTTAATAAAATTGGAATAGCAGTCAATATTGTGTATCCTTCTATTGAAAAGCTCAAAATCACAAATTTAGTTAAAATTTATTTCCTGACCTTTGAAATTCTGGGTGATGTATGAATCCTCTCTGAAATAGTTGAACCACATCTCAACACTGGATTCTTAAATATAGTATTCTTCATGCTTTCTAGAGATAGGGAGCATCAAGGGAACCAAAGAGGATTAAAGAGGTTTAAACTATACAATCTGCAGGATTTAACCTTGTTGAGATTTCTTTAGTGTTACATGTTCATAAATAATTTCATAACAGTGATTAGAAATTTGTTTATACAAAATAATTATATTGCATAATGAGTCTTCCTGTTAGGCAGATAATAAAGACAACGGGGATGTGCTTTGGAGAAAATGCTGAAGTTTATTAAAGATATAAATTATGGATTCAGCAATTGCAAAATAATAAGTTTGAACCATATTGTTTATGTACTCAAGTAATTATTCTCCTATTTTCTTCTAATATCCTGTTGTTATTAGAAATTTTACGCCCTATTAATCTTCTTTGACTTTTTCCCAGAGTGTAACATTACTATTAAACACACACATATTTTTACATCTACACAGATATTCACACACAAATAGGCACCTTATGAGAATAATTATGAGCATGGCTCATAATGGCAGTGAAATTGAAGCACAGTAAAGATAACGGGCATATCTTCCTAACAGTGTCACAGCCTAGGTTCTAGCTTTACCATTAAAATACTGTGAATAAGGAAAATTTTAAATTGAAGGAAGTCCTTGTCCACATGAAATGTATGAATAGAAGTCATAGTGACACTTTTGTGTGTGAGTCTTTGAGCTTGGCATGAACTCACGGTAAAGGGATTTTGAACAACATCTGGCAACCAGAAGGTTCCTGTGGTATTTCATTCACAGCCATGGAGAAGTCTTGATTAAATGGATCTTCCTTATTGACCTTCGTAATTCCTTGTGACAGGTCTGATTCAAATTAGTTCAATGTCACCTGAGGAAGAAGGTTAAGCTTATTGACAAAAAGTCACTATCGATGTGTGACATTTATTCTCTAACCACGAATAATCAAGTGTTGACTACAGATCAGTTCACCTTCCATTAAATCACACGTTCTTCTGAAATATGGAGACTATGTGTGACAAACGTGGATAGAAAGAGAGTGTTTAATTGCAAAAACTTTCTGCAGTGCTTTAATGTCATAAAGATGCATTTATGTGCCGTCTAAACGAGCCACCTACGACCTGTCAATTACACAACACAAGTGTTATCATCTCCCCTTTAATATATGGGGAACCTAAGCTAGGGTGACTTACTAAAATCAGCTGGCCAGCAAAGATAACTGGGACTAGAACAGAAGTCTTCTGTCGCTCCTCATTCAGTGTCCTCTTGTTGTGTCCGGATCGAGACCCTCCCCAAAACAACTCACAAAAGGCAGGCTGAATGCAACAGCAAGAGGATTTATTTCCAGCTATCGGGGGCTCCCACCGGCACATGCGACACAGCACAGTGCTAAGACGAGAAGCCCCTCCTTTCCCTTTCCCAACATTTTTATGCACCCAAGTAAACAAGTACATATGTCACTAACCATGTAGGCGAGTTCCTTATTCTTTATATGGCAATTACCTAAATCTGTGCATTCCATTGGTGCATTTGAGCAACCAGGGGCTAGGCGTCACACAGGGAAGTGGAAGAATCTAAATTCCAGGAATAGTTTCACGCCCATAACCTTAGGCCTGTCTTTTTCTGACTTAAAATGAAGCCTGTCATGGAGGAACGGCGGTCCTCGAAACAGGTCCTAAAAGCTCCTTAGACCAAGATTTAGCTTGACTTTAATATGTTGCCCCATATCTTATAGCACTTAATCTTAACATACTACACACTATTAAGTCTTAACTCTAAAATGTACTTAATCTAAGCTAACTTTTGGTTTGAATTAATTACTTAAAACTGAACTCCACACCCTCAACCACAGATGGTCCCCAACTTACCACGGTTCGACTTAGGAGTTTTCCAAGTTATGATCTTGTGAAAGCGATGCACATTAGTAGAAACTACAGTTCAAATTTTAAATCTGGACCTTTTCCCAGACTACTGGATTGTACACAGTCTTCCTCACGGTGCTGGCCTGAGCAGCTGCAGCCCCCAGTTGGGAAGTGATCACGAGGGTCAACAACCTTTGAAAAGTGTTGTTTTCACTTTCCATACACCATTCAATAAGTTAACGCTCAATAAGCATAAGGTGGTATGCAACTCTTTAATATACATAGGCTTTGTATGGTGATTTTTCCCAACTGTAGACTAATGTACATGTTCCGAGTACCTTCAAAGTAGGCCAGGCTGAGCTATGATATTTGGGAGATGAGGTGTATTCAATGCATTTTCAACTGAAGATGGGTTTATCAATTTGCGACCTTATTGTATAATGAGGAAGATCTTTATTGTCTTCCACTTAATTGCTTGCAAACTGATCCAATATTCTCTATTAGATTGTATTTAGGAAGCTAGGATTAAAGTTTTACTCTCAACCAAGGTATCTTTATTGACTTAGACTTTAAATTGTTTCTACTTCATAGAAAGCTTTGGGAAATGGATGAAGACAAGGAAAAAGGGAACGAAGGAATGGGATCAATTATTGATCACTCAGTTACAGATGAGACATTTAATACTCACACAAACCCAGAATGGCTGTCTGGGGCTTCCCCCTCTTTTCTGATGAAGCTGAGTTTCTATGGTTCATCAAGAGAGTGGAAGTCCTTGTTACGCTGGGTCTCTAAAACCATGCATGCCTAATCATTTTTCAGTCCACAGAAGGACAGCCATTTCCTAGGAAGCCTTCAATATCTGAAGTCATCGGGTGCATTTTTTTCCAAACCGTTTATTGGGCCGTGTTCCACCTTTGCTCATAAGTCTTGATCAGATCAATATGAACCCAATGCTCACACTTTCCGACACATTCATCTAAATCATTTTTTTCTTTTTTCCAGTATGTAAAATCCATCTTTAAGACAAGGGTAAAGTATATTTTTCCACATCAAAATAGTATGCACAGAAAGTCATATTATTTTTTTGTCACATGTAATAGACACTTATTATTTTCACCCAGGGAAGAGTCAAATTTGATTCCTGTAAAGGAAGGGTCAGTAATAAGAACTTTATGAGTTTCAAATCCCTAGTCAGACTTCTTTAAGCAAGGTCAGTGCTTAAAGGTCTGGTCCTGAGGGCTGAAACCCAGCATGTGGGGGCACATGCGCGTGCACACACACCCAGTATGTGAGTTAATGAGGACGAAAAGATTCTCACACCATTAGACAGACTTGGTGTTACTCAGCATTTTTGTACTGACTTACGCAATAATTTGGGCTGTAAAGTCACCATTTCAGAGAAATTATTCAGAGAGGTAAATTTATATGATGCTCTTCTTTTTACACCATACTGGGAATTGTGTAGCGGAAGTTAAGACACAATTTTTGATTCATAGCTTACCCACAGGAATATATTTCAGACAGATATTTGACACACGGTATAACCTCTGATTTATTAGAATCCACTTTATGCATTTTTCAAAGATAGTAATTTCGTATCTGAAAATTCCGGGCCAAATACTCTAGGTCACGTTATTGCTTGCTGTGTTATAATGACAGCTATAATTAATGTTTTTAAAATCTTTCTCCCTGGGATGTTTTTAAATAATACTTTGATCTAAGTTTGTAAATACAAAAATTCTGTTTTCTCCACTGGCTTAACAATGAGAATAAATCAGGTGCAGACACATTTTCTTGATGTTTGCCGCATGCTTATCATGCAAAAGATATATATGCTTCTTGATAAACATTAAGTTTACTTTTCTGGAATGGTAGAGCTTTCAATCTATACTTAGATCATAAAATAGCATTGCCGGCATTCAGAGTAGTTACCCAGGCTAAAATCAAATCACCGAAATTCCAGAATTCTGGCTGAAATTCTTCTAATCAGGGAAATTCATTTGCTGGGGGTTGGACATAGGCGTTATATGTGAGAAGCGAAACTTAGAAAACAGTAAGTGGAGAGCAGTAGACCTTTGTGCTCCAACAGGTTGGAAGATTTGGACACTTCATGAGACCCTTTGCTGTCCCTTTCTGATTTTAATTTTAATCATTTGAATTTTCATGATCCTTTATTATCTGAATTCACTTTCTTGAATCTAAGGTCTAGCAATGCTTTTTTTTCCTTCAGCCTCTTTTAAAGACTATTATACATTCGCTTGTAATACCTCTGACCTCAAACCTTCCATTTGCCATCACTAGACGTAGGTCATGCTCCTGAAGTTAAGGACTTCAAACCTTGGCTTTTCTGAGATCAATTTTTATCTTTCCTGAATTCGGAGACCTGGCCTCCAGCCAGGGCATCTCCCAAGCTGTGAAAACCTACTTTCAGGTGTCCTGAGGAAGTCTTACATCTCCCACTCCTGCCCCTGGCCCCCTCCCCTGGGGACTTATTGTTGTCCCAGCTGTCAGAGGATCACAGGCTGGGAGCCCTGAACACTGTGGCCCTTGCCTCTGATGGGTTTGGCTCGTTTGTTCCAAAATGAGAACTTTGAAAACTAGCCAAACCCCTAAAATACTTTTAATTCATTATCTATAGGCTTTTACCACATGTGTGCAAGATGCAAACAGGTGTAATTTCCAGAGTTTTGTAAGTGATTACACTGTAGAATCAAAAATAGTCCATTATTCTATGTAAAGCATCTAATGGAATCTGAGGCTACAGTGATTCAATATCCACCATCATCTATTTATAAGATGTACAACCTAACCATAAACAGTCAGAAATTTTATATTTTCATTTTTTTTCTATTTGAACTTGCATTTCTATGACACTTTTTTTTTTTTTTTAAAGATTTTATTTATTTGACAGAGAGAAACACAGTGAGAGAGGGAACACAAGCAGAGGGATTGGTAGCAGGAGAAGCAGGCCTCCTGTGGAGCAGGGAGCCCGATGCGGGGCTCGATCCCAGGACCCTGGGATCATGACCTGAGCCGAAGGCAGACGCTTAACGACTGAGCCACCCAGGCGCCCCTCTATGACACTTCTGACACAAAATTTTCTCTAGGCCTAATACATCCATTCTATGATTGAAAGTTTTTTATTGACCAATTTAGTGCTTCTTTGTGAGAAACAAAACTATACATATACTTACACCTAAATTTTTAAAACACTTTTTGTGACCCTAAAACTGTGTTTAAATATTTATCCTGGCTGAAGCTGGAAGCTACTATTAAAATACTATTAATATACAATTGATCAACACAGCATAACATGTTGTATGCCTTCTAGTAAGACATAATTAAATACATATAAAATGTTATTGGAAATACATCTTTTGGTAAAATGGGTAGGAATTTTTACAGTTGGTTTAAGTATACATAAGTGAATATGGCTAAAGATGACATTGTTAGAAGTGAGGCAGAGCTCAGCATCTATTTAAAAATAGATGTAGGGGCACCTGGGTGGCTCAGTGGGTTAAAGCCTCTGCTTTCAGCTCAGGTCATGATCTCAGGGTCCTGGGATCGAGCCCCGCATCGGGCTCTCTGCTCAGCAGGGAGCCTGCTTCCTCCTCTCTCTGCCTACTTGCAATCTCTCTTTCTCTGTCAAATAAATAAATAAAATCTTTAAATGCTGAGAGATCTTGTTGACATAAATAAACAGGTAAAGGAGTTTCATGAAAGTAATGCATTGAAATGCTTCTGAATTATATGCCAAACATCTTCATGACCTAAAGTTTAAAAAAATCTTTTAGCTGCCAGCTCTGTTAGTTATTCTTTGAGCTTTGTTAAAAGCAAAGATGTGGGAAACACCCGAATTGAACAAGGAATTGGTACCCATTCCTCAGACTCGTTCCTGTTCCCACAGAGACTTGGATATTTTCAGTTGCCCCTTTGTGTAGAGCTGGGTTTCAGCACCAGAGCAATATACCACAGTAAGGGACGTGCCTTTTTTTTCTCTGAAAGAGAGAAGACAGTTGAGATAGAAAAGCAATGAGAATCTGCATCCACACAGCCATTTTTAGGAAAGGGTAGTATAATATCACTGTTGGCTGTTCACTCCTTGAGGAGCCTTGAGCCCTAAGTTCCTGTCAGAAGATGGTGGAGCTAAGGCATTATGGGGGGGTTGTCAGGAGAAACCAGGGTGTCAGAGAAGTCCTGAGTTTGGGGTGAGGAGAGGCAGGTAACACAAACCTGGCAGGAGCTCTCACCCTACAAATATGGGAGTTAACACTCATGGGGGACAGAACACTCCCACATTTGACCCCAGCTGGGTGGTTGTGAAACACCCTTCCCAGGGCTCCGAAGAGAGCCCCATTGGAATGGAACATTGTCATTCATTGCAGGGGCCAACTCAACAAAGCACCCTTATCTCCTGGCCCCACCTCGGTCCTTTACTCTTGCTTCTTGGGATCACTTTCCAAGTAAGCCGCCTTCATGAAAGCCTTTGTCTCAGTCGCTGTTTTTGGGAAATTCTAGGCCAAATTAGAACTCTGTTGGAAAGAGGCAGAATTTGGATTTGACCATGTGTAGCCCAAATTTATAGCCTGTGTGTTTTACCACAGCAAGAGTAAAGGTGAGAGCACCTGGTGGGTCCCCAGAGGATCCACATCATGGGGATGGATGGAAGAGCCCTGAAGGCAAGAGATAAGAGTGATGTATGCCCCCTAACTGTCCTTCCACCCAAAATCTTAGTTCACAGATGGTCTGGGTAGGAGACTTGGCATTTTTTAAAGCACCTTAGTGTTCTTTTTTTAAGAATAGTATGTGTTCCTATCTTGACTTTCAGTTCCCTCTGATAAATTTTCATTCTACTCCCTTCAATCAGAATCTCTCCTTAGAAGGCAGAGAGGAGCTACAAGGGACCTAGATCCCCATCATACCACCAGCACTAAAAGGCTGAATTTTTTTCTTCCTGCTCATCTTTTTGCTTTCTTTGTAATTCTAAAAGCTCTTAATTGAACTTAACATTGAATAGGACCCAGGGTTTCCTTCAATTCTTTGTCATTCTTTCTATCTTAGCCCAAGTGTCACCTTCTCATTGAAACAACTTTGACCACCCTATTTAAAATTGCAACCCACATCCTCCCTCTGCTCCTGGTTCTTCTTTAAAATTATAGATAGATAGATAGATAGCCCTTAGCACCTTCTAACACACTAAAACTTATTTACTATGTCAATGGTTTATTTCAAGTTCCACAGGACAAGGACTTTGATTCTTGGTTCACTAGTGTAACTCCAGCAACTAGAACAGTGTTTGACATTTAGTAAGTGCTCAATAAACACTGACTGAATGAATAAATTGTAAATGGTGCTGGCATATTCCTTGGTAAATGAAAACAGGGCTTAAATTTCAACAAGCATGTTGGAATTTTCTATGGATTGAAGCTCAGTCAAAGCACTCACTCCAATCGAGGCAAGAGGCCTTGGTTGAATTATTAACTTGCCTTGAGAGTAAAAACTTGAAGATAGGCACAGTTAATATTATTTTATAACTGCTCACTATCAGGAAGTGTGGGCTGCTGGCCCCCTTCCCAGGACAAACTTTAAGGCGCCAAAAAAGAAAAAGCAAACCATAAGGTTGCAGAGAAGGAAAGTAAAGCCCATGAGGCTCCCTGGGGACTCAGATGGAGTTGTGACCGGTTTGGCAGAGAATAGTAGTGAAGCAGAGAGGAAACAGATGGTGGGCTGGGTTGGGGGAGGACCCGTGCTGTTTGTTCATTGCCTCGCATCCCTTTGCTGTGTCACCCTCCCCTTCACCAACGTGCGACAGAAAAACAGCAGTAACAACCCAGCACCATGGGGTAGGGGTGGGAGCCTGATCTGGGAGCAGCAGAGAAGCCTCCTGAAACAGGTGTGGGCATTTCCACATGTTCACCAGTCTGGGAGCTCTTCAAACCCTCCCTGTTGGGGTTTTGATGTAAGACAATTTGCTTAAATCATTGGCCACTGATGATTGAATTCAACTTCCTGGACCTCTTCCCTCCCAAGAGGTCAGGGTAAAAGACTTGACCCTCGAAGTCACAGGTTGACCCCCCTGGCAATCAGCCACATCCCTACGTAGGTGTTGTCCCAAATCAACTGCAGTAGCATAGCAAAACTTGTCTTTACCACTTGTTATAGGAAGTTCCAAGGGTTTTAGGAGATCTCTGCCAGAAAAGGGATGAGGACCACATACCTATTTCTTATTTTAATCACAGCATCACAGGTGGTCAAGTCTAAATGGCTTCCCTGTGAGCTCTATTCCTTGGGTACCCCCTCCGTTTCTTAAACCTGCCAGGATCAAGACAAGCAATGACCTCAGTTCCCATACTCCAGGGTGAAAGTTACCTTTTTAAGATGCTGGTATTCCCAAAGGAAAATGATTCGAAATGACAAAATTAACTAGATGCCTGAGCATACCCTCAAATTAAAAGGAAAGAAAAAAACAACAGGTCCTGGACAAGCCAGAACTAATGAGCAGGATAATGAAGACTTAAAATAAATGGACTGAGAAGAGAGAAGGGATGTTGGTAACACAAAGCAGCAGAGCAGGAACAAGCAATTCTGAACAAGAACCAAGGGCCAAACTTCATGTGAAAAATAAAATAATAATTCAAATAAGACAGAGAGAAGTGGAAGAGTAGGCATAGATAAACAACATATTAGAAATCTAGAAAATCAGACCTAGGAAACCCCCCAAAGGCATTGGGAAGGAACGCACAGATGCAAAATTCAATAGAAAAGTTGATCTGTAGAGGATTGTCTATATATTAGCATAATATATATAAAAGATGTCCCAGAAAAAAAAAAAGAAAAGTTAAAGAGAAAACATATGCAAAAATAATGAGTAAAAATTTCCTGGAAATAAACTAGTAGTGATCTTAGATCGCAAAGGCTCATAGAAGGCAAACCGTAAATAAGGAAAAACCCTACACACGTGTAATTTAAGACCATCTGAGAAAAATACAAAATTCCAAAGGCTTTAGGTAAGAAGTGCTTATCTCCCACAGGATAATTTGACTCTAGGTTCTCCAGCAGTAGATCTGGAAGCAATGACGTATTTTTATAGTCAGCTAAATTGTCATTTCTGTGTGAGGGCATAGTAAATATATTCTTGGGCACATAAGGGTCAGAAAGCTTATTTCTCCAAGATTTTCTTTGATCTTCCTTGAAGGTTGTATTGGAGTAAGAAGACAAATAAATCTGGAAGCATGCCGTAGGAAATAAGGGTGAATAAATAACCAGCTAAAAGAAAAAGCAATAACTAGATAAAAATGATTGGGGCATAAAAATCAAGAGACAACAGGAAGGAAGGAAGGAAGGAAGGAAGGAAGGAAGGAAGGAAGGAAGGAAGGAAGGGAGGGAGGGAGGGAAGGAGGAAGGAAAGGAAGGAGGGAGGGAGGGAGGGAAGAAGAAAGGGAGGGAGGAGGGAAGGAAGGGAAGGAGGAGGGAAGGAAGGGAGAGAGAGGGAAAGGGAGGGAGGGAGCTCGACTCATTTCCTTTCTGCCATGTGCTACCACCCGGGGAACTTGTTCAAGCACCTCTACAGAGAAGGGGCTCCTGTGGATACCCGGGGGAAGATGGTTTATGGGAGTAATTAACAGGCTCTCTGTCAAAGCTAATGAAAGCTCTTCAGTCATAGAAAATGTGACTAGGACATCAGTCTAGGACTTGACGAAGATCCACCTGCAACATCTGGCACACCAGGCTGTCAGTCAGCTCCCCGGGGGCTTAGTCTGGACCAGCCGGGGGTGGATTTGGGGCACCCTGTATTCCAGTCCAGGTCTAAGCTTCCACACCTGCTAAATGAGGGTGCTGAATGGTAGAACTCTCTAATCCCTTCCGGCCCAGAGCTCCTGGGGCTCCTCAAATTGTGGATGAGATTTTGGGTTACACTATTGAATAGTAGCAAAAGGACCACACTGAATTTGGCTGAGGTGACAAATAAGATTTCCCTTCTCTGATGTGCCGTATGAACTCAAGTAATAATAGCTATCGGCTATTAAGCACCTGCTATGGACCCCATACTTGCCATTCACCGTTCCATTTAATGTCAACCACAGCTTTGCAAAATACATGGCTGCCTTCCCACTTCTCGAATTGGAATTCTAAGGTTTTGAATAAGACTACAGGTGCTGGGAGTCGGGAAAGGATGTCAACCCAAGTCAATGAAAAAGGCTTTGCTTTCCCTCCTCCAAGTAGCTTGCCTTTTCCCCTGCCTGGCAGAGGCTACCTACTGCTGTGTAGAAAATCACCTCCAAACTCAAAGGCTTATTATCTTTCTGTATAATTCAAGAGTAGGTCAGTGGATTGTTTTGGCTTGGGGTCTCTCATGTGGTTCAGCTGGATGTTGGCCAGGTCTGCAGTCACCGAAAGGCTTGACTGGGCTAGAGGGTCTGTTTCCAAGAGGGCGCATCCCCATGGCCAACAAGATGGCGCTGGACAGGTACAGATCTCAGCCCCTCCCAAGGGCTGCTGAGGGCTTTCGTTGCACGACCTTCATCTTCCTTCCGAGTTACAGAGCCAGGCAGATGGTGTGCAGTTTTAATGACTTACCTTTGGAAATGACACAGCACCTCTCCCCACCACATTCTACTCCTTTGATGGGAGGTCCTGGGTCTGGTCCACATTCAAGGGAAGAGAAATCAAACTCCAGCATTTGAAGGGAGGAGTATCAAAGCTTTTGTACCTTTTAAAAAATGATTCAGTATGTTTTTCTAATATTTTTTAAACTGTGGTTTAAGAAACCATAAAATTCGCCACGGTAGCCATTTTTAAGTGTGCACTTCAGTAAGTGTTAAATATATTCATATTATTAGGCAACAGATCTCCAGAACTGTTTCAACTTGCAAAACCGAAGCTCTATACTGGATACATGTTTTGAAACCAACAGGGGTCGATTAGGCTAAGGAAAACTAAGAGGCAAAAGGCAGCCTTCTGATTCCTTCACCTATGTAACTCTAGGGCCACAACCATGCTGTTTGGTTATGGGAAGAGCTCAGAAAACATTTGCTACATGAATAATGAGAATCAGACAGAAGGGGTGAGAGGCGCTGAAATTCACAAAGCAGCAGCTGTGTCCTGTGTGAAATTCACATTTTGCTTCCTGCTTCTCTGCCCTGGGGTCCAGCAAAGTGCCTGCATAGTACTTTGTAAATATTTGTAACATTAACATAGATGATTTTGACCAGGAGGCACTCCTGACCGCTTGAATAGTTTGGTCTTGAATTTTTTTCAAAAAGCAGTTACAGGGGACCCTGGATGGCTGTCCTTTAAACTTCTGCCTTTCGCCCAGATCATGATCCCAGGGTCCTGGGAGGGAGTCTAGCATCAGGCTCCTTGCTCAGCAGGGAGCCTGCATCTCCCTCCCCCTGCTTGTGCATGTGCTCTCTCTTAAAAAAAAAAAAAAAAAAAAAAAACACAAAACACTTATAAACAACATTTAAAAATGTCTGGGAAAAAAGGGCAAATCTTGCTTCAAACGGTAACATGTTACAGCTTCCGACTTGACATCTAGGGCTAGGATACATGATAATTTTTTTTCTTTTTTTGACACGTTCTATATATCTGCCTCTAAACCAAATTTAGATTCAAAGCCTAAGTTTTAAACAATAGCTATATTTTTCAGATGATCAAAACAAGAACCAGAGATCAGTATATGTAACTGGCATACAATGGATATTCATTCATATGTGAATATTTCACAGAAATATTTTGTATATATTCTGTCTTTATGATTCAGATTTATTTCTGTGTCTTATTTGATTACATTTTTTAAAAAAGATTTTATTTATTTATTTGACAGAGAGGAGAGAGATCACACAAGTAGGCAGAGAGGCAGTCAGAGAGAGAGGGGGAAGCAGGCTCCCTGCTGAGCAGAGAGCCCGATTTGGGGCTCGATCCCAGGACCCTGAGATCATGATCTTGTTGTGTCTGGATCGAGACCCTCCCCAAAACAACTCACAAAAGGCAGGCTGGATGCAACAGCAAGAGGATTTATTTCCAGCTAGCTGGGGCTCCCACCGGCACACTCGACACAGCACAGTGCTAAGGCGAGAAGCCCCGCCTCTCCCCTTCCCAGCATTTTTATGCACTCAAGTAAACAAGTACATATGTCACTAACCATGTAGG
>CM053617.1:66733700-66756338 GCA_028646535.1 Procyon lotor | reverse complement strand
AAGGATTTGGAAAGGGGTTGGGAGAGACAAAGCAGGCTGGGGAGCACATTGATGATTACTGAAGCCGGGTGATGGGTTAGGAAGCTTCTGGAATACTATATTGGTTCATTTGTTTCACAATAAAGTGATTAAAAACAGTGATTTCTGGTGTGACACATGAGGAGGTTGGAAGTTGTTACATTTGTTCTCACAATAAGAAGAAAGCTGAACAAACTCTTCTTAGATCCATCAGAGAACGGAGGTCACAGTGCAAACTGCTGCCCCTGAAACTGGAGAGAAAGACCGGTGGATACTGAGCATCACAGCTTCCTGGGAAGTGTGACTCATCACCTACATTGTGATGGTCAAATCATAGGTCACAGAGGCTCCAGGGACACGGACTTCAAAATGAAAAATTCCAGGGGCACCCAATTGCAGGGGAGCCCCGCACTTGTAGGAATATTACCTCTAGGAGTTCCACCAGGATCTCAGGGTGTAGATCAGAAAACAACAGCACTGCTGGCAGGGTAAGGGAAAAGCAATCATCCTGAAAATGAACTTTCAGAGCATTCTAACTCCTTCACAAAAGCCTGCCCTCCAGAGCCTGAAGACCTTGGGGTTCACCCCTGGCTTTACCAACTTGGGGGAAGGGAAATACCCAACCCTGACCTTGTAGCCTTCCTGCTCTGGCTGAAGGGGGAAGAGCAGAAGAAAACTGAGCAGCACTTGTGAAGGTCACCTTCCGGGGACGGGCTCACGGAAGACCGAGACCCAGGCAAGACCACAGGACTTCCTCTCCCCACACCTCCCACCCCATCCCCGGGGTTCCTCCGAATCACAGGGTCTTCGAGAGGGAAGAAGCGCACACCTCAGCCTTCACCGGAGAAGAGATCTCTAGAGAATCCCAAAGACCAACGGGGACAAGAAAAGACACCAAAGGAAAAGTAGCCAGTGACAGCCGCAGTGACAGTAGCCGGCTGCCAGCCCAGCCCAACAACTGACAAGATCCACAGAAATCTCACATCAGAGGGCATTTCCCTTGCCTCCTCCGGGGCGTTGTGTTGCTTTTCAAGCAAAGCAACATGAAGTGGCTTTTTAAATATTTTAAAGCCAAATACGAAGTGAAAATCTTTTCTCGTAATTGTACCACGTTTTGCTGATTTATCGGGCTGCTTCAGGCCCGTGGCTGGTAGCGAGCATGAGGCGAATCCGGAGAATAAGAACAGAGAAGCTCTAGCTCTCCACACATCAGAATTTCAAAAGGTACGGATATCCATGGACGCCTAATAGAACTTCCTAAAATTACTGTATTTGAGGAGGGTAAGCGGTGCATTTCCCATTCACCTGCTTCAAAGTGTGAGAAACAGCTAAGATTTTTGTTTTTAATCTTCACCTTTATAACCTGATCGCCATTGGCCTTATCAGCTGGAATTTTAGTTGCTTCCCTTCAGCTTGCTGCCGTTGGATGGCCCTTAAAGACAAACTTTAAAAGGGATGATCAACTGCGGCCTATTTCCTCTAAAGAACCGCTACTCAGCAGTAAAAAGGAACGGGCATTTGATACATGGAGCAGCATGGGTGGATCTCAAAACTGCTGTGTGGCAGAAAAGAAGCCACGTGCGATGATGTCTATGATTCCATTTACATGAATTTTTAAAACTGGCAAGACTAACCAATGGCAGTGAAGGTCCAACTAGTGGCCGGCTGGGAGGTGATGGTTACTGACTAGAAAACAGAGCACAAGAGAACTTTTCGGAGTGATGGATCGGGAATTAGTGGCAGACACGATGGGGCGCATCCATATATGAAATAGTAACCAGCTACGTGTTTACAGCGTAAGAATTTGTCGTATGCAAACCATACCTTAATAAAGTCCTACTAAGCAAGCACTGAGGGAGGACCTCTGCTTCTGGAAAGAATGAGGTAGACGTACTTTCCCTCTTGCTCCCACTACATACAACTGGACATCCTGCATAGAAAGCAAACCTAAGGAAACTCTAAAACATGGGGCGCAGAAAGCAGACTAGTCAGGGACCTTGGGACCATGAAACGACAGAGCGGGACTTCCTTGGGTCTAGGGCTGAGGGTATCCTGGGCCTGGGGCTGAAGAAAGGGACAACTTGGACCTCGTGTTATCACTGGTGGGAATGCAAAATGGCACAAGTCGCTCTGGAAAACAGCTCGGCAGTTTCTTAAAAAAATAAACATTCAAATGCCGCACGGCGCAGCGATGTACCCCGGTGCGTTAATCTCAGACAAAGGAGGATGACTGTTCACACCTCGGTGCGTTAATCTCAGACAAAGGAGGATGACTGTTCACACCAACCCAAGCATCTGTTGCAGCTCCATTCACAGTAACCAAAATGGGAAACCATCCATGGGTTCTTCAGTGGGTGAAT
This sequence comes from Procyon lotor, assembly GCA_028646535.1. Classification (NCBI taxonomy): domain Eukaryota; kingdom Metazoa; phylum Chordata; class Mammalia; order Carnivora; family Procyonidae; genus Procyon; species Procyon lotor. The sequence goes on along the minus strand of CM053617.1, from coordinate 66,753,960 downwards.
GGTTGAATAGTCTGTGGCCCGTGCACCAACTCACGGACCCACGGACCCAAGACCCACAGTGGCCCCTGGACCAGCATCCAGCCGTACAAAGAGGCTAACTATTGACCATGCAGCAATCTGGATTAATGTCCAGAGAATTACGCTGCAGGGGTTGAAAAGCCAATCCAAAATGTTTATGTACTGTATGATTGCATAGAAAAGTCTTGAGATGGCAAAATTCTAGAAATGGAGAAAAGATAAGTGGTTGCTGGGGGTTAGGGAGACCATGGCTATAAAAAGGGGAGGAGGGTCCTTGCCAAGATGGAAGCGTTCTTTATCTTGGCTCCATCGATGTCAATGTCCTGGTTGTGACAGTGGATCTTGTGATATTGTTTTAAAAGATTCTACCATTGGGGGAAACTGTAAAAGATCTGGAGTATCTCTCTGTGTTCCTTCTTTCTTTCTTTTTTTTAAAGATTTTATTTATTTATTTGACAGAGAGAGAGAGCGATCACAAGTAGGCAGAGAGGCAGGCAGAGAGAGAGGGGGAAGCAGGCTCCCCGCTGAGCAGAGAGCCCGATGTGGGGCTCGATCCCAGGACCCTGAGATCATGACCTGAGCCGAAGGCAGAGGCTCTAACCCACTGAGCCACCCATGCGCCCCTCTCTGTGTTATTTCTTAAAACCACATGTGAACCCATAGTTATCTCAAAATAAAGATTTTAATTAAATGTTCAAAACTCGTGGCAGAGCAGGGACTGACTGGGAAATGGCCCGAGGGAGCTCCGTGGGCCGGTGGCCGTGGTAACCTCGTCATTGGTAGGGATCTGGGTTAGACAGGTTTATGCATGTTCAAGACACGGCAAGTGGTCACTTAGGATCTCTGCGTGTCATTGCACGTCAATTTTACTTTAAAAAAAGAATGAAGCGGAAGTGCCTAACCTACCCGCCCTGCATGCTGGGGATGGCGGGGAAGCCAGGGCCCTTTCCAGTCCTCTGGGGAAGCCTATGGAAGGGCAGGGGCTCTGCTCTTCTCTGCCGCAAAGTGGCCACTGTGTTCTCAGTCCTCAGGGCTAACAGCCTCTGGCCTCTGTCTGCTGGCTCCCTCCGCACACCGCAGTGCTTGGCTCGCACCCCTCCCCTCCTAACACTCAGCTCCTCGCGTGACTGACTTCCAACCAATCAACTTAAAGTTGGATGGCAGGCTTCCCTATCCTTAAAAGTCTCTGAGCCAAGTCCGATGCCCTACCCGCCCCCCAACCTCCACTGGTGGCTTCTCCTCAGGCTCCTGGGAGTTGCTGAGGCAGCACTGGGGGGACCTCCATGCCCCCTTCTGCCCCCCCAGTGCATCAGGCCCCCCTAGAACCGGGAGGTGCAGGTGCCCTGGGAGGACTACCTTGACGAGCTCTTTCTGGAGCCTCAGGCCTCCGGCCGCTGGTGATAAGAGGAGGCTGCAGCTCACAAGGGCCTAGGTTATCTTTAAAAACAAAACAAAACAAAACAAATAGCATAATCTCCTCCAGTTCCTTCCAAGCAGAGGAAGTCAATGGTTTCAATTAATTGTGGAACATAAGAAATAGCATGGAGGACATTAGGAGAAGGAAGGGAAAAATGAAGGGGGGAAATCAGAGGGGGAAAGGAACCATGAGAGACTATGGACTACGGGAAACAAACTGAGGGTTTCAGAGGGGAGGGGGGGCCGGGGGATGGGGGAGCCCGGCGATGGGTATTAAGGAGGACACTAGTGCACGGAGCACTGGGTGTTATACGCAAACAGTGCATCATGGAACACTGCGTCAAAAACTAATCATGTACTGTAGGGTGACTAACATAACAATAAAATAAAATAAAAATAAATTAAAAACACACACACACAAAATTCCCTTTCTGCAAAATTGTGTGCTGTGATGGTCCCCAGAGATGACCACACCTCAATCCCCCAGAACCTAAGGAATATGTTAGGTTACTCAACGTGACCATGTGGGATTAGGGCTGCAGGTGGAATTAAGGTTCCTAATCAGCGGACTTGGAGATGGAGAAATTTCCCTGAATTATCCGGGAAGGCCCATTGTAATCAGAAGGCTCCTTGCACAGCAGAGGGAGGCAGAAAACGGTAGTAAGGGGCAGGAGCTGGGACACACACTGCAGCTGGTTTTGAAGAGGGAAGAAGGATCCCCAAGCCATGGAACGCGGATATCTCCAGAAGCCAGAAAAGCAAGGGAACAGGTTCTCCGCTAGAGCCTCCGGAAGGAACACAGCCGGGCAGACCCCTTCCTGTTCCCCTAGGGATTTGCTGCCCGGGATCCATCCTGCAGGAGGCAGGCGGTAAGTTGCACGACTGCATACCATGGCTGGGGAGGAGGCCTACGGGGTCCACTGCTGTTTGCGTGAGGCCTGAGCAAAAGGAAGGGACATCCAAGCTTTGCAGTAGAGTGGTTTGCTTAAACACTCTTGTCATAACTTTTTACAGTCATTTCTGGGCTATCTGTGAGGCAGATTAACCTCGAGAGGGTTTTAATGAACTTTTCTTTAGGAGACTTACTACTACAGTCCAGTGGGGTCCATTTTACTCTGACCAGGCATTTCTATTTGAAACAGAAAGAAAAAGAATGAGGGGCAGGAGGGACAAGAAACCACTGAAACTTTATAGCTCGTGTATTTCGGCTATATTGGGTTAAATGAAACATACAGTAAAAATTACCCTCATTTCCTCCGTTTTTGCCTTTTAAAATGTGACCACTAGAAAACTGAAAATTATAAATGTGACTCCCCTTTAGGTCTGCATTGGATATCATTGCTCTATAGAAATAATTGCCAAGTTGTTTCTGTATGAAAAGGTAATCAGAGTATGCAGCCAAATGTGCGGGAGAATATATTGCCTTCTGTGGAGTTGGTAATGTTTGCAGATTTTTCAGCTTCCTAAAATTTGTAATTTCTTGTAATATATATCATTTTAAATAAACATTTACTTTCATACCTACTTATATGTTTATGAGCCTGCATTCTTCTCAAAGAAGTACCCCGAATTGTATATATTTCTCCTCCCATCAAACCTGGGTCTGCCCCGGAAATCAGGCACCATTGTTCACAGAGGGATGGGGGCTAGCTAGCCCAGGGCTGGGCTCCTGGAAGTTAAAAGATCTTTCAGGGTATTGTTTTCAGTTTGCTCTCTGGAGGTTCAAAGTAGCTGTAGGGTGGGAGCCCAGAGGGGTGGAGGGATGTGGGGGAGGGGCAGCCCGGGAAGGGGAGGGGCGGGGAGAGCTGAGCTCCTGAGGCAAACAGAGAGCCGCACCAGCTCTTCCTTCTGCTGGTCAACCCTGCAGCCTCAGGTCCTTCCTTTTCATCAGCCGTGATGTTAAAGAATAGGAAAGAATGGGTTAAGAAAATTCAGTTTATGCAAATAGAGCGAGAACAGAGCACCTCTGGAAAGAAGGGAAAATGTTATTATAGAAAGGGCTGAGCAAATCTGTGGGCAGCAGTAGTGATGAGGGAAGTCAGACACAGCTCATTTGTGAATCTAAGTTTATTCTGCAGGATGCAATTGGAAATTTTCCAGTAACTGAATTTAAGAACAATGCAGAGCTGGAATTAAGAGAGCTAGGTGAGACGGAATCAGAGATTTCCTCAGACTTGAAGCTGGAACTCCCCGGTGTTGGGGCTGTGCTTTGGCCCACAGCAGTGTAGAAAGTGAGAAACTCGCAAAAATCGACGTGAAAAGTGAGCTCAGGCATCCCTGCCATGTTAATTAATCCAGTGACTGTGTATAGTACACAACTGTGTGGTACGTGCAGGTAGCACAGCGTGTCCTATGTGTATGTGATATGGTGTATAGTATGCATATTTATTATATGCACATAGCACAATGCGTAGTAAGTGTATATATAGCACACTGTGTAGAGAGTGCATATAGCACAGTGTGTAGTAAGTGTATACAGCATAATGTGTGGTATGTATATATAGTACACTGTGGAGTATATGTGTATAACACAGTGCATAGTATGTGTATACAGCACAGTATGTAGTGAGCATGTATAGCACAGTACATAGTGTGTGTGTGTGTGTGTGTGTGTGTGTGTGTGTATATATATATAGCACAGTGTGCATTTATAGCACAGCATGTGGTAAGTGTATATAGCACAGTACATAGTATATAGAGAGAGCACAGTGCGTAGTATGTATATATAGCAGTGTTTTGTAAGTGTATATAGCAGAGCATGTAATAAGTATATAGCACAGTGCCTGGTATTATATATAGCACAGCGTGTATTAAGTGTATATGTAGCTCAATGTGTGGTAAGTGTATATGTAGCACAGTGTGCAGTATGTGTATATAGCACGCTGTAGAGTAAGTGTATATAGCACAGCACGTAGTAAGTATATATATAGTACAGTGTGGATATGTGTAGCTAACATAGTGCATAGTTTGTATATATAGCATAGCATGTAGTCAGTGTATACAGCACAGTATGCAGTATATGTATATAACACAGTGCACAGTATGCATATATAGCTCAGTGTGTAGTAAGTATATATACAGCACAGTGTGTAGTGTGTATATAGCACAGTGTGTAGTAAGTATATAACACTGCATACTATGTATATAGAGCAGTGTTTAGTAAGTGTATAAAGCACAGCAGGTAGTAAGTATATAGCACAGTGCATACTATGTATATGTAGCACAGTGTGTAGTAAGTGTATATAACACAGTATGTGTATATAGTGTTTAGTAAGTATATAAAGCACGTATGTAGTAAATATATAGCACAGTACATAGTATGTATATATAACACAGCACGTGTGTGTATGTGGCAGAGTGTGTAGTTTGTGTATATAGCACACTGCATAGTATATGTATATAACACAGTGCATACTATGCGTATAGAGCACAGTGTGTAGTAAGTGTGTATGTGACAGAGTGTGTAGTATGTGTATATAGTGTTTAGTAAGTATACAAAGCACAGCAGGTAGTAAGTACATAGCACAGTGCATACTATGCGTATACAGCACAGCGTTAGTGTATATAACATAGTCCATAGTAATGTATACACGATAGCATAGAGTATTCCTTTCAAAGCCTGAAGGAAAGGAAGAAGTGATGGAAAACTTCGTGGCAGATAAATAATCTCTCCAATTTGCGGGGAGAGGGCTCAGGACACTCTGGTCACCAGCTTTGTCACACAGCTCAAACAGAACGCCTTAGTGACACATCACTCAGTCCCCCAACTGCAGCCATTGCACTGGACCTTGATAATGGCTTCCCAGTCGCTGAACGTTGCCTGGCTCCAAACGTGGGTGTGTTTTAAAACTTGTTAATGAGGAGCGATCAACAGAGGCCCAGATGAAGGTATCTGGCAGGTTGTGTATAAACAGGGGTTTGCTGCCTTGGAAGTGAGGAGAGCGTAATGAATGAATATTGGACTCATTCGTCACCACCGAGGAGAGCTTCGGCTTGAGGCAGTTTATTAACTTTGGAGTATGTGGCCCACAATCTGCAGTGACACACAGCGGTGGAGGGTAGTTTTACTGACCGGCGGTCCTGAGGCATTGTAGCGAGTACGCTACACCATAGTATCTGGTGGAATAAAAGGAAAATTCAGGACCCAGAGGGGCTCATTACAGGGTATACAAAGAGAAGTAAGTTCACTCCACTTGAAGTGAGTAAGGAGATTGATAAGCGATATGCATTTGGAGGGTTAGGCTGAATGATAGATTTTATCTTTCTAAAAGTCATGTTTCTAGGGAACATCTACTGGAAATGTCCTTGGTTGCAGTGTATATACTATCTTCCATAAAGGAATGGCACATCTGGGCTTGGGTAAGCAGCCTGGGTGGGAGGGGGGTGTGAGGCGTAGAGAGAGAAGGATGGAATCGAGGTGTGGGCTGGGAGGACTTCAGAAATCCCTCCACCTGGGAGTCCCTCTGGGTTGCCCCTTTCCCACTGATCCACCCTCAGTGATCCCATTCTCAAGAATAGGGTATGTGCTCTGTAAGTGCTGTGAAATGTGTAAGCCTGATGATTCACAGACATGTACCCTGGGGCAAATAATACATTATATGCTAATAAAAATTAATTAATTAATTAATTACCACAATTAATTAATTGATTGATTGATTAATTGGTGGAAAAAAAAGAATAGGTAGTCTCTTGGAACCCCCGAGGGCTTGTAATCATTTGAATTTTTTGGTAAGTATATTACTTTTAAAATGTATTTTATATGTAGAACATTTCACTTTTGATCATATTATTGACTCTATCCAAATTAATTTTAATACAACTGAGTGTTATGTATAACATGTCTGACTTATTTCCATTTAGCAAGAGGTGCACACTCTTTAGTTCACTTTCAATTAATTTTATAAGAGAAAGCATGATTCAGTAAAGACAAATTTTTTTTTAAAGATTTTATTTATTTATTTGACACAGAGAGAGAAAGATCACAAACAGGCAGAGAGAGGGGGAAGCAGGCTCCCTGCTGAGCAGAGAGCCCGATGCGGGGATGGAACCCAGGACCCTGAGATCATGACCTGAGCCGAAGGCAGAGGCTTTAACCCACTGAGCCACCCAGGCGCCCCAGTAAAGATATATTTTGAAGTTGTTTGTAGTGTCATTCTTGGGTTTGGAACCAAAAATGTACACAGAAACATGGGCTGATTGTTAACTACGTGCAATGAATGAGCTCTTCTGACCTTCCTGCCTGGACCTGGGGTGGAGGAATTGGGAGCCCCTCCCCCCATCTGTGGCAGTGGAAACTCGGGCTGCCCAGCCTTGGCCTTCAACCCTACCAAATCCTTATTATTATTTTTTTTAAGATTTTATTTATTTATTTGGGGGAGAGAGAGAGCACAAGCCGGAGAGGCAGAGGGAGAGAGAGAAGCAGACTCTCCGCTGAGCAGGGAGCCTGATATGGGCCTTGATCCCAGCACCTGGAGATCATGACCTGAGCCAGCCGAAGGCAGAGGCTTAACCGTCTGAATCACACAGGTGCTCCTACCAAATCCTTTACACCAGGCTTTGTCAATCCCGCACTACTGATGACTTCTTTATCGTGTGGGGCTAGCCCATGCATTGCAGAATGTTTGGGAGTCTCTCTGGTCCCCCACCACAAGATGCCAGTAGCACTTCCGACACCAAGGTTGTGACCACCGGAAATGTCTCAGGCATTGCCAACACTCGGTGGGGGGCAAATCTCCCTGGTTGAGGACCACTGCTTCATCCCATCACTCATATGCTCTCCAGTTGACCCCCAAGTTGCAACCGACACCCCTAATGTGGGAGAGAAGTCATTTCCAGAAGTTATCTAAACACAAACGTGTGAATATTTTATTTTTAAAATCATTTGCTTGAAAGTTTCCCCCCAAATATTTTCAAATCTAATGCACAGGTGTTTACTTAACACTCACTTTTTGCAAGGCATTCATGGAGCGGGTCCATTTTTCTCTTTCAACAGAGTTTTCAAGCTCAAAGAATTTCTGAGGCCGTAGACAGCCTATGAGAAGAATAACTCATTTTGTCTTTAATATCTCAAGTCTTCCTTTGTAAAATCATTTTTTCTACGAAGAGGGAAGGAACCAAAGCTGCCAAGTTACTCTAACTCCACTTTGTATTCACACTGACATTAAGAACATTGGATTTTGCAAAGTTTGGAGAGATTTTGCTCCACAAATTTCCACCGAAGGTGCATGGCTATAAATCTCAGAGAAGTGCGACATATACAGGAATCGCTCACACATACTTCACTTGTGCCCTGTGAGTATCACCACAGACAGTGAGTAAAGGGCACATGGCTAACGATGCGGTAAGCATTTTCAAACAGCCCTTAGACTGGATTTGTCACACACAGATAGGACACTCGATGCATCACCTAACTAATAAGACCAAAAAAGAAATGTCATTTGCTTCAAAATAACCTACAAATTCAGCTCGCCTTCCTTTACGAAATCATGAGTATTAAAAGCCTTTGCGAGCATTTTTTTCTGAAAACAAGCTGGGAATTTTGGAAGTTAAAACTTCAGGTCACCTGGGTGGCTCAGTCCATTAAGCATCTGACTCTTGGTTTTTGGCACAGGTCATGATCTCACAGGTTGTGAGGTCAAGCCTTGCATCAGGGTCCACGCACTGTGGGGAGTCTGCCTAAAGATACTCTCCCTCTGCCCCTCCCCCAACTCACCTCTCTCTCTCTCTCAAATAAAGAAATAATTCTTTAAAAAATTTTAAAAAAAGACATCACGTGTTCATAATTAAATCTGCAGAATCAGGAATGGAGCAGTTCGTAGAGACACTGTTAATGCAAGAATACCTTCAAACTTGAGCTTTCCGCACAAGCAAATACAGTTCTAGAAATATCTTCTTTTAATTGGTTACTTAGCTGGGTCTTTTTTTTCTGACCATATATTTTCCAAGGCTTCTTAGTAGCAAGCAAGGTTTTCCTTGGGCTCTTTAGAACCAACGTATCCATGCCATGAAAATTTAGTTTTGTTTCTCATTGGTATCTGTTGGTCTTTCCATCGGCCCATCACTCGCCTACCCATCTTATCCATCCACTCATTGATCTATCCAGTTCTTTATGAGGAATTAGTTGAGTGGCTTCTCTATGCCTGAGTGTGATTTCTCTATGTCAGGCACTATCTATTTCCCTAGAGATTCAGGGATGAAATAGATCTAGTCCTAGGATCACAGACCTTATAGACTTAGTGAGGGACTAGGTATGCATACACTGACCTCTTAAGACCATGAGAGCTATGTCTCCTCTAGTAGAATTAGACAAATACATCCAGTGAATGTGGTTTCTCTGGACCTGGGTAATTTAGAATCTCTTCTGATGTTACGTTTGGAAGGGGCTATCTACACTCAACCATAATTAGATCCCCACCATCCTCTTGGCTTAAGTTAGTAGCAATAGTAACAAAAGGAAGTGGTTTCTTCTAGATTTACCCCCTAAACCCCATCTGCTTCTGTGTCCACTTGCCATGTACTCTTGACCCATTGTGTGTGTGGTTCAAGAATCTGTGGTTCAAGAATCTGTCATTTGAGGATTGGAATGAATAATAGTCATCCTGCCATTTTCCTTGCCATTAACTTCTCTGACGTTCCAATGGCTTACTCAGGGGAATCAAATTTGGCAAAGGGAAGAAAGTATTAGTATTTATTTTCAAACTTCAATTTAACTTTCTAGTCTAGAAGTAGCCCAAATCAAATGCAACCAATTAAAAGAAAATCTTTATTCTCAAAAAGCTCATCAGAGTTTCATAGAACTTGAAAACCTAAATCAATGTGAAGACAATTTATCTCATGCAATTTAGTGATTTAACTAGTTTCCAAAGCATTTCCTGACTTTCTACCAATTAATATCTCCTTAAACAGTCCGTGAAGTTGCCCAGGTAACCACATCCTTACCAGGACTTGATGATACTATTATTATTATTACTATGATTATTATTATTTTGTAATTTGGCCAATCAGATTTGAAAAGAAATACGTTATGTATTTAACATATTATTAAATACATTAATACATAACATATTTATTTAATTACATATAATAATCATATATTAATAATGTATCGGTAATGTTTTATATACTTTTTTTTATTATAAGAGTTCTTTTTTCCCATTGGTTTATTGCTTATTTATATTTATCAACTAGTTGCCTGTTAGAGTTCTTTCCCTATTTTTTTGGGGGGGTTCTTTGGTTTTTCTTTTAATGTGGAGTTGTGTTGTCATTGTTGTTGTTTTACATTATTAAAGCTTTCCCCCACCTGAATTCCTATTCTCCTGGCTCCCCCGTACTTCTTTTACCCATATTCTTCCCCACCCTGGGGCTGACAGCAGTTCCATCTTTCAAATTGCTCAGTGAAAGTAATCCAGCGTTTTGTCATCTGTAATGTCACCAGTAGCTTTTCTAAATTTATCTTAATGAAAACTCTTACTTATTAGAAAACACACACACACACACACACACACACACACACACACACACACTCAGGACCATCCTTCACCCACTCAGGAGGATACTCCGGCCACCATCCCCTCTCTCTCTCCCAATGATCAGATCTCTGAGCTGGTCCAGAAACACAGACAGCAAACACACTAGACAGTCTCTCATTAAGAAAACAAAGAAACGGTCACCTGGGTGGCTCAGTCCCTTATGTCCGACTCCTGGTTTCGGTTTAGGTCATGATCTCAGTGTCCTGAGATGGAGCCCCATGTTGGGCTCCCCACTTGGCATGGACCCTGCTTGGTATTCTTTCTCCCTCTGCCCTGCCCCCTGCGCTCCCTGCACCCCCCCACCCACATGCGCACTCTCTCTCAACAAATAAATAAATAAATAAATATTTTAAAAATTAAAAAGGAAAACAAACAACCCGAGCACCACCCAAGAACAATAACAACAACGACGACAACAGTAATAATAATAATAAAACTTTTTCTTCTCTAAAACCATCTGATGCACTCCCTGCACTTTTGGGAACGCTGCCAGCCTTCAGGATGCCGAGATCCCTGGAGGATAAAAAGGACAAGCCACAGACCATCTGGAGACCAACCTCAGTAAGAGAGGCTAAGGCACAAAGAATGTTTTTGTTTTTTTGTATTTTTCATAGTTTCAGCAACAGGAATTTTAAGTCTCTTTCACATAAAGAGACGGCACTAAAAAGGCATAGCTGTTTTTCAGTCTGCATCTGCCCGGAGACATGCAAACGCGTCTCAGGGGCCCCCCAGGAACCAAGGGGACTGGGAGTTGAGTCTCAGTGGGTGGGAAATGCACAGACCACCCCAACAAAGCTCTCAGTGAGCATCTCAGAGCATCCGGGGCTATCAGTGTGTGGCCAATTCCAAATGTAAAAAAATCAATCAAAGGGGCTTCTAAAGGTATAATTAATCGTAAGTTCTTGGTTAGTCATTATTCACGTCGGGATGATTTCAGTTGCCTCAAAACGGATGGGCAGAGCACAAACTTCTGTTTTAAGACTAAGTTTTCTAAAGTGAGTTGAGCTTTCTGAACTTTTGCTGATTGGCACGAACCAGTAACCCTTTGCTGCATTATAAATCTGGACAGAGAACTTCTTGGCGCATTGACAGTGGTTAAAAAGGTACCTGATTGGTTCACGTTAGAAATAGACGTTTGGAAAGGTTCTCACTGTGCGTCAGTGACTTAGGAATCTGAACTCCAAGATGGTAGGAGGAGGCTTCTAGATGCTGAATCCACTTTGCCTGCTCTGCAGGGGGCCCCATCCCACCTGCCGGGGATTAGCATATGCCTGACACACAGTAGGGGCTGAATACCTATTTGAAACGGGGCTTCTCCCCAGCTGGTGATTGCTTGTTAAGGTGGGGAGTCCTGGTCTTGTACTTGAACGCATGACACAGCTCACAGGGAAGTGGGATCAATCTCCTGCACAGAGTCCTAAATTACTCTTGCCTCCAGATCCCTCCACTGCTGACCTCGATTCTGTCTACTGGGAAAACGCTCTGCTTCTTGATTCCAGCTCTCTCGATGCATGTCCTACAGGGCTTGGGTCGTCCTGCAGTTCCTCGAAGTCTTTGACTGTTTCGTATGAGCGTGTCCCTGCTTGTACTCCCCTCCCAGGGGCTCAGTGTGTTTCCAGCAGGCAAAGGTAAATGTGTGTCTCGGGGACCATCTTGAGAGGGGCTCAAATGAAAGCTGAGGTTTAGGGAGCAGTGGGATCCCTGGTGAGCTGGAGATAAATTGCGGCTGAATTCAGAAAATGCCAGGGGCTCTGCCGGTCAGTTCACCTCCTTGTAAACACTGTCTACAAAACAAAACACAACCACCAACAGAAAAGTCAGCCACAGAGAGTTTCCCTGATGACAGAAATGTACTAAAAAGTGGTGGATTTTAGGTCATTCCTCATTTGACATTTTAAGGTGTAATAATTTTTTTTTTTTTTTTTACAAATTTCTTTCCTTCTATAGGTTCTTTTTTTTCTTTTACTGTCATTGGAGGTTTGTTCTGGGGAAGTAAAGATATGTCCTTGGTGCAAAATCTTGAACTGAAAGCCATTTTTCAAGTGAACGTGTCACTTCCTGAGCCAGTGTTTGATTACAGAAAATAAAATCGGCCCACACGACCGGTTTAACTTCCTGCCATTGTTGTGTTGGTTCAAACGTTTTGTTTATCAAAATGCAACTTTGCCTGGTTCCAGCTGCCGGGAGTTCTCATGACAAAAAGGGCTGCAAACTGGCTTTTGCCGCCGTGGTGCCGTTCCTCATTTGCTTGCTTAAAACATGATAATTTAAGAATTATATTTTCAATCAAGAACTTGAAATGTTTTGTTTTCAAGATGGGAAATTGGAAGCCTAAGCTTGAAATGACTGAAGACACGCCAGATAGTGAACACATTCAGAGCCCTCTGGAGTCGCTGAAGATCGAGACAGACATCCCTTTGTCTCTGAAGATTCTGACCTCGAACCTGATGTGGCCCAAGTTGCTCCCAGCCCCGCCAACACACCGGAAGTCAGTAGCACAAGCTGACAGAGAGGGCATCGTGTTCTCAGGAAGTTACTCCAGAGATGAATTTTATGATTGTGGCAAACAAGCGTGCTTAAAGCTGATTGTCTCCTGTTTGGGAAAACTGAACAATTAATTACTTGAAGTCAAGATCATGATGGGGTATTTGAGAACAAACCTGAAAGGTTTGAGGAAAATCTAAGATCATTTTGCATCTAGAAAGAGTTTGACCAGAAACAATGAAGGAAAAGTACAAGTACATAAAACTTGGAATAAGAAGCTTCTTGGCTCTTCCACCAAGCTTGGTTTCAGAAATCTCTTGAATGGTGGGATTCACACACCAAGAGAAAAGTCAGTGAAGCCCTACAAGATTAGTCTGATTAATTCTAGCCTGGAATGAATACAAACAGCCTTGTTGGAAAACCTACCCTTTTCAAATGGCATGAGAAGAATGCATTTTATTACCATTAAAAGTCACCCTTTGCTTTCAAAGAAATGGTTAAGAGACTGAGGTTCACTCAATTTGCGGCCTTGCAGTTGGTTGGTCCCCTAATACCTACCTGTATTTACCATACTAGTGATGGTGATACCTATAAAGAAGAAACAGGTCCCTCAAAGCACCTAATGGTTGAATCTCATCCAGAAATTTTCAATATGTGAATATCTTTTTAATAATTGCTGGATAGACTAAGAAAAAAAATACCTGAAGACAGCTGGCGTTACAGTTTGGGTTCCTGAAGCCCCCACCGAGAAGCAGATGTCTGGGAAAGTGGTTTATTAAGAAGGATTCCAAACATTTGACAAAGGATGAGGAGAAGGTGGGACCAGGAAGGGAAAGGAGTCAAGTGAGGGTGGGAGGCGGGTGGAGCCTCCGGAGGTGCCCCTTTGGCCCCCTCCCCCTCCCGGGGGGTGCCGGGGAAATGAGTAGGTCACATATGTTAGTGTAAAGAGAGCTGAGCTCTAATGCGGGACGATGCAGATCCCCATGCATGGCTCTTCTCTTCCTGTATGTGAGCAGATCCCAGCTCCGGTGGCTGGAGATAGCCGTCCAGCAAAGAGACTTAGGTGCTGCCATTGAAGAGAGAGAACAAGTGTGCATGAAAATGGTAGAGGATCAGGGGGTGTGTCCATTGCTGGTGCATCTCCTGCAGCCCACTGCATACTCAAGTATATCAAACACATGTCCCTTCGCAGAGCCTGTCCCTTCATTTCGGCATGTTTATGACAGGCTCCAAGTTCCCAGCCAGTATTTACAGACCGCCTTTCCCCAGTGATGTAACTCTTGAGTTCCAGTGCAAGGTGTCCGACTAGATACACACATTTCTAGACTCCTTGCAGCTAGAGGTGACAGATGTGATGCTCCTTCGACGCTTCCTCTTGTTTTCTTCTTTCTGCTTGATGCTAGGCTGCAGGGACCATCTTGGGACTGGAGATGGCAAGCGTGATGGGGAGGACGCTGTGAGCGCAGTGGAGTGCAAACACGGAGATGAGGAAAGGCCTGCGTCCCCGGGGAACCTGTACCAGCCCTAGGCGGCCACCTCCTAAATTCTTGTGCTGTGGCTGAACTAGAACCCAAGCTATGTATTGCTGGTCAGAGGGTTATCTGCTCCTGAAACCGTTCCTAGCGAATGAAGCATTAAATGTAGGGGTAGAGATACACCGAATGAAGCAGACAGTGGTTTGTTGTTTGTTCCTAATCAAATTTTAATAAAAATAGGAAATGCTCCTGAATGTTTGTCCTCCAGCTCCATGGACATAGCTGAGGCAGACAGAAGCAGGGCCCGGTCAGGGTTTCCAACTCAAGGTCAGATTGGTGTTTTTCTTCCACGGAGGAAGAACAATAGATATCCCTTGCATAAGGGGAATGAATTCATTGTTCATCCAAACGATAAAGAGTGGCTCACAGATCTGGTTTATTTCAGCAGATGTTTAACATTCTTAATCAACAATTGCAAGGCAAAATGGAATATGTTTATTGCACATGACAAGATTGTTGAGATGAAGAGAGGCTTGGGGACTTGATGAAGACAATTGATCATGAAGATGATTAATCATTGGGAACTGTTGGCTCATTTACATGTGAGGAGATTTACTGCATTTGCAGCAAAATGAAGTACATCATTAACCATCTTTCCTCACTGAGAAATAGTCATGGTGACCGTGCAAAGGGCCAACCAGGGTGCGTTCCATGTGTTCAGTCCCCAGAGCCCCCCACCTCGTGATGGCGGCAGGCACGACCACCAGTCTTCTCCATCAAACCCTGAGCGCCAGGAGGGGAGGACGCATCTCTGTTCCTTGTCTTATCCCTTTCCTTGGCCACATGATGGACTTGCAAATATCTTGGATGCATAATCCCTGAGAGGGCCAGAGACTCCCTCTGCACAAACAATTAGCTTCCCAATTGGTGTTCTCAGAGAGTCTTACCAGCCACAGCCTGGGCGCTGCACCTGGCAACTTCCTGTGTGGCATTGAGAGTATCTCCCATCAGAATTACTCTCCCAGTGGTGGTAGGAAAATGATAAATATGGACGCCATTGATATTTATGATATTATAATCCAGCCTGGATTCTTGAAATATCGCGCTAATGAGTCAGGAGGTAAAAGGTATTGGATATAGACCCTGATATGCAAGGACAGCTTTTTGCAATTCAGTCCAGTTTGGGAAAACTGCCAGACACACTACACCAGCATTTCATCTGCTAAAGAACAAAGCAGGGAGGAAATCTTTTGTTCCTTCGTGGTATATTTGAACTATTATTTTTTGTGTTAAATAAACACTGAATCAGAATATAGAATTTACTTGTGATTGAATGGAAACAAGAAAATTCTGGGAGTGGGAGACAACTGGAAAGGAAAAAAAATCAAAAGGAGTTTATGTTTTTTCTCATCTAATTACCCCTATGGTAGAGAGAATGAACTGGCATCCCCAGGGGTGTATGGTGAACTGCAAAGAGGCTTTATGGACATAAAAATATCCTTAAAGCCTAATAGTTCTGAAAAACTTGCATTTTCCAAAAAAAAAAAAAAACCAAAAAAACCTCACATTTTCTATTTATTAACTTTCTCATAGTCTATAAAAAAACAAAATATTACTGTAACTATTTTGAAGAAACAGGAATTAGAAAAAAGGCGCATTAAAATTTGTTATATAGCATTAAATTCTAGTACTGAGGAGTGGCAATTAAAGGCCCTATTTATCTAAAAATCTCCTCAAACAAATGAACACCTAGAAGAATGGACCCTTGGCTCTTAGTCTTAAATCCGTAGACTTCGTGCTCATTTCAGCAGCACTTATACTAAAATCCATAGACTTCATCAGTTAAAATTCTAAGTACTCGGTTGTTTCCCATGTGTGTACCATGGAGTCTGGGTAGAATGTACTCAGATGGTGTGTACCATTTCTGAGTAGAATCCACTCTTTACATAATCTTTACTCTTGTATACATTTGTTTATAAAGCAGAGCAGCTCAATGGAGAAAGAATACTCTTTCAAAGACAGTGCTGAGTAATTGGACATCTACCTCCTGAACAATAAACACTGATTCATACCTCATACTATCTACAAAAATTAACTGTGTGAGTAGTTCTAAATGTAAAAATCTAAAATTTAAAAACTGTTAGAAGAGAGGCACCTGGGTGGCTCAGTGGGTTAAGCATCTGCCTTTGGCTCATGATCCCAGGGTCCTGGAATTGAGCCCCACGTAGGGCTCCCTGCTCAGTGGGGAGTTGGATCCTCCCTCTTCCTCTGACCCTCCCCCCACTTATGTTTGCTCTCTCTCTCACGTAAATAAATAAAATCTTTCAAAAATAAATGAAAAAATAAAAACTGTTAGAAGAAAACACAGCAGAGAATCTTTGTGACCTTGATCACATTTTATTTCATCATCTCACATCATTGCAAGAGGAGAGGTGAGTAGGACAATGAGAGATTTTGAGAGAGAGATACCACATTCACATCACTTTTGTTACAGTGGAGTTAGTCATTCTATAGTTATTGTTGCCTAATTTATAAATTAAATTGTATCATAGGTGTGTATGTATAAGAAAACATCATATATTTCAGGTTTGGTACTATCTGCAGTTTTAGGTATCCCATGGGGATCCTGGAACGTATCCCCTGAGGATGAAAGGGGCTACAGTGCTAAAAAATATAAGAAAGCAAGGCACAGACTGGGAAGACATACTTGCAAGACACATAACTGGTGAAGTACTTGTACCCAGACTATATAAAGAACACTCAAAACTCAATATTAAGAAAACAAATAACCCCAGGGACAAAAGTTTTGAAGACACATGGAGGCACTTAACCAAAGAAGACAGATGATAGAAAGTAAGAATTTGAAAAGATGGCAAGCGCCATCAGTCATTAAGAAAATGCCAATTAAAATTATAGGATTCATGACATACCTGTTACAACTTTAAAAAAGGGACAAAACCAAACATTGGCTAGAACACAGAGCAACTGAAACTCTCACACAACTGAGGGGAACACACAACAGTGCAGACACTTAGTAAAACAGTTTGGTAGCTTTTCGTAAAATGAAACACACTCTTACTATTCAATCCAGCAATCCTGCTTCTGTTTATCTACCTAAAAGAAATTAAGTGCACAAAAACCTCCACCCAACTCTTTATAGCAGCTTCATTCATCATTGTCCCAAACTGGAAACATCTCAAACATCCATCACTGGTAAATGGATGAAAAAAACTGTGCTCATCCACATGATGGAAAGCTACTCGGTGACCAACAGGAGCATGCCACTGACCTGTGCGAGGAGAAGCATCACTCCCAGGAGCAAAATGCTAATTGAAAAAAGTCAAACTCAACAGGCAATGTACCCTATGAGTCCATTTTTACCACATTCTGGAAAAGGCAAATCCTTGGGAACAGAAATTAAATTAGTGGTTTCCAGGGGGAAGGGGACTGAGGTCATGATGGAAATCCCACCAAAGTAGTTTCAACACTATGTAAGTTTGCCACAATCTATAGGACTATACACCTAGAAAGAGTGAATTTTACTCAGTGTCAATTCTGCCGCCGTAAGTCTGTGGGGTGAGAAAGGAATGAGACATGATAAACAAGTGTGACGTGTGACCTCAACTGGATGCCGATCCAAAGTATAAACAAACAAACAAACAAGCCCACAACATTTTTTTTTGAAGATTTGTATTTATTTGAGAGAGAGAAACACGGTAGAGAGGGAACACAAGCACAGGGAACGGTAGGGGGAGAAGCAGGCTCCCTGCTGAGCAAAGAGCCTGATGCGGGGCTCGATCCCAGGACCCTGAGATCATGACCTGAGCTGAAGGCAGACGCTTAATGACTGAGCCACCCAAGCGCCCCAAGCCCACAACATTTTTAAGACCTATGAAGACATTATTGGAAGAGGTGGGGGAAAAAAATCAGTGAACAGCATATTGATTAATGTTATTGTATCAGTGGTAAATTTCTTGGACATGGCAAAGGTAGCATGACTGTGTAAGAGAACGTCCTCTTTATGGAGATGCAAGCTGAAGTGTTTACGAGTGAGTAAAAGATCATGACAAACCATAAGAGACTCCTAGACTCAGGAAACGAACTAAGGGTGGCTGGGAGGCGGGGGGTAGGGATAGGGTGGCTGGGTTGTGGACATTGGGGAGGGTATGTGCTGTTAAGTGCTGTGAAATGTGTAAGCCTGACGATTCACCGACATGTACCCTGGGGCAAATAATACATTATATGTTAATAAAAATGAAAAAAAAAAAAAAGAAAAAAAAAGAATGTCACCCCAAAAAAAGAAAATACATTTAGAGTACTGTACTATAAAAAACCTATATGTAAGTAGACCCACACAGTTCAAGCCTGCAATGTTCAAAGGTCAATTGTAGTTGGTAAAGAAGGGGTACATATCAGTGAGAGACTGGATTTTCTGCATATGATTTAACCAAAGCAACATACTGTGACTGCTAACATACTAAAGCAAGTATGAGAATTCAGTGGTCTTCTAACCAGTCTGACATTAAAAATATTTGTAAAAATGTAAAATAATGCCACTCTTCTCAAAAATTTTTTGTTTTGGAAATTATTATTTTTCATTAAAATGTTATATGTGAAAAAAGAAAAAAACAGATCATGACTTCTGCAAGTCACTTTCCAAAGCTTCAGACTATTCAGAGGAAAGCATCTTTGGGGGTGGGGAGGTGGTGAGAGAGAGAAAAATGAACAAAATGTTCACAGCTGGTGAATCTAAATGAAATGGTGGTTTTATCATTCTATTTTTCTGTAGGTTTGCCATTTTTCAAACAAAAAATTGGCCCAAAAGTTGTTAATTCTTTTTTTATACAATGGTGAGCTTTGAAAAAATTTATTCAAATAAAGTAATTGAAGCTATACACAAACTTGTAAGGAAAATATATGCCCTACTCTAAAGTTCATAAAGCCAAAAGTTACAAAGTGTGGAGATGTCCAACACCACAGGACCCCTGATTCAGACTGGCACTCAATACTTTTTATTTTAAAAAATGAGCATTTGCTTCAAAGGATAATGGTTAAATAAATTACAGGATAATAACATAATGCAACACTATGAAAACATTAAATGTGTTTTGCTAAATATTTAATGAAATGAAAAATGCTTATGCTATGTTAAATAAAAAATCAAAATACAAAACCTATATATATAAAGTTATTTTCTGAAAACATATTAAAAAAAAAACAAAACAAAACATAGAGAGAAAACCCTGGAGGGAAATAAACTAAAAAGTTAAAGGAGGTTGTCTTTGGCAATGGAATTTATTTTTGTTTATATTTGTCCTATTTTCCAATTTTCTACACCAAGCATATTCTGGTTTTTTTTTTTTAATATTTTATTTATTTATTTGACAGCAATCACAAGTAGGCAGAGAGGCAGGTGGGGGGGGAGCAGACTCCCCGCTGAGCAGAGAGCCCCATGTGGGGCTCAATCCCAGGACCCTGAGATCATGACCTGAGCCGAAGGCAGAGGCTTTAACCCACTGAGCCACCCAGGCGCCCCCTTCTGTTTTTTTTTTTCCTGCAACATCTGAAAATGTGTTTGAGTTTAGCATTGCAGTGTATTGGAAAGGAAACAATGTGTATCCAGGAAAATCTCTCGAAACAAGTATTCATGGGTTACTTGAAAATAGGGATGAGACAATAGTAACCCTGAATGAGTTCAGTAAATGCTTGATGGGTGATTGATTCACAATCATTTACCTAATCATGGCAAAGCCTCTGGATTTAAAGTGAGTCATTCACTAAGAAATCATTTTCAAATATGCTTTAATAACATGATAGCAATCTGTGTGCATCACTCCTATGTCGTTAACACAGTATGAAATACAGCCTTATATCAGATGGAGTAGGAAAAATTCAGTTGTTCTGTTTTCCAGAGTTTTCATGTCAACTCCCTGGACTCCCCATCAGGTTCTACTCTAAGCTGGAACACGGGGCATCCAAGATGAGCCCCTTTCCAATTTACTTCCACCTCTACATTGTTCTTTGCCCGTTGAGTGATGTTCAAATAGTGATGAGAAGTTTCTTCTTGAAATCATATGGCTTGAAGGAGTGAGCACAAAATAGGAGAAAAAAACTGTGAAAGACCAGGTGGAAAAATGTGTGAAAATGTAGAGGTGTTTGTCAAAATCTTCCAGCCAGAGGCAGTCCTGGGGCCGAGATCCTGTCCCTCCAGATCAAGTCTGAGTCATCAAGTGGAAGCCCGTGGGCCTGGGATTTCTGGAAAAAGTCACATTTGTGCAGCTGAGATTAGCACATCTCCTGGAGGGGGAGCTTGGCAGGAGGACCTACGGCAGCGTGAGG
>CM053617.1:66718935-66733200 GCA_028646535.1 Procyon lotor | reverse complement strand
TTTCCTATCCCCAAAGCAGGGCTGGTATCACCCACCCCACCAATGGGGAGGTGTCAGAAGGGGTGACGTGTCTTTCAAGCCTCTTATGGTGCCCCTTTGGAAGCAGATGCATGGAAATATTAGAGTTATTCCCCAGCCCTTGTGTTTTGGGTCCCATGATGGCGACACCGCCCTGAGTGTGGAGCCATGCAGTCAACACTGCCAGGTGTCCAGTGGGTCCTCCTCAGGCACATTTCCTGCCCCACACTTGGTAAAAAGGGACTTTGTAATGCAACAGGCTTGGGTAACACTACACATGCTGCAACTCCAGTTAATTCAGCAGATCCTGAAACGATTGGACCCCATCTCGCTGAATGAAGGCAGTCAGGAACACCCCAGACATTGTTATAATAGTTAAAATCAAACCAAATCCAAGAAACAAAGCAAAAGCCACTTCCATGGCTGACATTCTCCAACAGGGGCGACCTTAGACTACCCCCACCCCATTCCATAGTCACTGTGGCTGAGGAGCTCCTACCTCCTATTCACACACTCCCTCTGCTCCCAGGTCCCATGGGTGAGTCCTATCACCCTCCAGGGATCCTGGCTAAAATAGGAATGGGCTCCCAACGTGATGTTCTTCACTCTCTTTCCTGGAGCACTTCCTGACCTTGAAAATCTAACTCTACCCTCTATGAAGAAAGGGCTGAAATGGATCTGGCACATGGAACACATTCATTATGTGCCCTATGAACTGTGAGCTTCCCTCAGAGGCTCCCAGCCCTCCTTGGTAAAGGATGCTTTCAAACAAAGTAACGGGCACAGCCCCTGATCCTGGTGCCACATTTGACTTCAACATATGCATGTAAGTATTGAAGTGATCCCTCTGATTTTACAAAATTTGGTCAGGTCTTGAGTTCTGTTTCATGCTTGCCAGATGTAGCTGTTCTGGATTTTCCCACTCTCTTCCTGTTGTTTTGTGTCCTAACATTTGAAGAAATCATAGGTCACTAAAAGATATCCTAAAGCCAAATAAATTCTTCGGAGCATGTCATGCACAAATGCAGAGATAAAGCTGGACTCCTGCTCCTGGAGAATGAAGAGCCACCCACCAAGCATTCAGGTGTTTTGAGGCTACTGGAGGACATTTGCTGTGATGGTCAGGTCCCTAACCCAGGTTCTCCCTACTTCTATGAAAGCGAGGACAAGTGTCCTGTAAACAAGTGCCCTGTGCATGATGTACACTGTGTGATTTGCCATCCAGAAATCATGAGATTCAACGATCCTCTCTGCAAACCATCAGTGCCCTATAAAACAATTCCCACTGTTGCTGGGGGAACAGGCCTTTTTCAGAGCATTTTACCCTGGAAATGATTGAAGAATGACAGGCATTATGAGACGCTATTAATTTTTATGAAAAGAAGAAAAATTACCTTTACTAGAAATTGGGATCCTGTTTTAAATGAAGGGAACATGACTTGCTTATTTCACTCAATAAAAAGCGTAGTCAAAACCATTTATTAACCAGATGGTGGCAGTGTTTTCATTAAGAAAAGATAAAGTGTTATTATGTGCACTTCTGATCCGTTTTATCAAGTGTTTAAGAGGATGGATTTTTAGGTCCTTCTCACTAAGATGCTTAAAATTCCAACTAAGCAATGGGAAGCAGGGTCTTGGACGGGTCCTGATAATTTTTGATAGTTTTTACTACTAGGAAACTACATAGATTATATGAGGCAAAATTAAAATGTTCGATACCTTTTCTATTGCTACCTCTTCGTTAAGGTCTGTAGAAATGGACTACAGGACTGATGGGCTGGGGTTACGGTTCCATTGACTGGTTTACTGCTTGACCTGACTTAAACGGCTAAGATGCATTTTTGACAACTTAAACATTTCTCTTATTCGTGTTCTATCAAAGAGGAGGAGAGACTTGCGTTCTGCTTTCTTCTCTAAAATTACCCAGTGAATCCTTTGCTCATGCACTCCCTGCAGACAGCACCACTGAGTCATACGTCACAGACAAGCAGAGCACCCGAGTTTTATTTCTGTAACACAATCAGGTGACAAACAAGCCAGCATCCTTGCCAACATTTAAATTCTATTATGCCAAAAAGGATTGCCAATCAGGTCTGGGAATAACGTTGTCCTCCTACTGAAAGGCAGCAAAAATATCCACAGGCTTGACCTCTCCATCTGGGAATATGATGTTACTCCTCCAAGGGACTAAATCCTCCCACCCGTATGTGCTGCCGGCACCATCTGGCTCGTCTCCATCTGAGAATCAGATCCTAAGCCCACACAGATGTACTCAAAGCCAGTGCCTATACCCAGCATACTCCCTGACCCCTGGGCCCGGTAGGAAATACTGAGCAGCACAGAGCGATTTGTCAGTCTCTACTGTGCCTCCTAATCTAGGATCTCCGCTCCTGTGCTTTCTTACCCTCCCTGGGACCAGAATTGAGTTATTTTGTGTTGGGAGTTTTATTTCCAAGAGTGTATTGTTCTAATTGGCTTTGCTTTTAAGATGATCTTTGCTAATTGGTATTATAAAGCTCCCTTGCCCTCCCCTGCTGCCATAAGATGCAAAGGCCTCCATACTGATGGAGGATCAGGGTCACCTGCTCAGAGTTGCAGAGCAGATTATAGGAAGATATATAGGAAGATGAACTTGGCCTTGGATTTACAGTTTTCAGTCCATGAAAAAGATTGTGTGTGAGCAAAATGCACTTTGTTGATTTAAATAGAAAGGAGTGCGAAGCCTACTCCAATAATAAAGATGCCATGGCCAAGAGCAAATGGGCCTTGAACAACTTTCTATCGGTTGGTTACTCCAATCTTTACACTGTTCAATCTGGCATAAGCTTGCAAAGATGGCTAAATAAGCCTAATGTTTATAACAAAGGCTGTCGCGAAGAGCTTTGTGATAAGACCATCTGAGAATCTGAGAACCCAGTATCTTGCAAGATTCACAAAATGGTCACCATGGAGGAGAAACTTCCAGATGCCCTTGAAAGCGACCTTGGTTTTTTCCCCATTGAGAATGATATTTGCTGTGGGCTTTTTGTAGATGGCTTTTACGATATTGAGATATGTTCCTCCTATTCCTACACTGTCGAGAGTTTTAATCAAGAAAGGATGTTGCAAGGGGCACCTGGGTGGCTCAGGGGGTTAAAGCCTCTGCTTTCAGCTCAGGTCATGATCTCAGGGTCCTGGGATTGAGCCCCGCTTTGGGCTCTCTGCTCAGCAAGGAGCCTGCTTTTCTCTCTCTCTGCCTACTTGTGATCCCTCTCTCTGTCAAATAAATAAATAAAATCTTTAAAAAAAAAAGAAAGGATGTTGCATTTTGTCAAATGCTTTTTCTGTACCAATTGAGAGGATCATATGGTTCTTGTCTTTTCTTTTATTAATGTGATGTATCACGTTGATTGACTTGCAAATGTTGAGCAACCCTTGCAGCCCAGGAATAAATTCCACTTGGTCGTGGTGAATAATCCTTTTAATGTACTGTTGGAACCGATTGGCTAGTATCTTGGTGAGAATTTTGGCATCCATGTTCATCAGAGATATCAGTCTGTAATTCTCCTTTTTGATGAGGTCTTTGAGCTTTTGCTCTAAGGTCAGAAACATGACAGGGATGCCCATTCTCACCACTGTTGTTCAACATAGTGCTAGAAGTCCTAGCCTCAACAATCAGACAACAAAAAGAAATAAAAGGCATTCAAATTGGCAAAGGAGAAGTCAAGCTTTACAAATGACACGATACTTTATGTGAAAAACCCAAAAGACTCCATCCCAAAATTGCTAGAACTCATACAGCAATTCAGCAACATGGCAGGATATAAAATCAATGCACAGAAATCAATTGCATCTCTATACACTAACAACAAAACAGAAGAAAGAGAAATTAAAGAATCAATCCCATCTACAACTGCACCCAAAACTGTAAGATACCTAGGAATAAACCTAACCAAAGAGGTAAAGGATCTGTACTCTAAAAACTACAGAACACTTATGAAAGAAATGAAAGACACAAAGAAATGGAAAAACACTCCGTGGTCAGAATAAATATTGTTAAAATCTATACCCTACCTAGAGCAATCTATACAGTGAAAGCAATCTCTATCAAAATACCATTGACACTTTTCACAGAACTGGAACAAAAAAATCCCAACATTTGTATGGAACCAGAAAAGACCCCAAACAGCCAGAGGAATGTTGAGAAAGAAAACCGAAGCTGGTGTCATCACAATGCCAGATTTTAAGCTCTATTACAAAGATGTAATCATTTAGACAGTATGGAACTGGCACAAAAAAAGACACATAGATCACTGGACTAGAATAGAGACCCCAGAAATGGACGATCAACTCTATGGTCAACCAATCTTTGACAAAGCAGGAAAAAATATCCAATAGGAAAAGGACAATCTCTTCAATAAATGGGGCTGGAATGTAGCACCATTCTACAGCCACATGTATAAGAATGAAACTGGACCATTTTATTCCATCATACAAAATGATAAACTAAAAATGGATGAAAAACCTAAATGTGAAAAAAGAATCCATCAAACTCCTAGAGGAAAACAGAGGCAGCAACCTCTTTGACCTTGGCCTCAGCAACTTTTTGCTAAACACGTCTCCAAAGGCAAGAGAAACGAAAGCAAAAATGAGCTATTGGGACTTCATCAAGATAAAAAGCTTCTGCACAGCAAAGGAAACAGTCAACAAAACTAAAAGGCAACCTAGAAAATGGGAGAATATATTTGCAAATGACATATCAGATAAAGGGTTGGTATCCAAGATCTATAAAAAACTTCTCAAACTCTACCCCCCCCAAAAAATCCAACCAAGAAATGGGCAGAAGACATGAACAGATATTTCTCCCAAGAAGACATCCAAATTGCCAACAGACACATGAAAAAATGCTCCACATCACTTGGCATCAGAGAATTACATATCAAAACCACAATGAGATACCACTTCACACCAGTCAGAATGGCTAAAATCAACAAGACAGGAAGCAACAAATGTCTGTTGGTGGGAATGCAAACTGGTGCAACCACTCTGGAAAACAATATGGAGGTTCCTTAAGAAGTTAAAAATAGAGCTACCCTATGATCCAGCAATTGCGCTATTGATATTTGCTGCAAAGATACAAATATAGTAATCCAAAGGGGCACCTGCACCCCAATGTTCATAGCAGCAATGTCCACAACAGCCAAACTGTGGAAAAAGCTGAGATGTCCATCAACAGATGAATGGATAAATAAGATGTGGGAGAATATCACTCAGGTTTCAGAAAAGATGAATACTTACCAACTTACCATTTACATTGACAGGGTTGGAACTGGAGGGTATTATGCTGAGCGAAATAAGTCAATCAGAGAAAGACAATTATCATATAGTTTCACTCATATGTGAGATATAAGAAACAGCACAGAGAATCATAGGGGAAGGGAGGGAAAACTGAATGGGAGGTCATCAGAGAGGGAGAAAAACCATGCAAGACTTTTAATTATCGGAAACAAGCTGAGGGCTGCTGGAGGGGAAGTGGGTGGGGGGAATGTGGCAAGTGGGTGGTGGGCATTAAGGAGGGCACATGATGTGATGAGCACTGGGTGTTAAATGCAACTGATAAGTTATTGAGCACTAGATCTGAAACTAATGATCTACTATAAGTTGGCTAATTTAATTTTAATAACAAAAAAAGAAAAAAAAAGTGATCTAGGCCAATGATCAAAGATGTTCATGTCCTCATGGATGCTGATGCCTGAAGGACACTTAGCATCTTACCTAGGAAGGGTGGTACTTGAGTCTTAGCTTCCAACCATTGACTGGGGGGTCAGGAAGCCTGAAGAGCAGGTAGCAGTTTTCAAATGCTTTAAGGGTCATCGCATCAAAAAAAGGAGCTGACTTCAAAAGTTGGTTGATACTAATTCAGTGCAAGGAAGAGCACTCTAATAATTCACACTGCTCCCCAGAAATTACACTGGTGGGAACACTCCTACATGTGGCATTCAAATGATTCAGAGTCCTAGATTCAACTCAGCTTATCTATTTACCAGTTGGATGACCAGTTGTTTTTTTAACGCTTCTGATCCTTTATTTTATCTGCTCATTCTACTTCTTCTTCTTCTTTTTTTTAAAGATTTTATTTACTTATTTGACAGTGAGAGAGAAGGAGAGCACAAGCAAAGGGAGCAGGAGAGGGAGAATCCCCCAATGCAGGGCTCAGTCCCAGGACCTTGAGATCATGACCCGAGCCAAAGGCAGACACTTAACTAACCCAGCCACCCAGGCACCCCTGCTCATCCTACTTCTTAGAGTTGTTTTTCTGGCCAAATAAAAGAGTGCGTGTGGTGAGTCCCAGGTGGAACTATAGACGATCCTGCTTGAAGCAGTCATCGTTTCTAAGATGAAGTAGAGATTGGCTACCGAGATTGAAGACAAGGCACTTCCTAGAGTAATAAAAGTTGCATTCATTAAATACCTAGTATAGTAGATCTGCACTGCTTGTTTACAGGACCTCAGATAATCCTCTTAGGAACCTTTGAGAGAACATTGTAATCCTTATCTCATAGGTAAGGAAATTGGGGCTTGGAGATGGGATGTAAATTGCCCCAATGAATGACAGTGCTGAAATCCGAACCCAAGTCCAAGAGGCCTTTCAGCTGCCCTCCCACTTAGCTGCCCCTAGTCTTTCAACTGCCCCTTTTAGTCAACCAAAACAGTTGATAATCCAGTGATTCTGACAGCATCCCTTGCAGTGCAAAATGGGAGACTGGTACAAAGTATGCCTTGTTACAAGTCTCCTCCACTGAGGTCAAATAACACCCAGTAGGTCAGCGTCAGTTTCAAGGTTGTTTCCCTCTTGTTACTCCACAGAAGTGCCCTGTTCCTCACAGCGGCCAAACCTGCAAGTGCATATAAAGCAGGAGAAGATCAAAGGGTTATCTTCACAAATCTGCTCTAAATAGCTGTAAAATTCTCCTTTAATCCGAATTGTAAATTCAACAAACAGAGCTGTGATCTCCCGAGTGTACCACGAATGTGTGAACAGCTGGGCAAAGGTAACATTGCTGTTAATCGACTCACCTCAGACACGTCTGTCTTAGCCCAGCCTAAATTGGGAGAACTTTCCTGTGATATTCATTTGGTTTGTTAATGAATGATTATAGTCAGTTCAAGAGTGAGCTGAAACCTACAATTAATGTTGTGAAGAGAGGAGGGAAAATGTGCCAACACACCATAGACCAATATTTGCATTCTGAAAATTCTGCTGCCTGAGGTCCAGAGTCTTGTACACCAACAAGTTCATATATTAACCAAAGTGTTATCTGTCCAGAGAAAAGAATCTACAAGTCTGTTTTCCTTTCATTCCTTGCCTTTTTTTTTTCATTCTTTCCTTCCTCCCTCCCTCTCTCCTTCCTTCTTTCCTTCTTTCCTTCCTTCCTTCCTTCCTTCCTTCCTTCCTTCCTTCCTTCCTTCCTTCCTTCCTTCCTTCCTTCCTTCCTTCCTTCCTTCTCCCCTTCCTCCTCTTCCTTCCTCCCTCTCTCTCTTCCTTTCTTTTTCTCTTTCCATTAGTGTTTAGTTTTGCCAAATTCAGCCATGTTTATACATAAGAGTCAATTAGTCATACACATTTCCTTATAAGAACAGTAACCCGCCATGTCACTGCCATTTCCCCCTTTCCAGAGGCAACCCCTTTCAACACCGTCAGCTGATTATTTTGAGGTTCACCTCCATATCTCCAAATACAAGCTTGTGCTCTTCATTTCTCAGTTTTAGGCATTACAAAGTTAAATCACAATTTTGGTGAGATCAATCTTTGTTGTTTTCATCTTGTGACTGTAGCACTGTTCACAGGTAAGTCGTAGAGTAAGCCAAGTTTGCATTTGCTTTCTTGCACAATTTTTGTTTTCCCTGAGTTTATATTTCGTCTATCTAATTTGCCTAGTTTTCTATACATGTTTCATTAATCCCACCAAGAAAGCTTCATTAGTGATATAATCTCTCAAGACATTCAGACACATCGGGATTGTTATCAGTTTAAACTTCCTGATGAACCTTCTCCCAGAGCCTTCTGACTTGTTCCAATCTGGAGCAGCTGCCCTCTACGCCTGCACAGAGCCCCCTGGCTCTCCCTTTCCTGTCCCTGGCAGGGCTCCCTTCATTTATCTCCTCTCTCTCTCACCTGGTCTTTTACCCCGTGTTCCACTTCCTTGGTCTATATTCTCTTCCAGTGAGAAGAACATCTTACTCTCGTGTCCTGAGACAGAACATATGAGAAGCACATTTCTGAGACTTACTTCTCTCAAAATAGCTCTCTTTTCCTCTCATAATTTTTTGCTCTATCAGTTAGGTATAGAATTCTTGGTAGGAAACCATTTTCTTTAGAATTATAAAAATCGTACTTCTTTGGCTTCTAGCAATTGGTTAGTGTCCTTGAGCAGC
Organism: Procyon lotor; assembly: GCA_028646535.1. Classification (NCBI taxonomy): domain Eukaryota; kingdom Metazoa; phylum Chordata; class Mammalia; order Carnivora; family Procyonidae; genus Procyon; species Procyon lotor. The sequence continues at coordinate 66,724,767 of CM053617.1, read as the reverse complement.
CCAGAGATTTTCTGATTCCATGTAACATTTCTTTCTTTCTCTTGTTCATTGGGTCATAAGATCTTTTTTTGTCCTGAGTGTTCCCAAATGTCCTAACGTGTGCTTTGGCGAGGTCTAGTTGCAATAGACCTCATACTGCATGCTTGCTGCGTTTTTTTCAAACTAGAAACTTGGGTCCTTCAGTTATGGGAAATTTTCTTGAATTATTTCATTGATCACTTCTTTCTCTTTGTTCTTTCTTTTGGGGACTATCATTATTTAAATATTGACCGTACTGGAGTGCACCTCTAATTCTTTTCTCTTATGTTACATTTCCTCAACATTTGGTTCTGCTTTCTCAAATTCTTTCTCAACTTCTCTTCAAACCTTTCCATTGACTTGTGATCTCTACTGCTGTGGTTCTTGTACCTGATAATTTTTTGTACTACCATTTTTCCTTGAATATTCCTTTCTATACCATCCTGTTCTTGTTTCGTGGTTTCATGATACCCGCTTATCTATGTAATAATATCACTGACAGTTCGGTTGTTGTTTTGGTTTGCTTAAGTTTTTGATATTGCTGTTTTCTCTTCCTGGATAGTTCTACTTCCTTTCTCCAGTCTAGAAACCCTCTTTTTTATCCCTGTCCAAGAATAAATTTCCAGTCTTGGACCATGCAGAATGCAGGTGAGAAGTGGTCAGGTAGAATGGGAGAGGAAATCTTGATCTGGAGGTCTGATTGTTTCCTAAACAGACTTGTAAAAATCCTTCTTATTTTAGTCACCTCACTTTAACCTACTTGCAGAGATATCCAGTGCTACCAGTTATTAGGCCTTTTGAGTGTTATGTGGTATAAGTCAGCTTAATTCTAAATTTTCCCACTGCCATATTAAAATCAAGTTTTCTAGGGTCTACTAGATTTTTCTTTTTCGATATTCTTTCCAACTTCCCAAATTTGGTTGTTATTGTTTTCTCTCTCATTCTCCTTAGCCTTGTGGGTTTATGCCTATTTTTAAAACCCCTTTGTTGTGATTTCAGTGCAATCCCTGGAGGATATAAACATAGACATATGTGTTCCATCTTCCATGTTTAACTGGAAGGCCAACCAACATTTCTCTGCTAAAGGTTTTAAAAATCATGGGGCGCCTGGGTGGCTCAGTGGGTTAAAGCCTCTGCCTTCGGCTCAGGTCATGATCTCAGGGTCCTGGGATTGAGCCCCACATTGGGCTCTCTGCTCAGCAGAGAGCCTGCTTCCCCCTCTCTCTCTGCCTACTTGTGATCTCTCTCCTCTCTGTCAAATAAATAAGTAAATAAATAAATAAATAAATAAAATCTTTAAAAATAATCATTGTCACCAGAAGTCACTTTCTTATGTCTACCTCAAATATCACATACTAATGTCTAACTAATTTTCTCTTGTCCAACTTTCCATGAAGATAAAAGACAGCTAATCAATGTCTTCTTTGCTTACATTGTCAAGTACTCTATTAAGCCACTATCAAACATAAATAGAAGTGACTCTTCCTTTTCATTAAGAACCATCTTAGTTTCTGGGGCACATGGGTGGCTTAGTTGGTTGGGCATCTGACCCTTGATTTCAGCTCAGGTGATAATCTTTGGGTTGTGAGTTAGAGGTTTGTGTCGAGGTCCATGCTGGGCATGGAGCCTGCTTAGGGTTCTCTCTCTCCCTCTACCTCCGCCCCTCCTTGGCACCCCCCCCAAAACGAATAATCTTAATTTTTAATTTGCACTTAAGTGCACTTTATGATTCATTGTGATTCCTTAGGTCATTTTTTTTAAATCTCTATTTATTCTAGCTAGTCGTTTCTTAAAATAAAGCAAGGTATAGGTAAGTAAATAATTTATGTATTTAGTCAACAAGTGGAGTGGTTGTGCTTTTCCAGTCACTTTGTTAAGTACAAGGATTGCAACAGGAAATAAGAAAATATGCTTTAGCCCCAAGGATGTCACATCCCACTGCATAAATTCTGGGGGCCATTTTCTAAACTGATAATTGAAATTTGACGTCTTAGTGTTCTCCTGATTGACTATTTCTCAAATGTGTTCATGGTAACTTTGAATTCTCTTCTGAGGTTTTCTTCTTCAGGGTGACAATCCCAGTAACATCTCAAAAAAAAAAAAAATCACACAAAAAAACTAAATAATCATTTTGGATGACATTTTGCCTGGGAGGTGGGATTAGATCTCGGTTCCCTTCAACTGACAGTGGGAACATCGCTGGTCTTCTTGGTAAGTTGGTTATCTGTAATATGTGATATGGAAATGCCACTTAACAAATCTTATCTTTTTTCCCAGATCCTAATGGGGACATCATGGAAAAGTAATGATTCCATTTCCTTCTATTCTTTTATAACATGCAATTTTTTAACTTGAACATTTTACATTTCAGTATATTTAGATTTGCCTGCCATTAAGCATTATGCTAAAATATTTATGTATTTATAAGAACCATGTTTGGGACATGGTTATTAATAAGGGCATAAAATAAAAATTGAGAATATGGTGTATGAAACAAATCAATTGCAACTGCTATATTTTTGTATCAGGCTGGAAAACTTGCATAAAACTTGCACCTCACCAGAAATAAGAGAACCATACCAAAACTTAGAAATTAATGTGCACCTATGTGGGCTTTGTGGACATATTTACTTAAAAAAAATTACCTGGGCATTTCCTAATTACCCCACCAAAGTGGCTACCCACGCCAAATGGGCTTACTGTTATACATGGCCAGGAATCAGGGAAAAGCCATACTCTCTGAAGCAAGCAACATTGAGTGCTTCCTCTTCTGCCTGAAACAGTCTGAGTTCTCCAGAGAAACAGAACCAACAGGAGGGGTGTGTGTGTGTGTGTGTGTGTGTGTGTGTGTGTGTGTGTGTTTATATAAATTTATTATAGGAATTGGCTCACACAGTTATGGAAGCTGAAAAGTCCCACAATCTGCCATCAGCAAACTGGGGACCCAGGAAAGCCAGTGGTATAATTCAGCCCAGTTCGAAAGCCTGAGAACCAGGAGCTTTGTTGTCTGAAGCCAGGAAACAAGGACATCCTGGTTCAAGAAGAGAGATTAAATTCACCTTTCCATCACTTTTTTTTTTCTATTTGGACCCTCAACAGATTGGATGATGTCTGCCCATACTGATGAGGGCAGGTTGCTTTACTGGGTCTACTGATTCAAATGCTAATTTCTTCCAGAAATATCCTCACAAACACACCCAGAAATAATGTTTTACCTGCTCTCTGTGCATCACTGAGCTTGTCAAAATAACATAAAATTAACTATCACACATCCTTTTTCCAGGGAAGGGTAGAATGTCTGTGCCCAAGGAAGAGCTAAGAAAGCCAGCTGGCCCAGGAGGATTGTGGAGGTGACACTATCTTGTCTTATCCCTTAAGTCATCTGCTTATTCGAAAAAGCTGAGGGGAGGTGCTTATACATCAAGAATGACCAACCCTGATGACCAAGTTTAGTCTGTATAATATCAAAGCAACTGGTTGATTTAGTTTTTTTTTTTTTTCCTACTGATTTGTCCCAACATTTTGGTGTTTTATAGACCTTATGGATGACTTAGAGAAATGCTGTCTTGGAAAGAAATACCAACGGACAGTCTACCCTCTGGTGCACTCCCGTGGGATTGTCTTCCCTGAATGGCTCCCTTCTAAGAAGGACACGACACATCGTTTCATGGTTGTTACTTGTAAATGAGGTTCATGCGTGTATACATGTGGTTCACATGGGAGGTTCCACATGATATCACATAACACAATCATATAAAGGAGTTTAACTCTTGGCTGTGGTCAGTTGATCCAGGGGAGGGCACCTCTCACTGAAGGGCTGAAGCTATTAGATGAGCTCAGGGTAGCCCCACATCCAACTCTGTGAGGGAAGCATTTCCACAGAATGAGGGAACATTGAAGCCAACATGGAGAATGAGGAAAGCCGCCCTGACAGACTCCCTCATTGAGACTCCAACCACATTCCTTTTTCAGTATCCTGCTGACACACTCCTTTACTCCTCAAGCTCATTTGGGTTGGGTTCTTGTTCAAGAAGGCTCTAACCAACCCTCCCTCTGCAGCCCAGCAAATGCTATTTTGTGTTCCTCAGAAGCAGGTGTTACTGATTTCCTGGGGTTCTTCCTGCCTCCGATACATGAAACCAAAAGTCTGGAGAGGCCCGTGTGCCTCTTCCATTGGCGTTGCTCTTCCCAAGCACTCATTTAAGGCTGTGTCTCAACTTAGAGTGAAAACTGGGAGAAGAAAAGGAAAGGAGAGTCTGCTGGGATCAAAGTTGCTTTGAAATGCACAGAACACATCTCTCTGAGCCAGTGACAATGAAGAAACCCAAGTACCATGAGGGGTCACTCCACCCTCAGAGGGAAACCTCTTCCTCTGTTTGCAAGAAAATTTCTTTTTGAAGCATGGAGCCACTTGAGGGTGATTTGTCGCATTTCTCTCTCCACTGGTGTACTTGCTTACTTACTTGGCTACTGCAATATTTCAAGAAGCCTCCTACTTAATGGCAGCTGCTTGGAGACAGGAAATGCCTCTTCTCCTTCTCCTTCCCTCTCTCCTTCTTTAACTCTGTGTAGTAGAAGAGATACACAACAGACCCTTGTGTACTCATAGATTACCAAGTGTCTTCTTTCACCGAGGATCTGAGTGCCAGGCAGTAAGCTAAATATTTTTCCTGATACCCGGTAATATGAAAAATTTCTTATATGATTATGTCTTTATCCCAAGACACCAGAATTATTATGTTTCAGTGTTTAGTGGTGTGGCTTCTCCTGCATCAAATTCCCGAACCAATTCCGTTACAACCAAAAAAGCAAACAAACAAAAACCCCAGAAAAATACCTAACACACAGCTTAGAGGGCTATGCCTACAGCTTCACAAGAGTTAGAATTTTGGATTTGATACAAAGAAATGCTGTAAGTGTCAACGGGATTGGGGTTAATAATAGTACAATATATGCTTAGTTTTCTTTGTGTAAATATTTTCTCAAACTCGAGTGCCATCCTAAAATTAAATGTGGAAAGCGAAACTTATGCACATAACTTAAGCAAAGAAAATTTAGCTGAAAGTAAATAGACATCCCACACAGCCACTCTACCATAAGAATTCAAAACCCTTATGATTTTTTTACAATATGCAGTCTAAATCTTAAAATTACTTTTCTTCTTTCCAGAAACTGGATACCTTACTATGGAGGAGAGGAGGGAGGGGGGAACAAAATTAGTTTTTCAAACCTATTTTTCTTAACTTTTGGTGTATTCTGTCCCATCTGTCCCAGATTCTTTCACCAAGCAGTAAGATTTTCTTTTCTTTCATTATGTCAAATTATATTTTGAAGACTCAAGAGCTTTTAGCAACATTTTTCAGCATAGTAAACATACCCAGATGAAGGGGATTCCTAACAGTATATGATTTTCCAAGCCATAGATTTAAAATATATATTATTTATTATATTATTATTCATAATTGTATATTATAATTATATGTATTATGTATTAATATAATTATATAATATTTATTATTATATTATTTATATATTTATTTTAAACCATATTGTATATATAGCTTTATATATAAATATAGTATATGTATATAGTTATTTATTACAAGGTGGCATTAATCAGCAGGACCGTGGCAAATGAAGTCTTATGATTTAGACCTAGAAGGAGCTTCAAGTAAAATGTGCCCCTCCACATGCACCCGAATGTTTATAGCAGCAATGTCCACAATAGCCAAACTATGGAAAGATCCTAGATGTCCATTAACAGATGAATGGATAAAGAAGATTTGAGATATATATAGATATAGATATAGATAT
>CM053617.1:66636569-66718835 GCA_028646535.1 Procyon lotor | reverse complement strand
AAAGTGTTTTCTGAGTCCTTACTGAGCATCAGGCCTGGTTCTGGGCTTTTATAGGTATCACATCATTTACTCTCCATAAAACCATATAAAATAGTAACTGTTATCAAGGATGTTTTGCAGATTAGGGAACTAAATCCTAGAGAAATAAGCAGTGTGGCAGGCTGCCAGTTACTCAGTGCCAAGGTGGGAATGCCAACCGGGGTCCTGATGCAGATCTCATGACCCTGGGGACTGGATGGAATCCAGTACATTCCAATCCCACCCAATGATGCTCATTGATCTGGTCCAGGAGCCCAGGGAGAGCTGCCTGCCCACACTTGATTTGCAATGACATGGCTATTTCTATTCCATAATTGAGGTACGGTGCACTTGAACTGTCATCTTGCAAGTGTCTGTCCCTCCTACCAGATACCGTGGGCTGCTCCTGAAGTGGTCACCTTCGAGACATTACAAATCAAATAACGATTTAGCTTCTGAACGTTCTTCTAAAATATTGTCTGTACCTTTAAAATCAATTAGCTTTACAAGTTACTAATGGCAGTGTAACATCAACTGGAATGCTGGCCCATTGCAAAGTCCTTCTGGAAACTTCCAGGGCATCTGACCAACACATTCTGTGTGCTCATGCATCCTCCCCTCAAAATCTAACATGCTGACATCCTCTGTAAATCAGAAAACAAGACAATGCTAATCATGAGAACTCCCAGAGTTAGGTTACTCAAAAAGTACAGGTTGGTAATTAGCTGTTTGTCCTTGGCTTGTTCCTGTGGGTCTCCATTTCATCAACCGTAAAATGGAAATTCCAGTATCTTTCCTACTATGTCAATTCAGATACTGATGTGAACTCTCTCTGAGGAAAAAAAGAAAAAAAAGCCTTCTCCAAAAGGAAGTCATTGGTTTTTATGGTTCCCCCCACAAAATAAAACCAAAGAAATTTTAAAATCTCTTCCTCCTCTTCCTGCTGCTCCATTATATCATCCTTTCTCATGCTCATCGGCAGGAGTTTATAACAGAAGATGCCACTGCCTTTATTGTTCCTCACCACTCCCAATCTGCACACGGCCGACAGAGCACATTTGAGATGGAGCATAATTCAGAGCTTTCTCGTACCCACTCCGGCCCTGGGAGTGTTTTGGCACTCACTCTACAGCTGAGGGAAGGAAGCCTCCCACCTGAGAAGAAGGTAACTTTATATTAATTTTGCTTGTTGAAAGCTTTATGTAACACTTCTAGTGAAGCAGCACCCTGAGGCAGGTTCCAGAAATGAAATCCAAATGCTGCATTTTGTGGTTAAAAATCAGGCATCCTCCTGTCCCTATGGAAAAGTGCATTTTATCAGCTCTGTCGATACCCATATTCCCAGCATTCTCAAATGTCATCTCCTGAAAACTGAAGGAAGTTGCCAATAAAATAACTTTTTTTTTTAATCTGCAGAGATATATGCTGCTTCCACAGGACAATATTTATGTTATCATGACCCTGTTCTGAAGAGTTTGGATGGGGATTCGAATTAAGCCAAGGCTTGGATCTGTGCTGAGTAACTGTTTAACCTGCATGTGGTAGTTAAGGGAGCATCTTGAAGTGACCTTCTGAGCACAAAGAAAAGGTCTACCCCAAAGATTTGTTCCAACTTTTGAGCTCTGAGAAGCAAAATTCTGGTTCTTTTCCTGTTTCCAGTAATCAACGATCCATTGCACTTTGCTACCCAATAAAGAAAATGTTGCAGGGAGAATGCCTGGCATTTTTGTCTGGTTTTTATAACTTCTTTTTTAGCAGACGAGGGGCAAAGATTAAGGCCTCAGTGCTTCAATCTTGGACAAAGAACGGCCCAAGTTGAAAGTCTGGGTTAGGTCTCCAAAAACCAGTGCAGTGCAGAGTACAGAGAAAATAGAGCCAAGAGGCTCCGAGCTAGAAAGAACACAATTTGAACTGTGTCACAGATGAGGAAACTGAGTGTAAGTGGTGCAAATGCCTCGTCAAGGAGCTGCAGCTAATTTGATGAATAAACAAGGTTAAAAATGCAATCCACGGCTTCTCTGGGAGGGCACTGCGAGCACTCACACGCAGAAAGCACTCAGTCAGTGGGAACAGGGCTTGGAGTCAAGCATAGATAGCTGAAGCCTTGGCTTCAGCTGTGTTCTTGCCGGTGACCTTGGGGAATTCAATTAATCACTCTATGCCTCATTGAGATAATACTACCAATGTCATCGGTCTGTTGCGAGGATTAAGAGATAACTTAGGCTTCATTCCTAACAAAATATTTGCCATCGTGAGTCCTCAAAATGCATGATTATTCTGAAATTTTATTTTTTTAAAAAAAGGAAAAAGAAAAAGAAAGAGGGAATAAACATCCCAAGGTGGTCATTTTTGGAAATCAAATAAACCAGGGAATTTTCTTCACGCTCTTAGAGGGTAGGAAGGACAAAAGATAAAAAGTGGAGAAAGATAGCAGAATGAGATTAAAATAGATCTGGTCTGCCTAAATAAAAATAGAGAAAGAAACAGTATTATTGCAGAAATTGAAAATGTTTTAGGAGCTACCATGATCAGAATCGATCCTTCAGAAACCAGCTTAACATTCAGGAGAGAATGCAAACTCACAGATAGCATCAAGGCCAAAGACAAAGAAACAAAAGAATGACAAAGAAAATGACTGTACCAGACCCAACATATGAGCCTCCCAGATTCTGGGCTGCATACATCGGGGCCACTTGGGAAGCCTCGGCTGGAGATGCTGCCCTCACCCAGAACAGACAAGCTGGGCCAGCAGTCAACACATACACCTGATCCCAGGCCCATGGTTAGCCACTGCTCCCAATGCCTCCGGGTGTGCATTGGCATACAACTCACTAGGATGAGAAGCTCCTGCTCCTCCCACCATTTCCAGGCTCAGAGGAAGCCTCATGATGGGACAGAGCCTACAGTCTCCTTGGCAGCTGCCTGGGGCCCCAGGGCCACACAGACGAGGAGGACAGAGGAATGAGCGCCCTGCTGGACAAACTTCAGTGAAAGGAACAAGTAGACAAATTTGATCAAAGGCTTGGTAGACACATGGTTTCCCCCTCCGCCTCCTCTCCAATGACCTGTCCAAGACCCAGTGGCTAACCTCCATTTGGCTTTCATCCTTGCTGTCCCAGGGTTGCTCTCCAATCAAGGGGTTGCCATGAAGTTTTGCCCATTTTCTGTGTCCTGGGGAATTTGGACTAAGACAGTGATCAAAATGTGATTGGCATTGAAGACGATGTGGATACTGGGTTCTACGAGCTAGAGAGTAAGCAAGTAGAAAAAAAAAAAAGAATTAAACAACATAAAAATGTAAGAAAACAGAACTTTCAAAGAAGCACCATAACCCAGAAAATTAATAGAGAATGATAAGTACTGAGATTTATCTTGGTAAAACTACTGAACTTTAAAGAAACTGGAAGATTTATCAATATTCAATGAGAAATAGGTAACTTACCAGCAAAAGAATGAAAGACTGGCTAGGACTTACCGACAACATAGGATTCCAGGAGAAAATGGAGCAATCAGATGTCTACAAAATTTTGACAGGAAAAAAATGCTAACCTCAAAACGCTATACCCAACAAACTGCAACTTGTACAAGAAGTCAGTAGAATGACATTCTCGATATGCAAAGAGGATTGAAATACCTTTATGAAAATACACTTGAGTATATAATCTAACTCAGCAAAGAGATGAGGTCCTGGATCAAAGATTTAAATAAAACCTTAAAACCTTTTATTATCTTGGAATGGGAACATTTTCTTTCCTGTAATCCAATAGCCAGAAACTGTGAAGGAGAAAAATGAAAGATACTTGGAAGCTAAAAATACAAATAAAACAAAAATGTAATTACAAAACATGACAAAAATGCTTAATATCCGATTACGTAAGGAAGTTTTAACATCAGTAAGAAAAGAAATCCAACTGAAAAATGGGCCAAGTATATGATAAGGTAATTCATAAAAGAATTCCAAATGCACGCATGTGTGTACAGATGCAGACAGACAGAAACATAAATGTATCTTTATCCTTACCAGTAATGGAAAAATGAAAAGTACAAGTTTAAACAGCTTAGCATTGCTCTTTACATAACATATCAGCAAACTTGAAGAAGACTGACGATGTCCAGTGTTCTTATAATGCCATAAGCATTCTGGAGGGCAATTTATCCATATATGTGGAAATTTCAAATGTGTATATCTCTTGAATGGCTTTCCTGCTTCCAGCAATTTGTCATTATAAAGCAATTGGCCAATTGTATAGAAGCATAAATTGTAGCATTTTTCCCCATTACCACAATATGGAATGATCTAAATGTCCATTAATAGGAAATGAGATGGTTTATCTAATTGTGATATATGCACACACTTGAACACTATAGACACATTAAATACAGTGGTATATTTTATCATTCACAGACATGGAAAACCATCCACGCATACTCTGGAATAGAAAAAACAGATTTATGAACTGGAATTGTGTGATCACATTTATATAAAAATGTGTGTGCACGTTTCCATCCACATCACCTAGGCATCTGAAAACGCTGAGGGGTTACCTATGGTAGTGAGATTAGGATTGTATTTTTAGCTTCTTTGTCCTCTTTCCCTACATTTTCTAAATGCCCAATTTTTTAGTTTATAATAAGATAAATTAAAATGTCTTTACTTAAAAGAAACACTTTAAGGGGCACCTGGGTGGCTCAGAGGGTTAAGGTTCCAAGTCTTAGTTTCGGCTCAGGGTGTGATCTCAGGGTTGTGAGATCGAGTCCTGCATCAAGCTCCATGCTCAGTGTGGAGTCTGCTTGTCCCTCTCCCTCTGCTTCTCTCTGTCCCCCAACAAATAAATCAGAAATCTTGAAGAAGAAGAAGAAGAAGAAGAAGAAGCAGCAGCAGAAGGAGGAGAAGAAAAGAAAGAAAAAAGTTCATGCCAACAGATTTTTACTTTTAATCAATAATGTAGAATTCCTGTGAAGTTTTTCCCGATATATCCCACCTTGGTTGTATCAGTGTTGTAGAAATGAATAGACCACCCAAATGAAAACAAGCAGGCTATTGGTTCAGAGCTTGCAATAGTGAGGGAGTCAGCCACCATCATTTGCATTTGGCAGAGACTCACAGAGAGGCAGAAGAGAAGGAAAGCTTTAGAGTGGGGGAAAAGAAAGGCTTAGGGCCCTCGCTGAAGGCTGGGGAAGTTGGAGGCAGGCTTACCGGACAGAAATGGGGCATCCCATGTGATTGATTTGGGAGCATATTTGGCTTTCTCTGCTGACTTTGAGTTGGAAAGGGGGCGGGGGGTGGGAAAAAGAGAAACTGGAGGTTGTTGATCAAGTCCTGAATATCCTGGGCCAGTTGCTGCAAGATTGGCTTTCTGGGCTGGCTGCTGCAAAGGTTGCATTGTCTGTGTATTTGCTCTCTCAATGTGCTTCAACAAATAGACATTATTTGGCCACACTATTTCTAAAGGACATAGGAAATTTTCTCTGGACTCAGTCACGCCAACATCTATGTCAGCTTAGCAATATATTTGGAATAATAGCCAATCTGTGTTTTCATCACTGACAAACAAAAGCTGCTTCCAGTTCTTTGTAAGGTGAGTTATACACTCAATTTTTTTTAGAGATTTGTTTACTTGCAGGGCAGAGGCAGAGGGAGAAAGTCTTAAACAGATTCTGTGTGCTGAGTGTGGAACCAGATACGAGGCTGAATCTCACAACCCTGAGATCATGACCTGAGCTGAAACCAAGCGTTGGACGCTCAACCAACGGAGCCACCCAAGGCCCCCATACTCAATTTTCTATGCACTGTTAAACTGGAATGTTCATCCTTTGGCTGCAGCTGGTTACCTTTTATGGGCCATTCCCAAGGTTGAGCACTGTGTTAGGTCATCACTTATCTTTCACTACCACTCTGCTGTGATGTCACTATGAGTTCCAATTTACAGGTAGGGAAACTGAGGTTTAGAGGAGTCCAGGATCCTGGTCACAGTCAGAGTTTATTAAGTGGAATGCTTTTTGGGCTCACATATGTCTAAATCCAAAACCTGTGCCTATAGGTCTGAAGCAGCATGAGACCCCTTAGAACTGACTGACTTAGCCACATGCCTGGGTCATCGAAGCCCAGAGGAACCCAGAGAGAGGATGCAATGCACCAATATTGAGCTGCCGCTCTTGTTCCTTAAAGGCTACATAAAAAAACTTAACCCATAATTCTTTTATGTACTTGGAGGGTTTCCATCATGGTGGCAGGAAACAGGATTCTAGCTAATGTCATCCTTTAGCAGGGACTATAATTCAGTTTGATAATTACTCACCTGCTTGCCCAAGGATTCGAGAAGTCCCATCATGGATAGGAGGACAAGAGTTACAAACCTCCAGTAAGCTGTCTTCTCCAGTAAAACTTGCAACACTTCTACTGTTGTAGATGGAAATACACGGTCTCTCTATCATTTACATCTAGGTTCCTTTACAATGTTCTATCCAAGTTTACCAAGTGCGTAGGCAGCACCTTCGTAATTTAAAAATTTTCTATTTGAACTGGATCCAGTCATTTTCTAATTGCTTCTTGGTTCTCTCTTTTGGAAACACATTTCCCCATGGGAAACGTATCTTGGAAATTTCAGATATATCTTCATTTTCATTCACTGAGTCCTTTTTCCTTGTTTATTTACTTACTGTAATGTCCCTCTCATAGTCCAGCTGTGGTCATGTTTTCCTGACCCTGCTGCACCATACAAAATGCCTGAAATCCCCCAGGAAATGTCATTTTTCTTAAGTCTAATTGGTCAGATGCTGAAGTGAGGAGGTGCTCCATCTTTGGAGGAAGGCCACCCAGGTTTGCATCTTGGCTCTATTGCCCACAAGTCATGTGACCTTGGGCAGGTTACTTAGCCTGTCTGCACCTAATGCCCTATCTGGAAAATGGGATTAAGAAGAGCACCTACAGGGGCGCCTGGGTGGCTCAGTGGGTTAAAGCCTCTGCCTTAGGCTCAGGTCATGGTCTCAGGGTCCTGGAATCGAGCCCTGCATCGGGCTCTCTGCTCAATGGGGAGCCTGCTTCCCCCCCCCCCTGCCTGCCTCTTGCCTACTTGTGATCTCTCTCTCTCTGTCAAATAAATAAATTTTTTTAAAAAAGAAGAAGAGTACCTATATCAGAGGTATTTTACTATATTTTTAAAGTTGTTATGGGAATCGAATGAGCTCCTACATGCAAACTCTTTAACCAATGCCTGGCATATAGTAGGACTCCAATAATGTAATCTTTACTATGTGTTTAAGCCTTAAAATGAATTTAAGTCTTTATTCCAAGATTGTTTCATAGGCCATGAATTTGCAGGTCATTCACACGGTGGGGAAAAGTTTGGCTGAGGTTCACAAATTTGTGGATGAAGCATCTCACAGACCTTTCCTTCCAGACGTTGCCCGCATGCAGTTAGTTATGTTCCTCCTCTTTCTGAGGGCTCCAATCTAGAGATAGATGGCTATCCCCCATCGCCAGGATCATCACCTATAACTTCTATGGTGGAAATACTCTAAAGTAGCCCCATGGTCCCCACTTCCTGGTGTTCACACTCCTGTGTCAATCCATCCCCATGAGTACCGACAGGACATGCAGCTTACTTTCAGCCAGTAGATCACAACAAAGGTGATGGGATGTCAATTTCACGATTATGTTACATAAAATGGCAATGTGAATTTTCTGGAAGATTCTCCCCATGGCTGGTTTTGATGAAGCTAGAAGCCTTGATGGGGAACCCACCTGGCAAAGAATTGTTAGCAATCTCTGTGAGCCGAGGGTGGTCTCCCTCCAACAACCAGCAAGAATTTGAGGTACTCAGGTCTTCGGCCACAAAGAACTGAATTCTGCCAATAGTTGTGTGAGCATCAAAGTGGATTCCTCCCTGGTTGAGTCTTGAGACTTGGCCACAGCCCCGGGTGACACATGGATTACAGTCTTGTAAGGCCCTGAAATAGGGGACTTAGTTAAGTTACATCCGCACTCCTGTCCTTCAGAACATAACAAATGTGTGTTGCTTTCAGTCACTAAGTTTCTGGTAATTCATTATGTAGCAATCGAAAACAAATACACTGTATTAGCCCGTGTTCTCCAGAGAAAGAGCCAATAGAATATATATGGAGAAGGAGGGAAAGAGAGAGACAGAGAGAGTGATTATGAGAGATTATTATAAACAACTGGGTCATGCAATTATGAGGCTGAAAAGTCCGGATTCAGGAAAGCCAATAATATGGTCCCAGTCTGAGTCTGAATGCCTGAGAAGCAGGAGAGCCCATGGTGCAAATTCCAGTTTGATCTGAGTCCGAGAGCAGAAAACTTGATGTCCCAGCTCAAAGACAGTGAGACAGTCAGAGACACGCACACAGAGAATTCTTTTCTGGCTCAGCCTTATAATCTATTCAGGGTTTCAACAGATTAGATGAAGTCCATCTTCTGTGGGGAAGGCCACCTGCTTTACTTAGTCTGAGGATTCAACTGCTCATCTCATCCAGAAACATGCTCACAGACACCCCCAGAAATAATGTTTAGCCAAGTGTCTAGGCACCCCATGGCCCAGTGAAGTTGGCTCATAAAATTAACAATTACATGTACCTTCTCTGATTTCTTTCTTCCTTTTCTTCTATTCATTGCCTCACATTATCCTCTGGGCAACGCAAACCTGCCATTTACCAGGTATTTGACCTTGATCCTCCATAAGAAAGATCACAATCAGTCTAAGCTTCCGTTTCCTTGTCTGTGTATAGGGATAACAACATCCAGTGTCTTCCCACAGGGCTACGAGGCTGCAAATGGGACAGTATAGGGAAAGCACTTGGCACAGAGCCCCAAACCTGGTAATGGTTTATTACCATGGATAAATGGATGTTTATTTATTACTGTGGAAGAGTCTGTTTGTAACCACACATTGAGTCCCACTTAGTGAAGATCTTGTTAGATTTGATTTTTTGCAAATTGCTTCAACTAGAGCTTTCACAGCTGATGGGCAGAGGTCCGCCAGGAAGGTATCGGCCAAAAGGTCCAAGCTGAGTGTCAACAGCACGCCGTGGAAGGCAGAGCTCAGAAACAGAAGGCTCAGCAGCTGGGCAATGCCTGCAGGACCTGGTGTGGGTCTTTGTCATCCCAGGGAGAGGCATCCTGCACCTGCACACCCGGATCCACCACGGTTTGTGCTCCAAGAGAGATAGCCTGCCAGCTGTCTCACTTTTTGTAGGGCAAGCAGGAGAATGGATTTGTTAGCCGGGGAGAAACAGACTGAACTAGAGTGTCAGCTGCTTGGGAAAAGCTTCATACTCTGGAAGGGGGGCAGGGGGTAGTTGAAAGGGGGCACAGCACTCATGAAAAGGAGGAGGCTTGGGCCACACGGTTAATCGTAGGCAGCTCAGAAGAGCTGTCAGGCCACCCAGAAAACAATCTTTCCTCCACAGAGAGGAAGTAAAGCAATAATTTTCCATTGACAGTGAAACCCACCTCTACCTTAACCCACGCATCCACATGAATATTAGCAGAGAGAAATGAGTCCAGAGGGAAGGGGCAGAGAGCAGCCACCTGGATATTTGGTTTTTGCTGTTATCACCTGACAGGCAAAAAATAGTTGAGAATATTGAGTGTAAAAATGGGACTTTGAGTCAAAATGCTGTATTCTGGGTCTTAAAATATGCGGGAAATGAAATCTAATTGTTTTAAGATTTTCCTTCCCTAAAATATTGCTCCTTCTTGGGAATGCTCAAAAATGAATGAATGTTTGGAGTGGAAATTTTGTAGCAAAATCCTTGTTTGGTTTTTAATGTTTCTGCATTAGAAATAAATTGCCAGGAGAAAGAAAATGAGATGAGCATCCCAAAATTCATGTTTGTGAGTTGTATTTCTTTGCTTGGGTTTTCTACCCACAAATTCACACACCCATGCATCACTCCCTCAAAATTTGGGATGCTTCTATGGAATTCTCAGTCAATGTTTGTAAGAACAAAATGCTCCTCACTCTTAGAGACTTCTGTGGAATTTCTTCTTCAAGCCAAGTTTTGGTTGATGGGATAAGAATCGGATCTTCATCAAGATTCTTTCAGTACCTTGGACAGTGAGAGTGCTCCCTTCCCAGGGTCCTTACCTGACAACCACAGGCTCCAGTTCAAAGTGTAATTGTTTCCCAGGGTAGAATTGTGAAACACGCAGAGAAGGCAGGGAATCTGAGTTCCTGGGTGTCAATCACAGAAGGAATTACTGCTGCTATTATTGAGACTTACTAGGTATGCATTTTATTTCTCATGCTTACAAATTAATGATGGCTAAAAGATATATTTGATAATGTCATTTCTCTGCTCAAAACTCTTGAATGGCTTCCCATGCCATTCAGAGGAAAGCAAAAATTCTGATAAGACTCCGCATAAATCCCTACCTGTCTGGTTCCATCCTTTCCAGCCTCTCCCTGATCACTCCGCTGTAGAAATTTTGGAATTCTTACTACTCATTCTCAGCAACACCTTCTCTGACAACACTGTCTGAAATTATACTGACATTCCTACCCCTTCACCCTCCTTTCCCTGTTCCTGCTGTCTCCCCTTATCATTTACCTTGATCTAACAAAACTATCTTCTTTTCTCCAACCCCCCTCCCACTTCAATAAAAGATCAATAAGAGCAGGAATTTGGTGTGTTTTCTTAATGATCGCATTCCCGTTGCCTAGACCACTCTCCCTAGAATATCTGAGGTGCTCAATAAATACTGGTCAAGTGACTGAATCAACAAATGATTAAGCAAATAAACAATCCTATAAGGTGAGAGGTACTAGCCTTATTTCATAGGTGCTAAAACTTGGGCTCAGAAAGATCCTAGAATCTCAGGCAAGTTTATGCAACTGAGTAAATGCTACACTGGAATCCAAATAGGTCCATGTGACCCAGGGGTCTGTGGCACCCTGCCTGCCCAGTCCTGCTTTGTATGCACCTTCTCCATTCCAGCATCTTCCCCTCAGGTGCCCATGGACCTCATGAGCTCTTTTCTTTCCCCTTCAAAAAAAATCTCTCCAGATAAGAAATGAAACTTCAACGGCTAAGGTACGGTTGACCAAAACTGTTTCCTGTTACTTGTCCCTTGAGATGTGTGCATTTTGAGGGCTTCCAAAGCCTTGCCTAAGGCAGCTGGCTCTAAAGGTGAGATTCAGCCCTCCATCAACACCCCCTGGGGACAACGGAAGGGCAAACGGTCATTGTAACATCTGGTGACCAGCTCATCTCCACCTCCCACCACTCAGGGTTGTTCTCATGCAGCCATGGGAGTAAGTAGGCTCCGGGCCCTGCAGAGACTGGTATCAAGGATTGAATACAGTCACTGGCCACTTCTATTCTACACTGGATTAGGGTTCACTTTCCCCAAGCTTGACATGGTTAGCCTTTGGTCACCTCTCTAACGACACTGTCCAAACGTAACTTCTAAGTACTTTTCACCTTAAACACCTTATTCTTAAAATCTTAGCAAGAGGTACAACTTCTCATCAGAAAGTAAATTTCCCTACTGCTAGCTTTTCCTCTGATACTGTTTTTAGAGTGCCACTACTTTTTCATAGGCCTTTTCCCCCTTGAGGTTAGAATGATATTTTAGATCCAGAAGTGGTAAAAGAATTTTTCCAATTATGTTTTTTGTGTTTTATTACTCCAACCAATCCATATAAATGCAAATAGAAAATCAGGAAGATTCCTTTGCAACAATAATCTCTTCCCTACACGAGATGCCTAATCGACATTGCACTTACCACGGGCATATTAATGCAGTAACTATTTTTCAACTTTGCAGGGATAAATAACACCTATTGGGCTAGCTAATTAGCCTTCCTGCCAATAACGTCAGGCAGATTAAAAAAAAAAAAAGATACAAGATTCCTTGACAGTCTGCTGTCAGACTTTCCAGTTTATTGGAAGTCCTTTGCATCTCACCCATTAGGCCTTATGGTGCTGCAGAGCCTGTGAGCAGACAGGATGTAACTAACAGATAAATTCCTTTGCCATGTTTCCAGATGCTCCAAAAGAAGTTTGGCTATAGAAGCTAGAGAGGGTGGAGCTGCGGCTGGCCAGCTGGTTAGATTTCTAAAGCTGTCCCCATAGGAACAAAGGCCAAGACCATAGGGAGAGAAAGCAAAAGGACATGAGGTTCCCTAATCCATTTTAATGTGCATGAGGACTTTTTCACCCCATCTGTGTCTGTACACATAGAGTGAAGTGGAAAACATAATAATTTTCTTGGTCAGAATGCTCTTAGTGTATTACAGAATCAGACATGCATGTACACATTTATTAAAGTTATGCCTTTGAAGAAATAACCCGTCAACTAAGGCTGCATTATCCTTTTAAAAGAAGTAAGTCAGGGGACACCTGGTTGTAACTCAATTGGTTAAGCATCCTACTCTTCATCTCAGCTCAGGTCTTGATCTTGGGGTCACAGTTTCAAGCCCCATGTTGGGCTCCACTCTGGGCATGGAGCTTACTTTAAAAAAGAAAAAAAGTGATGTCAGGAGTTTCAGTGGAAGGAAAGTCCAGGTCTTTCATGGAGAGGGAAGCAGTGGGGCATTAATCAGCACAATTTGGGGGAACGGGTTCTCAAAGCTCTCCCCCACACCATAGGGCAACAAGCAGTCCCTCTGTGGTCATCATTGTTACTGGCAGTGTTTCTGTGCTTTAAGATAAGAGGAAACAACAGACTTCCAAGACAAAACAAAAATCCACGTGCAAGTATATTTGTTGGAAAGAATGAGAGTTACTCCCAGAGGGCACAGGTGACGTTTGTTTCTGGCATCAATCAATTGGTTGAGGAAAATACAGTGGTAGCATGAATCTTAACTTTGGTTAATCTCACAAGACTCTCTTAGAAACTGAAATAGCACATCCCAAAAGGATTGGCCCTGCTGAGTCATTTCAGAACACTGTACTTAAAAGAAAAAGAAATAAGTATTACGATAGTACATTTTACAGGCAAGAAAGAAATCATACCATTGTCATTACAGTAAAAAATGCTCATACTTTCTGGCCAATTTAAGATCAAAGCAAATGCGTCCATCCTTAGCCATGGAAGTTGCTAACTGATCACATAAATAATTTATTCTCTTGCAGGGGAAATTTGAGGCAGGTTTACATTTTTTTAAAAAAAAACTCAGTTTACTCTGTACCAGCTCAGAGAGAAATGATATTTAAGAATTGAGAGCACACCAATACTTAACGATAAAGATATAACTGACTTTTAGCACATTAGTTACACTCTACAAAATTTGAGATTAATTCCCAGAGTACTTTGCACACTTATTCATGGTTTTGCTCTTCGAAAGGAAGTTTTTTTCATCCCTGCACCAACTCCATTGCGAAAGGACCTTTTCACAGACGTCTTCTCGAAAATGGGCTTTAGAAAATCTAGTCCCTCCCTCCTGTCCATCCTGGCTGCGCAGCTGTTCAGCAGGATGAGAAAGTAATCAGATTTTCCAGACACCTGGCATTTCAGACGGGGAAGGAGGGAGAAAATACAGGTTTAAGGTTAAAAGTTATTTCGATTATAACAATTTTCAAAATCTTAAGGCTATAAATCCAATGTCTCCAACCTTTCTGAGGGAGAAATTATGCTAGAACACAATATATACTTTATCTCAATACAAAGTATTATTCAGAGTTATCCACTCTCTTGTCTAATTTTTATACCACTTACGTAATTTCTGTCTTTCAGGACTTGCATCATACACCGTGCATAGTTATTTTGTTGATATTACTTTATAAAGAATCTTTCAAGTGCACTAATTACTCCTGAGAAGTTTTCCAAACTTCACTAAGAAAAACAACCCATGATAATCAAACTTTGGGTTCCAGTTGGAAACATTTTCCCTGTGAGATTTGTCTCCTGCCATTCTCCAAGCTTCTCTATAAGGCTATCTTGCTACTTGAACAACATCATCTTCATCTTTTGACTTTGATTCAGTTCCTCATCAGTGGTGTGAAGGTCCGGATGGTATAGGGGGTACTTAGTCTTGAAAGAAGTGCATATCTGGAATCAAGAGCTCAAATTGGCCATGAGGTATATGTTCCAGATGAAGGAACCAAGTAAAGAGCAAAGGGCCATGTCCCAAAGAACAGGGCTAGCAGTTCCAAGAAGCGGGCCTGACCCAGAGATGAAGTAAGAATTTTCAACACTTGTACTATGTCCCCTCCTTTGTGGTTTCAGAGGAAGTACATGCTGATGAGTTACAACTGTAAGTTCCATCGATAAATGGAACAAAGATTTATCAATGATCTTCTTTGTGGTAAATCCTTTATGATGCATTATCTCATTTTTTCCCTTCACAAAGCTCTCTGTATGAAGTGGTATTATCACTTCCTCATCTTTAAGTGAGGAAATTAAATGGCCTGTAGGTGGGGCACCAGAGTGGCTCAGTTGGTTGAGTGTTTGCCTTCAGCTCAGGTCATAATCCCAGGGTCCTAGGATGGAATCCCAGGGTCTTGGGATCCAGCCCTGCATCAGGCTTCCTGCTCAGCAGGGAGTCTGCTTGCCCTCTTCCTCTGCCCCTCCCCCTGCTTGTGCTCTGTCTCTTGCTTTCTCTCCCTCTCTCTCTTTCAAATGAATAAATAAAATCTTTAAAAAATAATGGCTTGTAGGTGAAGCACGGATTTGAGTAGAAGCACCTGACTCCAAGCCCATTTCTTAACCACATGAGAACAATAAAAGGAAAAAGGGGCTGAATGGTTTTACTATAAGGAAAGAAACATACTCCAGAGTAAAAACCACACATTTTGCTTTCCTGATGCAGGAACATAAGTGTGGTTTCGGGTTACTTTGGAAGTTGAAATGGGGACAGAGTGAAAAAAAAAATGTGTTCTGGGATGCTTTACCCCATTCCTGGGTAGGTTACTAAAGGTTCCAGCAGTCAAAGCACCCAGGCAAATCATTCCCACTGGCCTCTTGAAAGAGGCTTTTTTTTTTTTTCTTTTTTTGGACCTGGGAACAGTCAAACAGAGTTTCAGAAATAATGGTCATGGGAAACCAATCAAAAACTCTCACTTGAACGCCCACTATGTGTTTTTCCCTATGTTAATGGAGGAAATCTAAGCATGATATAATGCCATCTATTTTAAATCCCCAACAAGGAGGGACCTATGAGTCATTTCAGGAAGGGAAGCATTCCAGTTCTTTCCAGAAATACTCATAATACCACCTTTGTATTGCAAAAGAAATGCATCATTTCTGGTTGTAAGATGCTGAAAACACCCCTAAAAAGATTCTGATGTACTTTGCTGATCATTGAAGGGAGTCCTTGCTAGAGCTGAGTTGTTAACAGAATAATATGGTATACTTGCCTAGTTGATATACTTTATGAAGTTCACAACAAATATACAAGAGCCTATACATCATTTGTCTGTAATTACTCACTTTAAACAGTCAAATTGGTACCATTGCTACATGATGGAGTTATAATGAGAATGAAATTGTCACGTGCAAAAATAGAAATATGGAAAAATGCATGGAAAGAAAAAAACATTTCATTTACGGACGAGCAGACTTGTAAGTACATTAGAAGAAAGTACATTCTTAATTAAATAAAAAAGCTGCACACAAATGCCTCTTGTTCAACAGAAATGTCATGAACAAACCTTTGGGAAAAGAATAGAAAGTAATTAGGAAGACACTTGAGAAAATATACCAATTTATGGGTTGTGATTCATCAACTTGATCAATATGGTTGGTGTCTTATAGAATCAATGACTCAATTAGTGTTGAATGCTCATAGGACGAAATCAGGAAAAAAAGAAGCTAACTTAAGTAAACAAGAAATAGAAAAATGACAGATGCAAAGATTAGTAAGAAGACGAATAATATAAACAGCTAGATCATTATGTTTGAACATATATCTGTTACTTAGGATTTATGTAACATCTCATTATCCTAAAAGTAGCTTCATGAATTACATTGATTCAGTAATTACAGTATGCCAGGTTAAGTGTCAGTGAATACAAACCATTATCAGTGGCGAAAAATATTTTAAAATTTTAAATGAAGTATTGACATTAAAACAACTGGAATATCATGTAGAAATAGTATGAAAAATTCCAGAGAAAGACATTCATTTTCTGAGTGTTTTGAACAGTTCAATGATTAATGTTAGACACTCAATCAATATTCTTGAATAAACACATGAATTAATATTGTATGTGGTATTTCACTGAGCTATGGCATTTCATCTATATTCTGTATCTGAAAAAGTTACCATTTTTATAAAATTGGTAAATTTACTATTTTAAAAAACTGATCCATTATGTTGTGATATAGTTTCAATGGTTAAATGTTCACTTTGATCATGAGTGGACACATGGAATAAATAAATTGTCGTGGACAAAACTATCTACATTTTACATTGAAATGCATGCTTTGCTATGCAGGAGGCAACTACTAAATAATTCAAAACAAATTTAATAAGTCTAGCATTATTTTTGTCATGTAAATGCTTCTTTTTACTAATTTCATGACTCTACTTATTTTTTTCATTGAAAGCTCTAAGATTAAGAGAAATTACTTTCCTATCACATATTCCTTGTCATTACTTTGAACTTAAACACTTATAAGCCATCTAGTCAAGCATCAAAAACAGAGGCAAAACTCTTACCTTCAAAGGTGGAACAGGATAACACCAAAACGCATGCATTGTAGAAATCAACAGAAGTAGAATAAGGCTGAATTTTAATGAGCTGTTGGGTAAGGGGAAAAAAACCCTAAGATTAGTTTCATTTAGGCAAGTATAAGTAAAAAAGCATATATGAACTAAACAATTTTCTTTGTGGAAAAAGGCAGTCTTTTACCTAATCATCTTGGATTTTCTGAAATTTCTGCAGGCCAGTGGTTTTATTGCCAAATTCCTCACACTTACTGTCAGATCCTCCTTGGTGACCCTTTTATACCAGAAAAGTTCAGGAGTAAAAATGTCATTACGTCTCATCATATGTGACTAATTGGTTCTTTTTTTGTTCTTGTTAAGTTGGAAAAGGACAATAACGCACAGGCATTGTCACTGAGCTATCAAGGATTGACTTCACTTAAAGTTTGCCATTTAAAATGTCTTTCAAAACTATTGTCTTCTAAACTGTGTCATTGTGACACAGATAACTAGAGGTCTCAAAAGAAACCACAAGTTTGTTTCGCTTAGAGTTTAAAGCTTAAGAAGGATGATGTTATTTCTTTGAATGTCCCATCATCATGTTTCAGAGACTAACACAAAATACTTACAAGAATAAAGGACATCTACCCTCACAATGCACACTGATTATTTACATTTTCCACAATGGATTTTCCTCCTTTAGGACCTCTGAGGCGAAAGCAGAGAAACAAGTATCACGTCCTTTGTCACTGGTCACTCAGATAAAGAAAGGGTACTGCATCTACCCCTTTCTATGTGCATATCCAGAGTTCCAGCCCCAGGGTTCTGAAAAAGCTGCCTGTGATGGCCTCCTTCTTCTCTCCAGGGCATAGAATTTCTCTAGGAAGCCTTTGCTGTCCTTGCAAACCAATGGGCATCCACATTAATAAATGGATTCGGGAGCACTAAGTGTGAACAGATGTTGCTGAAGCGTACAATGGAGAAAAACATCAAAGGAGGTGCTTTCTGCTTGGGTAACTAGTGTTTCTGAGATGGAGCCAACATTTTTTGAATACAATGCAACCAAGGGAAATCCTTGCTTCCTCAAGATCAGCACCTTTTGGAGGACAAAGCTGCCCTGTGCCTGGGACATTTGTTACCTATTTGTTAATGCTACATACCTTTCTTTAGGGAACTGCTGCTCGGTATGATTCTTACGTAGTTGTCGATCATACAGTCGCCCTTTGTCTATCATGAGGAAAAGCAGATGACCCAGATTCTCGAGAGAATAGAGATCACAGGGATTACTGCCAACTTGGGAGCTGGGGCATGTGATCCAACATATTTATCACAGTCTTTTGGGGGAGATCACATGGAGGTTGGAAGATAAAGAGTTTTAAGAACACCAACAACTGAACACACACATTTCCTTTTGGTGTCTCTTTAAACCCAGCTAAAATAAACACATTAGAACAAAAAGAATGGAAGAGAAGATGACAGCAAGTATTTTGTTGTGTGATGAGGACCAAGTAGATCCTGAGAACGGTTCTTATTAAAATAGTTTAGTAACAGACCATCAACAGTCTTAAGTCTTCTTGGGACCAGTTGCTTTTGGATGCGGTGAAGGTGGCACTAAAAAGAAGAGGATCAGCTGGAAGTTTAAGACATGACTCAATTCAATCCCACATCCCCTCTCCACTTCCCATGTCCAGACAACATCTACTCCAGCAGAGGACTATAGGTCTATGCTATGGAAATGGTTAAGTAGAAAATTCACTGACCCAGGGAATCAGGTGTAGTGGTATTAAGGGGTTACTTTCTTTTTTTTTTTTTTTTTAGAGATTTTATTTATTTATTTGACACAGAGAGAGAGAGATCACAAGTAGGCAGAGAGGCAGGCAGAGAGGGTGGGGGGGAAGCAGGCTCCTTACTGAGCAGAAAGCCCAATGTGGGGTTTAATCCCAGGACCCTGAGATCATGACCTGAGCCAAAGGCAGAGGCTTGAACCCAAGAAAGAGATCATGGGGAGGCAGAGAGAGAGGGGGAAGCAGGCTCCTTGCTGAGCAGAGAGCCTGATGTGGGGCTCAATCCCAGGACCCTGAGATCATGACCTGAGCTGAAAGCAGAGGCTTTAACCCACTGGGCCACCCAGGTGCCCCAGGGTTACATTTTTGAAAACAAAGGTTGAACAAGTGTTATACTCAGTGCTGAGACCCATGGGGCTCTTCCTTGGCACAGCTTCCACACACTGCTAGATGGGTCTTTACCCTCAAGACAAGTGAAAGTAACACCTTCTCTGGGGAATCTACTTAGCATAAGATGATAAACCTAGAGGTACAGACATTAGAGTTCTCTCATAAAAGCAGACCAAGCAAGTGAAATCCACTAAAGTTCAGGGCTGATAGAACCCATTAAAACACACACAAAATTTATGGATGTTTTAGTGCCTCATTCTTAATGTAAACAGACAATTCAGAGATGCAATTGAAATGAGTACAGAATATTTATAAAGGCAGAATTGGTAAGAATGAAGAAAATGGGAGGGAAGTCCATAGCAAGAGTGTTTTATCCTGAAAGTTAGAAACCACCAAACAGAAACTGAAAATAACTTGAAAGAGACAGGAGAGAATGCAAGAGAAGAAAACTTAAAGCAAAACAAAAAACAAAACAAAACAAAACAAAAAACACTAATATTCTCCCAGAGAGAAGAGAAGATATTGTGTCTATAAAATAAGAAAAGAAAGCTATGTAAAGCAAATCATTTAGCAACAAAGGGAGTTCATGAAAATTAAAACTATTAAAAAAAAACTCAGTAAAAGGATTGAAAGATAGGGTTGCATAAATCTCCCAGAAATTACAGAAAAAAAGCTAAAGAGAAAAATAAAGATAATTAAAGAATAATACCCATCCAGTAGTTCCAACATATATATAATAGGGATTCTAGAAAAGAAAACCAAAAAAAAAAAAAAAAAGAGAGGGAAAGGAATCATCAATAAAGAAATTCAAGAACATCTTCTGTAACAGAAGATACTGATTTTTGGAAGGAAGGGACTCACCAAGTGTCTGGCACTACAGATAAATTTGACCCATACTAAGATACATCATCATAAAATTTCAGCAAATTGCATCCTACAAACTTCCAAATTACCTACAAAGATTCAGACACCAGAAGTATTTTGGAATTCTCAAAAATAACGTTGAGAGCTTGGAGGAGAATAGAGCAATGCCTTCAAAATTCTGAAGAAAAATGATATCCAATCTAGAATTTATTTCCAACCAAACTATCCCTTCAGTGGAAGACTACAATAAACATTTTCAGATATGTAAGATCTCCAAATTATACTTCCCCCACACCCTTTGTCAGGAAGCATTTCAGGATATGCTCCACCAAAAACAAGCATATGTACATATAAAGAAGAAAACATGAGAGATACATGAAACAGGACATCAACACAGGAGATCAAGCAAGAAAATTCCCAGAATGATGCTAAGAAGAGATCTCCAGTGAGATTTGCACAACAGGCCCGAAGGGCAAAAAGTACAGATTGGTGTGTGCTAGATGATTCTGGGAAAGATTTCTGTAAGAAAATGAAAGCTGTGGAATATCTGCATATCTTGAGAGGAGAACTAGACAACCAGAGAATTTGGGGTTGACTTAGTGATAAATCTACATAAAAGTAAAGAAAAAGAAAAGCAAAAGTACAGAAAAAGCCATTTGTTCCGATTAAACAAAGTTGTGTAAGAAGCAAAAGTAATCATAGTTAACTACTTGACTCAGCAGAGAGTATCATTTGCATAGTTACAGTAATGTAATTATTGAACAATGATCTAACCAAGGGGTAATTTAACTAAATTGGGAGCTAGATGTTGGAAAGGGTGTATTTCTGTAGTGTGGTAAATTGTCTAATTTGTACAGACAAAATTCATACTATACTGTTGAAAAATAAAAAATCAAAACTAATTATGTTATTGAGATATAAATAAAAGACAATCAGCCAAAAAGTTTGAAAGGGATGACTCTGAGATCAGGAATGGAACAGGAGGAAAGTGTTGTTTTCATAGAAGTGCCTCCTTAGAGCTAGTTGATCTTTTAAATCAGGTGCATGTGATAAAACTGGGATAAAAGTAAAAGTTAAAAAAATTATGTGGTTATGGACCAGATATTCCTGGGGATGCCAGAGAACATCTTTACAATATGTATAAAAGCCTTGGTTGATAAGGAGACCTATGCCAGAAGTCAGAGATGAAAGCAAAAATAGGAGCGAGGGAAAGAGATTGAGAGAGAGACAGAGGTAGAGAGAGACAGACATAAAGACCTATTGGTATTGTTAAACTTCTGGATCCATGCTTGGAACTAATCTTTCTCCTCTGATACCCCGTTTATTTAAGCCAAACCCCCCTTTTTCCACAGACTAGTTACTTCATAAAAAAGTTGAACCACCACACCTGAGGATGTGTTTGTTTCCTAAGCACTGACTGTACACTGAAGAATGCACAGTCTCTCCCTCTGGGTCCGTTCAGGAAGTCATCACCACTCTAAGAAGGCACTGTTAACCAGTTTCAGCCTCAGTTGAAGAGACTGAGTCTTGTGGAGGTTAAACATCACCCTGTTTGTGAAGGGCACAGCCAGGTTTTGATCCCAGTTGTGTGTGACTTTAGAGACCACACTTCAAACAGTATGCCACCATCCCCTCTCATAGACCTAGAACCTCATTCATCTACTCAGATCTGGAGGAGACAGCACTTATGACATTCAAAACCCTTCTCCCTGACCAACCAACACACACACACACACACACACACACACACACGCCCTTGAAATGTAATCCTTTGTGTCTTTGAAGAAAGATGTTAATGGGACTCTCTTGGTACTACTTCCCCATCCATCACTTGACAATTATTAGATGCTTTTGTTCCCATCGCCAAGCCCAGCTAATGACCTGGTTCTTCCTCTAGACCTGGCAGCAGTTAGCTAGTTGTCTCTTGTTACCCTATTTTTCCAGGGCAGAGCAGCCCTCCATAATTTTAAGGCCCACATTCCCCTTTGCATCCTCAGAGATCCTTCAAGACAACCGTCTGAGACACATTTTGCACTCACCTCAATGGCATCATTTGGATGCTTAACCATATACTGCCTTAAGTGGCTTTAAAATGTTTCTCTTCTTGTCCAGTATTTGCTTCGTCTCCTGGGAACTTCTTGGGACCTTCACATTTCTGAAGATACTGCTGAGTATATTTCTGGTACCTTTTTGTTTGTTGAAATAAATCCATATCACTTGGAAACAGTTCAGTATAGGAGATCCAGGGACATTAGCAAATCTAAAAACCCCAGAGTCCCTCAAGGTCTAGTTCTCAGTTAAAACAGACTCCCCAGGGAGTTTGATGTCAACATGCTTTCCAGAAGTCCTTCTGGATAATTCAGGCCTATCTCAACTTCTGCGGGCCTTCCAGGTAGAAGATTTTAGACCAGATGCTCTTGGCTAGACATCTGTGAAATCCCAAGGAGAGCCATAGATGGACTTTGAAGCCCTTAACTCCTCTAAAATGATATGTTGGTAACTGTGCTTCTGTGTATATCGACATTCATCTGGGAAGAGGAAGCAAAACTTTCATCACATTCTCAGATTTCCTGAGATCCACAGCATCTCCCTCTCCTTTACAGATAAGAATTACTTACTTAGACACAACTCTGTAATAAGTCCAGATTACCTCACCACATAGCCAAATAGATGGTGTCTCTTCCTTCTTCTGCCATTGACCCTCATGGCACTCACTTACTCACATGTTTGGAAAGCTGGACCTGGAAGAGTACAAAGACTTACTAGTGATTGAGGCTGATGGGATACTCCTGGTACATGCTTGATGGTAGATTAGATCCTTGTTCAGATACATCTAGTCCCTCTTTTCTCTCATCTCCATGGACAGAGTGTACGTCCCTACCCCTTGACTTTGTCATTGGCTCAGAAGACATAGTACAACAAAAGCAGGAAAGCCCTTCATGGTTGGGTTTGTCCTCCCACACCTCTGACCTGGCCCTGAGAAGAGCACACCTGTGTTGACCATGATCCCAGGAGGAAGGGGAGAGACCCATGTGGTAAGTCCACCCAGACACACCCGGCTTACAGCCTCTGGCCAACAATCAGTGGTGAGCAAGTGGAAAGGCCTAGCTGAGGTCAGCAGAGATGTCCAGCACCATGAGCCTAGATCAGCCACCCCAGCCTGCAGAAATGTAAGCAATACTAAATAATTACTGTCTTAAGTCAGTGCATTTTGGGGAGTTTTGTGATACAGCAAAGTAGTACAGTAGCTCTTCAGTAAACATTCATTAAAGGGAATAAATCACAAAAAGCCTTGAATGCTGTGTGAAGGAATCAGGATTCCTTCTCAGATCTAGCCCTGTGGTTATTCCTGGTGTACTGGCCTTTCCTTCCCAACTCAGAAGATGATCTGACAATACCACCTGGCACCGTGATTGGGGGCAGGGGACGCTTCCACCCTGACAGCTGGTCAAAGAGCAGTCACCTGTCATACGTGGTAACCAAAAATCATAGAGTAGGGAGCCTTTTACACCACACAATGTGAATCAATCCCACCAATCAAACCAATGTTTCACTGAAGAGGTGCTCTGTCTACGGTTTCTGGATATCTATGTTTTGGTTACCCGCTCTGTTCTAGGCCCAGGAGACACAAGAGTGAAGAAGACAACTCCATCTTTTATCTTCAGTTAATTCTCAGCTAAAGTCCCATAAGTTCCATTAGCAGGGTTTTCATTTGCATTTTGAGCTTGTTAAAAATAGGACCCAGGCAGCAAGCAGGTGGATAACAAACCCTATGAGAGGACAGAGCTGTGGCTCAGGTCATGTAAACAGCTCTGACTTCTTTAAAAAAAAAAAAAAAAAATTATTTATTTATTTGAAAGAGAGAGAGAGAGAGAGCATGAGCGGGGGGTGGGGGGATGTAGAAGGAGAGAGAAAATCTCAAGCAGACGCCATGCTAAGCATGGAGCCCGATGTGGGGCTCAATCTCACGACCCTGGGATCATGACACTTAACCGATTGAGCCACCCAGGCACCCCCGAACGGCTCAGACTTCTGAGGCAGAGCCAAAGCTCCACCATCTCAGCTTCCTTTCCGAAATATTGATCAAGAACCAGGAGCAGAGCCTTTTGCTGCTTAATTAGAGTCTAGGATCAAAACGTTAGAATCCACAACATTATCACCAATGTCTGCGAATGTCTTCAACTGGGTCCTGACTGCAGGGAGGAGATAGAATGCCAAGCACCGGCGACCAGAGTGTGTTTGGTGGCTTCTGGGCATGGAATGGAGTGAGAAGTGTTGACTGGAGTCAGGAGCTCGGCCTGGCCCTGGCTCACAAGAGTTTTGCCAGTGACTGGACCATCTCTCCTGGTGACCAGGCCTGTAGTCAGGTGTCTATGACGAATACTTAAGGTGCAGTTAGAACATGTGAGGACCTATTGTCTACACCTAAAGGGCAGGTGAGCGCTCAACTCAGACTTCGAACTAAATGGACTCCTCAGTGAAAGCTTACCTCTTATTTGTCACAAGGCAACTGTCTTAGAGACGCCCGTGCCCTTCTCACAAATGCCCTCTTGACATCAGCGCGAAAGCCAGAGAGAGAGGAACATATTCGTTTTGACTTTTACTTCTCCTTGGTCACCCCTAAAGTCAGGTGGCACTTCCTGAATCATGCTTCAGAAGTTCAAGCACATCAAGTCAGACAGATCTGGGACTGAAAAGATCAAAGAAGGCCTCTTCTAATTTCCAGAGCTTCCTGTTAATAACACGCGGAAACAAGCACCGACTTTTTTGTTCCTGGGTTTAGCTCCTTGCTAAGCTACGATGCGGAACTGTGTTCAAATGTTGTTAGGGAGACACATCACCAGTTGGAAAGGACTATCAGCTCCGTATAATTTAGGATTTTGGTGTCTTTTAAAAAATTCTACAATTGATTCCTTTGCTCGCGCATTATGACACACATTAAGGCCTGCATCTTTCAGCGTATATGAAAAAATCAATTTAAGTTTACTGCTTCTTAATTCATAGAACTGTTATACCCTCTGAAAGTATAATTAAAATGCAGAATGTGGCTGAGTGTATTTTCTGGTTTTATATTAGAGTAGGAGAAATAAAGGCTTGTGCAGGGCTTAGGTTAACTTATTGAAATAAATCATTGCTGCCCTTCATGGTTCCTCCTAAAATGCTTCTGTAGTTTTCATATGTGAATTCAGAGTGAGCCCAGTTCTTAAGATCCATGTTCTATGGAAGTAAAAGGCAAAGAAAATCCAGAAGGTGATAGCAGAATGTAAAAAACACAAGCAACTCACTTTGACTGTTTAGAGCCTGGTTTCGCTGCATTGGCAATATTGACATTTGGGGCTAACGATCCTGGTTTGTTGGAAGATGGGCTGGACCTTGCAGGATGGTTAGCAGGATCCTTGGTCTCTACTCAGTAGATAACAGTACCACCAGCCTACCTGGGACCACCAAAAATGTCTCTAGATATGACCAAATGTCCTGGGGTAGGGAAACGAAATCACTCCTGTTGAGAACGACATTTAAGAAATAAATAATCTTTAAGTTCTTTCTTTCTTCTGTGGAGGCAGACATTTGGAGTGGTAAATATCTGGTATACACTTTATACCAGTGGTAAAGTGGTATACACTTTACAATAAAATTATCATGGCTAATTGGCAGCATATTTTTCTTTCTTGGTGAAGCATGAAATAGTGGTGTATCTTCTAATTGACAGGGTCTTCAACTTAATGAGATACAGTTATTTTTAGAAACCGTCACAAACAGTATTTGAGATAAATGACATATTTTACATGTTGATTTAGATAATTAGTAATAAAATATGCTACTAGTCTTTTTTTCCCCCACTAACATATGTTCTTAATCACAAACTTCTGCACATGGTTCTATTTTTCTTACACTTTGTTTTTATTTTAATGATACTCTGAATTCTTTAAGAAGGCAGATGTTATGTTAGACATAGTTTCCCCATAACATGAATGGCATTTTATTTAATAAGCCCATTAATCACTGATGTGCTCTTTATAGTATACTACATAGGTACCCGATGAATAGTGGCTGGAAATGGCCTTTCTAAGGAACGACCATGAGAGGGAAAAATCCAGTTTTAAAGCACCACGCTCTGCCAGAGGCTGGGCAGCCTCCTGAAAGCATTTTCGGGAATGTTCCTTGCAGCCAGTCAACGTTTCATTGACAGGGTCATCAAAGAGTCAATAGGGTGCACTATATGCCGGGGACCATGTGAGGCTCTGGGGTGCAGTGATAAGAAAAAGCCACAAGGGGGTCAAC
Source organism: Procyon lotor (assembly GCA_028646535.1). Lineage (NCBI taxonomy): Eukaryota > Metazoa > Chordata > Mammalia > Carnivora > Procyonidae > Procyon > Procyon lotor. The sequence continues at coordinate 66,692,884 of CM053617.1, read as the reverse complement.
AAAGAGAGAAACGGGAACTCCAAGGTCGGGATGGGAGTGGTAAAAGCATACAGAGCTCAGTCTTGACAATGTGGAAGGGACAGAACAGCAGGTGTCCCGGTAGGACAGGGAAGGAGCCACAGTCACCAGAGGACCTACCAGTGACTCAGTCAGGCTGCTGCAGAGACCCATTTCAGAACATAGAGCAGGATCCCTATTGCATAGGGGGCGCCCTGGACTCGATCCCCAGATGCCATGAAAGGTCTTTAAGCAGGAGTGAAGGCCAATCAGACTTGTGTTTGAGAAGAATGGCCCGGCTGCCGGAAGCAGGCAGAAAAGGAGGGTGAGTGACTGGGGCAGAGAGGCCCCTCCGTGGGCTCTGGTTAGAGTCCAGAAGAGAAGACGGGCCCACGCCCCAGGGGTAGCAATGGAGGTAGGAGAACTGACCCAGTTCCCGGCTGGACGGGTGGAGTGGGGAGATCACCAGCTTTCTCACCAACTCAAATAGCCACAAGGAAATACAGCACTTCCAGAATCCCCCCCACCAAGCCCGGCCGCTGCCTCCCGCCTTCCGGCCCCAGAGACCGCCCCCCAACCGTCTGTGCTCTCGCCACATCCTCACTAGCCACCACTCACTTGGGGCCCTCCTCCCCACCGACCAGCTCGGAGCCCAGCATCCTTCGACAGAATCATGCCCCTGAAAGTGCTTCTCTCTCCCTCCAGCAAGCAGAACTGGCACAACTCCAACCTTGAGCAAACCCAAGCGACCCCATCTGTGAGCCTCACTCAGGTTACGGCCGGAGGAAAACCTGACAATCACGTGTCCTGGTCTCATGCAAAAATTCATGACCACAAATCCCAGTGATCTCCACTTTTCATGACCCAGGAATTAATACGTGACCCCAGTGATCTCCACTTTACCCGGCAAGCATGAAGTCCCTGGTAAGTAGACCCATCCTCTCAGGAGATGGAAGGGGGGTTTTGTGCCCTCTTGTCTAACCCTCCTATGGTCCCATTGTACTCCAACCCCCACTCCCCACTGACCCTGACACGCAAATCTGAGCTCAGGGCTTGGCCTCTTACATGGTCGAAAAGCTGAGCCATGAGTCAGGTGCTTTGTCCTCTTCTCGCCATGAAACCTAGCAGCCCACTCTTGTCTGTTCCCGTGTGCAGCCCTGGCCTGGTTGTTGTGGATGAGAATTCCCGCCCCCACGAGGGGCCATGCCCCTCAATTCCCCAAGGACTTTGTGCCCACGGTTATCTCCCCCTCTCCCTTGTGTTCTTGCTCCCTCTCTGTCTCTCAGAGATTACTACCATCAGCTTACAAACGTGTGGTTAGAATTTTATAATAAAACATCTGGATGTTTTTTTAAAATGGCCCACGGGCTGGCACCTCCACCGCGACTTTTTCTGTTAAGGTCACCGAAGATCTTTTCAGACACGTGGTCACCTCTCTGTCCCTATGTCCGCTGACCTCTCTCAGCAGCCCTGGACGCAGATTATCAACCTCTTCCCTTCCTTCTCTCGCATCCCGGTTTCTTCCTCCCTCGCTGATTATTCCTGTTCCACCTGTTTCCAGCTTTTCCTCCTCTCATCAAACCTTGAATGTTCCAAGTGCCCAGGCTCCATCCTGGACCCTCTTCTCATCTGTCTACACAATCTCTCTCAACAACCTTGTAGAGTCCCGCCGTTTGCCCCCATCCCCAGTTTGCGTCTCCTCTTACACTCCCTCGGGTGCCAGACGGACAAAGCCAACGTGTTTGCCGCAGCCTGCACTGAGCCTGCTGCCCCGCTTCACCGTTGCTGTTATTTACTCCCCCAAATCTTGGCCATACGATAGCCAGAGTGATCAGTAACAATCTCTAACGATGTAAACTGGACACCGCACTGTCTTCCATTGCACTGAGGATGAAGTCTAAGCTCTTGTCTCTAGCCTAAAAGCCCCACTCAGCAGGTGCTGGCCTCCCAAGCGGGCTGGAGATGAAGAGGTGTGGACGTCAGGGTGTCACATAACTTGCAAGTGCTATTTGCATTTAGGGCTCAAAACCTGGATGCATTTCCGCGCCGTGAGGCTCCGACCTGGCCACGGTGCCAGCCGTGTCTCGTTATGAGAAACACACACGATCTGGACTCAGCCCAGCTTCCAGATTCATTTGCCCTCTCCCCCCAACCACACCAGCCTGCTCTCTCCCCCGTGAACCTGGAACGCCGCTGTCTACCTGGGGTGTAATCCTCTCTGAGTCCGCGTGCTTGACTCCACTGCCTTAGACTCGGTCTAAACGTCCCTCCTGCAGTGAGACTTCCCTGAAACCCACCAAAGCACCAGGGAAGCCTCCACTTTGTTTCTTTTGTTTGCTTTTGGTACCTTGTCCTAATCCCACCAGCAACTGGATGTTTATATCGTGTTTACTGCTTCATCATCCCCACAAAGAACAGGAAGGACTCAATTATTTGTGGAATGCATGAATAAGTGAATGAATGAAGAAATAAAGAAAATGAGCCACTAAACTGCAAAAGGACGATGGCAAAAGAGGGGCCCGGCTGGCTCAGTCAGTAGGGCATCTGACTCCTGATCCCAAGGTATAGAGTTCAAGCCCCATGTTGGGCGTGGAGCCACTTAAAAAAAAAGTGAAGACTATGGCAAAGTCTTGTTCTATAAGGAAAATTAGCTGTTCAGTTTTATTCTGGAAAAAGAATGTGTTTATTCAACAAATAATTCATGAGCTCCTCCCCAGGCCGTGTCCGGTTCTCATCGATCACAGGGTGGGCTGTGGGGGAAACATGAACTATATATGCATCAAGGATTGTCTTCTTCCTGCTTTTCCTGCCTGATGTGCCACCAGTCGCCTGTCCCCCACACTCCCGCCCAGCCTGGGGGGTGCGGAGTGGCCAGGAGACGCGAGATTGATGGCACTGCCTATCAGTGGGGAAAGCTTGGGGGATAACAGTGGGCATCAGGGTGTGACAGACCCGGTCCCCCCATCGCTTTTGCAGGAGAAAGGAAGGACACTGGGAGCCGCACCAAGGATGCCAAGAGTGCCTGGCTTCCTGCCTTGGCAATTAGCAACGGCTGCCCAAGAGTCATGAGAGGTGACCGAGGGTGCCCATGAGGACAGTCCTGGCACGGCTGACCGGATGTCACAGTGCAGGGTGTCGGGCCAAGCGGAGCCAGGAGAGGGTGATTGATTCGGGGTGGCCCTGGGTGTGATGAAGGGGAAGACAGCACGAATTGGAAGAGCAGACGTGAGGAGGAGCCAGGGGAGGAGGGACAGGAGAAGGGGCAGAGGAGGAAACTGGGGTTCCCTTGTCTGGTGGCGGTGGCAACCACGTAGAAGCCAAGTGGAGAGGAAAGTCCGGAAACTGAGGAGGGATGGCCAGGATAATAGATGGCCCTCTTCCTTCCAACCCCCTCCCAGAGGAGACCAGACTAAGGGGGTCTCTGGGCGAAAGAACGATGTGTCCCAGGTGCATTCATATTGTTACCCTCTGTGCCCCATTAACAGATGGGAACTCAGAGACACCGAATGAGCTCTGCCGTGGACATCTTGGGTCCCTCTCCTGCTGCTCCAGCCGGGGCCTGACGCCCGCACAGTGGTGCCCCGGGGAGATTAGAGTCTGCAAAGAGATGACAGCGTGCTCTGGGACCCAGCCCTGCCCCTTCCTCCTGCTCCCTCCTTCACCTGGCAGAGGTCACTTCCCAGACATCTCTCTGAGTAGCATCAAGAGGAAAACAAATCCGAAGAAAAAGAGTAGCCGTTCCCCAGCCGCTGAGGTCCCACCAGCTACCATCTTGGGACTGGGGCAGGGATTCACACCCACCACGGAACTTTGGCAGGGCTCCCCAGTGAAGGCTTAAAGGGGGAAAAAAAACTCCTCAGATCCTCCAGACTGTGAGGGGAGAGCTTGCTAGATTTGCCAGGCACAGGCTTTTCCCTGTAGGCAACCCTCCAGGACCCAGACATGCCCATAAACCTCTCTCAGATGAACCCTCTGAATATGTTCTTAATCTTGACCTCTCCTTGCATTTTCTCCCCCATAAGGTTCAGACCTCTCATCCATGGATTCTACCACCTAGCTTTTATGAGCACCGTAGTTATTTTCCAACTATGTACCCATTTAAACTTTACAGTCTTTTATTAGGGTTGTATTCATGGGCAAATAAATACAAGGCCCTTGAAAGTTTATCTACTGGAAGCTTCCACCAGGGCCTACAAAACGATTCCTATCTCCCAGCTCAACAGATTTCATATCGTTATCTCTGAAAGAGGGAGCCTTTTGAACTGCAGATACCTAAAAAGGGTGAAGATAAATTTCTGCCTAACCAAAATGCTTGCTGTTTCACGGACTCTTCTCAACCATTAAAAAAAATTATTTTCTCTAGAAATCTGAAGCTATCAATGAATATTGAGTATGCTTCGATTCTCGGCCAAAAGGAATACTAACCTGGTTATAAATATGAAATCCACACTACCCATAGTCTGAGTTCGGGGTGGGGGGCTCCCAGCCCACAGCCCTGCTGTGGTGTCGAGACCTCCCCTGTTCAGGCTAATTATTGAACGATGGTTGCCGGCGAACATTTCAAAGGCATCCAACCCGTATTCTCGCCATACAATTAGTCACAGAGAGTACAATTCTCTCCTGAACTAATGGAAGCTTCTGGGCGCCCTGAAAGCATCTCGCCTACTGCATGTGTCATTTCTCCTTATCTTGTCAGAAGTTTAGGGGAGAAACATTTGTAAGCGGGGTCAGATGCTGGCCAGAAGGACACATGTAACACCTGGGAAGTGTGGGCGAGCGGGAGGAAGGAAGGGAGACCAGGGAGGTTCAGGCAAGGAGCTACTGCTTCAGAAAAGCCGAATTGAGCTGGACAGCAAAAGCCCGGGCACGTGACCTCCCGGGAGAGGCTGGGAGAAGCGCCTCAGCTCTGGGGGCATCAGGAGAAGACTCACACGGCTGGCACGGGGGTGCTGCTCATCTCTATCCCCTGCCTCTTCCTTCTGCGGGCCGAGGAGCTGTCACTGTAATCCGCACATTCACTTTTCCAGGATCATTTCATCCCTGGGACAACTTTGTAGATACAGGAAAACTCATTCTTTTGTTACCCATGGGGCAGGCGAGCCACGGAGAGGTGGCTGAGCGGTAACCCCAGCCTCCTGTTTTCTCTGTCTGGTGGTTTCGGTCCCTTCAGGATCCATGCCCAGGTTCGTAAGGCAGGGGGAGGGTCTGGAAGTGTGTTAAACTTGCCATTTAAACACAACTCAGTTGCTCCATAAGGATCTCCTTCTATTTAAAGGGCCACCTTCGGGTCGGCTGGGGGTGTTGGGATGAGGGCTGCCTGTCTGGGATTTCTCCTGCTGCCTCCTGCCCCGTCGCAGGGGCATCTGGGGAAGGTGGGAACCGCCTGATGGTGGCTGGGAGGGACGGCCCTGTAGACGTCTGAGACTACAAGGGCTGACTGCTCTCCGGGTCCTCCCCTGGAGCAGCAGAAACTTCTAGATCTCTCCATCTCCACCCGACGACCTGGAGGAATTATCTCGGGCTCTCTCTCTGGCTTGGGAAACACAGGAGCACTTTCTGGGCTCCCATCGTCGTCCCCAACAAAGTCCTTCCAGGGACTGAGCAGAGAGGTCGGACTTCTCTGCCTCTGTTTTTCATTCTGTCTACCAGAGCTCTTGTGCCCGACCCGTCTACACCCAGTTCTCATTGTGGACAGAGTGAGGGGAGGGCTGCCATCTTCTTCCTCTTGCTCCTTCCTTCCCTGGAGGAATGGGAAAGGTTTTCTTTTACCCCCAATTTCTGAATTGCAAGCCATGCCCTGAAGGCCACCACATTCCTGCTTCAGTTGGCACGGTGCTCCCCTTCCCCAGCAGAAGGGCACAAAGGAAGCAGGACTGATAGGTAGTGCAGGTGATCCTTTGGTTTCCCGTATTTAACATTCTTAAAATAAACACCAGTTGTGATAGATTGGAAAGACTAGGGAAAGCCCTCCAGCTTGGGAGCTTGCGGCCTTTCCTGTGCACGGGAAGAATCAGGGAGCGGGGCAAGGGCCCTAAAATGGGGTCACATCGTCAAAGTCCTTTAAAGCTTGCTTCCGTGGCCAGCACGTAGTTTAGGGGCAAAGGACACACGAGGAAGTATTAAGGCTCTTTGCTGTTGGCAGGGATGCGTTTTGGACTTCGTCTTGATCAAGCTGGCCTCCAAGATGGGAAAATTAAAAGAAAGCTCCTGATGGTCACAGAGGATTCGATGTAGAATTGCTAGGCCTTGCAGGACTTAAAGTCATCAGATCTAAAGTCCTTTTAGTATTCGCCTATTGTGTCTTCTTGTAAGATTCTGGGTGAATCCACAAGAATGGGACGGGTGGAGAAAGAGCGGACTACATTCCTGGGATTTCTAACTAGGAGCCTGAGCTCCAGAGGCGAGCCCGGTGGGCCCTGCTGCGGTCCCTGGCCCCCGGGGCCGGCCCCCACTGGGCAGCGGAATCTGGGAGGGCCTTCCTCCAGTCGACTTCAACCCCAGATTTGAATAGCACAAATAATCTGATTTTTTTTTAAATTTTATTTATTTATTTGACAGAGAGAGATCACAAGTAGGCAGAGAGGCAGGCAGGGGCGGGGGAGGGGGAGGAAGCAGGCTCCCCGCTGAGCAGAGAGCCCGATGTGGGGCTCGATCCCAGAACCCTGAGATCATGACCTGAGCCAAAGGCAAAGGCTTTAACCCACCGAGCCACCCAGGTGCCCAAATAATCTGGTCTCGAGAGCTTTATGAGGACTTACGAATTTCACTTCTTTGGGCATTATTTTACTTACTTTCAATGAGAGCCTATTAGAGATTTGCCCAACTCAGCTTAGAGCGTCACCTCATCTCCACGGCAGACCATTCATCTCCTTTACGTTCCTGTATGATGCTCTGGAAGGACGGTGGGGGGCTTGCCGGCAGAAAATAGGACAATCGCGCGGTGTTTTGAATGTGACATACGAGGCGTCTTCTCGGCAACCGCTCGGGAAGCGGAAGGGCTGTGTGCCAGCAGGGATCACCACTCACAAGCTGCTCGCGCAGATTCGAAAGGAAGTAGCTACTTGAGAAAGATGTCAGCGTTACGAAAAAGACACCTGTCAAAGATGAAACCTCATTTCACTCTAGAGTAAAGGGCTCCTTTGGATTCTCAGCTGAGCATACGATGAACATGTAATTTCTCCTCGCAGCCGCAAGAACGAATTCCCAGTAATACTGTGAAAACACGAATTTGCAAGAACGGGAGGAATGTATTTCTTAACTCCTGTGTGTCAGGTCTGTGCCAGGCAGGAAGCAAGCGTCATTGTCATCACAGTCCGGGGAGGCAGGCGTGGTCCCCGTGCCGCAGAGGAGCGCCTGGGGTCCTGCCCCGTTGGGGTTCCATGGTTGTAAGGAAGCAACGGCAGGCTCAGGATAACTCAGAGCCAGAGGGAGGTGCGTGGAATTCAAGGAGGAGGGGAACAAGGGTGCGTGGGGCAGGAACCAGGCAGATGCAGCGTCCAGGAGCTCACGGTCTGCTACGGGGGTTGGGAGACCGCTTGATGACGCTGCCCTGGGGCAGGACTCCCACGAGAGAAAGTTGAATTGGCCCAGCTGGGTCAGAAGATCTCCCTCCACTGGGTTCAGGGCATGGGAGAATTGGTGCACCAGAACCTTCTGGAAAGTGAGCAGGGCCCTTCCCCAGAGGTGGAGCCCTGGAATGTCTGGCCCCCAGAGGTGCAGAGACAGGCTCAGGGGAGGCTGGGCAGCCCCCAGGTGTAGGGCCCTGAGAACAGACTGGATGGATCCCTGTCCTCCCATATCTTAGCTCTGTGACCTTAGACAAGTAGCCTACCCTCTCTGTGCTTCCGCCCTCTCCCCTGTAGCATAGAGCTAACAATAAATCCCAGTTACTGCCTCATAGACTTGGGGTGAGATGCATTCATGAACGCAGAGCTTAGGACAGGGCCTAGAGCTGCTCCATGGAGATCGCTCCTGTTCTCACGACCTTGCCCAAGACCCAGGACCCAGCACATAGTTGCAGAGCCCAGACCAAAGTAAAATATGTGGCTTCTTTTTCAAGCAGTAGGAGTTTCTAGGCAGTAGGAGTTTCTAGGAGAGCGGAGTAGTCAGGACGGGCTCTCCTGAGCCCCGGGGCCCTGCGGAACTGAGCAGACGCCCCGCGCGGACCACACAGAGGGCCCACCCTGGCACCCCGACACTGCGCTGTCCCCCCAGCTCGCCTCTCTAGATGCTCTATCTTTTCATTCTGAAGATTGGCCTCTGGGAGATGGCTGGGTTCTCTTAGGAGCTCAGGAATTAGCAAACATCAGAGAGGCAGAGCATGAAACTGACGTCTTCCCATTCTTTGGAAGGAGGTGAGCAGACCAATCTGAACAATGGAGAACAGACGGTGGAGAGGGTCTGGGAACCAGAATCAGCCCCCTCAAAATCTCTGAGGTCTGTGGTCCTGGGGAGAAAGCTATCGTGGCAGAGTCAGACCTCGATGATGGAAAGGAGGCCAGGTACAAAGAAGAAAGGCCAGACGGAGCTCAGCACCATGCCATCTCCGGGTGACATGCTTTATTAGGAAGTGACTGGTAGGGAAGGGCTGCCGGTGACACTGTAATTGCCAGCGGGGACCCAGGAGCCCAGGAGCTGATGCTCAGCATCCCTATCATCGTCCACAGAGCCCCCTCCCAGAGAAAGCAGCTGCCTGCACGAGGAGCCTCATCTGGCTCCGAGCCCCTGGCCCGATTTCCACACGTGTGCACTCTTGTTCAAGGCTGTTAGACACTCGGGGGTGGAGGAGGAGGGCTTCACATCTCAGCCCCCTTTGCCCTTGCTTTGCCAGCATCTTCCCCTTGACCCCGGACGGCCCCGTCACATTTTGTCTGCCTTGGTGATTTGGGACAACGTGCTGGAAGGCAAGGGAGACCCCACACATTGCTTTCTCTCTCCCACAGCCTGAAATCCACCGTTTTTCAAGAAAGAAAAATCAAAGCAGCTCCCTTCTGATGCTGAGTTCTGGTTCTCATTGGCTAAGCTCCCGGTGACCACAGCACCCCTTTTTCCTGCTGTCTTCCCTGATCCCCACCTCATATCCAGGGGTTTCCCTGTCTTTGGATCGCAGACAAGGAGTCAGCAGCTCTCCTGTCCACTTGGCTGATTCTGTACCCCAACGAGCTTTCAGTGGCCAGCACCCCAGGAGCAAAGGGTTTAGTGCCAGACACTGACCAGGAACTGTCCCTGCACAAGCATGCAAAACTGTCCCGTCCCCATTCGGGAAACCGACACAACGCTTAAGAGAATCAGTCTGAAGTGGGACCACGTTACCCCTTTCTGGGGCCCGAGGCACTTTTGCGTTCATGCACCCCTTCCTCCAAAAAGAAATATAATGATTCCTATTAAAAGTTATATTTTATGACTGCATTTGTATATAGATAAATAGACTCCAGACCGGCTTACATCCTTCTGATTTTTAAAAGAAATTAAAACATTTTAAAAGAAATTAAAACGGAGCCCTGAACTTATGGTGGGCCCCAGCCCTTGGCCTTGCTGGGGCTCTTGGATAAAGTGCCTGGCCGTAGTTGGCTGCATGCAGGGGTGCGGGGGGTTGGCCAGGGCTCAGACCCTTGCTGGCCTTCCTCTTTTCCCTGGTGCTGTTTCCCACAGCTGACTGGTCTCTGTGGGAGCCATCCGGGCCCACTCTCGCTGCCCCGCTGGAGATGTCCCAAGTGCATGTCCCACATTGCTTATCCACATGTGGGTCTCTCTTCCCATCAGTCTGAGAACTCCGTGAGACCAAGAGCCCCTGTCCCATTATCCAAGGATACGTCCCAATACCTACCTGGACCCGTAAGAAAGGACATATAACAAACACTGAATGCTTGTCAGTTTCATACATTCATTCATTCCCAAATAACCCATCATGATAAATTGAAGTCTGCAAGCATGTTTTTAACCCCAAAGCAATTATTTGGGAAAAAAAACAAAACAAAACAAAACAAAAAACCTAAACCTTACTTCCAAGTTTGGGAGGATAAGAAAATGATTCCTTGCTGTTCTCAACCATTTCGCCTTGGATGGCGATGACTTTCAAAAAGAGGAAAAAGTCATTCAGAACCAGGGCTGTGAATTCAGTAGGGGATCAAACCAAGCGCTACTATTAGGGTAAAAAAATGAAGCGTGGCTGGGAAGCCACAGAATGATTTTCTGGGGTTTCAAATACTGTGGCTCTGAACACCAAACAATTGTTTGAGCAATCACAGAAGCACTGGAAAACATGAGCAGACTCGCAAAGCGATGATTTTGAGAAGGGAGGGCGCGCTCTTGAACACACCCGTTTAGGGTTATATTAAAAATCACACTCTCATCCCATTGTAATCATGCCTCGTTACAGCTCAGAAATGTGGCACGTGTGGATGATCGGCTAGCTCTTTAAAAATGGGACGTACTTTTCAGAGTTAACTAAATCAACAAAATTGCAGTTTATTCGAACGCAGCAGCAATCACCAATAAGGACCTGAGACCTCTCTGACTTCTTATTTCTGTAGTAAAGTGGAAATCTGATCACACACACACACACAAACACGCACACACACTTCACAAGGCTTCATTATCACAAGTGCCGATGCCTGGCAGGCAGGAAGACTTTCCGTGGACATGGCAGGCCGGCCATTTTTGATCCCGCAATGACTAAGTCTTCATTCCAATTTGGCAAATGACTACAACTAAGAATTGCTGCTCTTTCCTCCGTGATAGCTATTTGACATGCTAATGCCTATTTCCACGTTGGAGGGCTAATCTGTGATTTCACATAACTGCTATATTACTTTCTCCTCTGGGCGACCAAACTTCCCAAGGATCGTCCTGGGGTGCAAGGTGCATATAGCTGGGCTCCCTGAAAGGCGCTTCTGCCCACCCGGGGCTCCCCCTCCAGAAAGCCCGGCTGCCTGGGAATACCGTGGCTCCTACACCAACGCTCTCTCCCCCGCAAACATCGGCAGCTCACAACAGGAAGCAGCCTCCCCCGGAAGATGCAAAGGACCCCCTCAGGCATCTTATTTAGCTTCGTCCTGAGGAAACTGATTTTTCCGCTGCCAATTCATCTGCCCCGGGTGAACAGTGAGAAAATACCAGAGCAGTTGTCTTCTCATTAGGACCTTGTGCCTGATGGGGAAATCAGCCGCCCGCTGCCTCTCCAGTGAGCCCATCCGTCCTACCCAGAGGACGTGGGTGGACTTGGCGCTCTGTTGCTGGCTTGGTGGGACAGCATCGCTCACTCCTCGATTCTGGTGTGTGCGTTCAGTCTCCTTCCTCTCCCTGAGGAACTTCCGGAGTTGTGTTGCGCCGCAGAGTAGGAAAGAGGTGAGACAGGCACAGGGAGAGGTTGTGGAGAGGCGTGTGCGGGGAGAGATGCTGGGGCCTGGAGCGTGGGAGGCGTGCAGGTTGAAGGAAGGAGGCTTTGGAGATGTGTCTCCACACAGCATCCAGCACCATTCACGGGAGTGGAAAGTACAAGCAAGGAATCTAGGTGAGTTCGAAATTACTTTCTGGGGACTGAGTTGATGCTTGATCCTTAACAACCAGGCTCTGGGGATTGCGGTTTTGGAGTGCACCCCATTTCCATGCTCAGTTGTCTTTGTCTCCCTGGGTCCTAACCCAAGCCCTGCTGAACCCAGATTCCGCAGAATGTCTGTACCTATCTTGGCCTCATTGTCTTCCTTTGACACGGATGTCCTTCACATGCCCTTGACCTTCCACCTGAACCACGAGAGCTGCTGCTACACTCATCCTTCCTCGATGTCCCTGTTCCATACCTGCCAAAGTAATCTTCCAAAGTCATGGTGTGAGCCACTCATGTCCATGTTTAAGACACCTGACTCCTCACTGGCTAGAGGGTCATGTGAAAAATCCTTACCGTGGCCAATAGGTTCCTTACCCTGGGCTCCCCAAGGCTTTCTAGCCTCATCCTCTGGCCATCCTGCACACCTTCATCCCCTTCCCAGCCTCCCCTTTCTCTGGATGTCCTGCGGCCATCCTGTCCGGTCCTAAGAGAGGAACAAGTTGTCCTTTACCGGAAATCACAGCTTTGTCTTGGTTTCGAAGACACCGTCTTGTCCAAACTGCCCTCTCTCTATTTCTCCGTCACTTCTGCTGACTCCCTGTCTGCACGTCCTCAGGATGTGTGTTCCTCTGGCTGGGTCCCGGTCTTTCTTCATTCCAGCTGCAGCTTCCCCCGAGGGGATGGCGCACATTCCCTAGCTGGACCTGGGACCCACACACCGACGGCCTCAGAAGCACATCAAAAGCCCAAGCTCCCTTTGGAGTCACAGGCTCGTATTTCACACTATGTGTTTGGCATGTTTACAAGAAGATCTCTGGGACATCTTTACCTACTGTGCTCAAAACTGAACTTTGGCTTTCTTCCCACTCTGTGGTCTCTCATTGTAAATAAACCACCTAGTCGTTCATGCTTAAAATCTGAAAGTTATTCTCTTCCCTCTCAACTCAATTCACCAAGTCCCAGTCATTGAACTCTAGGATAGAGCTGATGCTTGTCTCTGACCGAGGCTCTGGGGGACCCCGATAATGTGCTCTGACCTGGAATGTCTAGCTCTCAGTATTCTCCTATCTCTGCTTCTGTGTACTCTTCACAAACCCCCCATCCTTTCCACCCCTGAGCTTTTACACGTACAATTCTCTCTCCCAGAAATATTTTTCCTTCCCTCTCCACAGGTTTGGTTTCTCCCATCCTTTAGAGAAGCATAAATATGATTTCTTTGAACATGCCTTCCCTGAATTCCCCCTCTGAAGTGCTCTCAGACCCCCCTGATTCCTTTATAGATCTCACAGCAGTTTCTAATGTTTTTTTCATCGACATGAGTTTCATCTGACTGCCCCCACGTAACTCACAAGTCCACGGTGGCAGAAATTATAGCCTCTTTATATGCCCGGATATCCCCAGAACAAATCAAAATAACACTCAACAAACATCTGTTAAACAGATGCATTTGGGTACCACTCACGTTTATAAAATGATGGGTATATTCATCAGCTTAGGCTAGGCTGCAGTAACAAATAGACCCAAATATGGGCCTTGGATCAGATACAACAAATCTTGCTCATGCCACCCCCCAAGGAGTGGCTCTTCTCCATGTGGTGATAAAGGGACCAAATCTCTTTCCATCCCAGAACTCCAAAGCCATCTAGAACCTTGTCATTGTATTCAGCTGGAGGAAGAGGAAAAGTGCACAGAGGAGCCATTGACCACTTGGAAGCTGGGGTCCAGAATTCCTCATGCACTCCCTAGAACGCAGTCAGGAGGCTGCTGGTGGGCTGGGAGAGGAAGTAAGTTTGCATGAAGAACAGCCATCTCTGTCCCAGGATGAGTTGTTGGAGAATTTTACCTTGAGAGACGATGTCTAGATTCAAAGAAACCAAGGTCAGTGTTTGGTACTTCTCAGAACCATCCAGAAAGGCTTGGGCCATGCTTCTTTAAAGTTGACCTTTTGACTAGTGTCACAAAATTCCTCTCTCTGGTTGTCCTTAAAAAAAAAAAAAAATCTTGGTTGAAAGGGTTAATGAGTAGCATCAATTTTAAAGTTCTTCTCTGCTCCTAAAAACTTAAGCTCTGCTTGCTTTCTGCTTCCCCTTAATTTTATGCTCATATAACCATTCCCAGTTGGAATTTTAAATATAGGTAATTGAAACCTTATCTTGTAGCTGGGAAATAAGTGTAAGGCTGTCCATCTGTTGGCAAAGAAGGTAGGTACCATTTACCTCTCCATTGAATCTGCCTTCTATAATTGGGGTTGCAGATGGCACCATCTGTTCCCAAAGTCCACTTATCTACAGTTGACCAAGAGGGTAATAACCTTCCTGGGCTGGATTCAATCCACCCCACACTCTGCCCAGCCACCATCCTCTCCATCCCATATGCGAGCGGGAAAGGTGGAGGAGGGATGGCTGGGATCCCAGGCCAGCTCGGCCAGGACAGCCCCAAGATCCCCCCCACAAAGATGTGTCCTGCCCCTGACCAAATCCACAAGTCCAGGAGGGAAGAGGCTGAGAGAGCACCCTGAACCTGGTAGCTTGGAGCTATTTCTGTTGCCCAGGAAACAGCTCCCTTTGTGTCCTGGGATCGGCAAAGACATATTCTATACGTTTTCCTCTCAATGATATTCTCCTCTTGCCGATGAGCAGCATATTGAGAAAACCCTGACATTTAATAAAACTTGGATGGCAATCCGCTAAATGTGATTAACCCTTTTTAGAGTTAACTGTCACTTCCTGACACCCACAGCAATGTTAAAAGCTCATTTCAAGAGCTAATACAACATCTTGGTTATGGACCTGCCTCCCTCACTTTCCAACTTGTATCGGGTGGGGGGTGGGGTGGCAGGAATAGGGTTTTAAACCATCTGGTGTATTCTCAGTAAACCAGAAAGAACCTACGAGATAAGACAGCTGGTTAGTAGTCACTCCAAAGAAAGGTTGGGGGGAATTAAACCATCGATTCATTTAGCTGAGTCATCTGTGAATGATGGTTAAATACGGAAGGATCATTAAGAAGAGAATTTCCTCATTGAAATTTGTATGATAGTCGATTCATTCTTAACCACAACATGGTTAAGAAGTTGGGATCATTATTTCAGCTAAATCCAGAATCACAATTGCCATTTTATCAGCCTCGCATTCCACATACTCAATTCAAAAGAATGTAATAAAGAACTCTATCAGTATGTACATAAATTTTCAGTGGTTGTTTCCCCAAATTGCTAACTGCCAGTGCCTCTGCCCGATTTAGAGATGCTATCCTAGAAAATTAACCTGTTCACAACTACTTCAACGCCAGACTTCGATAACGGCTATCTGTGCAGGTCTTAAACCCTAAGGGGAGAGGCTTCTAACTTGTGGGGGGCAGAATAAAAGACGCCCAAGTAGGACTGGGAAGAATCAGCAGGAGGACACAAGTGATCAAGGCGGGTTCACTTATGTGCCTGGGGCGCTCTGCAGGGAAGGGAAGAGTGACACCAGACAAGGCTGCTCTCCGAGGGGTGTACCAACATAAAGTAAGAAATTTTGCCTCTACTTAAGTATTTCAATATGCTGAGAGTGATAAAACAACATTTGTCTACCAAAGTCCCACTATATGCCAAGCACTATGCCTGGTGCTGGGGACTCAAAAAAGTCTACGTCCTAATTTGTGTCGGGATGGCATAGAATGGGAAACGGACAATACAACTACCCCCACCCGTAGTGTCCCTGGCAGGCATCACTCATCGATCGTAGTGCTTTTTTTGTCTGAACTGAGATGGAGCCTCAGAATTTGTCCTGGCATGGACCTCTAGGCAACCGTCGACCAGTTGCAGGGGCCGTGTGGAAGGACACACATGTGCCCTTCCTGGTGCAGCCGGTCTATGCTGGGGAGGAGAAGGAGGTGCCTCCACGGATGGGTTCATATCTGCTGACTTTGCTAAGGCCAGTCTGCCCACCTTTTCAGACATGAGCCGGAAATTACAGACAACGGTTAAGTCCTTAGGAACAAAATGCTTGAGTGTGAAGAGTTACCACAACTCATCTGGATAATCTCAGATTCTCTGGCATGAGGCTGGGAAGGTCTGAGGTGTGGTTCCCTCTTGGTGAGAGATGAGGCCACCTGTTCTAAGCCTTTTCATGGGGAATAGAATGAGGCGTCTTACCTGGGTCCCTGTAAATAATTCCAAAGATGGACAGAGAGAGTATAGTCTTGCCTGGAAAGGCCATTTTCATTGCCACATCAAGCATCCCAGTCCTACCGCTTGGCTGAGATAAAGCATGTTTAGGACAGAAACAAAACCTGCAAGATAAGGATGACACGGGGGGTGGGGGAGGGGGTTTGACCCTGAAAATCAGATAACATAGCAGAAGTAACTTCCTGTTACTCACATGTTGCAAAGATCAGAGGCCAAGAATTGCAGGAGTGAAAAGACAATGGGTCCTTGAGATGGACGGATGATTGTCTTCAGAGCAGAGGTTTGAAGAAAGTAAACAATTTATTCATTCATTGGTTCGACAGATATCTTCTGTGTGCTTGCCATAGACAGACCACAATAGCAAGAAAATAGATTGGGGTTCACTCATGGGGTTTATGGTGCACTCTCAAGAGAGATGGCATTCTTCATCCAACCCCACTGATGGTGACAGACCACTGGGTAATATCTTGATAGATTACCGCACTGGTTTCTTATTTCTGCTGTAACAAATCATCACAAAACTAGTGGTTTAAGACAATTCAAATTTATAAACTTCAAGTTCTGGAGGCCACAAGTCCAAAATGAGTCTTATAGGGCTAAAATTAAGGTGTCAGCAGAATGAGAAAGAAGGAAATCCTGCCATTTGCCATGATATGGACGGACCTTGACGGCATTACGCTAACTGCAAGATGTCAGAGAAAGACAAATAGGGCGTGATATCACTTCTATGTAGAATCTAAAAACGCCAAAGTCATAAAGACAGAGAGTAGAACAGTACCAAGGCGGGGATGGGGGGCATGTTGTTTAAGGGTACAAATTTGCGGGGCTCCTGGATGGCTCAGAGGTTAAGCGTCTGCTTTCAGCTCAGGTCATGATCGAGCCCCGCATGGGGCTCCCTGCTCAGCAGGAAGCCAGCCCTCTCCCACTCCCCCTGCTTGTGTTCCCTCTCTTGCTGTGTCTCTCTGTCAATTAAATAAATAAATAAATTCTTAAAAAAAAAAAGGGTACAAATTTATCACTAGTAGATAAATAAGTCCTGGACAGCAAATGCACAGCACCGTGATTACAGTCAACAATGCTGTCTTCTAAACCTGAATGTTCTTAATTGCCATCTCTACAAAAGGGAAATGATATTTATGCAATGTGATAGAGGTGTTAGCTAACGCTGTAGTGGTGATTATATCGCGGTAACTAAATATGTCAGGTCACCAGGTCATGTATCTTGAACTTACACAATGTTATACGTCAATTATATCTCAGTAAAAACAAATACATAAAGAATAAATTGAAACACACTTCATTTTTTTTTAAAGGGCTGTGCCCCTTCTGGAGACCGGAGAGGACCTATTTCCCTACCTTTTCCTCTTCTAAAGCCACCTGAATTCCTTAGATCCTGGCTCTTTCTTCCACCTGTAAAGTTCATCACTCCCAATTACTGTTCCTCTTGTCACATCTTTTCCTGATTCTGACCCTCCTGTCTCTCCTTCACAAGGACCCTGTGATCACATTGGGCCCACCCAGACAGACCAAGATAATCTTCCCAACTCAAGATACCTAGCTTAATCACATCTGCCAAGTCCTTTTTGCCATCTAGGGTGACAGTCCTGATGAGAAGATTGTGCTCATCTTCAGGTGGCCACTAGTCAGCCTAATCTTGGGCTGACTATAATAAATAATATTATGTATAATATTAAATAATATAAATAAATATAGATAAAATATAATAAATAAATAAAATATAATAAAATTATAACAAATATAAAAACTATAATAAATAAGGTTATTTATAATATTAAATAATATAAATAAAGTATGATAAATATAATAAAATTATAACAAATATAAAAACTATAATAAATAATATTATTTATAATATTAAGTAATATAAATAAATATAAATAAACTATAATAAATAAACTATAATAAAATTATAATAAATATAAAAACTATAGTAAATAATATTGTTTATAATATTAAATAATATAAATAAAATATAACAAACTATAATAAAATTATAATAAATATAAAAACTATAGTAAATAAAATATATATTTTTAAAGATTTTATTTATTTGACAGAGAGAAACACAGCGAGAGAGGGAACACAAGCAGAGGGAATGGTAGCGGGAGAAGCAGGCTTCCTGCAGAGCAGGGAGCCCGATGCGGGGCTTGATCCCAGGACCCTGGGATCATGGCCTGAGCTGAAGGCAGACACTTAACAACTGAGCCACCCAGGCGCCCCTATAGTAAATAATATTATTTATAATATTAAATAATATAAATAAATATAAATAAAATAAACTATAATAAAAATAAATAATAATAACAAATGACTAAATAATTTTGCCTCTCTTTCCTTTGAACTCCTTGTCCGCCTTCCCTCCCGTCCAACATGCCAGCAGCAAGAAGGGCTTTCTCCAGGAACTCCCATCCCCCCTCAGAGCAGCCCTGAGATGATGACCCCATAAGCTATGGTGTTCAGTTACAAGGGCTGGGCTCCTAGGAGAGAAAAGCTGATTTGAATTCTAAAAACCTCCATTTGGAAAATCAAAGCTGAAGTCTAAAGGATGAGGGCAAAAAGTTAATCCGTGTAAAACAGATTAGGAAGAAAACTCACCGGTTTCCGTCCAGGAGGGGAGAAAGCTTTCCCCACCTGGTCACGAGGGAGAGGCCAGAGGCAACCGGTGTGAATTTAGCAGCCGTGGGTCCCGGAGTTGTCTGCAGCCCTGACTTACCGCCAAGATCAGAACTCTGGAAGGGTGAGCGGTGTGACCCCTGAGTCTCCAGGGCACCGTGGAGCTGCCCTCAGGCTCCCGCAGGCTCAGGGCAGCCAGCCATGCCCGTGGGCTGTCCCAGCTCCCAGCTCTTCTGTCCTCCCGGGGTCTGCAGTTCTGGGCACCCCTCGGTGGGGCAGGAGGGCACCTGAGACATCCTTGTTTCCCCTCCAGACAGGAGCAGAAGGCCCTGAAAAGGAACTAATGGGCCCCAAGTCTAGGGACAAGAGGAGGGTGAGCCTTCAAGAGCAGCCATTGATGCACAAGGACGGGACCAGAGCAAGGATGAAGGCAGCCCAGGCCCCAAGTGACGCCTCTGGTTCCAAGTGACACAAGAGCTCTTCCACGCTGAAGGCATCTGGGCTGCAAGCCTCGAGAGCGGGGCATGGAGAAGGAAGGAAAGGACCCCGAGCTGCTTAAGGCATTTGCTGGGACTGAGGGCCAATGAGGTAGGCAGGTGGTTTGGTTACAGAAAATGCCTAACCCACAGGTGGTAAAACCACGATATTTGCAAATGGTGCTGAGTGTTCAGGGGAGATCCTGGTCTACGCAGGTCCTCAGAGGGTCCCCCGAGAGGAGGCACGTGGGATCTGAGACCTGGGGTCTTCCCTGTGGTTTTGTAATCACAGTTCTGAAGAGAACAACTAGTCCAGGACCACATGGGGGGAACCCAGAAAGAGGGGGATGGACCCGGAGTTGGGCATTCAGGTTTAATTTCCCTCGGTCCTGGTGATAAGAAGCCCCATCTAGACTCAACAATTAGCCATCTATTCCCTGCTTCTGACATCACTGCACTGGCCCTGGGGTGAGGGGGCCATTCTGAAAGTTTCCAAATAAACATTGCACATCTTCCTCAGCACCAGTCTTCCTCCAAGATGTGCTAGAGAACAATGAAGTATTTAATTACAAGATAATTTCAATGTTTTCTTAAGAATAAAATCAAGCATAGAAAAAGTTTGAGCAGAAGCAAGAAATGGAAAAGTGAAATGTCCAAATGAATAACCACCATCTAACTCAACAATTGTCTATAGTTACCCGTCCAGATGGGAGTTATTGTTGTTGAACCATTAAAAGGTATGTCTTGGGGGCGCCTGGGTGGCTCAGATAGTTAAGCGTCCGACTCTTGATTTTGGCTCAAGTCATAATCTCAGGGTCCTGGGTGGAGCCCCATATTGAGCCTTGTGTGGTCGGCTGGCTTCCTGCTCAGCAGAGAACCTGCTTCTCTCTTCCTCTCCCTCTGCCCCTCCCCCATCAAGCGCGTGCTCTCTCTTTCTCAAATAAATAAATAAAATATTTAGAAATAAATAAATGAAAAGTATGTCACACACTTCCTGACATTTTATTATAAATAGTTCAACTTGTAGCTCTTGAAAATATGAATCATTATCACAGCTGAGAGTATGACTGATAATTCCCTGACCTTGTCCAATGCCTAGTTCATGTTCATATTTAATCTATGGTCTCCAAATAACTTTTATAGCCAGTCTGTTTTCTAACTTAATGCCACCAAGTTGCATATACTGTGTGTAGTTGTCATGTCTCTAAATTAAAAGTCTTGTCACTTGTTTCTAATGACGTTGACTCTCTGAAAAGACAAGCCCAATTGTCTTGAAGAATGCCCCATGTCCCAGATTTGTTTGATTGCTTTTTAGAAGTGTGGCTTAATTTGTTCCTTATCGACGGATTGCCAAGCTTTCATAATTCATATTTTTTAAACGTGCGTTTTTAAAAAAAATCTACAGAATTTATATAGGATTATGATAAGAAGGAGAAGAAGTTACATTGAGCCCCGATAACGGTGCTAAGTGCATTACATGCATTGTCTTACGGAAGCCTCGCAGCAACTTATAACAAAGACATCGTAACACTTTCATTATGTCCATTTTGCAAATGAGGGAGGACATTAGCTTTTGAAGAGGGTAGTCATTTTCTCAAGGCTACAGGTAGGTGTTTGCACCCGAATTTTTACTCTGTCTCCAAAGTCCAAGAAGCTCTCATGCCAGTGCCCCCCACCAGAACCCGGGCTCTTGGAGGATGAAGTTATGTTTTAGCCTTTCTAGACCCTCAGTATATGGCATGGTACCTCTGCCCCAGAGCAGACTCAGAAATGTGAATACTGAGCCGTAGCCTGTAATGACGCCTCACCCATGGGGCACATATTTCTTGAATGAATGAATGACCCACCATCTTTTGGGGTATTAACTCAGCCTTTGTGCTTTATGAAAACACCAGGTTTAGGACCAGTTTTAACACCTGGTCAGCCCAGTTGTCCTTCAAGAGGACTAGTCTCTCCATGAATGACGGCACTGAGTTGGCTCTAATCTTGTAATCCTTTTGCAAACATCGCAAGACGTTCGAGCAATGTATCACAAAGGAGAGAGTAGTTTCAAACTTGTCACAGATTCCCACCTACTTAAACATTTTCTCTAAAGTAAGATTTACCTCCCACTGTCCCTTACGATCTTGGCACTTTAGAAGCTGACTGGGAAGAACAAGGACAAGTCAATCCGTCTGCAGCGGGAGCATTTGTAAAAGGAGTGTTGACGAGAAAATAATTCTCCCCTAAGTGTCAGGAGGACAGAGGTAGAGGGCACCCACGCAGCAATCATGAACCTCTCTCTGCCTTCCTGATCAGATGACAGGAAGTGGGTGCTTTGGAATTCAGTAGGGTGGACACTCTCAGCTCACGGTGACTTAAAGCAATGACTCCGCGCTGCTCATAGAGACATATGTAGGCATCAAACAGTGTGCATTATCAGGACCTATTAAAATATTTTATGTGGTTTTTTTTCCTGAGGATACCAGAAAGGAAAGAAATGCACAAATACTCTCAAGGTTCCTTGATCACTATTTCTCCACCAGGATGCTATAAGGAAAATTTATGTCTGATTTATCGGTGTTTCCCAGTAAAGACCCACAAGTTGTCTGGTTGGCATCGGCATTCAGGTGCTTGATCAAGTCA
The DNA here is from genome assembly GCA_028646535.1 of Procyon lotor. Classification (NCBI taxonomy): domain Eukaryota; kingdom Metazoa; phylum Chordata; class Mammalia; order Carnivora; family Procyonidae; genus Procyon; species Procyon lotor. The sequence goes on along the minus strand of CM053617.1, from coordinate 66,671,436 downwards.
CATTGAATAAGGGAAGGTTCTTGGGAGAAATCAAGATATAAGAGAATGATTTAGGAAGGACTCACATAGACCACTCGATTTCATCCACCTTGTTTGGTTTTTCAAAGGAGAAATCTAGGTCCATGCTCATTTTTTATCCTGATAGGCAGTCCCTCCATGGGTAATGAAGCAAGTCCTGTTAGCATTCAGATAATCATTTAGATTAGATTAGATTAGAACTTTAAAAAGTTCTCGTTTCTGGTCTTCTCTCCTAGACATACTAATTCAGCAAATTGGGAACTTTGCTCAGAGATCTCAACTATCATTTTATTTTTTTAAAAGATTACTTATTATTTATTTATTTGAGAGAATATGACGAGGGGGCAGATGCAGAGGGACAGGGAGAAACAGACTCCCTGCTGAGCAGGGAGCCCAACTCGGGGCTCAATCCTAGGACCCTGAGATCGTGACCTGAGCCAAAGGCAGATGCTTAACCGGTTGAGCCACCCGGCCACCCCATAAAAATCTTCACTTTTAAATACCTTTTGGGATGGTTCTGAGCAAGCCCATTTTGGGAACCACAAATTTATGATTATTCAAAGCCAGCAGCAAGGTCAACGTACTTTGAAGGAGGATTAATTCACTGCAAGATAATAGATCATCTCAGAGGGAGAGTCAGGCAGTTAAAGGGTCTTGATCCTGGCTACACAGTCCAGTCCTCTGGGAGAGCTTTTTAAAAACATGACGCTTTGCCTTGTTTCTAGACCACGTAAGTCAGAATCCCTGCGGTGGAACCTAGGCATCATTAGTTTTTGAGAGCTTCCCCAGAAGATTCTAAAGCAGCCCAAGTTGAGGATGATTGAATTAAATAAAACCCTGTTCAAATTCATGTCAGTTGGTCCCACTTGCTTGTCAGTTACCTTAATAACAGTCTATACTTTGCAAAGTACACACTCATACTCTGGATCAGGCAGGGCTGATCTTACAAACTCCATTTTTCGGGTGAAGAGAGCGATGCTGAGAAAGGTGGTGCACAAGTTAGCACAGTTGCACTTTATGGAACGAGCCTGTGGGCTTACAGCCCCGAGTTCATGTTCTTTCCATTGTATCACATGGTCTGCACATGTTTAAAACTTTCCTGCCAAGTTTGACCTCCCTCAGGTTAGAGGTTCTTTGATGATGGTCTTTTAAAGATGATGCGAGTCTCTCAGCTTGACTTTGAGTGGCAGATAAGTGTCCAGGGACGGGGGGAGAGGATCAACATAATCACACATACCCCTAGAAGACAGCCAGCCAAGGACGGACTGATTCACTGCGATGCTCAAAATTTACATCTTATTAAAATATGATATAAAATATGATATAAAGGGAAAAAAAAACTTCAAAGACAAGCAGTTAAGGGAATCAAAAGTTTGCAAGGAAAGGACTAAATGACTCAGGGAAAGAGAGAACGAAAACAAGATAATATATATATTTAGGATCAGGCTTTCTGATTTACCGCAATCTGTAGTACTCTGAATCTGACTACATTGGGTATAATTATTTCTGTCTAAATAATTTTGCAGACTTGCAGCATAATAACTCAGGATCACAAATAAGAATCAACTCTTCTGTGCTCACAACACAGCCATAATTATGTTCTTGAGTTGGTACAGCTCCTTACAGCTTGGTGCAAAGTAATTATGTTTTTTCTTGGTGCAAAGTATATTAACCTGTGGAAATTACAAACCGTGAAGTGTAAGAAAGGTCTGTCTTTCTAATGGGAAAATACCAAGTTTGGCCTACTAAATATTCCAATCTAAGTGAATTAGCTGGCGCCATGAGGCCTCCCTGAAGGAAAGTACTGGTCAGTTCATCAGCTTCCCACATGGCTGGAGGACACTGTCACTGGAGGAAATGTAAACACAGCTATTCCCGTTTCCATCAAAGATAGAAACGTGCATTTGATTGTGGCAAAAGCTCCAGACTACTTAGACCTATCCTGGTTGGTATGATGGTTCAGCCATTCGTTTGCAAGGCTATACATTCTAGTCTATGAATGTAGAATAATTTATCAGTTGGTGGCTGTCCCTGGGGAGTGGTGAACATTGGTGTGGGTTGAGTGCCATGTGCTTGAAGGGGAATACCCAGTGGGCTTCTACTGTATTCGTGATGCTTTACTTCTTAACCTGGATGGTAACTATATGATATTTGTTATATCATTCTCCATATTTTTGTTCATCTGAAATAATTTATAATTGCCATAATGGTTAATTTTATGTGTCAGTTTGACTGGGCTAAGGGATGCCTGGATAGCTGGCAAAATACTATTTCTGGGGTGTTTGTAGAAGGGGTTAGCATTTGAATTGGTGAACTGAGTAAAGCAGATGGCTCTCCCCAGTGTGGGTGGACCCCGTCCAATCTGTTGAGGGCCCAAATAGAACAAAAAGGCGGAGGAAGGGTGAGTGCACGCTCTCTCTGCTTGAGATGAGATATCTATCTCCTCCTGCCTTTGATGTTTCTAGTTCTCAGGCTTTCAGGCTGACATGAGACAACAGAAACCTCTTGCTCTCAGACCTTCAGACTCAGATGGAATTCCACCACCGGCTTTCCCGGGTCCCCGGCTTGCAGGTGGTGGACGGTGGGACCCGTCCAGCTTCCATAACATGTGAGCCAATTCCTACAATAAATCTCTTCATAGACGTGTGTGTGTATGTGTGTGTATGAATCTCCTAATGGTTCTGATTCTCTAAAGAACCTTAATACTATTTCTTTTATAAAAAGAAAGAATACAATTCAAGAAAGATGGCAGGATGTATATTTTTGATTTTTCAGAATCTGTGTATAGATATAGATAAAACAACTACATTGCAAGTCAAATCTCAAGGACAAAATTCATAATAAAACTAGACAGTAAGATATTCCTGCAAACCCCAAAGTACAAGCAAGAAGAGAAAAATCTCCAAAAGTCAACAGACTTGTGGTGTCAGTGTAAAAGAAAGCAGAAAAACAGGAAGCCTTCAAAATAATTAACATATTTACTGAGAAGCAACACATGTCCATCCAAGAACAGCAGCTAGAGGATGGAGGGGTTTTTACTGCTGTAGTAATGAGCGAGAGCCAGATTGAAGGGAAGAAGGTTTAAAGGATCTGACAATGTCCAGCCCCCATGAACTCCTGAAACTGACCCTTGGGGCTTCCGTCTAGGACAGAGCTCCAAGTTGAGAAGATGCTGTTAGAAGTGTCATCAAAACTGAGGTAGAAAGGAGTCCCGAAATAGTAGAAATAGAAAGGAAGATAAAGTGTAGGTGGAAGAAACAGAGCCAGCAAAATATTAGGAAGTGAGCAACCCTATTTTGAACATCATCTCTTCTCTCTCCTGTTGAGTTTGCTGGCTTTTAGAATGGTTTGATGCCTATCTAGCTGAACTTCTGGGATCCAATGCTATCTCAGCCTCCTACACCTCTGCCATCTTGCCTTTCTCTCCCTATTTTGAACATCATATCTAAGCAGCAGGAGAAGGAGCTCTGTGAAGCTAGAAAAGCAACATTTGAACCAATCCTCTTTCTAAAAGTTCAGGAAAACTAATGTCATATGTATATATAAAAACCACAGAAGACAATCCTGATCAAACCCCGTATGAAGTTACAATAAGGAAAAATAGATTAGGGAGCAGAATAATATCCCAACTGACAATGAAAGTACTCCCAGAATCCATGTTAAGAACCAAGGAAAACTATTTCAAAAGTAACTTAAAGATATTTTGAAAATGACAGAAGACACAAAGAACAACATAAACTGGAATTAGAAAAGCTCAAAATGAGGTTAATAAAACTTGAAAACGATAAAAATAAGAATTTAAAAATATCGTTGGAAAGGGGGATTAAACTCGAAGGAATGCAAGCATAAACAAGCATAAGTAATGTCTTTTTTAAAAAATATTTTATTTATTTATTTGACAGAGGGAGATCACAAGTAGGCAGAGAGAGAAGGGGAAGCAGGCTCCCTGCTGAGCAGAGATCCCGATGCGGGGCTTGATCCCAGGACCCTGAGATCATGACCTGAGCCAAAGGCAGAGGCTTAACCCACTGAGCCACCCAGGCAAAATAGTAGGTGTAAATAAACAAGATATGAAAAAATGAGATTTTAAAAAGATGTAAGATAGCACAAGTATTGAGAATAGGCAAAGAAGATCCAACACGCAGATCATAGCAGTATCTGAAGGAAAAATGCTCCACGAAGGATGAAGAATAAATAAGACAAACTTGAATGCAAGGAAACCTTCCTGAAATAAAGAAAAAGATATGAAACTATGTATTGAAGCAAGACAATATTAACATAGAACAACTAATAAAAAGATGCATCTAATAAAATTACTTTAGTTATTAAAAGAAAACGTGTGAAAAAAATCTTTTGGCAAAAAGAAAACATTTATAAGGAAAATAAAATTATATTATTATCAGAGTAATTTTCCAGCACTGTTTTTGTGCCAGAAAATGAAGTAGCATATCTAAGATATTTAAGGAAATATTAATTTGAGCCAGGATTTTATATCTAGCAAAGCTTATCTTCAAGTATCAAAAGCACAGACAAACGGTTACCAAGATAAAAGAACTCAGAGAATAATGTTCACGTGAAATCTTCCTAAGGAGTCTAGTAGAAAACAAGCTTTAGATTGTCAAAACGATCAGAGAATCACGAGCATGAGGACCGGCAGTGAGCGTTACACATGTAGTTACTTGTGGAAATAAGAATAAATAAGCAAAAAAAAAAAAAAAAAAAAGGCAAAAAAACAAAACAAAACAAAAACAAAAACAAAAAAAGAATAAATAAGCAAAAAGGGAAGTATCATGGTATGTAATTGATATGTGACCTAAGTAGCTAGAGTAAAAGCATAATGAAAGAATTAAGATGTTTGCAATAATCATAGTTGGTGGTGGTAGCATTGGAATTGTCATCAAGAGATGATGTGTGTCTACGTGGGCTGAGCAAATCAATAATTATGAAGTATTCTACTTTTATCAACCTTTGTATTCTTCGGAACCAAGATTTTTAGTGCAAGGAGAGAGAGAAAGATTCAGATATAATACATACGAAGCCAAATTAAACCTCTGTAGCCTTGAGTATAATTTGGAATTGAAATTCACATGTTGTTGAATTCATTCAAATGAATGAATTCACATGTTGTTGTATCTTTATTTTGGGGGAGAAATACATAGGTCTCCTAACTCTGCCCACTCTGACATCCAGTAGCAATGATCATTCCAAGAACATGGATTGTGGTCTTGAAATTTTTCTTAGTGAAAGAAACCACGGTTAGAGAAATGATTGGTCTTAGGTCTGGACCCGAATATGTATAAGATGAATCTGGGACATGTTGTAGTACCAGATAGCAAGGAAGCCCCTAAGACTACTTCCTACTACTGACCACATATGAGACAATTAGAGTGAACTTCAATAAGAATAAGAATGGCAGTGTTTACAAACGTGTTTAAATCCAGGAACCAATGACAGGGACTAATTCATCTTGGATGACAGGAGAACAGATAAAAGAACCAAGCATTCACTCTCCTTTTCCTGTAAGAATTATGCCTCAATGATCAAATAGCAGGTAAAAGAAGTACATCCTTGGGGCGCTTGGTGGCTCCGTGGGTTGGGCCTCTGCCTTCAGCTCAGGTCATGATCTCAGGGTCCTGGGATGGAGCCTCACATCGGGCTCTCTGCTCAGCTTCCTCCTCTCTCTCTGCCTGCTTGTGATCTCTCTCTGTCAAATAAATAAATTCTTTAAAAAAAAAAAAAAGACCATCCTTATAAAATTATTCCAGGAAATACATGCAATGAAATGGTAGGGTCGGGACAACCTCCAGCGAATGACTGGATCAATGCATTGAGTATCGTGGCTGTGATCATCCAAAAAGAGCACAAACCAGACCCTCTGTTCTTCCTGATGAAAGAATACAACTGTGATCTTGCCAAAGGTGTCCAACCTGAGTCTAAACCACCTTTGGGATCCGGGCACCACATTCCAAGAGATGCAGAGGTTCGGGAGCATGTTAAACCACATTGTCATCAGGCACCTAGCAAAGTCCAATCTGTGGGAAACTATAGGGCAAAGCGTCACATAAATTAGAAGGGAAAAAAATAATGTCAGTTACATACAACTTTAAAGGTAGATATTGTTTCAAAATATGGGCAAGATTAAATTGCAATATCAAAACAACACTAAAATGATAAAAACATGGAGACCTCCAAGGATGTTCTACAAGAAAAAGGGTCTATGATTGGAATGAGGCATGTGGAAGGATTTCTAAGGTGGCTGGCCAAGTTCTATTTCCTGATTGAGGCAATGGTTGCAGATTATTTACATTAAAATAATTCAGTAAGCTATTCAATCCATCAATAAATGCTAAGAAGAAAGAAAGATTGCCAGGTTCACGATTAGAACTCTCAGGATTGAAATCACACCCCTGGCCCTTGTTAGCTATTTCACTTGGGCAAGTCACTTAGCTTTGCTGAGACTTACTTTTTCTCATCATCAAAATGGAGTTGAACTTGCAGTGTAGCAGTTAAAAAAAAAAAGCTCCTACCTCCATATTTTTGTCAAGATGGAATAAAATATGATAACATAAGTAAATTTCATGGAGCCTCGCTGACTAGCACGAACTAAGATCTTGGGAAATGATCTTGATCTATGAATATGGATCTCGAACATCTAGAGGCAGCTTTGCTTTGGAAATAGTTCTGGATTTGCCAGTCATCCCCTCGGAAACCCGGAGGAGAAAAATCGCTTGCAAGATGGGAATCGTAATACCTGCATCCAGGTGATTGCGACATCTGGGAGAGAGGGTGGCGTGGACACCTGGCTAGCGGTCATTTCCGCCACAGAGAGCTGGCTGCTTGTCATGGCCCTCCAGTGCCCTCAAGGCGTGTGCTGCCTAACGGCAGGTGAGAGGATCAGCTGTGTCCCAAGGCCCTTTAGTCTATGCAACTTTTTAAAAGTCACACTTCTGTTTAACCTAATAGGAGCCTTCTTGAGCGATTGCCATGATTCAGGTAACAGTGCTAGGCCATGTCCATGGATTAGGGCATAAGCAACAACACCGTTACCCCCTCCTATAAACACAGAGAAGGTGAGTCACAAGCTGGAGATGGGAGGGGGGAGGAGGACCCACACCCGGGCTGGCTGGCCACACGACTCAGTGTTCACTACTCCAAAGCCTCATTGAAGTGTGTAGATGAAAAAGCATCAAAATCCTCATCCTGCTTGTCCCCCACCCCACCCCCTCGAGCCACCGCGGCCCCCAACCCCAAACACAGCTGTCTCAGGCACATTTTGCTCAGGGAACCCCCAGCCACAGTGGCTCCCCTTGGCCCCACAGCTCCCCGCCATGCTACCATGGGAGTGCTTTGGGACCACGGCCTTTTGTTGACCCTCCTGGGCCTCTGTTCCCTTTTGAATCTCCATGTGGGTCCTCAGCAGTAGGGTCACCTTGTCAACTCTTGTGGGCACCTTCTGCCATGATGTTTCAACATCATGGGCTGCCACATAAACCTAGATGGACTATTCACATCATTTTTATTGGAAAATGGCCGCTCACAACTGCTATTTCTCTTTAAAAGTAGAAGGAAATAGTCCAGAAAGTAAAGGTTTAGATTTGGGGGTTAATTAACTGGAGGTTAACATCCTGTCTCCATTGGCCCTCCTGGGTGCCTCAGTTGGTTAAGCATCCAGCTCTTGATTTCTGCTCAGGTCATGATCTCAAGGTCATGGGATCGAGACCCCCTATTAGATTCCATGCCTGCATGTGGAGCCTACTTAAAATTCTCTCTCCCTCTCCCTTTGCCCCTCCCCCTGCTCGAGTGCCCTCTCTCTCCCTCCTTCTCTCTCTCAAATGAAATAAATAGGATGTGAGGGCGATCTGGCTGTGACATGTGTCACCCCATCCATCACTGGGGTTGATTCAGCTGACGTAGCTGCATAGGCAGGTGTCCCCTTCCTTGCTCACAGCTCCACGTGTGTCCGTCCGGAAGCTGCAGGCTCAGTTGAAAAGGACAATCTTCCCCAATAGAGGAGGACTGTTCTTCAGTCAAGGGTATAGGAGTAGCTGTGCTCCCTGCTAGAACCTCCAAACAAGCTCCCAAATAAATAAGATCTTTAAAATCCTGTCTGCATCCAATGATAGCTAGATGGCCTTGGGCATGTCTCCTAGCCTCTATCCTTGTGCCTCAATTCCCTCACTGGCAAAATGGGAATAGCATGGACTACTTACAAAGTCTCGGGACGAGGAAAATAAGGTGTTGAGAACAGCAACAGGCTCTTAGTCGGTGCTCAGTAATAAAAGGTACTTCTTAAGTTATCGTTTTGTTTTTGGAATGAAGCCCAAGTTGGGAAGTATGACCTGCCTTGCCTTTCAAACCCCTCCAAAATGTTCCTTAGCATATAACTCTAATATTTTATTTTATGTTCAAAATTCATATATGACTTTTATTTATTTATTTTTCATATGATTTCTTAAAACTACCTTTATCCTAGCTTTATTGGAAAAGTTTCCAGGTCCCCAGTAGCTGGATACTAGATTTGGCCTTATATTATAGAAAGATCTGCTATCATTTTCTAGTTCGTTAAGACTTTTTGATCTTGGCAAGACCGAACGTGAATTTTCTTAACATGTATATTGTACCACCCATGAAGGTCCTTTGATCGTTCTTCTTTGATCAATGATTATCATGAATTATATTAACAGATGTCCTTATGTCAAACCATCCATGCCTTCCTGGGGGGAGGAATACATTTGATAGTAGTAGATTTAGGTTTTTGTAATACATTGCTATGATCTGTTGCTAATATTTGATTTTAAATTTACTGCATCAGTATTCATACCTAGATTGCCCTAAGTCTTTGCGGTCACGCTGTCTGAGTCGAGTTCTATCTTCTATGTTATTCTGGTTTCAATAAATAATTGAGATTATGCGTACTTGGAAGTTTTGGCAGAATTTGTCTCTGAAACTGATTGACAGTCCTGTTTCCTTTATGGAAACCAGTCTACTTGGATGTTCAGTATCTTCGTATGCGTTCCTTATCACAGCATCGCGCTGAAATAAGCCCAAATGTAGCAGCTTCAAACACATCCATTCACTATCTCGTAGTTCTGTCCACCAAAAGCGCACTCAGGCTCTACCTGGTCTTTTGCTAGGGCTGCGCAAGCTGGAATCAAGGTGTCACCCGGCCTGGGCTCTTAACTGGAAACTGTAGGGAAGAATCTGCTTCCAAGAATATTGTCAGAAGAATTCAGCCCCTCGCGGTTGTAGGACTGCTGCCCCGATTTCCTCACTGGCTGTCAGTGGACGTCGGCTGCTTTCCTTGACATGTGGCTCTTCCAGCTCCAAACCCAGCAGCAGTGCACTGAGGCCTTCTCATGCTTCAAATCTTCCTGACTTTCTCGCCCACCACCAGCTGGAGGAAGTTTTCTGTTTTAAGGGTTTGGGTGACTAGATAAAGTCCACCCGCGTAATCTCCTAGTTGAGGGTTAGCTATGACGTATAACAATCATGGCAGTGAGACTTCAACATGGTCACAGATTCCAAGTATTAGAGTAGAATATCTTTGGGAGACCATTTTAGATATTCCACCACAATCTCCTAGGGATTAATTATCGAGTTTGATAATAAATGTTTTCCCATAATAAGTCATCCATTATTCCATCGAGACATTTAATTATATTTATCTGCCCTAATTTTTTCCATTTCTCTTTTGATTTTTTATATTTATGTCTTGTGTCCTTTTCTGTTAATTACGTTAGCTACAATCTCCCCCACTGCAAAGAATCATCTCTTGAAGTAATTTATTAGTGCTATGCTTTTCTATTTATAACACATTAATTTCTACATTTATCTTTATGAACATTTTAATTTCCTTTTGTCTTACTGTTTGTTTTTACATTTCACCATTTAAATAATAATTTATTTTCAGCCTTTCCTGTTCATAACATGAGTATTTAAAGCTATAAATTTGCTCATCCTTTAACTACTTGTAAGTTTTGGTATATAATTTACCTCCTGTATAATTTCCCTGGTCATTTTGGTTATAATCCCCTCTTCCACTTGTGTTTAAAAGAGAGTTTTTAAATACCCAGGTGAGAAATGTTTCTTTATTAGTACTTAGATTTACTTAATTTTCATCAGCATTTGCATTGTGTATAATTTCCACTTTTTTTGGAAATGTATTTAGTTATATTGCTTTTTAATTCTTTTAGGAGTTACCTATAACTTGGACATGTCTAAACCTTGACTTCCTTGTCATCTTTGCTTGATTTATCATCTTTGCAAGCATCTATTGAAAGTGAAGAATCCACACATTTACACCTCTCTCACCTCCTCTATACTTTCTACCTCCTGATATTTGTACTTGGATTGTTCTACATTTCAAGATTTGCAATATTTACTTTGTTCTGTACACATAATTATCACATTGAGATAGATCCGATGCTCACCACGAATCCCTTCACTGCGATTTTTTCATTTTGCTGGATTTTGTTATGTCAAATCTTAAAGAAAGGCTCAAATATCCCCTATGTCCTTGTGAACTTGATTTTTATTCCCTTTTGTCTGATACCCACACAATTTATCATTAAGTTTCTGGGCATCTGTCCCAAGTTCTTATTCTGTACCAGTTCTTCTTCCTGCTCTTTCCAGGTTCATATGCAGGAATCTCGTCATCAGAGGGAAGTTTTCTTCTGTTATATCTTTGGATGTGTTTTCAGTTCCATTTCATTTTTTCCCCTTCTCCAAGAACACCATTTTTATAGTGTGTATCTCCTCTCCTCTCTCTATCTTCCATTTTTAACATGTTCTCTATGATTTTTAAACTCTGTTCTTTTCCATTTCATTGCCTCAAGTTTCTCCTTCAATCTCAATCTCCTCTATATTCATTCTAACTTGGCGCTGCTTTCTGCAATCACTTGATTTTTCTTCTCCATTTCTTTCCTAAGCTTTTCCGGTTCAGTCTTCACCACCTTCTTTTGTCTTATCACCAGCTTTTGAGTTTTTATATCTCATTTAGGTGTGCTGATTTCAGGGTGACCTACCATCCTTTATTTGTTTATCATAGAGAAGTGTTTATCCACAAATACCTGCCATCCCATGGCATAATTCTTCTTCAGTTGTGTATTTAGGACCTACATTTGATTTAGTATGTTCTTCGTATCGTTTTATTTTGCACTTTCACTTCTGAGATCCTCATCTATTCCTTTTCAGCTGCTATTCATCTCTAAGTGAGTTCTTTTAAGGCCAGTCATTTGCTCAAATACAGCGTGGAGGGTGGGCCAGGAGAGTGAGTTAGGACAAGAACTGAAAAACACTGTCCTCTCCACTGGGTAATCTGCCCTCAAGACCCAAGTCTGCCCTGAGCAAGCAGGAGACTTGCCTGGCTCACGGAGAAGCCAGGATACAGCAGGACCTTCTGGAAGTGACTTGATGGTTACATCTTTTTGGCCGATAGAAATCAACAGCTGCAGAGCTGATCACCACCAACCATCTTTCTTAATACCTTATACTTAGCACTCAAACAATCTTCTTGCAGAGATGCTGGGTCTGCATGAGTCCTGCTTCGGTACTCCCTCCCCTGGAAATGCACCATTGTCACAACGTTTTCAGGGATGTTCCACCAGAACCCATGATTCCACAGTTTGGCCACTTGGTCCTGCAGAACCTGGTTCACAGTGCAACACCTGCAGAACCTCTGCCCTTTGTTGGCACCCACACTGCCTTCTCCTGTGGCTCAACCAGCAGGCACACAGGTATGTGCTTCCCTAAGCAATGCTTGCATCCTGGCAAAAAGAAAACCCTCTCACTGGAAATCTACTCATTGTACAAAGAACCAAGGCAGCACTTCCAAAAATATCACTTCGAAGCCCAGAATTAACAGGTGAGACTCTGAGTACTGAAACACAAAATGGCATCTGAATGTTCGCCGGCGTTTGTCATTGATGATAAACTGAGTAGGAGTATTAGCACTTTATGTTCTTCCTGAGGGTTTCCACTCCTATTATTTCCTGTGGGCCAAGGAAATTGGGCCATACTCTCTAATAAAAACTCTGCTGCCTGCATATCTTCCCGTGCACTCACGTAGAAACAGGAGAGCCCTGATAAGACAACTCGGCTGTGATGACAATATGTCTGATTTCAACTTTCTCTGTGTTAATTGGGGAACTTTCCTGACACATGGCATAATGAAGGCAGATGTGATGGATGCAGTCAATGATTACATGTCAGAGGCATTATCGGGGATGCTTAATGTCTAGATCTATTTCCAACTAATGACCAAGATGGTCTTGGGAAATTAGCGAGAGCTAGACACAGGGTCAGGCTACTGCACAGTGATGAGATTGATGTAGTGTGGAAATAAAAAAAAAAAAACATCTATTGGCAAAAATTAAAAAGTGTGACTCCGGCAGACAGGAAGAATGCTGACAGAACGCATGCGAGTCAGAAGAGTTCAGCTCCTGTGAACCACTTTCATCGACAGAAATAGAACGAGCAGAGAAGCAAGGGTTTCTCAGAAAGGCTGTGATTTGTTTACCCAAATAGCAATACAAACACAGCCATGAAAACAAGGGCTCATTATAGAGAGGATTTTGCAAGAAATCAAATAAGTATGGAGCAACATTAAGAAATGGTCGTCTTCACTCAGAAGTGCGCTTCCGTTCCGGAATTTGATTGAGAAAGGTTGGAGCATTGACCCCTCTCTTCCACTCTGTTAGGGGATTATATGCAGACACAGTCAGAGCCATTTTGGTCCCCTCTGGCTGTCAGAACAATATTCTTCCTCTGTGCATTATTTTGCCCTTGGCCATGTGAGTTGGACCGATGGAGCTGCTGGACTGTTGGTTGGTATGACATGAGAGGAAGCCACAACTGTGCAGCACAATTGGCCCTGGTCCTTTGTACTCCTGCCATTTCCATGCAAAGTCATGCCCCAGGTAGCTGCTGGTTCAAGGACAAACCCGCCAAGAAGACCTGAACCTGACCCATAGCCTGGAGCCATGGCCAGTCAACCCACCGGTGGGAGAGCTGGCCAGCCGTGCCTCGTGTAGATTCACCCCATTGCTCATTTCAAAGCTTGTTTTTTCCATTGAAACTAAATAAAACTAAAATCTCTGACACCTGGTCTAAGGCGGTTTGCCTTTCCCAATGGCTTTACATTTGTAAAAATTCAAAATGCCAATTTTATAAAAAGGTTTAGAACTTTTAATGAGTTATATCTATATTCATATCACTTTTCTTAAATTGTGATAAAATACACATCACATGAAATTTACTATTTTAATCCCTTTTCAGTGTGTACCTCCAAGGCAGGAAGTATACTCACACTGTTGTGCATCCACCACTAACCATCTGTAGAACTCTTTTCCCGTGACAAAACTGGAACTCCGTGTCCATGAAACCATGCCCCATTCTCCCCTCCCCCAGCTCCCGACAGCCACCACTCTGCTTGCTGTCTCTGTGAATCAACCAGTAGAAACACTCATATTAGTAGACTCACACAGTGTTTGATTTTGTGACGGGTTTATTTCCCTTCGCATCATGTCCTCGAGGTCCATCATGTTGTAGCCTGTATCAGAACTTCCTTCCTTTCCAAGGCTGAACACTACTCCCGGGTGGGGCTCTGCCATGTTTCATTTATCCGTCCATCCTCGGATGGATACCTGGGCTCTATCCCCCTCTTGGCTTTTGTGAATAACGCCCCTGTGAACACAGCTGTGCACATATCTACGTACCACGTCAAGACCCTACTTTCGATTCCCATGGGCACATACCAAGAAGTGGAATGAGGAGATCGTATGGTAATTCTTGAATATTTTGAGGAACTACCATACTATTTTCCGTACTTCAGAGACTTTTAGAACAGTTGCCTGTTGGGGGCATTAATGCCCACGTGGAGGACCGGGCAGGCCCTGCGTATTTTAAATACGGAAACTGAATCTTCAGGGGGTGGGGCACGCGAGCACCCTCACCCAGCTAAGCTCTGTATTCCTGGCAGGTGGCCTTGTTAATTCTAGGTTTGCTAGAAATCTGGAACATTCAGCTGGACAGATGCTCCTCTCATTCCCCCAGAGGGAGCTGCCTTCCTCGGTGCCATGGCCGCACTGTTCCCTGTGTGCTGGTCTCTCTTTGTTTTGATGTCTGTCTTTCTGGATGTGACAAGGGCCACCACACATTTATCATCTCCTTTGAATTTGCAGAGATTTGCGTAATTCCTAAGTGCTTGCTTGACACTCACTGCGGACTCATGCAATGTGTCACCTCTGGATCCCGGTCCCTTGTCCCCAGCCCTCAGTCCACCAGCAATCGGACCCCGACACAGGCTGCAACAGTGCTCTCCTAGCCCCTCATGGGCTTGACTTCCTGACCCACAAAATAGGACAAGCCTGAGCCCTCCGTCTTTGGAACCTCCCTGCCTAGACTCTCCTCTTGTGAACATCCCCACTCTCTGGTCATTGTTCCTCCTTCCCGGAGGCCTTTCATTACTTAGTGTCCTTGTCCATCAGCTTTGCTTGTCTGTCTGCGGTCACTGACAGTCCCACGCCCAGCCCCCCAGTTTCAACCGTGAACTCCGTCTCTCCCTCCGGCACCCGCAGACCCTGCCCCTGACATGTCTTCTGAGCTCCAGGACCACCTTTCCGGTGACCTAACCCGGCGACCCTGTGGGGGACGTCCCTTCACCCTTACTCCTCTTCTGTCCTATCCCTCCCCTCATCCTGAGCTACAAAATTTGGTCAAGTCCTTGCCATCTTCCTCGTCAGATTACCTGTCTCTCTAACACCTACGAGGGCACTAGAACTGTCGGTCGATGGCTCCCAGGGCCGCCCCTTCCCCCCCAACCCCCCCATGCTGCCCTGCATTCGCTCAGGCAGTGGCTGTCTTCCTGCCTCTGACTTATCCTGCACACTTCTACCCGGTGGAATCTCCAACCCTCTGCTCAAATTTACCTGCTGGTATTTGAGCCTTATGGCCCAGGCAGACCCCTAAGGAAGGCCCCGCGCTCCCCCTCGCCAGCTCAGCCCTCAGTCAGCGGCAGGAATGTGCAGACGAGGAGCCCGGGTTTCAGCGCTCGCTTGGAACGCCCCTGAAGGAAGAGCGCACACATCCCTGAATCCTTTCCCCGCCATAAAAATGTGTCGGTATTTTCTGGTTTCAAAAAGAGAGATCTTAGAACGTCTTCCATCCCGCCTCGCGCCCGCCCTCCTTCCCTCACCTGCAGAGTCCCGTGAGGTCCCCTCCTGCCTCCCACATCTGCCTGACAAGCTGCTCTGTCCTGCTTTTGGCACAAAACGTCCCCCCAGGAAGGAGGAGATGGCAAATCTCCCCGCCCCTGAATCCCCCTTTCCTCGCTGCAGACACGTCTGCCTCCACCTGCGGCCCGGACATCGGCCAGCCCAGGGTTCTTCGCAGTGGGCGTCTGTTCCCTTGACTGTTGTACCCGCTGCTCCGGCGGGGTCACGGGAAGAGGCTGCTGCTGCCGCCACGCGGATTAGCCAAGAGCCAGATGGCGTCCTCTCTGAAAACTGCACATCAGGGCTCAGTGAGCGTGAAGAGGTCAAGTCCGGGATGGGCCGCGTCGCCGGGTTCCCACCAGCCCAAGCGTGCAGAAGACAGAAAGAGTGTTCCTTAAAGCCGCTGCGACCCTCCTGTGTGCCCGGGGACCCCCAGCTGCTCACAGAGCCTCTGCAACCCGCAGACGCCGCAGGTCCGGGAAGCCAGCGCGCCTCTCCAAGGAGACAAGATTTATTTTCGAGAGGAGAAACCCACTGGGGAGAGAAGGACGTATTCCAGAGACTGCGGCTCCCAGAAGAGCTGAGCGATCACAGGGCACCGAGCTTTGCCCGTGCCGAGCCCACTCCGAGGTCCCAACTCCGGGCCCCCAGACCCCGGGCCATCACGGAACCGAGTCAAACTCCAACGGCTGGGACTCAGCGGGCAGAGAGGAGAACCACCTCCAGCCACGGCCCCCGTGTGTGCTTCCAGAACACTCCAGGCCCGGCCACTGACTTGCCTGCATCATTAAGAAACAAGTAAACCCCTGTGGTCTGCTGTGGAGAGTAGAAGGGGGTGCAGGACTTCCCCTGCCAGGAAGGGCCCGGGCAGCGTCGGTCGCCCCGCTAGGGTCCCGGGCTCCGGAGTGGGCTCTGAGCATGGCCGGGACGGCACATTCGGAAGCAGCTATTGACAGGGGCTACCTGTATAGACTGTTCCTCCTGGCAGGCTCCTGCGGTGGGGGTTGAGCCCAGGAGACATAAGTGGGGACAGCAGAGTCGAGGACAGTGGATCCATCCCACTCACGGGGGAGCCAGACGGAGCTTGGTCCGGACAGGAATCAGTGCCAGTGAGCCCGCGAGCGCCAGCTGCCCAGAGGACACGGGCCGGGGAGGGCAGAGCGGCCCGGCGGGGGCCCAAGTAAGCCAGGGTCGAGCCAGGGAAGGAGAGCAAGCCTCTGGATAGAGTGGGGAGATCTAAACGCAAGTGTGACGTGCAGGGACCAAAGAAGGACGGGGACAGAAGAAGAAGCAGTAGGGTCCTGAAGGATCAACAACCACTAGGATGGACAACTGCCACTAGACGAAGACACAATAATTAGGGATGCTTGCCACTGGGGCCCTAAATAGGGCAGCCCCACAGAGGAGCTTTAGGGCAGTGACGGGATCCAGAGTGATCCTGTAAGGGCGATGCGTGACGAATGCATCAGTCAAAACCCACTGGGCGCACAGCACACAGAAGGACCCAAAGCCAATGATGGACGTGAGTTGCTAAGAACAGGCCAACGTTGGCTCATCAGCCATAACAAACGCTCCACACCCGTGCAAGGTGGCCGTTGGAGGGATGACTTCGGGGAGGGAAGAGCATATGGGAATTCTCTATACTGTCTGCTTAAGTTTTCTGTAAACCCAAAACTGCTCCAAGGAATAAAGTCTAGGGATGCCAGGAGGGCTCAGTTGGTTATGTGTCTGCGTTTGGCTCAGTTCATGATCTCAGGGTCCTGGGATCGGAGTTCCCTGCTCAGCAGGGAGTCTGCTTCTCCCTCTGCCCCTCCCCCCATGTTCTCTCTCATTTTCTCACAAATAAATAAATAAAAACTTCTAAAAAAAAAAAAAAAGGAAAGAAAGTCTATTAATTTAAAAAATAAACAGGCAGCCTTAAGGGAAGGAAGAGGATCTAACTGACCTCTCACATATAGCTGTTAAACGTGATAGGTGATGAGGACACAGAAGCCATGTCCCCACCCAGTGATCCCCAAGTCATCCCACAATTCCGGGGGAACCTCACCTACCACCATCGTATTAGGAAACCTGCCCTGTGTTTGAAGACATGAACTTACCTCGGCTTCCCCCTTCGAGGCTTCTGCAACACTTGCGTGAAGCTTTCGCATTTGTACTTCCCTGCTTGGGGGAGGCCTTTGCTCACCGGGTGTTCGTGTTGTGGGTTGGACAACACACAAACAAGGGTGACTTTCACAAAATAGCGGTGTCAGTTTTTCCATCTGCTGGAACTGTTCCCCCAAATCACGTGCAATTCCTCCTGCTGAGTGTCTTGTTAAAACGATACCTTATCGTGGAATTTTTCATTGGAATCATGAACAAAACTACATAGCAACTTAGCAAAATTCTAGAACTTTCATGATGTTAGTTCTGTAGTCAACTCAGAAACGCATGCAGAGAAGACACGGCATGCTCCGAATTTGCTGCAAACAACTGGAGAGAATGAAAAGCCCGTCTTCTGTCACTGAAGACTTCTTTTCAGTGACTGTCTCCAAGAAGCAGTTTTATTTCTGGTAACCCGCGGGTGTGGTTAAATTCATGGCTTTGGTTTTGCACTTCTGAGCTTAGACTGCACTGCAGTTTTCCTTTGTCCTTCACCTCGGACCCGCTGGAGGTTGTGGTGCTGATGAGACTCGGCTGTGAGGCAACATGAGGCAACATGATCGGAGCCTGACAGTAAGATCCTCCACTTCCCTCAGAGCCCAGGGGAGGAGACAAAGCTCTTCAGGGATGTGCTAAGAATACACCCGGAGCTGCTCAGGACTCTACCAGGAAGCCCACTGAAGCAATCCTTCCCCCACCCCCCACCCCGCCATGCTGGGAAATCAGAGTGCCACAGGCCCTTTGCACAGGTTCAGGGATGAAAGGACCAACTACAGCATGAGCATCCGTGCAGAGCATGAGCATCTGTGCAGACTTGCCCGATGCCAACAGAGGACGTCAGCAGTAATGCTGTGTCTTTGACCCCTCCTCCACTGGCCTTCTCTTGAGAGAGATGGGTTGGGGCTCCAGTTTGAGGGCTGTTACAACAGCTTTAACTTCCTAGGGGTGGATCAGCACAAAAGCAATCAGAGCCTAAGCAAAAGCTGAGACTTGCAATGAGTATGGTTCTGATGGAAATAATGGTAGAGATGATTTTCCGAGGGAACAGTGGTGAGAACAGGGTGTGTTTGTGTATACAGAGAGACCCACCCCCACACACACATGACCTTTGTGTGGCCGGACATGGCCCTGGGGTCCTGGTGACAGTCATAAGAATGGGCATCGTGTATATGTATTTGCAGCTGTTGACTCTTGGGAATGGTAAGAATTTTGATTCAAATACACGAGAACCACAAGAACTTCCCGAGGGGCTCGGGAGAAGAGAGAAGAGGGCATCAGAATTAGTGACGAAGACAGTGAAGCTGAGTGGAACGCAGAGAAGCAGAATCTGTCTCTTGAAAACTTGCTAAAGAAACAGCGGAAAGTGCTGCTGTGAGCTGCTCCCAAATGCCAGGGGCTGGGCCCAGGGAGCAGGCCCTCTGCAAACGAGGGTGGAGCTGACGGAAGACCGTGGAGGCCAGGGTCCAGCTTTTCAGGGAATAATGTCAGAAAGGTGATGCATATTTGGGTAAAGGTGAGAAGCAAAAAGCATGTCTAGCAAAAGAAAAGAGAAAGGACACGTAGCCCATCAAACACAGCAAAGCGTGAACAATGGATGGTAAATATATGAGCTAAGTTTCATTCATTTAACACAGAAAGACTAATCCTTACAAAGTACTTAGCAAGTGCCAGACGCTGAAGTCCTAAGAGTTTTTCATGTGATCCTTGTGAGTCAGGAGCTATGACTGTCACCCCATTCTACAAATTGGGAAACGGAGGCACGAAGGGAGTCAATAAATCATTTGAGCTGGACGGCAGGTGACCGTGGGAGCTGGGATTCCAACCCCACATCTCTGCCCGCTTCTGCATGCTCGCCCTTGGCCATCATGCCATGAATCATAGCCCTATGCCAGGAGCTCAGCGTGATGTCTTTCTTACCACATTTATTACACTCTTTTTTATTATTTTGTTTTAGCAATTATAGAAATAGTTATACAGTTATACAGTTTGGTAGGTAGAAGAGTGCCCACCACCAAATATGTCCATGTCCTGATACTTGGGACCAGTGACTATGTTAGGTTACATGACACAGGGAATTCAGGTTGCAGATGGAATTAAGGTTGCTTATCAGCTGACCTTAAAATAGGGAAATTAGGGGTAAGTGGGTGGCTCAGTTGGGTAAGCGGCTGGGCTCAGGTCATGATCCTGGAGTCCCAGATCAAATCCTGAATGGGGATCCCTGCTCAGAAGGGAATCTGCTTCTCCCTTTGACTCTCCCCTCTCTCATGCTCTCAATCTCTCAAATAAATAAGTAAAATCTTTTTTAAAAATCAGGAAATTAGCTTGGATTATTTGGGACTGCCGGATGTGATCGCAAGGGTCCTTAAAAGGGGAGACAGCATTGGAAAAACCTCTACTCCTCCTACTGTAGTTCTCCCTCAGTGTCCCACACAACAAGGAATTCTCTGCAACACCACCTGGTGACCCACAATCCAGTTCAATTCTGACGTCAACTGGAGTTAGCCCAGACCCCACAGGCGAAGGGCTTAGTCCCCCGGGACTGCCCTCACCTGAGACACGAATTGCAAGTCGCAGACCCTCAGGTTACTCACAACTTCTGGCAGACTTGGCTACAAATCAGAAGTCCTCATGACCTGCCTTTAAGTTCAATTAATTTGCTAAATCGGCTCACAAAACTCAAAAGAACTATATACTAATTGCCAGTTTTTTATAAAAAGGATATGACTTGGGAACAGCCAAAGAGACGGGTTGCAGAGGGCGTGGTGTGGTGGAGGGCGTGGTCTGGGGAGAGGGCGTGGTCGGGGGGAGAGAGCGTGATCTAGGGGAGAGGGCACGTTGTAAGGGGAGGGCGTGGTCTAGAGGAGAGGGCACGGTGTAGGGGGAGGGCCCGGAGCGCCCAAACCCCCTCTGGGCCTCTCCCAGCACCTCCCCTGCTCACCAATCTAGAAACTCCTCGAATCCTGTGCTTGAGTGAGTTTTTGTTTTTGTTTTTGTTTTTGTTTTATGGAAGTTTCATCACATAGGCATGATTAAGTTGTAGTTCTTCCCTCCCTGGAGGATAGGGATGGGGCTGAAAGTTCTAAGCTTCTCATCAAAGCGTGGTCTTTCTGGTCACCAGCCCCCATCCTGAAGCTATCCACCAAGAGTCACAGCGATAGAACAAAAGACACTCCCATCGTCCAGAAAATTCCAAGGGACTTAGGAGCTCTGCGTCAGGAACTGGGTCAAAGACCAAATACTAGAACAAAAGATGCTCCTGGTGCTTGTTACTGCCTCAATAAAAAATGAATGGAGGAGCCATGACATTGACCTGACACACATTTACTGAGCACTCTCCATGTAGCAGGCACGTTTGGGCTTTCTTATTCCAGCCTTACAACTACTGTAGACTTTCTTATTCCAGCCTTACAACAACCGTAGAAGGAGCACACCTTTCTTCACCCCATTTTCGAGGTGGAGAAACTGAGTCAGAAGCAGGTTATTGTTTAAAGTAAAGAGGTGCCAGGACCAAAATCTGAAGGTGGGTTCAGGGAGCCTACCTCTTTCCCATCAAGGGTTTGCAGGTAGAGAGAAGGAAGAAGGTGGGAAGGACTACAGCCATCCCAGGGGCTCTGACATTTCATGGCAGTGAGACTCATGGACAGGAGGAAGACAGAGTGTGCAAAGCAAGCCTGGCATCCCAGCAGGTGGAGCCCTGGACCCTGGCTCCTGGTTCCCAAGGCCCCTTTCTTACCTGGCATCTTCTCTTGCTGTCTGATATTTCCAGAGGCCCAGAGGCTCACAGCACATTGTCCTTCCTCCAAAACAATCTTCGATCTGCATCTCTTAGCTCAGCAGGAGTTCACGAGGTCATGTCCAATGGTGTGCAGCTGTGGGATCAGGACAGTGGGGTTCCAGGCCTCGCTCTGCCGGTGTGACCATAATCGGCGTGCACATGCCTTCCTGGGCTTCAGTTGTTATTCCAGGTCAAAGACTGCTTTGTGCAGACTGTTGAGCTCCATGTGAAGCCCAAGGCCTGCGTCTTTCTAGAAAGCTTACCTCTGTTGTTATAGTGACTCTCGATGATGAAATAATATTCTGTTCTTCGAGCGAAGTCACAGCAGTGATTCCACTTCGAGAGAGAGAGAGTCTGAAATTGGATTATTTTGCCCCAAATCTTTTCCTGTAAAATTTTAAAAATAGTGAAATCCTAAGGATACAATTAAAACGTGGGAACAGAAACTCCCATTAGGATACACCTAGAGGCTCCCTCTCTGTGAATGTGGAACTCCTGCAGAGAATGACTTGTTATCCGAAACTAGTAGGGGAAAGGCATGCACCTGCAGGGGAGAGGGAGCAGCCATTGTCAAGATAAGTAATCCCCTCTTCCTTTTCTGTAGACACCACGGTTATTGGATCATGATGAAGAGGAAGCGTAGCTCTGAGAGGGTAGGACAGTGGAGTACCGCAGTGGAAAGGGGGACAGGAGCAGTGGGGGGTGGGGCAATGAAGGGAGAATTGCGGCAGTCCCTACAGCACTCATGAGATGTCCCAGAATCCGCTGTGTGAACACTGGGGAAAGAAATGCCACCTCTGGCGCCCTGTTTGATCTAACTGATAGAACATGTCTTGAATTTAGAGGATTATCAATAACACTCACTTCAACAGACATTAATTGTGAGTCTACTGTGTGCCAGAACATAGACACAGAGATGTCTATGCCCTCGAGGAGCTCACTTCTCAATGGAGAGATAAAATAAACTGTGTGCAGAAAAGAGCAGAACATTAGGAATCCCATCACTGCTATTTCTTATATTAAAAGGTCAAATGGAAAAAC
The DNA here is from genome assembly GCA_028646535.1 of Procyon lotor. Lineage (NCBI taxonomy): Eukaryota > Metazoa > Chordata > Mammalia > Carnivora > Procyonidae > Procyon > Procyon lotor. Next base: position 66,649,248 of record CM053617.1, on the reverse strand, counting down.
CATCTGGTCATCTATAGGGATGCCAAAAAGACACTTACTAAAATTGCACATCTGCTTCTAGTAAAAATTCTAAGTAACTGGAAAGCAGACATAATTTTTTTTAAAATTAAGAGTGTCAATTAGAAACATGGAGCAGGATATCATACTAATAATAAATCATTAGGCATTGCCATTAAAGTCAGAGTGGTAGATGGTTGTAATGGCCACACATTTGCCCCACCGCTGTGCGCACACTCCTCTGTGGTGTTGCTCTGCCTCTTGTCCCATAAGTGGTGGAGTCTCTGGCCCCACCTCTTGATATGGGCTGGTCTGGTGACATGTTTTGACAAAGAAACTTGCTGGAAGTGACACGATGGGAGGCCAAACCTAAGACCTTGGAGACCTTGTGGTTCCTGCTCATGTCCCCTGGGGGCGCTGCTCATGAGAACACCATGTGAAGAAGCCCAGTTTTACCTATAGGAGGTTGTGAGGCCACATAGAGCAGAGGTGAGGTGTCTCAGCTGAGGGCTAGCACAACCATTTGATACGTGAATGGGCCATTTTAGGCCACTCTGTCTTGGTAGAACTGCAAATGACCTCAGCCACATCAAGGATCCCGATGAGACTAGCAAGGGACAGTCCAGTTAAGCCAGACCAACCTGCTGACCCACAACACAGTGAATGAATAAAAACAGGGGCTATTCTAAGCCACTAAGTGCTGGAGTAATTTTCTATATATATTACTTTTCTAGAGCTGCCATAACAAAGTACTTATACTCTGGCTTAAACATAAACAACTGAAGTGTATTGCCTCACAGTTCTGGAAACTAGAGGTCTGAAGTCAAAGTGTTAGTAGGGTTGATTTCTTCTGAGGACTTGGGAGGGAAGGGATCTATTGCAGGTTTTTCTGCTTGGCTTATAGATGGCCGTCTTCATGTTCACATCCCTCTCTCCCTGTGTGTTTACTCCTAAATTTCCCCTTTTTATAAGGACATTAGTCATACTGGATTAGTGTCCACCCTAATGACCTCATTTTAATTTGATGACCTCTGTAAAGACCCTATCTCCAATGAAAGCCACATTCTGAAGGACTGGGAATTAGGACATCAACATATGAATTTGGCACAGTGTTCAACCTGTAACATTACACAATAAATGACTTCTACAATTGGGGGCAAGAACAGTTCTATCCTTCAGCTTTTGTTCTGAAGGTTCTAACTAATGTCATAAGTCAAGACAAAGAAAAATCTTTAAACATTAGAAAGGGAAAAACAAGATTATTCTCTGAAATAAAAATGAAAAAGCCAAGAGTATCGTCACTGGAACATTATCTCATTTTCTACATAGAAAATCAAAGAGCATTACCTGAACACCATCAAAACCAAGAAGAGCATTCCTTAAGATTCTTGCATACACATTAAAATATTTTCCAAAACAGCTTTCCTAGATATCAATAATAACCAATTAGAATATATAATTTTAAAGACTATATACACAGGAAGACTCATACATGCTTTATTAACAATAGCCCCTAAATAGAAACAACTCAAATGTCCATCAACTGTTGAATGTCTAAAGAGTGGCAGTCATACAATGGTGAACATGTGTGGCAAACATATTTATATATAAAAATATATTTATTAAAGGGGCACCTTGGTGGCTCAGTGGGTTAAAGACTGCCTTCGGCTCAGGTCATGATCTCAGGGTCCTGGAATCAAGCTCCTTGTCAGGCTCTCTGCTCAACAGGGAGACTACTTCCTCCCTCTCTCTGCCTGCCTCTCTGCCTACTTGTAATCTCTCTCTCTCTGTCAAATAGATAAATAAAATCTTAAAAAAAAAAAAAATATATATATATATATATATATATATATATATTCACTAAGAACATAAAACTCATAAGCCTATACTTAATACAGATGCATTCATTTTATTGTATGTAAATTATTCTTTTTTTTAATTTTTATTACATATAATGTATTATTTGCCCCAGGGTAAGTGTCTGTGAATCATCAGGCTTACACATTTCACAGCACTTACCATAGCACATTGTATGTAAATTTTTCTTAAATAAAATCACTTAAAAATCCTAATTTTATTCAAAGGATAAAACTAAAATAAAAGAGGACATTAAAATGCCAAAAGAAAATTTAGGAGAATATCCTTACAAACTTATGGTAAAAAATAATTTAAGTTTCATGACAGTTAAGCAAAGGCATAATTAAAAGATTAAAAGTTTTTGTTCTATAAAACATTTCAAACAGTTTTCATATCAAAAGGTGTCATCAAAAAGAGTTTTAAAATAAGCAAAAACTTGGAAAGATTGCAGCATAGTTGGGTGGTGACAAGGCTTTGCAGTGAATGTGATGCGATCAGTGGTCTATGAGATCACTGTCTTCCCTTCCTCAGATAAGACTAGGGAATGGGGAGAAAGATGTATAGGCTATCAGTTCTCAAACCTTTTAGTCTCAGAAGCTCTTTACACTCTAAAAAAACTATTGAGACCCAAATGGCTTTTTTTTAAATGGATTATATGTACCTGTATTTACTATATTAGAAATCAAGACCAAGAATGCTTCTAAGTGTTTATAATACATTTTAAAAGAAGAATAATAAAGCCATTATATGTTAACATAAACAAATTACTTTGTAAAAATTAGCTATGTTTTTCAAAACAAGAGGGTAATGAGAAGAGTACATTTCCATGGACCTCTTTACTGTCTGACTTCCCAGAAGATAGCTGGGTTGCTTCTACATAAGATATGTGGTCATATGTTGTTTTGGCTGACCTCCCAAGGACATGTAATCAGAGAAAAGAGCAATATTGAACAGCCTTTTCACATGATGGTGGATATTCTTGCATACGACACTAAAACTCAAAAAGTTATAGGTTCCTAAAGTTCATAACAATGTAGAAACAGAAACCCCATCAATGCATCAATGACCTTTTTCTACCCCACTAAATTAAACACTTTGGTTCATTTGTTACTTTCAACAGATTTTTTTTTTTAACCCACACGTGATTTTTGTATCATCATGCATTGGTCATTTGGAAAAATGTACGTTCACTGAGTTGTGCAGATCTTCCAAATGTTGAAACATTTCATTAGACGATATTAAAAAATTATATTTGCTAAAAATCACCACCAGTCTCATCAAAAGTCCTGGGAAGCTGTCAAGCCCGTGGTGGCTGATGTAAGTGCCCCAAAATTCCAATTTTCACTTGAAAGTTTGAATTTTATCACTGGCAAAGAAACAAAAAACAAAACCACTGTCCGTCGCTTTCCTCAAAATGACAGGCTCACTTTGTTCATTTTTGAGAAAATGTCTAGCAAATACCCCAGTCTGAATAGCCCCAGCACGTCTGTCAGTCATCCTTTGAAGTCAAACGGAGTTGCAAGGAAGAAGCAGCTCATTCGGCTCAACACAGAAAAATAAACCATCCAGACTTACTGTTCTTCAAGTCAATGCAGATACCGGGGCGGGGGGAGGGGATTAGTCAAAGTGTTTGTGCTCGTTCCCCACAATATGAAAGAGACACGTATCCGGTAGAGATGTAATCAAATTAATAGTGTTTGCTGTTTCATCAGGGACATTCTTCGGTGAACCCAACTTTTTTTCTTTTAATCGCGAGTTGACCACAAGTGAGTGCCGCTCCCCATTCCTGCCTCCGTCTCCGCCAAGCCTCGAGGTGCTTACCCACCACCACTTCTAGCACATTCTGCCATGCCAACACAGTGCAAGGAGAAAGGAAGTCTTCGCATAATTCTGAAAACAGTTCTGACCTCCCAGATCTCCAGGAGGAGTCTCGGGGACCCTGGGGGTCTACACTCTAAGACCCTGTGCTGTGCTACTCCAAGAAAGTAATCAGAAGTTTGTTCAAAGATGGATGGTCAGGAATGTCAATCTCGACAGCTTTGAGACAGTGGAAAATTGAAATCGTCGGGATGTTTCTAAGGAGGACACAATTTACATGTTGGTGCATCTGTGGAATGAAACAGAACACAGGTTGGGTGTCAGGGGAACCAGATGGGAGACAGAGATTTGCACCCTGGAGGGCTGTTGGGAAGTGCTTTCTAGAACAACATCTGTGAGAACATGGAGGGAGCAGAACTGAGCAGATGCTCTTGCAAAGGAGGCTTCAGCTCATTGCACCTGTCAGAGGCACCCAAGGGCAAGGGCACCTGGTCCTCTCGCTCTCTCATGGCGTGGCTGTCACCGGAGTGGGTGGGACCAGGACAGCACAGTCCCTCACTCCAAGCCAGTGCTTGGTCGGGCTCCGCGGGGCTGAGAGCCCCGGGCCGGCAGCTCTCCGGGCAGCTGGGAAATGAGCGTCCTCTTCTTGAAGGAGGCTTTGGGCCTCGAAGCCTGGCAGGGACACAGGCTCTCACAAGACAAGGGCCTCCCTAAGGTCTAACGTGAAAAGCTGGTTTTGATGGAAGGAAAATGTTCTAGCTTAAACCCACTGTTTTGTGCTAAAAAATAAAAAGAGAGTTTTGGGGCGCTTGGGTGGCTCAGTCAGTTAAGCGTCTGCCTTCAGCTCAGATCATGATCCTGGAGTCCAGGGATGGAGCCCCACATCAGGCTCCCTGCTCAGCGGGGAGTCTGCTTCTCCTTCTGCCCATCCCCCTGCTCTTGTGCTCTCTCTCTCTCTCAAGTAAGTAAATAAATAAAATATTTTAAAAAGTAAATAAAAGGAAAGTTTATATAGAAAGCCCTAGAAACTGTTTCCAGTAATTACCTGCAGTGGTGGCACTTAAGGGGAACTTCTTTAGAAACTTCTGGATCTTTCTAAATGTTTAAATGAGCATATACTTTTTTTATAACCACACGAAATGAGAAAACCTAATGAGAGGCCGCGGTCTCTCGAACCAGATGGAGCACTGCATGTGAGCAGCCCAGCCGGCCCTTCGTACAGAAGAAAACCTCACCCCAGAAGGCTGAGGGATTCACCCACGTCGTGCAGAAGGGGTCAGAGTCCCCCAGGTCTGGAACCCTGTCCTCCTGGTTCCCTATTCCCAAAAGCGATATACACCAAGAGCTGAAGCTTATGGCCGGAGGGAGCCTGGGAACAAGAGGAGGTGCTCTGGGGAGGATGTGCGGGGTCAGTGATGGAAATGTGGACAGGACCTTCTGAGCAAGGGGAAGAGCCCAGGCAGAGGCTCAGAGGCTACCACGCGGGGAAAAATTCCAGGGAATGAGCAGTGGATCCACTGGGCAGTAGAGACGAGGAAGCAGCAGGTGGGCTAAGGCTGGCATGGTGGCCCAGGCAAGACCGTGCCACCTCAAGGACTTGTCACCGGAGCAGGACAAGCAGAGGGGTCACTGGGAGCTTGAGTGAGCAATCCTATCCTTCTAAGATGGAGGCTGCACTCCAGGAAAATGAATCTGGCAGCTCAATCGCCCAAGGAGAGAGATGAGAAGCACAAATATGGGACAGGAGATAAGTGAAAATACTCATTAATGGGCTTCAAGAACAATAATAGAGTCCTTAGAAGTGAAGGATCTTAGAACCATTTAGTGATATGGATATGCCCCATGCAGCTGGAGATGCTCAATCCCGGGTGCCTTCATGGCGGTGGTGTTCCGGACCCTCCACAGAAACTGTCTGGCCATGAACTGATTCCCTCATTCACTGCACACCTACTTCCTCAGGATTGACTAGGTACCAGGCAGGTGTTTGGTGGTGTACAAGATCTGATTAAACCTCGCACTTGAAGCATGTCTACACTGCCCGCCGAGGCAATCTGAGAAAATTCAGGCGGCATGGGATGACGCTGAAAAGCACTCTCATGAATCTTGAGAAGCCTCAGGAATCATTTGATGCAAGTCCAGGAACACAAAGAAGTCACCTTCGCGAAATTATTTTGCCAAGAGATTCGTGCCAGGAAGTTTAGGACCTAAATCTTACGTACGATTCATCGGTGGGTTGATGTACCTGGCGAGGCTCAGCACCCAGGCCAGGCGGGGGGAGTCGGACAGGCCAGGAGGCCCGAGCACGGGGGCACGAGTGCTGGACGTGGGGCACGGCAGACTCTCGGACAGCCTTCGGCTGGTGGCACCAACCGTAAGCTCTCTGCCCATCGATGCTTCCAGAGAGCCCGTTCAAGTCCATCGCTATGCACACACCCCTACCCTGGGCTGGGACTCAGAGAACAGTCCCATTGTCAAGGAGCTCAGACCACACATCCGAAAGCCCCACGTCTAACGAGCCCCAGCCCAGGTCAGGAGCTGACAGGTGTGTGACAGGGGCTAAGACAGCGAAGGACAATGAGCCTGACGGTGACCGTGGGTCTCGAGAGACTCTGAGCATTCGAGCTGAGCCCTTGGCTGGTGAGGGTGATCGCTTGCAGGGAGATGTTGCAGGGAGACTTTCTGTTTTTTGTTTTTTTTTAACTTTTTTTTTTTAAGAGACTTTCTGAAATATGGGATGATTTTCTCTTTTCTAGAGAATGAAATTGTTTTAACACCACTCCCTAAGAACGTGGGCTATTGCACCTCGGTAGCCCCTCCGCCTCTCTCTCTGTGGTGGACAGTGCATCCTGAATGTCTGGGCTGGTGGAAGTTTTCCTAAAACATCCTTTTTGTCACGTCACTCTCAGGTCACAATCCTACAGTGACTCTGCGTTTACATTTTTTTTTTCTCAAATCGATGGAGCAGAGAGACATTCTCGATAAAATGTGGGGGAGTCCTGCTTTCGAAGGCGCTCCCCTAAGAGAGTTCTGGGAATTGCAGAGACAGACGCCATCAACTGGGAGGCGCCCCTGGGAGAGCTCAGGCAAGGAGCTTGTCCACCGGGGAGAGGCAGGACCGCCTCCGGGGTTGGGGGTGCGGTGTAGACCAAGGCATCCCCTGAATCTGGAGGGCTTGTTGATCAGAGAGAGAGAGTGAGTTAGTTTCATTTAAAGGGGGCCTTGTCAAATGGGGGACTCGGAGGTGCAGAGCGGGTGAAGGAGAGTCTGGCCACTGCGGAGATGGAGGCAGTGGCAATGGGAGAGGGGTCGCCCATCAGAGGAGACTTGGAGCTTCCTGAGAGCCAGGGGAGGACTGATGAAGAAGAGTCCCATGGAGTCCCATGGGCCTGGACTCAAAAAGGGGGGTGCTCTCTGGGGGGGACAATGTCATGCTGAGCAGGGAAATCAGCTTATCCAGCAGTCACAAACACCTGGTTCTTCCTCATTCCTTGTCCTACCCCTGGTGTCATCTTTGAGGCAGCAGCAAAGTACCATCACGTGCCTATCTCCATGCTGGGGACACGGTGGGGACAAGCGCAGACGCAGTGCCTGTCTTCACAAGTTGTTTCGTCTAGAGCAAGGCTCAGCAAACAACCACCCACCCACCTCCTGTCCTTGTAAACAGTGTTTTTGGCACACGGCCACACTCCTGTATTTCTGTGTGCTCCGTGGCTGCTTCAGGTGACAGGCGGTGGCGCTGAGAACTTGTGACACAGACCTCACACCCCACAGAGCCTCGGGTGCTCACAGTCGGAGAAGTTTGCCAATCCAGCCCCTGTATGAGCAAATGTCTGCGACAGCACGGCCTACGGGTACCCCAGCACCTCTCAGGGAGTCTGTCCATGTTCCGGGAGGCAATTCACATTGAGTGCTTCGCACGGTTCTTGTCATGGAGTCGGTGTCTGATAAACCTCAGCTATTGATGATGACGAGGAGGAGGAAGGAAGATGTCCGGGATGCTAAAGGAGTGCAGGAAGTGCAGCTATAGGGGACATCAGGGAAGGCTTCCTGGAAGAAGTGGCGTCTAAGACGTTATCTGATGAATCAGTTGGTGTTACCGGGTGAAGCACAGCTCCGGGACAGTCACACGTGTCCCTGGTATGTGTGAAACCAGTGAAGCATGGCTGGAGTGGTGGGCGTGAGAGACGACCCTGGGAGGGTCCGTCAGACCTGGGAGACCTATGGCTTGTGAGGGGTCATCCTGAGGCCCATAGGAATTCAATAAGGTTTCCTGGAGGGGGTGCCATAATCAGCCTCATATGTTAGAAATGATTGATCTGGTGCAACGTAAAGAATGCACTAGAAGGTTGAGTGTGGGGGGTGGGAGACCAGGCAGCAGGCCTTTAGGGTCTGCAGCTGGGAGATCGGGAGGTCCAGACAAGGCCCGCGGCAGTAGGGGGAGGAGCTTGGATGGAATGGACACGGGTGTGAGGAGAGGGAGACGGCAAGGAGGCGCCCCAGTGTCCTGGCTGGGCTTCTAGGCAGCGTTGTGCCGTCGGGGTTGGTGGGCAAGGGGCAAGGCAGGAAGGAAACGGAGAGCCAGTGGGGAGGGCCATGTTGGCCGGCAGGGAACGAAGGGGATGGCAACAAAGGCACCAGTGATCGAAGCGTGGGCAGGCTTTAGGGGCAAGAAGCTAGGCGAAGGTGCCAGAAAATGGGGATGCGGAGGCCAGCTCCACTTCGATGCCAGGAGGTAAAGAAGAACATCAGGCACCTGAGTCAGAGAGAATGGCTGTGTGCAAGGGGGGCACGCGGTCAATCCCTTGCCCCTGAGGAAGGGGACTGGTGAAAAGACCCCCCACCTCAACCTCCTGAAACCTGACAGCCTCCTAAAGCAGCGGAGGGGGAGGGGGTCAGCCGGCACAGCCCACGCCAGCCAGCCTCCTGGGGGAGGGCAGAGAGGCAGCCGGGGTCGAGCCAGCCCGGCCCGTGATGCTCAAGTCCTACGGGCACGTGGATGGAGCCGCCCCAGGCACCTGGACGCGAGCCCCGGCCGCTCGGGAGCACGTCTGAGCTCCAGACACAGAGTGAGAGGGGCCACGAGCCTGGACCCGGGATGGGCAGAGGAAGACCCCACAAAGGACCTCAAGAGGGGCTATCGGGGAGGTGGGGAGACGATCAGGAGACCAAGGAGAAGAGGATGCTTCTCAGAGGGCGAAGTCTGCCGTGCAGAACGGCAGTAAGAGAAGCCAGCAGAGACTCAGCACAGCCCCCCACCACGACAGAGCGCCCCTGGGGACCTTAGCCCTGGGAATTCTCCTGGCGGGGGAGGGAACATGCACCAGCGCTCAGTGGCAGAGGGAGGTAGGGGAGAACAGGTATCAGGGCAGTTTGGTCTCCAATGGGGGGTCGGCAGACGTGCATGACAGCGGGAGAGGCTTTCTGATGCCGGGGAGCGGGGGCCTCCAGGGATCGGTGCAGAGTCAGGAATCAGGCTCCCGACTTCACTGGAGAGCTGGGCAAGGCAGAGAAGCCCTTGCAGACCCCCATTTCCCTGGCCCAGCGAACTCCGTGGGTTTCGGGGCGAATAAAGCACTGGAACCTCACACAAAGGACATTTGAACGTTATCTTTTCTGTCCAGTTCCTTTTATCTGTGCTGAGGGGAGCTGGGGGTAAGAAGGGGCTTCCCGGCATGGGCCACAGAGGATTGGAGTGAAGGGGGGAGCTGGTGTGCACAGCCTCGTAGAGAACGGGAGGACCCTGGCTATGAAACCCACGAGATTTTCCAGGGATGCCAGCGCTTGTCCATAATATGACCTTGAGAAAATTCTTTGGCCCCTGCAGGTCCTGCCCTGACTTCATTTACTAACTGAAGATCGTAATACCCTCCATAATGTCAGGGTGACAGTTCAATTGTCAAATGCCAAGAAGCGACTGGCACATAGTAGGCGCACAGTCCATTAAGTGCTTCTCCCCACTTCTGTATGTTTCTGGACATGTTTCTCTTGCCTCTTGCATCATCAACTAGCAAGCAATCGAAGAGAGCAGGGAGAAGGGATTCTATTTTTTTTTTTTTTCCAGCATCTCTTAACTGTTCTTGTTCGACAGGAATTATTTAATTGCCAACAGATTTGTTACAAATTTTTTTTTAAAGATTTTATTTATTTGACAGCGAGAAACACAGCGAGAGAGGGGACACAAGCAGAGGGAATGGTAGCTGGCGAAGCAAGCTTCCCGTGGAGCAGGGAGCCCGATGCAGGGCTCGATCCCAAGACTCTGGGATCTGACCTGAGCCGAAGGCCGACGCTTAACCACTGAGCCACCCAGGTGCCCCAGATTTGTTACAAATTTGTGAACCATTTTAACCTCGTTCTGTTGCATGGGTAACACTTCCTGGTTGAGGAATTTGAAGACGTTGTTCAAAGCAGACACCCTCGGCCTCCCTGGAGGATTCCGCAGAACTTCGAAAGAACCATCCATCACTCGTGTCTGCAGGTGGGAGCATAGTATTTAGGACGTTTAGAAGCCATCTTCATAATACAATAAATCGAATGAAGCACATGAGATTAGGCATGCCTATTGACCCATGAAAGTGAAAGAAATGATGTGACTACATTAAAAAAATAAAAGGAGAGTAAATAAAGTTCTCTTTATGGATACATTTTTTTAAACACTTGACATTCCCTTATTGGTCAAAACACCCCCCAAATTATTATCGGTTCGTCTCCTTTTCTTAACCACAATTCACCTCTGGCATTCAGTGGAGGGCATCGCTACAGCCATTACAAACTACTAGAAGACAAAATACGCGTCCAACAAGCTGGTGACACTGTCCCCTTCGGACAGTAATCCCCGTGAGAGCGCTTGGAAACAGAAGAGGATCATACACCACCCGATGCCTTTATTACACAATGAGGTAAATGGAAACGTTTCCCTTCACTCATAAATGTCATCATCTCCACAGGAGCATGAGGATGGGAATTAGAATATGGTCATTTAGGCAAAGGTTGTCCTTTTTCTTCTGCAGGACGAAAGCTCTCAAGACGAGTTCTTAAAGCAATGATTAGATACTTTCCGCGTACAGCGCCCCTAATTAGGCTTTCAATCCCTGGCAGGGTTGATCCAGTGACCTTTCAGGGAGTCCATAGCATATCAGCAGCCTTTCAGCATTTTGGCCCGTGGACCGTTTTGCAATCTCAAGAGCCACGTGGGGGGCTCGGTGGGTTAAGTGTGTCCGACTCGTGATTGTATCTCAGGTCCTCCTCTCAGGGTTATGAAGATGGAGCCCCACGTCAGGCTCCACACTTAGCGGGGAATCTGCCTGACAGTCTCTCTCTCTCCCTCTCCCTCTGCCTCCTTCCCCACCCTCTCACTAAATGGAGTAATTAATTGAGTAATTAAATAAATCTTCAAAAAATAAAGCGATTTCAGAAGGAAATTCCGAATTTTAAAAATCCTCGATGAGGAGGAGGGTAAAGAAGGCAGGTGACAACCTCAGCTGTTCCCAATTACATTAATATATAATATAAAAAGAATGACCCTTACATAACATTTAGGAAAACGGTAAATATTCTTTCTTAAAAACTGTCCTGCATATACCCTGTGGTACGTTGCGTGTAACCCTGGAACGACAGGGTGCCGGCAGGTAAGCATTGGGTCAATAGTTGCAAACGGAGTGCTCTGAGTGTCAGATCTCCTGTGTACACGAGACCTTCTTGGGGAGCAGCCAGTCCCCACACTGCCACCTGTGGGAGCCGGGCGATTCGCACAAGGCCGTGGGGGTCTTCTCAGCCTCCAAATGTCAGACCCGATTGAGAATAATGAAGCTTGACAAGACTGAAGTTGGAAAAGGGTTCATAACAACGGGTCTGGGACAAGGGCTGAATTTTAACACGGAAGGTGATATTGTGCGCTGATTGAAAAGGTAGCGGATCTGTGTTCTTCTCGAAAACACGACACTCTGCAGAGAAAATGTGTACCCAGCTGACGCTACGGTGGCTGGCTTTGCAAATATATTATTCAATAAACACTTTCTGATGTATGTGTGAGAATTATACGTTGTTCAGAAGACGTTTACTGCTCTGCGCCGAGCACAGTGCTCACGCCTGGGGTGCAAAGACAGACCCGGCTGCGTGGTGACAGTGACGGGGTCCACAGGTGGTCTGGGAGAGTTGTCTCCGGACCACGGCACCAGGAAAAGCTCTGTAGAGGAGATTACATATGCTTCTGTCTCTGGAAAAATTGAGTGTATGACAGATGGAGTGGGGAGGAGCAGTATTTGAGGTAGGAGGGACAGAGTGGTTACGAACTGTATATATATAATACATATTATATATGGTATATATTACATATATAATATATTACATATGTAATGTATGTGTAATATATACCATATATAATATATACAGTATATATGCATGTATATGTAATATATACATTACATGTGTAATATAAATGTTATATGTAACATATATAGTTATTACAAACTGTAATTGGTTACAAACTGTATATATATAATATATGTGTGTATATATGTATATATACTATATATTAACTTTGTTAATGTTTTGTATGTTTAAATTTACATACATGTATGTATATCTAAATATATAAAACAATACACAAATATATAAAACTTGATACTCGCCAGATAATATACATTATTTCAAAATATCCATGGGCCAGCTCTATGAACAATGCTGATGGTATTTTGATAGGGGTGGCATGGAATGTCTAGATTGCTTTGGGTATTTTAATTGCATAGGTATTTTAACTCATGGAATTTAAGAAACAAGACAGATGAACATAGCAGAAAGGAAGGAAAAATAAAATAAGATGAAAATTGAGAGGCAGGCAAACCACGAGAGATGCTGAACTCCAGGAAACAAACTGAGGGCTACTGGACGGGGGGAGGGGAGGGGGAGGGAGTACCTGGGGGACGGGCTTTAAGGAGGTCGATGATGTGATGAGCGCTGGGTGTTCTGTGCAACTGATGAATCACTGACCTCTACCTTTGAAACTAATTTT
>CM053617.1:66617393-66636069 GCA_028646535.1 Procyon lotor | reverse complement strand
GCCCTGTGGCAGATGTGGGTCTGCCCTCCCCGCCCCAGCCCTGCAAGGCAGCTGTCGCATATTTACCTGCCATGCAATGAGGTCCTTGAGCTTCTCGATCTTTTCATGGGCCTCTGGGTGCTCCTGCAGGTACCGCTCTGTAAAGAAGGCCTGGTGGAGACAGGAAGGGCCACTCGGTACACTGCTTCCCCGGCCCCATTTCTGCACACGGGCTGTGCACCAGACCCATGGAGAGAGCCAAGTGCAAACGGACCCACGCCCAGGGATGGACCGTCCCCAGCACTCGGGCTGAAGGTCTGCTTGGGTCAGACACAACAGATGGTGTGGACGGGCAGCCAGGAGGGGCACTTCACGCGGCATCTCTGCCCTCGGAACCCTGCAAAGCCTCGGCAGGCCCGGATGCTCCATCCGCTGGGGGGCAGCTCCCCGCTGACAACCCCCCTGCTACCCCCCACCCCCCCAAGGTCGGTCCTCCACCTTCAGGCTGCTTACGACAGAAAGCCAGCTCTCTCTCGGTCCGGGGCAATGACTCCTCTCGGCCTGCTCTCCACCTCGGCTCTTACTCTGTCTGGACAAGGGCTCAGCAAACTTTTCTGAGAAAGGCTGTCCCACCAGGAAAGCGGCCACAGATACTATGTAACGAATGGCCGCAGCCGAGCTCTAAACTTGCTGTCCAACACAGAGAGCAGACGGTACTGCAGCCCGCTGCTCTAGACCACATCCCGCATCCTTCCACTACCGCCCACTCCCACTGAGACTTTCCGGGGAGCCCTGCTGGCCTTCTCCCGCGTACCCGCCAGGCCTTCCTATCCCAGATAGAATTCTAACTCTTCCGTCTCTCAGTAAAACCATGCCTCTCGGCCTTTCATGACCCCAGGACTCTTGAGAGCTACCTGAAGGCAGCCCAACCTGCAGGGACAATGCCCAGGGGAGCCATGCCTGGGGTCGGGCCTTGACCTTCCGCGGCCCACGGGGGCCACCTCTAGGGGGTCCCACCCTTTGCTCAGTCACGGCTGAGGTCGACCAGAGAGACCAGCGTGGCTCCTGGGCTGGGGGACATATCTCGGGAGACCGTCTGTCCTGGGATGGGACCGGATCGCTGGCATGTCACGTGCCTTCTCATAATTCGCGAAGCCACCCATGACGGCAGGGTCCACGATGCCGTTCAGGAGCATGGAGAGGGGGTTGATGGGGAGGCCGGGGTCGTCCAGGTGCTGCCGCACCATGCTGTTCATCTTGTCGTTGGTCAGCTGCATGGTTTCGATGGCGTTCTCCAGGGGGCTGATCTCCACCTGCGGGCAGGGGGAGGCAGATGGGAGCCCAGGCCAGCGGCTGCATCCACTGCCCCGGGTCTCGTGCGCCTCTGGCCCGTGGGGTCCTGCAGAGGAGGAGCACTCCCAAGGGGGAAGCAGGCTTCCTATTCCTCCATCGCACCTTTCTTCCTGGGGGGGATTTGGGGAGGTCTCATAACCCAAACAAGAGCAGCTGGGAATTTCGGTATCATTGTGCATTTCCAATAGGTGTGGCCCTCACATGCAAATTCCAAAGGGATAACAGTAGGCTGGGTGGCTCAGAGAGGGGTGTGTGCGTGCGTGTATGTGTGTGTGTGCCTATACATGCGTGCACACGTGTATGCATGTGCGTGCACATAGACACGTGGTCCGCTTCTTTTAAAGTGGGTAAGATTTCAGGATACCCGGGTGGCTCAGTCGGTGAAGTGTCTGCCTTCAGCTCAGGTCAGGATCCCAAGGTCCTGCGATTGAGTCCCACATCGGGCTCCCCGCTCAGCAGGGATCCTGCTTCTCCCTCCCCTCTGCCACTCCCCCCACCTCTACCCGGCTTGTGCTCGCTGGCTCTATCTCTCTGTCAAATAAATAAATAAAATCTAAAAAAAAAATGGCTAAGATTTTAAGGAACTCTGAGCACTCCATCACTGTCCCTGAGGCAGGAGGCCTCAGCGCTTTGTAAGCCTCCTGGACCTGTTTGGGCATGGGGGTGAGGAGGGCCCTGCCCCGGTCTCCACAGCAGACCGCATATTCCCTTAGGAAGGAAGCACTCCATTGACCCAGGGGGGAGTGTGTCACCACTTCCAATGGTACCTCCGGGGCCTCATCGGAACACCTGCTACCAGTCAGCGGGACCCTCCAAGCAGGAGGCAGGGGACCGCCACCCACCCAACAACTGCCCTCTTTTGTCTGGGGGGCCTGGCCGCTCCCTGCAAGGCCGAGCTGAGCACAACTCTCTGGCTCAGCCCTAAGGTGCCATGAAAACCCGGCCCACTTTAAAACAACAGCAGCCCCTGCCCCCCGGGCCTCCCTTTAACAGAGCTCAGCGGGGCCACCGAGCCACATCCGGGGGTCACCTCAGCACAGGATCGATTCGGTCCTATGGAAGGTGGTGGGAGGCATCCCTCCCCGTGCCTGGGAACCCCAGGGTGTCTGTAGCAAGAAGCTAAGAGAGCAGCCTGCTTTTTTTCCTGTCACGGGCTCCGGGGGCGGTCTGCCAGGTAGGGGAGAGCAGGGGAAGCAGGGACCTGAGAAGGGACAGCTCTGCTCACGGCTGGTCCCACATCCTATAGTGACACTGGGAGTCACGGTGCAGGAAGCCACGTGCTGCGCTCGCCCCGTGAGGCCTGGGGGCTGACGGACGACAGGCCACCCCACACAGGAAGGCGGCCGGCCCCACATCCTCACGGCTGTAGTCCGAGCAGGACTGCTGCTTCCACGCGGGCCCACGTGGTCCCTGGTGGGCTCAGAGCCCGGAATGCGGCATCCCAGGGCGGTGCTCCATTCCGGCTGACCGCTGACTCCCTGCGGCCGACCCCGTTTGCCTCAAGCAAGAATAGTTTCCTCTTTGCACCCAGCAGGAGGGCTGGCTGCTACCCCCTGGGTATCCCACGGCGGCTGGCCCGGGGTGGGGGGGGCAGGCACGAGGCAAGCGCCGGCGGGGCGGCTGTCGGGAGCAGTGCTCTGTTACGTGCTCTGGGATCACTCGGCCTCTGGCCTCTGTAGTTCATTAAAAATGGCCGACAGCGCTGGTGGCAGAACCCCATCTTGACTGAGAGTCAGGGCTCAGCCCTCTCCACCTCTGAGCTCTTAAGCTCCTTCCTCTTGAAACCCGGCTGGCTCACGAAATCCCGGATTACTGAGGGCTTTGGGCAGGGGCTCATTAGGAAGCTTAGTGCCCGTTTACTCCAAGTCCCCCCACTCGGCCCTCTCGGGTGCATACATCACCACCTCTAAAGGGTGCCAGCAATGGCTTGCGTTTCCGCCACCTGCCACGTATCTTCTGAGCTGTCCACACATCGGGCCTGCCTGGGTGCTAGGGGGACACGGAGTGGGCGCTCCTAGAGCAGAAAATGCAAGTGCCCAAGGCAGGGACAGACAGACACCCAGGGCTTCAGAGCGGCAGGAGGGGGCACCTGGGCCGGGGGATGGGGGGAGGTGGCCCTGAGCTCAGCCGGGCATGGATGACAGACGAAGGGAGGACACGGAAACAGGGCTGGGAAGAGAGGTCCCAGGCAGGTCCTGGAACCGAATCGGGAGTTTCCAAGGGGACTCACTGTAAACTACTACGGGGGAGGCACCAGCCCTCTGGGTAAGATCCTGCTGGTGAACACAAAGGCACTGAGACACGCGAATCCACATCCATATTCCAATCAGACCTCTTTATCCCACCCCCCCCATACTTCTGTGTATTCAGTAAGACTCTGCTGCCGACTCCGGTTCACGGAGAGGAAACTGTCCCACGGCTCACCACTGAGGCAAAGCCAAGTTTGGCTAATGAGATGCGAGTCATTATTTCTTTAAAAAAGTGCCAGTGAGGGGTATAGTCTCAAGCTATTTTTACTTGAAATGAGCAAGTGCTATTAATCAAGTTGTTTGTCATGTAAATGGCAATAAAAGCGTCAGGAAGAAAGATCTTAAAAAGTGTATGTAAATTGGAACTTGTCTTAAACTTTTCGTTTAGTGAACAAAAAGAGCTGTCAAAACAGCACAGCGATGACTGGATTTCACTACTTTGTAAGAAGAAAGGAAACCTTACTGCTGGTTTCCTTGTCGGCCAGCGCGGGTCCTGATTACGCAGCATTTCTACGACAATGTTCGCGGACCCGGAGAGTCGGCCCAGCGAGCGTGCAGGGTGATGAGGGGCCCAGTCTCGTCTGACCTGGGGTCCCCGTGTGTGCACCGTGCCCTGTGACAGAGGGGAACGCACAGTCCCTTCTGGGGGGTATCCTTACCATGAAGACAGATTTGACCTCAAACCACCTTAAAATTCCAGGTAATTTGTACGCCGTGGTGTATATGGTTCTCTCGATCCACATGTTCTGCAAAGGAACACACACACAGTGCTGGTCAGAAGGACGTCAGCGGCTGGACCGTGCCCTCATGGGGACTGACCCCTCTCTGCGCGCCTCGTCCTCCTGGAGGACGGGTCTCCCCGCGAGGAGTTGCACGCGGCCCTTTTTGTGCCGTGCCTTGCACGCCGCGTGCTGCCTGTGACTCAGACGGTAACACGAGGCACAGCGGTGACAGCCTCGCTGGCATTTGGCAAAGCAAATACGGCGGGAGAGTCAGGGAGAACTCTGCACGTCAAAACGTAGGAAGTTCCCTAGGAGCAAAGAGGTTTTGGAAGAGGCTCCAAGGAGTCCCACGTTGGCCTGACTTCGGGTTCAACAGAAACGTGAAAATGGAAGGGCATTAAGGAAAACCGGGTTTCATACAAGTGACCGCTCACACTCGGATACAGACCCGTCAGTATTTTGGGCTTCAATGTGTTTCTTGCACAACTGATCTCTATTCACATTAGAAAATAAAGATGTGGAAAAATCACCCACCACCCGGAGACGGTATCTTTTTTTTTTTTAAGATTTTATTTACTTATTTGACAGAGAGTGATCACAGGTAGGCAGAGAGGCAGACAGAGAGAGGGGGGAAGCAGGCTCCCCGCTGAGCAGAGAGTCCGATGCTCGGCTCGATCCCAGGACCCTGAGATCATGGCCTGAGCTGAAGGCAGAGGCTTTAACTCACTGAGCCACCCAGGCGCCCCATGGAGAAGATATCTTAAACATTTCAGTATCTGTTGTTGAAGACTTCTTACTAAGCATTAGAAAGCATGTAGATACATATTGTCAATAAGGTACCATTTTATAATCCATGGTCCTCACGGAATAGTACATCACGGGGCGGGGAACTGCTCCAAGCCAACGAGCGTCACCCCCCTGTGCCTCTTCTAGGTTGCGCGCAAAGGCTGTGGTGAGTTAACACGCAAGGACCCTTTGTCCACCTGCTCCCGCCCAGGGGCTGCTTCCAGCCACCCTCTCCTGTCCTGGGTTATAACTGGGCCGTGCAGGTGTGTCAGGAGGGGTCTGGCCACAGGGGACTGACACCAGCAAGTCCAGGGAGCCGCACTGGACCCTCGGGAAACATCCAGCCCCCACCTCTGAGGCTCCAGAGGGGAGAAGGAAGGGGACCTGGCCGAGACCTCCTGTCTTCCCAGGTGGAGGCTCCCCCCGGCGCTTACTCGAGAAAACACCAGTGGGTCTGCACCTGCAGGTCTCTCCAGAGGCCGACACAGCCTGGGCAGGGGCCCTGGGCTCCGCCAAGGGCTTTCCACAACTGGCACCGGCTGCCTCAGAGGCTATCTCTCTGTCTCCTTCCTCCTCGGCCGCTCCTGGGCCCCAGGGCTTCACTCCTTGCTGAGCGGCCACGCTGACTGCTCGGCCTGGCAGGGGGGTCTCCTCAGCGTCCCGCCCGCAGAGCCAGGCCACTTGCGACAGGGCCGAGCCCGGCTTCCCATTGCTGCAAAAAGCCCGACACTTATCTGGAAGCTTTAGGCTTTGTCAGGCATGTGAAGGACTAAATCCGGTGGCTTCCGAAAGCCTCATCTTTGTGAGGGCCTAATGGGGCCATGAGGGGATTTCAGGGCCATTTAGAAGAAGCACAGCCTCGGAGGCTTAGTGAAGCCCCAAATGTCGGGGGTCTTGCTTATTCTTGGCTCTCCCCCAATTGGCTGCTCCCCCGTCGGCGATTTGCCTGACCTCCTCACGTCTCTTTACAGCGTGAGAATACATACAGACGCCGATGCGAGACGTGTGAGGGAAATTCAAGAATTGCCTGTAAGTCCCACAGTCCAGAGACGTGACATAAACGGTCACGCTGTGGCCCCAAGGGCCCCACCAGAGACCCCTCAGAAAGCAGCCCCCTGAGGGCTGATGTCGTGTCCCCTCCCTCCCTATCAGAGCCAACACTGCAGTGACCCGCTACCAAGTAGGGGATCCTGGGACGCGGGCATTAACCAAGAAAGAGTGTCTTCGCTCTGAGATAAGCAGTGTGGGAAGTGGGAAGGACGAGGGTTCACGGACTCCGAGCTCGTAGTGGACCCCTAGGACCCGGCTCGGGCAGGAAGGGCCTGCCGGCGCCGTGACTGCAGAGGTCTCGCCCTGACGGTGGGAAGACTGCAGGAAACGGAGGGCGTCAGGGGGAGGCTGGACAGGAGCACGTGGCTGAAAGCGCCCCAAACGTCACTGCGGGTCACTCTGGGTCAGGTCACCTTTGACCCCCACCCCCAGACACCTGCCAACTACAGGCAAGGGGACGCAGTCCCCAGCAGAGCTGCTGGTCCTCCCTGGGGGTCCCCGCGGCTAATGGGTGGTGGAAATACAGGCCTACCTAGGGATTCCCAGGGGATGGACGTTGGCAGGGCAGAAGGAGGGAGATGTGAACCTTTTAAAGAACTGTGGTTTTTTGCAAGGAATTGAGTTATTCTTTGCAAACGGAAGCCATTAAGCCAGGTGCATGTATATTTTTTTAAAAGCTGCAAAAATTTCTGTTAATATTTCTGTGACTAATGCAGGGGACAATGTACGATGACCGTCTTGGTTGACTGTCACAACTGGGGAGGTGCTACCAGTTATCTAAGGGGTAGAGGGTCAGGGAAGCCGCTCGTTGTCCTCGGAGGCCTGGGGCGGCTCGGCCACCGAATGACCCAGCCCTCGACTCCGAGGCACCCAGGAGCCCCGGGGCCTCGAGCCTCAGGGAGTTTCAGTGCTGGATACTGAGCGTCTGGGTCTCTGCCCTGCTTATCTCCGACTGCTTGTCATCAGCAGAAAACCACAGAGTGCTCGGGCCCTCTGCGTGCCTATTTGTATTAGAGATGCCAGCAGGATGCTCGGGGGCCCGGGGCCCAGAAGGAGACAACTCAGAGGAGTCGGGGAGGGAGGCGAGTGTGCCGGGGGGTGAGAGGCAGGCTCACAGCACTTGTCCCCTCCCGCTAGTCCCGTGGGGCCTTAGCAACGTCGTCTGTGAGATGTTCATCCTCTCGCTACGGTTGAAGGGTTAGGATTTGGTATTTGGATTTCTGCACATAAGGCGCAAAGGTATCTAATGCTGCCTCTGAGGCCAGTTTTCCACAGGCAGGGCTGGTGGTGGTGGAAGGAGTTCTTGGGGGGGCGGGGGTTGGGTTGTTTTCTTACCGCGAATTCATTGTCTGGGTTTTTCTCTCCCTTGCGGATGGGCCGAGAATATTCAAACCGCTGGACCTCGTTCACCCTGTAAAAACTGTAGAGAGACAGATAAAACGTCAGACGTACATACAACCCCCAAAGCAGCCGATGATATGCTTTTAATACGTGGGGTCTGGCCTCCTTCTAGGTCCCTGCCTCCTCGAGAGCATCCCCAACCTTGACCCGGAGCGATCGCTGTGGCTTTCTCTCCCTGCCAGCCTCGGAAGAGAGACGTTGGCAGATGGAAAAATGACCTTGAGCGTTTGCCTCTTCCCTGTCCCTGCAAATCCTCAGGGGAAAAGAGATGGTGAGTAAGAGGGAGGCAGGCGCACGCCGAGAAAAGGTGAAGCGAAGGAGAGTGGAGACAGGCCTGCGCCCCCCACTCCTGTGTTTCTTCCTTCAAAATCTTAATATATTTTATTAGTTTAATTTAGTGATTCAACGATTAATTTATTGAAATCATTTAATTACTTTTTATCAATTTTTAAAAAAATATGTGTCTATTATTTTTAAAAAGACCTTATATACCTTAGTTTCAGCCCTACGAAAGGCAGAGTCGACCACCAAGGGTGGCATGCAGGACAAGTGTGCACTTTCTTTCCCTGGGGAGTGGGCGGGTGGGACCCATGTACCAGAGGCAGACTCATCCGTCCTCAGCACTGCGAGGTCCACCACCTCCCACGTCACGGCGAAATAGGCGAGCCTCCGCCACGATTCACCATTGGCTTCGATGCCTCTCTCCGAAATAAACGGTTGCAAAACTTAAAATAGGTGCTTGTGGAAGCAACCGTTCATCGGTAAACAGAGTCCCCGCTGACTTTCCAGCAGGGCTGATAAAAGGTTAAAGAAACGAGAGGGAGTTTGGAGGAAGAACACAACCCACCAAACTTCAGGGTATGAAATAAGCAGAGTGTGAGCATTTTTAGGCCGTCAGAGAGGTTAATTTCTTAACCAGAACACAGATTGCATAGAAAGAAAATCCTGAACATCAGTGAAACCTCTAAAGCAGGGGTGTCTATAGCATCGCTAGGTTGGGGCAACTCAACAGAGGCATAAACCCTCAAATTTGGAGGCCGACCCGGTGAATCTAACAGCCTGCCCCAGAATCCCACGTTACCTAATTGTGGGATTGCAGGGGCCTAGGGGTTCTCCACCCAAAAAAGCAAACCCCAATCCCTCGTCCTGCCTTACAGCACGCACACTCCGGCCCTCCCCAGGCATGTGGGCATGTGCTGGGCTGCAGCTGGGGCTGGAGCCCCACTAAGCTCTGCAGGGACCAGCTCCTCCCCCGCCCCCCCGGGGAGGTCATAAGGAGATCAGTGTCCCCTCCATCCTCCCGAGTTGTCCTCGTCTCCCCATGTCAGGAAAGGAAGAGTTCTTGGACGCTCCGGCAACTCAAACTAACTTCTTCCTTTCTTGTTTTGATGCTGGAAAGAATTTGCTTCCCTTGCTCTTCTAAGTCAACAGAAAGAGCATCTGGAAAGTATCGGAGGCTACAATCTACCCTCTCAAGGGTGAAATTCTTAGCGCCCAGGTCCTTCACTGGCCTCACGGTGGGTGGGAGAAATGGGGTGCTTACCTTACAATCTGCTCGGACACAGGCCTGTGAAATTTCGGGGGCAGATCGAGTTTGGGCTTGACGGTGAAGCATTGGATATCTGAGGGCGAAGGGGGTTAAGGATCAGCAGGTGGGGTGGACGTCAGCCGCGAGGGGCCCCCAGGCCCACCCGGCCACCCAGGCGCACACGTGGTGCTCGCGTCCCCTTCCACAGGCTTGTCGGAAAGGATACACTGGCCGGGAGAGTTTTTAATATCGTCGCCTGGTGGGGATGTTGTCTTCATTTTCTCAGCGTTGGGGAACTGAGTTAACAGCCGAGCTTCAAAATCTTCCCTGCGTTCATACTCTTTCCCTCGGTAAATGAAAACTTTCCCCTGGAAACAATGACATTCATTAAATACCACCGCGGGGTCGGGGGTGGGGGAGGCCAGGACCCACGCACACACCCACTGGTCTGCAAAATATGCTCAAGAGGCTTTTTTTTTTAAGTTGTTGAATTGAAGAACAGCTTGTAATGGCACTGGCCTCGTTAATCAAGAATGTGCCAAGTAAGTTAATACTGTTTAGGACGCACTGAACGCGACATTACTGGGGTCTGCTGATGTGTTTCCGATGGAACAGTAACACTCAATTAAAAAAACCAGGAAGAACCAAGTGGGCGATCGGGGCCCGCCTTTTAGGGGGTGTGAGGCGGCGAGAAGGGGTCAAGGCATGAGGGCAAGTGGGTCAAGGTCTCCATGTTTTTCTCTTCGGGGAGGCCCTCCCTCCTGAGCTTTCACCTGCTAGAGGAATTTAAGGGAGCATGAGATTGAGGTGGGGTCTTAGGACGGGGTCTCAATGCTCGGAGCCTGAGCATGAGGTTCTGGGCCGTCTCAGGAGGGACGCAGCCAAGGGAAGAGCCGAGCCGTGGGGAATGGGGTCGAGACCGAAGGAGGGAGGCGAGAGAGACCCGAGGGGGTGGCGGGACTCCCCTCCCTGCTCGCCAGTCTTGTGTGCAAAGTCCCCACTGATGAGTGACAGGAAGGATGTCAGGGTTCTTCTAACGGCTGGCTTCTGTCCATCTCCCCTGACACTTCGTCACCTCCGTAAATTCCGAGTTGGAGAGTCCAGCTGGGGGGTGGTTTTCGATGGCGAGGTGACCTCGGGGTGGGTGTCAGGCGGGCGAGCGCCCTTCCTGACATCGGCTGCCCTGTTGAGGCCGTTTCGGTCTGGGTGTGACACGGTCCCTCGGTAGGTGTACCTCGAGGTACAAATTCTAGGGCATTTCTGATTCTAAGATGGAGCAGGTCTCTGGACCGTCACAGATTCAACAGTGTGTTCTGACTCATCAACAGAGTCCCGGAAAGGTGGCAATGGGTAGGGTGAGGCGCCTCGGGCTCCGGAGCCCATGCCTCTTGCCTCCCAGCGCCCTGCCCGCCCCATCCTGGGGCTGTTGGATCCTAGAGGAAAACCGTACCAGGGAAAAGGCCACGGGATCTGAGAATGGGGGGCTGGGGCTCTTCCTCACTGCTGTTTCAGTTGGGGGGGCCCTGAGCCAGAGCCCCAGGCTGTCTGCCCGTGAGTCAGGTGCAGCCTTATTATCTGTCAGGACCCCGGCCAGACGCCAGACAGGAGAGCATTCTGCTGGGTATTTTTACACTTATCTCCTGGAGACTAAGTGAGAAGTCAATTTAAAATTTGCCTAATTAATGAATTTTCAAAAGATAAAGAGAGATCCTATGGTACTCAATTTATTTCCTTCCCTAGCCCCGACTTATTCTGAGTCCCTATAAATCACTAAAGAAGGAACAGTTTAAGAATTGAATATTTTTTTCACTTTGTGCTTAGGTATGTCTTAAAGTACCCATTACGGAAGAAAAATGTTCTCTTTCCTGAAAAAAATAATGTCAAGCAGAAACCAAAGTAATATGTAGTCTTAATTAGAAATATAAATACACAGTGTGGGCATCTTTTAAGGCTGTATAAAGCCAAACATTTCAGAAATTCAGGAAGATTTAATGTATAACAGGCTACTACCAATTCACATGTATCCATTATGCTTTACACTAGAAGAAAGACATAATAATAAAATGTATATAAAAGCTTTAATAGAAAAACACTAGTGAGTTATAGATGAAAACACTACTAACATTTTCTAGAAATGTCAATTATTTTGCATTCTGAAGCAGTCCTTTCAAACATGAAAATAAGGGGAAAATGTATATATAGTCAAAGATATTTATTCCTGGTATGAACCATAAATATTAACATGAAGGCAAAAATACCAAAGAACAAAAAACCAAACCAAAAAAACAACCTAATGAGACCAATTCTTAAAGAAAAACAAAGCAAAAGGGACAGCCAGTTCTCAGAGGCATTAAAGAGCCGAACATTTCACCTGCTGTTTCATAACTGCTAATGTCATTGTCAGATTGACCCCTGACAGGTGATCTGTGAAGCATAATAAATATACTGCCACAGTCCCATGAAATTATTCAGGTGTGGCGGGGACGTCAGTTCAATATTAATCAAGCCCATTAAACTCTTCATTGGCACTTTGCATTCTGTCCTTCGGACGGGGGAGATGACACAGTGCGGTCCCTGGAGCTCACGTCGTGTGCCCTCCCAGCACGTCGGGCATCACTGGCTCGGGGACTGCAAAGTGCCCGCCCTGCCCCCAGCCCGTCAGGAAGCCAGGGCAGAGCCAGTCGGTGGCCATAAGTCACAGCACTGTCCCCGGAGGGCCACAAAGCCTCAGCACAGCGCAGGTCAGCTGTGATCTAGGGTCGGTCTCTCTGTTTCTTAGAGACACTCACGGGGACACATCTACAGATTCCAGGCATTAATTAAAGCCATTAACAACATCGACTCCAAGCTCCTAATACGCTACAGCTGGGTTTTTAAATTTAAAATATAGAGTTAATTTCAAAAATCTTCCCTGATTTAGGGGAAGATTTATAACTTAATTGATAAGCAAATGTCCTCTAGTCATTCTTCGGGAAGAAGACTTTCTCCAGAATCTGGGCTTCTGGTCAACCGCTGTCTTAGGCGTGTCCTGCCTCAGCCGCACAAGGAGAGAGGACCGACCAGCAGTGATGGGACGGGGCCGATGCCCCAGTCACCCAGGACCCCGAGGGGGTGCATAAACAAACAGGTAACCTTCTGGATCAGACCGGGGCTGTGAAGCTCACTTGTGGATGTCACATAAACGACGTCAGACCCTCAGCAAGTAAGTCCTTCCTGTTGGTGGCACGAAGATGGAATATCTTATCCTATCAGGGACTTCCGTGTAATCAGAACCACCGGGACCAGAGGAACGCACCCTGGGATGAGAAAAACCTCCTGACTGGATCTAACTGCCCCAGATAGCCGTGTTCTAGGCAAGAGACCGCCTTCCCGGAGACCAGAGGAATCACGCGTGATCTCCCAGCATAAGAGAGAAACCGTGTGTCTTAAAACAATATCATAAGAAATGACACGAAATCATGACCTACTGGTCAATGGCATCCAAGAGAGACTTTAAGCAATTCTACTAGTAGGTCAAGCAGCATTTATTTACGCGATTTTTCCTCTGGCCTCGTGAGCGCTAGGGAAGAGGCATCCGGCTGACGGGCACAGTCAATCATGTGTCCAGCAACACACACCTGTCTGAGGAAGGGAGCATGATTCAGGGTCCCCAGCAATGTGCCCATGGAAATCCACTCACAACTGCTCATATAATTAAAAATATACACGTTCGTGGCAATATTATTCACAATAGCCAAAACAACCCAAACGTCCATTGGAAAACAAATGGATAAATAAATTATAGTACAGCTGTACAATGGAATATGATTCAGCTATTAAAAGGAAGGGAATTCGAAACATGCGCCAACACAGATAAACCTTGAAGACACTATGCCGAGGGAAAGGGACCAGACACAAAAGGACAAACACCGTATGATTTCACTCGATGAGGTACTGAGAAAAGGCAAATTCCCAGAGGCATAAAGGAACACGGTGTTGCCAGGAGATGGGAGGTGGGGTGATGCAGACTTACTGTTTAATTGGTTATGGAATTTCAGTTTGGAGAGTTGAAAAAAAATTGGTGAAGATGGCCAATTTTATGTTATCTGTATTTTACCACAATTTAAAAAAAACACACATAAATCTCCAGTTCTGTTTAGGAAAAATCAGATGGAAAGTTTTGATGATATGCAATCAAAGAAAATATTATCAGGCCTTCTTTCACACCCTAAGCTAAACACAGAGCTATTAAGAGCACGGATTTAGACTCCGACCCACGGATGCGAAGTCCAGATCATTCCTCAGAATGGGAAAGGGCTCTCTGGCCAGGGAGCAAATCCTGGCTCAGACTAAACAGAATCAAAATTTACCCGAAGGAATGTGGGGAATCCTTGTCCGTAGTAGCCAACAGCGAAATAGTCTGGTTTAGGTCTTATCACTTTGACGATGTTTTCATAAAACTGAGCCTGTTTTTTCTGAAAGGAAGAAAGAAAATGTTAGGTCTGAATAGTATTCAGGTTCTTCTAGAATATTCTGGTGGGCTCTTCAAGCTTTGGAAATTCCAGTTGGGTGGGAGGGTGAGGATGTGGGAGGCGCAGTGTGGGACACAGGCATCTGGTCACCTGGCCACACCATTCGGCTTTCACAGAATTTGTCACTCACCCCTAGTGTTTAGCAGAGAATCTGACCAAAAGAGCCAAATTCAGTAACCAGCAGGATTTATGCATGTTTCTGATAACCAAAGAGGTGCCACAGAAATTTTTTTTTTTATGATTAAATGGCTGGTTTTTAGTATGTAAAAAACTGGCATCGATTAGATGCTGGGATACATTAAAGAAGAATTTAAAAGGGCAGAATTCTGGTCTAAATTAATGGCAGGAGAAAGGTCTGGGCTACTCTCCCATCACCCACCCCCCTCGTAGACAGGGTCAGTTTTAATCCAGCAGCGGTTCTCAGAGACTCTTGGGCCATCAAGAGCACTGTACACATGGGGTCAGCGGTTGTTTACATATAAAAGCTCAGAGAAATCTTAAAAGTCTGGTTTCCAAAGCTCCATTGGGAATAAAAGTGAGTACTTGTGGGCCAGACTCAGCCAGCAGATACATCAAGACTGACCTCCTGGACAAAATGGAGGACCATGGCCAAGGCCTCAGAAGACCTGAAGAGAGTCTCCAAGTTAAAACAGAAAGGAAATCCCAGAAAAACAAGCATAGATCACCTGTGTTCATTTAACTAGAAAGAAAAGTAGACCTACCAGTAACTCACTGAGTTGTTCGTAATCAAACATCTCGTTTTCATACTGTTCAGCAAGTTCCTTACCAAGAGCAATGGCCTCCTCCCACATCTGTGAGGAAAAAGAAAGAAAAAGGAGAAAGAAAAACCCAACACTGAATCGTGCAGTCAAGGAATGAAAGAGTAATACAACCATTCATAAAACAATTTGGAAATACCCTTGCCGAATCCGAAAACACTACAATAATGTGAGAAAAACACTTGTATTTTCTAGAGGCTCCAGTCCTTTGGCTCATGACCAGACGTCAGTTGACTAAACGGGTCCACGACTGGCTGGTCAGGCACGTCGGCCTCTGCCCAGGGTCAGAGCAGTCTGCCCACCAGGTCTGGCCCGCTCTGTCCTCCCTCCGGCTGCCAGGCACGGCTGCTGAAGCCCACTGGTCGGAGCCACAGGGGAGCCAGCGGAAGGAACTGCCGTGCAGGAGAGCCTCCAAGGAGCCTGGTTTTGCTCCTTCCCCCAATCATCCCACTGAACAAACACTGGACTGTCAGTAAGAACAGGATATATTTCAACTCAGAATGAAAGCTCGCAAGGAGTTGCTTTCTGTGTGCAAACGCTGTGAGGCTATAACACCTGCCATCATTTTGAAAGGGGGAACTTTCTGGGGTATTAGTTTGAAAGGGGATTTCCAATCAGGTAACTGATTTATTAGAAAGCTGATAAACTTTGACATTACGGAATCCTTTGCTCCTGCATATGGTAAGACCTGCATTTCCCTTATTTTTCTTGGAGAAAATAAAGTGGTTTACTCAAGGAGAGTAGGTCACATATGGAGGAACCATCTCCTGGGTGCCAACACTCTTTGCGCTCCCACGATGACCCAGGACCCCCTGACTCCCAACCTTTTGGTTATGTAGAGAAACTGGAGTGCTTCTCAGAGACCACAAGCCCCTTGAGGAACTGAGCATTAGTGAAAACCACTGGACCACAGCCGAGGGTCTGCTCAAGGATGTTTATCAAAAGAACTGAAGGTTGTTGACTTTGAATCAGGAAAGCATCGCACCATCCCACATACTGTCTGCAGCCAGGAACCAGCCATTTCCCGACTGCCACTGTCCCCACAAGATGGTAGCACTCAAGTCAGGACAAGAGCTGCTGAGCTTGCTCTCTGTCCAGCAAGTCCCCTGCCTTGTCAGGTGGGACTTCATTATACCCATTTTGCAGAAAAGGAAGTTGTGGATCAGACAGGTCAGTAAGTTGCCCAACGGCACGGAGAGGCGTACCTGCCCCAGCTTGATCTTTTTCCAAAGTTCTTGCTTTTGACGACTGCCATAGTTTGGGCTGCTATAATAAAGTACCGTAGATGGGGGGGGCGGGGAGCTTAAATGGCAGACATTTATTTCTCACAGTTCTTGAAGCTGGGAAGTCCAAGATCAAGGTTCAGGTAAATTTAGTTCTTGGTGAGGGCCCTCTCTTGACTTGTAGGCCAGCACCTTCTCACTGTGTGCTCTAAGAGCCTTGAGTGAGCTCTCTTTCTAGAACTTCTTAGGAGAGCAGGAATCCCATTGTGGGGGCCAACACTACTCATGACCCAATATGAACATAATTACCTCCCAAAGGCCCCATCTCCAAATACTATCAGGTGGTGGATCAACCTATGAATTTGGTGGTTCGGGGGGACTGGGAGGGAGGAATGCAAACATTCAGCCCATAACAATGATTATACAAGAGCACTTTCAGCTTCTCCCACCCCCTCCTACTGGGATGGGTTTGAAAGGATACTAGGCTAATCATGAATCCCAGGCTTCCGCTGAGAACACAAGCTGCCGGGCCCCTTCTTGGCATATCCTTGTCACTGAGGACTCCTCTGCTGGTTGGTCTTTGCTTCTTAGTAGAATGACCCATTGAGGACCTTACGTATTACTAAAAAGCCCAATAGACTTAAAATACTCTTTATAGCTACTACTTAAATAAACCATCTGCTATTTTTTAGGAGGAAAAAAAGCTATTCTGGAATGAGAGTCACACTTTAATACTCTGCAAGACAAAATAAAAATAAACCCCGAGTAGAAAAAGATTTCTGGGATGGGACTAGTGCCCAGGGAAGAGAGAAAGTGGCCAAGATGCCCTTCCTGGGTCCATGCACCTGCTCCTCTCCCCAGAGCTGCCAAATCTCCATCCTGTTGGAGCGTTCAGAGTGGCCTTACATTCTTTTACTATTTTAATCTGCTGTTTCAGATCCTCCTGGGTCCTCTGCTGGGGCCCAAGCTTACATTTCTAGGAAGGGGAAGCCTCTCGAACTTTCAGTATTTCTTTAAAGCTCCAGTGACCAATTCCTCCCTTAGAATGTTTCCATTTCAAAGGGAACATTACTTTTACTTGTGATTCTCTGTCAGGGGAATTTTAAGTTTTCTGCAAGCAAACACATACTCTATTAGCTGCCTATAATGTTTGGGTGCCTAATTTATTACTGAGTAATAGCTTAATCCGTTTTTATTCTAAATGACAGATGAGATGCTTTAGACACCTATCAAAAGTAATTGTTTTTAAAAGAAATGTTAGTCTTGAATAAATATCTTATCCGACTCACCCTGAGGTGACATGGTTTGTGTTTTCTATCAGATTTTCTATAAATACACCCTCTCTCCATTCCCTCCTCCACCCAGGGTTTTAAAGGATTCTGCATCAGAGAGATTTTCGTCTACTTTTAATTGGATAGGGCTCGAAGGAGCTGGGGCAATTCATATTTCCGATATGAACACCCTGGAAGGTACTTTAGTACCAGGGAGAAGACAGATTCAACACGATCAAGATTTAGATCATCTCTGTGAAAGAACTGCTTTAACCCGTGGGTCTGAACGTCCTGCCTCAGCTCCTGGCCTAGGCTAGGAGGTTAACCACAGCCCTGAATGAAAAAGGAGCAGATCCTCACACAACCTTGTTTTCTGATTAAAATCCTTAATCCATTCTATTGTGTTCTTGACATCCATCTAGTGCGTCCATCCCACCAGCTCTTTCTATCAGATGATCTCAGCTCCTACATGCTCGAGAGGACCATCTCGTCCCCATCATTCTGAAACTCCCAGTTTCAGGGAGTCCCGTTTCTTCAAGTTTCATGAATACAAACTTTTCCCCCTTCTTTTTAAAAAGATTTATATGTGAGAGAGAGAGAGAGAGGGAGAGGGAGAGAGCGCACAAGTGGGAGGGGCAGGGAGAGGGAGAGAAAATCTCCAGCAGACGAGGTGCCCCACGCGGGACTTGATCTCACGACCCTGAGATCACGACCTGAGCCAAAGCCAAGAGTCAGATGTTCAACCGACTGCACCACCCAGGTACCCGGAACTTCTTTTTTTTCTTCTTCTGATGAAACTCCTTCCTTAATTCCCAGAGAGCTGTGGCTGCAGAGAACTGACCAGCTACTGATTTCCTACGGAGAATCATCCGGTTGATGGTGAGCCACTCGGACAGGACGACACTGACCTCCCTGGACCAGGGAGCCGTGGCAGATGAGAGAGAAGACTCCAGCTGGCACAACTGTCCCTTACCGATAATGCAGCCTGGCGATGACTCACCGGGACAGCGTGGACAACTCTGGTTTAATTCATTTACTAGTGACTCACTGGTGAAGACGCGTTTTGTTTCATCGTAAGATTTTATTTCTTTATTTGAGAGGGAAAGAGAGAAAGCACACGAGCAGGGGCAGAGGGAGGGAGGAGCAGACTCCTTGCTGAGCTTGGACCCCAACGTGGGGCTTGATTCCAGAACCCTGGGATCATGACCTGAGCAGAAGGCAGATACTTAACCGACTGAGCCCCCCATGAGTCCCCAGTGAAGAAGTTTTATGGGATGCCAGGGTTTCAGTCATCCCTCTACAAGTCAGCTGCTTTGCAGGCAGTTGTTGGGGGAAGACACATTCAGCAACCTCTGGATTTCCCACGCAGGTCTCTGCTGTCTGAATGGATGAGGATACCATGGCATGGAAGAATCCAGAGCTCCAGCGGAGGCCCCACAGCACAGAGGCGAGCGAGGTGGCCCAGAACTAGATTTAGGTCTTGTCCAAAGAGCAGGTCCGGGAGGCTGGGAGTGAGTCTCTTTCCAGTCCCTCTAGCAGGAGGGGAGGGAGTCCCTATGGAAGATGTGTGGCACGAGAAGGGCCATGGTGACTCCAAGGGCTGTGGCTCAGTGGAACAAATAGAGACCTTGCAGGCATCACCCTGTCTCTAGGCCTCTTGCTTTCCCGAGCCAAGCCCCATCCTGGGTCCTGGTGTTTTCACCTGGCGTTGGCTGATCAAATCAAAGGGGCCACATTTTTCCAAAGACATTTCTCAGGGAGAGGATCAGGCACCCACTTCCCAGCCCAGCAGGTGCACTGTCTCTGTGGTCCGCAGCTCAGGCC